>CANSZD010000274.1:6827500-7540000 GCA_947648045.1 Beta corolliflora
GACATCAATAGATAGAGAAAATTACGAAATTGGTCTTCTAGTCATTGAAAAGGCAGGGGTTGCTCACAAGATTGAATTCAAGGAGGGCCCTGCTTTACCTGTTCTTGATCAGATGGTTCAAGATGTAAGTATCCCATAAATTATATTCTCATATATTTTCCATTTAAACACATTTTATTCATTTGTTTTTGATAATAAGTATTTATATTATTTTGCATAATTTACTTTACGTCTGAAACAAGAAGGGAAAAAATGATTTAATAGATTGGCCAAACAATGAGTTTTGGAATCCCAATAATGTGTTTTTCACTTTACGGTGAATAATATTAACAAGTGCAATTTCTAGTAGTAAACTGCATGAAATTTCTAATTTAATTACAATTCCTTTATCATTAAACTATCTGCATGGGAGATGAAGTACTAATAAAAAAAACAAAAAGGAAGATACTTGACCATTGACCAAACAAGGAATGCATTCTCAGGTCTCAAGAAGAACCAGGCTTATACTACCTCCGTCAAAAATACATTCAACATTTGTATTAGGGCATGTTCTCTTCGGCATAAAACAACTGAACTGAACTGAATTGAACTGAACTGAACTGAACTAAATTATAACTAATTAATAGTAATGATTATCATTTAGGAACTGAACTGAACTGAACTGAATTGAACTGAACTGAACTGAAAATAAGCTGGGGAGAACAGGCCCTTAGTCAAATACTAAATTTACAGCATTTGAAAGTTAATATAAATACAAATGCAATTATCTCTATTATATAAGTGAAGGGGGGAGGAAAATGGTGTCCCCTTACAAAAAGTCTTATATACCCTTAATGAATTTAGATTGTCATATATATTAAATAATATTTGCTTCTTTCTACTTGCCATATATATTGAACAAGTTAACAATCGAAATAAATATAAAATTTCAATTAAATATTAAATTAAGGAGAATTATTTCCTCTTCTTGCATATGTGTGAAAAACTCTGATAAAAAATTAAATTTACAATATAACTTAATTGACACAATCAGAAGAAAAAAAATAAAAAAAACTTGAATTTCATATTAATAATTATACTGATAATATTCTACAACCTAAATGTTGATTATTATTCGGTAAACTCTATTATATAAATCAAACTCTTCCACTTTATTAATATTAAACGATTAAACCTGATACACAAATTCTTCCACTTTATTTGAGCACAAGCTTTATTCTACTTTATATTTCCTTCTCTCAATACTATATTTGAATAATGATAAACAAATAAATAAAAAAAAAAACAAACGAAACATTGGTTTAAGAAAAACATAAAAAAATAACAAATGTCTGTTTGAATCAAAATTTGTGTAACACTAATGAATAACTAATCGAGAAAAAAAACGCTAATATGACAAGCACACATAGCGTGCAAAAAATGCTAGTATAACATATTGCTGGATGAGCCCTATTGTAACCTAAAATATCTACGGCTCTTTTAGAGACACTTGGGCCCATCAGGATCGTACACGTGTCCTCATATAATAAATAAAGGAAAAAAGATTTAAACCCTTGGGTTGTAACCAGGTGGGAGAAAAGACTTACTTTTCTGGCCCAAAAGTTAGTCAGAGCCCAAACCTTTGAAGGTGGCTGCAGGTGATTGGTTGATAAACCATCACAAATCCTAGCTTGCCAAGTGTCATGGTCTGATTGCTTAGCCAATCAGATGCCACTATTCTAGGGCAATTTTTAAGTATAGCTGTCATACCACAATCACAATAAATACCCCTGAAATCAGGAGAAAGATCATTCAATGCAAACAGTGTAAACTTACTCTGAAGAAATACTCTCTCACTTTCTCTCTCTATCTCTACTTTCTCCTTACAACTCCTGATATCTGACTTAAGCTTCGGAGGGGGAACCACCACCAAAACCTCCAGGGTGGGTCCCTTTTTGCAGGTTCGGGAACGAAACTCAGGCTCGGACCAAGCAGATTCAGACATTGTTGCACAAGTCTCCAAGTGAAGAACATCTAAGGGATACTAGTTTACTTGCTGGACAAGAAAGCTAAATCTGTAGCTTACTTGTTGGACAAGCATACTAAACATTTTGCGCCTTCTGTGGGGAGACGCAACGATGACTGACTGTCAATCGTCCAACGTGGCTAGAAATCGAAGTTTTCAGATCAATGTCGAAGATACAGTAGACCATGAGAGACCGCCTCGAGGAAGGGACAGACTTCCGTCCATCATCAATGTCCCTGGACAAAGCCAAGTACCTGTCATACAGGAGAATCTTGAACGTCTAGTGACTGCTGCCCATCTTGAGAACGTCTTGAATGATTTTCAGACTAAGATGGCAGCAGTCGTCCAGGAACAGATCAAGAGCAACATGCTGTTTTTCCATCTTAACCCTGAGCCAGCCGCTAACAATCCACCTCCTCTTAGGGGGCGTTCCCAAGAAAATCGTCCAGGTCCTAGTCGACCTGTTCGTCAGGAACCCTCTAGGAGAACAGCCAGAGAAAAGTAGAAAGAAGTTAGTGAGCAGCGGAGGAAGATGGACTGGAACCTGGTGGTTAGGACCCAGGATCATGTTCGTCCAAGCGGGCACCGAATGGAAACAGATGCCAGGGAATACCTCGAGGCAAAGAAAGCTGCTGCATTACAACGGCCGGCCACATGGTCTACACCGTACTTAAGAGACCCTCCTTTGAGGATACTGTCCAGAACAGAAGGAAGAAGTCTGGGCCCTTCTCTTGTTCGTCCAAGACAAGAAAAAATGGTGGTTCAGCCCATGGTTTATAGGCGTCCATCCCCTGCAAACACTTCATCTAGCCCTGTGTTGAAAGAACACCGAAAGGAGTTCATACCCATCGAGGGACGGCTGGGAGCCCTCCGGATCAACTGGCCGACCCCGTTCTTGGCCATGATCATGGAAGCGCCTCCCTTCCCAAAGGTAAAACTTCCTACTATAGAGCCCTTTGATGGAACTACCGATCCAAATGATCACCTATCCGCTTATAAGCATCAGATGTACGTCCAAGCAGTGGATGATGCTACATGGTGTAAGAACTTCCCGGCTACTCTGAAAGGAGTAGCTCAGAAGTGGTTTAACAAATTCCCCCCTAATTCAGTCAACAAAATTTTACTGAGCTTAGTTACCTATTCACTAGTCACTTTGTTGCCAATCGGTAAGAACTAAAAACAAGCATGCACTTGGGTAAAGTCGTCCAAGGACCCAAGGAAGCCCTCAGAAGTTTTGTTAAAAGGTTTAATCTAGAAGCCCTTCAGATTCAAGATCTCAATGCTGGTGTGGCCTTTGACGCCTTTATCAGGGGACTAAGGCCAGGAAATTTTAAGTTTGACCCGGTGAAAAAGAAAATCACCATTCTTGTCAAGGCTTTAAGGAAGCCGAAGCGTTTATACACGCCACTGAAGTATGTGCTGAGGCAAAGCACCCCGAGTCCAAGAAGCCTGAAGAGGTTGCTCAGCCAAAGAAGAGCAACCCCAAAAAGGCCGAGACTTGGGCAATTACCTCAACCACTACTTCGTCCAGAAGAAGCAAGAGAAAGGAATCTGAGCCTTCAGCCAACCATATTGAATTTAGAAAGGACTAATACTCCATTCTTATGGAGATAAAGGACCAATATGAGCTGAAGGCTCCGGCTCATTATGAAGACTCCTTACAGAAATAGAGACAAGAGTAAATACTGTCACTTTCACAAAGACTGTGGTCACGAGACCAATGAATGTAAGCACCTTAAGAGGGCTTTGGAGGATCTAGCTCGAAAAGGAAAGATGAACTCATACTTACCCCAAGGTGGAAAGAAGTTTCAGAGGAGAGATGATCGTCAGAGCAAGAAGAAGGAGAGTGAAAGCACTGACGAGGATGTTGTCCTTGTTATCTCAGGGGGGGTTTGCTGCTGGAGGACCAACCAATAGAGGGTACAAAAACTATCTCAGGGAGCTCGGCCAAGTCTTGCTAACTGATCAGACCAAGGTCGAGCCCTTCCCAAAGGTGGTGGTTAGTGAGCAAGATCGGAGGAAGCTTAGGACTCCCCATGATGACCCTTTGGTTGTAGAAATGAAGATAGCAAACTTAAGAGTAAGAAGAATTCTGATTGACACCGGAAGCTCGACAGACATCATTAGCGCATATTGCTTGTCTAGATTGAAGTTTGATGAGAAGAACATGGTCCCCGTCCATCATCCCATCATAGGGTTTGGGAATGAGTCATCCATCCCATAGGAACAGTCACGTTGCCCGTCCGAGTTGGAGAGAAGGATGCTTCGCGGACTTTGTTTATCAAGTTCTTGGTTGTCCGAGATTTGACAGCCTATAATGTCATACTTGGACGGCCAACTCTGAATCATGTTAAAGCTTTAATAGTAATTCACTTGATGCTTATGAAATTTGAATGTGATGGTGGCAAAATTAGCTCCTTGTATGGAGATCAGCAGGCGGCTAGGGAATGTTACTTAACAACCCTCAAGCCGTCGTCATGGAAAGCAGACAATGAAGACCAGACGAAGATCGCTGGTGGAAGGAGCCCGTCTGAATTTGGGAAAGATTAGACGAAGGTTGATGGAGAAAGGAAGGCGTCCGAAACTGTAAAGGACCAAGTGGCCTCGCTGAGAATGGCAATTGAGAGTCCTCAGACACCGGTTGCTCCCTCAAGGAAAACGTTTAAACATCTCCCCGGCAAGAAAAGGAAGTATGAGCCCGTCAAGGAAGAGCCACCCTCGTCTGAAGAAGTAATGGCCATTATGGGGCTGGGACTAGAACGTCCAGAGCCAGTGGAAGTCCCAAAAGATGTCTGTTTGGACGAGGCTCGTCCAGAAAGAACCTTGAAGATTGGGTCTTCACTCTCTCCTGATTTGAGGGGCCTCTTAATCAGCTTGCTGAAAGAATTTCAAGACGTTTTTGCTTATTGTGTTGAAGAAATGCCTGGAATTGATCCAGTGATAGCCGTCCACCGGCTGAATGTTGATCCAAGTTTAAAACCTGTTCGTCAGAAGAAAAGGCATTTAGGACCGGCCGGGAACCAGGCGGTCGACCAGGAAGTTCAGAAGTTGTTGGAATCAAAATTCATCAGAGAGACTTATTATCCCGAATGGATAGCGAATGTAGTCATGGTGCCAAAGCCTAATGGCACTTGGAGGATGTGTGTGGACTACACCGATCTCAACAAGGCTTGTCCCAAGGACAGTTCCCCCTTGCCTAAGTTGGATCGACTGGTGGACTCCACAGCCGGTCATGCTTTGTTAAGCTTCATGGACGCATATTCAGGCTTTCATCAAATCCCTATGTGGTCAGAGGATCAGGACAAAACGTCCTTCATTACTGAGAAAGGGCTGTATGGCTGGCTGAGGATGCCTTTTGGCCTCCGTAATGCGCCGTCCACCTTTCAAAGACTGATTAACACTGTCTTTCAGCCACAGTTGGGAAGGAATATGGAAGCATATATTGATGATATGATAGTCAAAAGTCGGTAAGAGGAAGATCATGTTGGTGATCTGAGAGAAACTTTCGAAACTCTCAGAAAATACAAGTTAAGATTGAACCCCAGTAAATGTGTTTTTGGAGTTTTGTCTGGAAAGTTCCTAGGCTTCTTAGTAGATCAGAGGGGAATAGAAGCCAACCTTGAAAAGATCCAAGCTATTCGAGGCATGAAAGCTCCGTCAAAGATAAAGGAAGTTCAGCGATTGACGGGTTGCTTGGCTGCCCTTGAACGTTTCTTGTCTAAGTCGGGTGACAAGTGCCGTCACTTTTTCGCTACTATCAAGAAGAAGGCCAAGTTTGAGTGGACAGCAGAAGCTGAGCAAGCGCTTCAGCAAGTCAAAGATCACCTTCGTCAGCTGCCTAGGTTGGTCAGTCCAGCCGAGGGGGAGAAACTGTTTGTATACTTGGTTGTGTCCACTCAGGCTGTGAGTGCTGTTCGGTTGGCTGAAAGAGAGTCCGTGCAAGTTCCAATATACTTTGTGAGTCATGTGCTCAAGGATGCGGAAAATAGGTACACTCCAGTCGAGAAGCTGGAACATTGAAAACAAAGCAAGTCATTAGACGAGTTATAAAAGAAATTTTTACAAGTATAAAACAACATCGGCAACAAATTATACCTCAGCAGCAAGTTGTGACATGTAGCCCACATGCCCGACTGATGCTCCCCTAAAACCTTTTATGTAGGATTCAGGGTAACATTTGAACAACTCCTGCTTGAGCCGATCTCGCTCAGCTTTTGACATTTTGGCAAAAGCAGCATAAGACTCCTCGTCCGAGTCTATGGTGGGAGTACCTGTGGGTAAAGCTGGTCCTTTGCCCTTATCTGAAAGAGGGGGGGAGTCAGTTCTCTTGATGGGAAAGACTATGGCTTGTCTGTTGGAGGGACTCATAGACCGTCCGCCGACCCGCACCGTCCTAACTCTATTTGGGTAATATGACTCACCCGACGATAAGGAGGCCGTCCTGACGGATAGCGGCATCTGCGAGACCAGCTTCGCCACCGAGCCACTGAAGCCCGGGAAGTTGTCAGTAACCGTCTCCGGCTCCGGAATTACCAGTGCCAAAGTCGACTCTGGTCTGGTTTCAGTTGGATCAGCAGGCAAAATATCCAACTGACCGCCAGGAGCATCACTCTTCTCCTCCAAGGTCAGGGAAGCACCAGCCGGCTCCTCCTTTAGGAATTTGTCCTTTGGAGGAAGCATGGTCTTCTCTCCAACCTCCTTGCTGGATGGAGTGCTCTTCTCTGTCTTCTTCCGAGTAAAGCCCTTAGATTTTTTGGCTGGAGGCTGGTCCGCGGCCGCTGTAGGCCTCTTCTTGGACGAGGAGTATTTCCCAGGCGGAAGTTTGTTGGTAGGGGCATTTTTCTGCAAATATAAACAAGTTATTATCCGGGTCATCCAAGGAACAAAATCTATAAAATAATCATAAGGCTCCGGACGAGAGTCACCCAAAGAAGGAAGGCGTCCTAAAATGGACAACCCCTTTCCTAAGGGAACCTCGTCCAAAGTATTTTCCATACGCAGACGAAAGTGATGCAAAGCAGGAAGCCGTCCAAATTGGACAGATTAGAATGATTCTCGTCCAAGGACTGGAAATCAATTTTCGTCCAGTATTGGAACTAAAAATCACTCAGACGAGAAGGACCAAAAGAAGGTGGTCGTCCAAGCATGGACGCCCTCCTTCTTCGGGTGATACTCGTCCAAGGATTGGGATTCAATCTGGACGAACCAGAAGGTCGTTCGGCACCTCAGACGAGAAGGGCCCAAAGAAGGTGGCCGTCCAAGCATGGACGTCTTCCATCTTCGGGTGATTCTCGTCCAAAGAATGGAAACCGACTTGGACGAACCCAAACGGTCCTCGTCCAAAGCTGTTCAGTATTTCAGACGAGAATGGCACAAAGAAGGTGACCGTCCAAACCTGGACGCCTTCCTTCTTTGGATGATTCTCGTCCAAGGATTGGAAATCAATCCTTGACGAGTCAGAATGATCCTTGTCAAAAAAAAAAAAAAATTACCAGTGTTTCAGCCCTTTTCTCAGCACTACTCTTGGCGTACTCCTTCCCTAAGTTGTCAGTAAACTTAGACATACTTATGTCCCCCGTCCAAGAATGCTTGAGACGTGCTCTGGCCGAGTCTGCAAAAAAGAAATGAAAAGGGTTAGTCCGACATGGGCTATGGACGAGGCATTTTACTTGGGGGATTTGAATGTATACCTTTATCTTCGGTCAACCCCAAGCCGACGGCAACCAAGAAGTCGCATTATAAAACATTTCTTTAAAGGGTATCCAGTTCGCTGGCCCTTTAAAGGATGACTGACCCGGCCTGGAATACTCTTTCATTCTAAAGTACTCCACTACCTCTTCATCGTATTGGTCCTCCAACTCCAGCCAGGACTGTTTTCGTCCAGTATTCGTCACGGCTCGATTATGAAATCGATAGTCCTCAGTGGCGTAGTCGTTGGCCGTTCGTAGAAAGATGAAGTCCGATTTCCATTCGTGCATCTTCGACGGCTTACCCCCCAAGCGGTGAGAAAGTCGGGGCGGTTGCAAATGCTGAGCCATGTCCCGTCCACGGCCCCGGGAACCTTGGCCGCATAATGAATGTGGGTGAAGGCTTGGAGAGAAAGAGCCAGGCCACGCAGCTCGCAGACGGCTATGAAAGTAAGAACGTTATGCCAGGCATTAGGCGCCAGCTGGTTATGGCCGATGTTGTAAAACCTTAACACTTGTTCTATTAAATCGTGGAGGGGGAACCTTAATCCAGCGTCCAAGGCCAGCTTGTAGACGGCGAAGTGATTTTTGGGAGCACTCAGAAGTGTGGCCTCCTTATTTGGCATGACGAAAGAGAAGCCTGACATGGGCATGTAAGTGGATAAATAGCTAGGGTCAGGTCCTATCTTCTCTAACCATTTACGATTTACTAAAATAAAGGCGGGGTCGGAAAGGGGACCTAAGCGTCTCCTAATCTCAGACGAGGTAGTAGAGGGTTCGTCTGACTCCTCGGCAGTACCAGATTCACTCCCATTATTGCCCTCGCCGGCTTCCTCCATATTGACGTCCCTGCCAGAAGACTGGCCTCAGGGTTTATTTGAGGATCTTCAAAACTGCGGTCAAGGGAAGGGGGCCCGTCCAAAGGTTGAGCACTTTGGGCCTCCCTCATCTTATCTGGAACTCGTCCAGTAGATTCCTCCATGTCGGAACTATTTGTTGGGAGTAATACCCTTCGTCTTAGACGGGCCGTTTGCTTGACGCGCCCCAGATTACCCTGCACAGGTAAAGACTGGGTCGTCTGACTTTCTCGACCAAAACCATAAAAAATATGTACTCGGCCAGAAGAGGCCCAACTCTAGAATGCGCCGAAGAAGAAATACTCTCGGTTCTAGGGTTAAGACAAGCTCTTGGTCGGCTAGGATTATTTGACGAAGAAGAAGATTCCATTTTATTGATTTTCTAATAAAAAATAAAGAATAAAGGAAAGTGAAAATGAGGAAAGAAAAGATACCTGACGAAACGCTTGGACGATTCGGTGAAGCAGACTGAGATTGGACGATCTCTCTCTCTCTAGAAAAAAATGTGCAGAGCTTCTCTCTCTAGAAAAATTATCTCAAGGTGTGAAATGATTTAATGAGGTCACACCAAGGATGTATATAGGTGGGTAAGAAACTCGTTGAGCCGGTTAAGGATGACCGAAAAAGCCTAAAACGATCGACTATGACCGGTAAAATCCAGAAAAGGGCGCATCATTGCCTCTTTTTTGAATTTAAAAAACAACCACCTCGGGTAAAAGGGTCTTAACCGTCAGATGAGCCAACAGTAAAAACCCTTTTAGGGGCAAATGTTGTAGCCTAAAATATCTACGGCTCCTTTAGAGACACTTGGGCCCATCAGGGCCGTACACGTGTCCTCTTATAATAAAGGAAAAAAAATTTAAACCCTTGGGTTGTAACCAGGTGGGAGAAAAGGCTTACTTTTCTGGCCCAAAAGTTAGTCAGAGCCCAAACCTTTGAAAGTGGCTGCTGGTGATTGGTTGATAAACCATCACAAATCCTAGCTTGCCAAGTGTCATGGTCTGATTGCTTAGCCAATCAAATGCCACAATTCTAGGGCAATTTTTAAGGATAGCTGTCATACCACAATCACTATAAATACCCCTGAAATCAGGAGAAAGATCATTCAATGCAAACAGTGTAAACTTACTCTGAAGAAATACTCTCTCACTTTCTCTCTCTATCTCTACTTTCTCCTTACAACTCTTGATATCTGACTTAAGTTTCGGAGAGAGAACCACCACCCAAACCTCCAGGGTGGGTCTCTTTTTGCAGCTTCGGGAACGAAGCTCAGGCTCAGACCAAGCAGATTCAAACATTGTTGCACAAGTCTCCAAGTGAAGAACATCTAAGGGATACTAGTTTACTTGCTGGACAAGAAAGCTAAATCTGTAGCTTACTTGTGGACAAGCATACTAAATAAGCCCCATAATACATTATAAAAATACATATAAAGTTAATTAAATATATTAACAGTTAAAATAGTGTATTGACATATGAAAAAGTCAATATATTATATACTTGCATGTATTTATAAACGTGAAAAATATCACATTCGTGATGACTAATTCATTCCAATTTCTGTAGTTGAGGTGGTGGGGTAGTGACATTGCTTCCCACCTCATATCCCTGAGGTATAGGGATCAAACCTCATGGGACTCATTTGAGGATTTCCCCTTATCCCCCTCAAGTGAGTCCCCTTCATTTTACCTTTAAAAAAAATAAAAAAAAATCATTCCAATTTCTAATCTATCATCTTAGGAGAAAAATCATGGAATGTATGATTTTATATTCGTGGATTCTGACAAGGACAACTATCTTAACTATCACAAGAGACTCAGGCCCCGTTTGGACTGAACTGGACTGAACTGGACTGAACTAGGCTGAACTGAACTGAGAGAAACTGAACTAAACTGAAATAATAATAATAATAATAATAATAATAATAATAATAATAATAATAATAATAATAATAATAATAATAATAATAATAATTTAAAATAATATAAAATAATAATAATAATAATTAATATTAATATTAATATTAGTAATTTTGATAATAATAATAATTATTAAATAATAATAATATAATAATAATAATTAATAATAATTATAATAATTAATAATAATAATTATAATAATAATTATAATAATAATAATAATAAATAAATAATATAATAATATTTATATAATAATAATAATAATAATAATAATAATAATAATAATAATAATAATAATAAATACTCCCTCTGTATTTTTTTATCTTTCTCACTTAGAATCTTGACACTATTCACAACTAGAGAGAATATTTTAATTTTTTTTCAATATATAAGAAAAAATATAGTCATGTGGGGTCTTGTTTGATTCGTCAAAATGAGTAGTTTATTAATATTCAATTATTATAATTTTTACTAATATGTAATGAAAGATATTTAAGGTAGAATAAGTGCATTGGCAAACGTGCAAAGTCAAAGTAGGAAAGATAAAAAAATACAGAGGGAGTAATATAATAATAATTAATATAATAATAATTAATTATAATTATTATAATTAATAATGTAATAATAATTAATAATAATTATTATTATAACTAATGATGTAATAATAATTAATAATAATAATAATTAACAATAATAATAATTAATAATTAATAATAACAATAATAACTAATAATAATAAAAACTAATGATAACATAACAATAATTTTAAATAATAATTAATAATTAATAATTAATAATAATAATATTAATAATAAAAATAATGAAAATAAAAAATAATGAAAATAAAAAATAAAAAAATAAAAATTTATTTTTATTATAATTATAATATTAATAATAATAATAATATTAATAGTAATATTAAAAGCGAATATAATAATTAAAACATTAAACAAGACTGAACTAAACTGAAACGAACTGAACTGAACTAAACTGAACTGAAAATAATTCCAAAAGAACAGGGCCTCATTGACCTAGTCAAAATTGGTGGGGTGATTGGGTACGATAACACCCTATGGAATGGATCAGTTGTGTCCCCACCTGATGTCAAGTATTACAAGGACTTTGTATTTGAACTCAACAAAGCTTTGGCAGTTGATCCTAGGATTGAAATATGCCAGCTCCCAGTGGGTGATGGAATCACCATATGTCGGCGTATCAGCTGATCATCTCTTCAATGGATATTTGATATTTCAACTCCTTTAATTATTGAGATTTTATAAGTCCGTCCTATAATATAGTTTTTCTTTTTCTTTTTAGATATTCCAATCATTTACACAATCATAACTTGTGAGGTTATGAAAGTTTAGATGTAATTATATAGGTAGTTTACAATTTATATTTTTTCAAACCATTCAAGAAAACATCATTAAAATGTTCCTTAAACGTTCAATATGTAAACTTAGCTTCCTTTTACTGATCAATTACTCAAATTGATTACTTTTGACGTGGTAACCCCGTACTGAGGTGGAAATGTATCGAAAAGAGTTGAAATGTGTGATGAATTTGTGTTTGTTTTCATTAGGCGTGTTATAACGGATGTGAGAAAGAACAAATAACGAATGCAAAAACAATAACAAACACACACATATTTACGTGGTTCACCAATGATGTGTTGGCTACGTCCACGGGCAGGAGAGAGAATAACTTTATTGATCTTGAGGAATTTCCAGATTACAGATGTGATTATGATCTAATCGTCGTATTAACAAATTAGGTTAAAACACTATATATACCACGATACAAAATCGCGCGTCTCGCGTCAAAACCACACTCGCCCAGTTGCTCGGGCCAAACCGACCGGGCCAAGCCTCCCGGTCGGGCGCACAAGCCATATTTCACGCACATCTGCCCGGTCGGGCGAATTCAGACGCCCGATCGGGTGAGTCTGCCCGACTGACCGGGCGAGCACCCAGCTTGCCTATTTCCTTCGCGCTTTAACCATATTCAAGGCATAGATCTTACAAATCTCCACCTTGACTTGAATCATCTCAGAACGAACCAGATAACCAGATGCATTGATCACAATGACCAGATCCTCCCTGCAACCAGACTTGTCCCGAAAGACAACCAAACCAGATTTGTCCCTTAAGGACACCAGATTAGCCCCTAAGGGCCCCAGACTTGCCCCAAAGGGCAACTAACAACCTCGAACATTGAGCAAGTCCAAACAATGTTGAAATTTACTGTGCAGAACCGGCTTGGTGAACATATATGCAGGGTTATCATATGTACCTACCTTCTTCACCTTAACTCTTGTCTCACTTCTTAGGAAATGATACCTGACATCAATATGTTTAGTCTTCTCACGATGAACTTGATCCTTGGCCAAGCATATCGCACTCAAGCTGTCACAATACACTATCACCTGATCATGATGTAGACCCAAATCACTGACTAGCCCCTTTAACCAAATTCCCTCCTTAGTTGCTTCTGTCAAGGCCATATACTCTGCTTCAGTGGTTGACAAAGTCACCGTAGGCTGCAAAGTAGCTTTCCAACTCACAACAGAACCACCAAGAGTGAAAACATAACCAGTCATAGATCTTCTACCATCCACATCCCCAAAGATAATCGAATCGGAGAAACTCCGTAACTAAACATGTCACATCACCACCATAAACGAGACTATTATCCGACGTACCTCTAAGATACCGAAAGATCCTCTTGATCGCCCGCAATGCTCCTTACCAGGATCACCCATGAACCTACTAACAACACCGACTGCATGTGCAAGATACGACCTAGTGCAAACCATGTCATACATCAAGCTCCCTACTGCACTAGCATAAAGAACCTGAGACATGTACTCCATCTCCTCAGCAGACTCAGGCGCGAAAGCAATCGACAAATGATTATTGGTTGCACTTGGAGTATCTATAGGCTTCGCTGTTGACATGCCAAATCTTGACAATATCTTCTCAATGTAGCCTTTATGTGACAAGAAAAGCTTATTTTAAGCCCTTTTCCCTATAAATCTCCATACCCAAAATTTTCCGAGTCGCACCCAAATCCTTCATCTCAAACTCAGCATTGATAAGCTCCTTCAACTTCTGAACATCCGACTTGTTCCTTGCTGCTATCAACATATCATCTACATACAGAACTAAGTAGATGAAAGATCCATCTGTCAGCTTGTTGTGATAAACACAACAATCATATGAACTCTTGTTGTAGCCTAGCTCCATCATGTAGCTATCGAACCTCTTGTACCACTGCCTCGGAGACTGTTTTAGCCTATATAAGGACTTCCTCAACTTGCAAACAGAATTTTCTTTCCCCGGAACCTGGAAGCCATATGTCTGGGCCATGTATATCTCCTCTTCCAACTTTTCATGTAGAAAAGCTGTTTTAACATCCAGTTGCTCCAAGATCCTGATGTGCAACTATTGCTAGTAGCACCCTGATAGAAGTGTGTCTGACTACAGGTAAAAAAGCTCATTATAGTCTACTCCTTCTCTTTGTGTGAACTAACCCTCTTGCAACTAATCGAGCCTTATACTTGACCCTCTCTACAGATGTCATCCCCTTCTTTTTCTTGAAAACCCATTTACAAGTAACAATTTTTCTCCCTAGAGGCTTTGGGACAAGATCCCAAGTCTCGTTCTTTTAAAGTGACTCCATTTCATCTCCCATTGCAGCAAGCCAATGGTTAGACTCTGTACATGTAACTGCCTCCCTATAGGTAGATGGCTCATAGACATCTACCGCTTCAGCAATTGGCAGTGCATAAGCCACCATATCTTCAAAACCATACCTGTTTGGGGGTTTCCCAAAATTCGTCCTCATAGGACGCTCCCGAGCAAGACTAGGCGCATCTTGACTTGGTGTTGAAGAATGTGGTGCTTCAGAATTTATGTGTTGATTCTCTTCATGTGTTTCATCACTCTCATCATGAGTGACTTGTTGCTCCACCTGCACTTCAACACTAACAATATCTGGTGCAACAATGGACTTCACAGTAGGATTAACCATAGAATTTTCATCAAAGACTACATTTCTACTAAGTATAACCCTATGCTCCGACGGGGACCAAATTCTACAACATTTCACCCCATCTCCATATCCTACAAACACTCCTCTCTTGGCTCTTGGCTCCAACTTACCCTCATTTACATGATAGTAAATACTACAACCAAAAGCTCGCATATTAGAGTAATCTGCATGTTTACCTGACCACATCTCATATGGTGTTTTGAGATTGATTCCAGAGTGAGGTCCACGGTTGATCAAATAGCATGATGTACTAACGGCTTCTCCCCAAAACCTTCTAGTCATCCCAGTATTAGAGAGCATGCACCGAGCTCTCTCCAGAAGTGTCTAATTCATTCGTTCAGCTACACTATTATGTTGTGGTGTATCCCTGACAGTGTGATGCCTATCAATCCCTTCATTCTTGCAGAACTCATCGAACTCAGACAAACAGAACTCCAGACCATTATCAGTTCGTAGCCTTTTGATCTTCTTCCCAGTTTGATTCTCCACCAAAGCCTTCCACTGCTTGAAATTCTTGAAAGCTTCACCTTTTGACTTCATTATGATCACCCTTGAAAAATCATCAATGAAAGATACAAAGTACCTGTGACCTCCCAAAGACTCAACACGTGAAGGACCCTCACAATCGGAGTGGATATAATCAAGAGTGCCTTTTGTTCTATGAATGCCCTTAGGAAACTTGCTACGATGTAGTTTCCCAAAAACACAGTGCTCACAAAACTCAAGGTCTGTGACCTTGTGGCCACCCAGAAGATCTGCCTTGGAGAGGATTTGCATTCCTCTTTCACTCATATGCCCAAGTCTCATGTGCCATAGCTTGATCATATCCTCCTTCTGAATTTCAGTCGAAACAACAACAGCTGAACCTTAGAGAGTAGAGCCTTGCAAGATATACAAAGTTCCACACTTGACACCCTTCAGCACATCCTTTGAACCCTTGCATACATACACAACTCCACCCCAACCTATGAAGCTGAACCCCTTACTGTCTAGTAGGCTAAGCGAAATCAGATTCTTGGTCATCTGTGGAACATGTCTAACATTATTCAATGTGCAAAATGTACCATCATGTGTCCGGATCTTGGTGGAGCCAATTCCAACTGTCTTACAGACTGCATTGTTAGCCATTGAAATATTTCCCCATCTACCTGCTCATAAGTAAGGCTAGCAAAAATTAACCCAACTCGATAACCCGACCCGAACCCGACCTGAAATAAGCGGGTTTGGGTTGAGATTCTTGACCTGTTTAAGTAAATGGGTCGACCTGAACCCGACCTGAAAATTAAACGGGTTAGGTTTGGGTGAGAATATCAACCTGAAAGCAACCCGCCTAACCCGTTTAACCTTTAAATATATGTTTAATCTTTGGCTCTGTTTAAAATTTTAGGCCAAGCCCAATTCTGGCCTTGTCGAGCAACGAGCCTAATAGCCATAAAGACTCCTCAAAAACCCTATTCTCACTCTCTCTTCACGCCGCTCTCTCTTCATCTCAATCACTGTCTCACTCTCCTATCTCCACTCTTCATCTCTCTCTAGTCTCCACTCTCTCTCCTACACTGTTGAACCACAAACTCCACCAGAGTTTGTAAGGATTTAAATTAATTTTGTTCTTCAGTTAAAAGAACAACCCAAATTGTGGGAAGCAAATGTGTGATTGAAATTAACTTTTTGTTCAAATGGAGGACGTTGTGGGAAGATCATCCAGTGAAAGTTAATGGAGGAAGTTTATATCCCACTAGAGTTACAAATCTAGAGCATGCTATGTATACCTCCTTGGAAGATTTTTAATATACAATGTTTACATTTAATCAAATTGTTATTGTAATATTCATACTTTCATTATAGCCTTTAGTTTTTTTTGAAATTTTGATGTCTGCCAATTTTTTTGCTTAAAATCTGGTTTGGGTCGGGTTCGGGTCAACCCGAATTTTGACCCTCAGATGGACTCCAAAATATTAAATGGGTTAAATAGGTCGGGTTCAGGTCGACCCGTTTATATATAGATCAGGTTCAAGTTTGAATTTCTGACCTGCTTACATAAACGGGTCGGGTTCAGGTTAGGGTGTGGTTGACATGTTTATGTAAACAGGTCAACCTGAACCCGACCCGACCCGATTGCCAGCCCTACTCATAAGTAGTGAACCACTCCCTACGATGACTTATATGATACGACGCTCCAGAATTAAGAACCCACACTTCATTGCAATGTGATTGTTCATTAGCAACTAAAGCAAGATCATCCTCATAATTCGAATTTTCTGCTGCAACAGCAGCAAATTCAGACCCAGATTTATTTTCCTGGTGCTTCTTCTTAGGACATTCCATCTTCCAATGTCCCTTCTCCTTACAGTAATTACAAATATCATTAGGTTTAGGACCCCCTTTGGAATTTCTGAGTTTCCTGATATTCTTTTTCCCAGAATTCCCATTTCCCTTACTACTACTAGCCACTAATCCAGAGGCCTGACTGTCTGTACCTGTACTACCAGATGCCTTATGGCGCAATTCCCTAGTATGAAGAGATGATCTAACCTCTTCTAGGGACACAGAGTCTTTACCAACAATAAAATATTGCACAAAATTCTCATATGACAATGGTAAAGAAACAAGCAGAATTAAAGCAACATCCTCATCCTCCACCTTAACATCAATATTACGCAATTCTAACAAAATCGTATTTAATTGATCAAGGTGATCCCTAAGACGTGTACCTTCATTCATGCGCAGACTGAACAGACGTTGCTTCAGAAGCAACTTGTTGGTTAGAGAATTTGTCATGTACAAAGTCTCCAATTTCAACCACAGACCAGATCCAGTTTCCTCCTTCGCGTCTTCAGTGATGACGTCGTCAGCAAGACACAACATGATCGTTGAATGTGCCTTCTCCTCCAGAACGACCATCTCAGCGGTAACCGAATCCGATGACTTCTTTGCCAATGGTGCCCACAACCCTTGCTGCTTTAGTAAATCCCGCATTTTGATTTGCCACAGACTAAAACTATTTCTCCCAGTGAATTTATCGATTTTCACATTCATCCCAGACACCTCTTTCACTCAGATCAAAACCCTAGCTCTTGATACCAATTTGTTATAACGGATGTGAGAAAGAACAAATAACAAATGCAAAAACAATAACAAACACGCACAGATTTACGTGGTTCACCAACGATGTGTTGGCTACGTCCACGAGCAGGAGAGAGAATAACTTTATTGATCTTGAGGAATTTCTAGATTACAGATGTGATTATGAACTAATCGTCGTATTAATAAATTAGGTTAAAACACTATATATACCCTGATACAAAATCGCGCGTCCCGCGTCAAAACCACACGCGCCCGGTTGCCCCGGGCCAAGCCTCCCGGTCGGGTGGCGCCCACCCGGTCGGGTGCGCAAGCTAGCTTTGACGCACATCTGCCCGGTCACTCGCGGTCGAATTCAGACTCTCGGTCGGGCGAGCACCCAGCTCGCCTATTTCCTTCGCGCTTTAACCAGATTCAAGGCATAGATCTTACAAGGCGGGATGAGAATCAAGAGATTAGAAGGCAAGTGTCAAGATTAATAATGAGGCTAAAAGCTTAGAGTATTATTATTAATCAATCATATTCATAATACAAAGTATCCTAATGTAGCTAGAACAAGGAAAAGCCGTTAACAACGGCAAAGCGACTTTTTAAGGTATCCCATAATTTCTTGGCATCACGATATTTGGTTAGAGTGGTTTTGACCTCCGGATCGATGGTGTTCATAAGCCACGAAATTAACATGGCATGAATAGTGGTCTAATCAGAAGGAATATAAGGTTCAGTAGGAGTAATTTATTGTACCATCTAAAAAAACAAACTTTCTTCGAGCTTCTAACGTGGTTTGAATATCGCTAGCCCAATCATCATAATTATCGGAACGAAGACGAGTAGGGGTAATAAAATCCCCGGGACGATCTTGAGAGCCAAGATTGTATGGTGAATTAATTAGGTTCAATTTTTAAAGGAGTCTTTGGAGGTGGCGGTAAGGAGGCTTCACCGCTAGTCATGGTGGTGGGATTATTTTAGGAAAAAAAAATCTGGTTTTTGGAGTTTAGGTGTTTGTTGGCTATGATACCATGTCAAGATTAATAATGAGGCTAAAAGTTTAGAGTATTATTATTAATCAATCATATTTATAGTATAAAGTCTCCCTAGAACTAGAAAAAGATATCCTATACAAAATATGTTTACTAATCCAAATCTTATCATTATCTCTACAACAAGGCACATAGACAAGTTAAGTTAAAGTTAATCAACTTACTCTAATAAGCGATAGAGCTCCCTTGAAAGAAAGGCCCACATCTCCCCCGCTGGAAATCCCTACCACCCTTGGTCGCCCCTTGCCGCAGCTGTCATCGCTCCTTAGCATGGTTGAGGAGATCGCACACATAGTCTCGAACCTCAAAATTGATGATGAAGAAGAAGTGGTCCTAGAACTTGATGCATTAAACCCTAACGAGGAGAACAAACTGTCTTTGGTTCTCTTTGGGCGACTGTTGACAGAAAGAGCGTACAACATCGACGCTTTCAAACGCACCATCACGGGTGTTTGGGCGCCGTCACATGGTCTAGTGATCCGGGTCCTCAGCCCTAATTTCTTTTCTTTCCAATTCTTTCATTGGAGGGATATGAATAAAGTTCTTGAAGGTAGGCCATGGTGTTTTGATAATATATTAATCTTATTGAAAGAAGCCGATGGTGATGAACAACCCGATTAGGTAACAATCAATCAATCTCCTTTTTGGGTGCGAATGAAAAATCTTCCCTTTAACTATAGATCTGATGAAATAGTTAAAGCTCTTATTGGTAACATGGGGGAAATTTTGGAATTAGAGGAGGATGTGTTGGGTATTGGTAGATATAGGAGGGTAAAAGTCATGCTCGATGTTACTAAACCTCTGCGAAGATTTTGAAAATTGAAAGATAAAAAAGGTAGAGAGTTTCAGGTGGACTTTGCTTATGAACGCCTCCCATATTTTTGCTTTGCTTGTGGTGTGATGGGTCATTCTGAGAGGAACTGTCATATAGTCCCTGAAGATGACAAGCAGGAAAGTTTAGGGTGGAGTTCGGTTTTGAGGCCTACTCCTCGAAAGGGCAGGCAGAAAGAAATTGAAGAGAATGAAAAATTTAGGGCTAGCAAGAAAATTATGTTTCCAGGCCGAAATCTGATGCTGCTCCAATAATCAAGGCCAACGTTGTTCCCGAAAATTTGGAGAATTCCCTTGCCTTGGATCTTGTGCCTGCTAATGAAACAATTATGGTGAAAAAAGTTGCGGTACAGGTGGAAGGTATTGATGGCAGCAGCACAAAATGCCAATCAATACCTTTACAAACCGCAATTATGGAGAATTCCCATGCCTTGGATCTTGTGCCTGTTAAAGAAACAATTATGGTGAAAAACGCTGCGATGCAGGTGGAAGGTATTGATGGCAGCAGTACTAAATGTCAATCAATACCTTTACAAACCGGTAGTGGATCCCCACCCTCATTCAATGCGTCAACCTGATGTTGCTTTTGTTTTTTCGAGCACTAAAAAAGCCAAAGCACCTGCTGTGTTGAAACCGAAAGCTTGGAAACGATTAGCACGTGTTTCGATGGAAGAAAAAGGTGACTATGAATCAATGGAAACAGATTGTGATGTTTTGAATAAGCGTTATATGGCTTGTGATATGGTGATTGAAGATGCTATGGGTATGATGAAACGTCAAAAGCCGAGATCCCTAGTGATTCAAATGCTATGAGTGAGGCGGAGGTTGGTGGTGACCAACCCCGCCAAGCATTATGAATACTTTGTGTTGGAACTGCCGAGGGATGGGCAACCCTTGGTCAGTTCGTCAGCTCCGCCGTTGGAGCATTTCTTATGCCCCCGACATCATCTTTCTGTCGGAAACCATGATAAAGAAGAAAGAAGCTGAGGATCTTAAAGACCGTTTGGGTTTCCAAAACGCTTTTGCTGTGGCTAGTGTAGGTAGAGCTGGAGGTCTTTGTGTCTATTGGAGAGAGGGTGTGAAATTTTCTCTTGTTTCTTATTCCCAAAATCACATTTGTGGTGATATTGGTGAGGGTGACTCAATGTGGCGTTTTGTTGGAATTTATGGATGGCCAAAGGAGGAAGACAAAGACAAAACTTGGAGCTTGATCCGCCATTTATGTGGTGAGTCTCTTCTTCCGATTTTGATTGGAGGTGATTTTAATGAAATTATGAGCTATAATGAAAAGGATGGTGGTTTTGACCGAACTCGTCGGGAGATGACTTGTGTAGAGATGTTGTTGATGATCTTATGCTTCGGGATTTGAGGTTTGTGGGCAGTTGGTATACTTGGGAGAGGGGCAACTCTACTACGACACGCATTAGGGAACACCTTGATCGTTTCCTATGTTCAGCTTCTTGGTTCGATCACTACCTGGGTTTTGTTGTAGAGCATTCTTTGCAATATAAATCAGATCATATGGCTATTATACTTCGAACTCAGGTGCAAAATACGAGAAAGAAGAAGAGACGCGGGTTTCGTTTTGAAACTTGTTGGCTTTTGGATGAAGGTTATGATGAAGTAGTGATTGAAGCTTGGAGTAATTCGGTGGGGGAACGAGTGCCTCAACGCATCTCAGCCATGGCTCGGTACCTTGTTGGGTGGAGCGCCACAAAGTTCAAGAAGCTAGGAGATCAGATTGAAAAATCGAGAAGCTGCTTGCACAATCCCAGCAGCGGCCTGTTTCGGATGCTAGTGTGTTTGAATGTGCTGAACTTGAGAAATATCTTGATGATTTACATGATAAGCATGAAGCTTATTGGTATCTTCGTTCGCGGGTTTCGGAAGTTAGAGATGGAGACCGAAATACAAAATATTTTCATCACAAAACTTCTCAAAGAAAAAAGAGAAACTTTGTGTCTGGTTTATTTGATAAGCATGGCACCTGGTTCGAAAAAGAGGAGGAAGTTGAGGAGATTTTCGAAGATTATTTTCGCAGCATCTTCACTTTAATTCGGCCCAATGATTCTGACATTCAGGAAGTTCTGCGGCATGTTAGTTCTGTTGTCTCTGATGATTGTAATCAATCCTTGATGAAACCCTTTACAAAGGAGGAAATTTACGTTGCTCTTCAACAAATGCACTCCTGTAAGGCTCCTGGCCCTGATGGTATGCATGCTATCTTTTATCAGCGTTTCTGGCATGTTATTGGTGATGATATTCTTCATGGTAATACTTCTGCTAGATGTATTAATAACACTAACATTGCCCTGATCCCTAAAGTAGAAAACCCTACTTGTGCTGCTGAGTTTAGACCCATTGCCCTCTGTAATGTGCTCTATAAGTTGGTTTCGAAAGCTATGGTTGTTCGGTTGAAGGATTTCTTGCCTGATATTATTACTGAGAATCAGAGTGTCTTTGTTCCTGGGCGTCTTATCACTGACAACGCCCTTATTGCTCTTGAACTTTTTCACTCTATGAAACAAAGAACTCGAAGTAGGAAAGGTAGTATTGCTATGAAACTTGACATGAGCAAGGCATATGATAGAGTCGAATGGGGTTTTCTAAGAAAGCTTTTGCTCACTATGGGATTTGATGGTCGTTGGGTGAATTTGGTAATGGATTGTGTGACCTCTGTTTCCTACTCCTTCATTGTTAATGGAGGTATATGTGGCTCTGTTCTCCCTAATCGAGGTCTCCGTCAAGGTGACCCTCTTTCCCCTTATCTGTTTATTTTGATTGTTGATGCTTTCTCTAGAATGATACAGAGCAAAGTCCAGGAGAAGCAGATTCATGGGGCTCGTGCTAGCCGTAGCGGGCCCGAGATTTATCATCTTCTCTTTGCAGATGACATCTGCTCTTTACAAAAGCAACCAGACAGGAATGCAGTATAATTGTTGATATTCTCAACCAATATGAATCAGCATCCGGGCAGAAAATTAACTATGACAAATCTGAGGTTTCTTTCAGTATAGGTGTTAGTGTTGATTGCATGGAGGAATTGGTGGGAATTCTTAAGATGCGGCAGGTAGAAAAACATGGGAAGTACCTTGGTATCCCCTCTATGTGTGGTAGATCAAAAAAAGCTATTTTTGATTCACTACTTGTAACACCCCGTATTTTTATACCTGTTTAGTAATTGTTTATATTATTTTAATTTTAAAAAAAATATTATTTTATTAAATATATTTTATTTCCCTCATGTTGACTTTACATCAAAAGGAGTCAAAAACTAATTCCTAGATTTACTAGGTTTACTACCTAACCTATCACTAGATTACTAGTATAAAGAGAGAGAAAAAAAAAGGGAAAGTAAAAGAAAAGGAGGAGAGTGTTAGTGAGTTACTGCTTCCTAGTTTCTGGTTCCAAACTAAAACCCACGTCACTAATCCTCTATACTCTACCTTCCTTTTCTTTTTCTTCAATCCTCAACTCCTTGTTTCAATTACCATTAAAGCTACCAAATTTTTTATCAACCATCATCACTCATCAACCATCTTTCTTCTTCAACAATTTTCGGTGTAGTAGATTTTCTGTTCCGAAGGAATATTGTGTTCTTGACTTTGCGAATTTCGGGTCGGAAGAGTCGGGTCGAAGAAAACAAATTCGGTTCCTTTTCTGAGTAATATTACTCTATTAATTCACTTTAATCAAGTAAGTTATAATCTTAAACTTTAATTTCGTATTTGGTTGATTATTTGAATTTGGGGTTTTTCTAAATTAGGGTTCTTGAATAAATTAAATTGGGGGAAAATTATGGTGTGCGAATTTTATATGATTGGTTCATGTTTGATGTTTAACTTCATTTAGTTAGCGTATTTTCGGATTTGATTTGCAATATTATGAGTTTCGAAATTGATTATTAAATTCTAGTTAGTTGAACTATTTGTTAGTTGTTTATTTTGAATTATTCGTCCAGTATTATAGTCGTCTGAACAACGGAATTTGTGAGGAATTAATATGAGTTTCTTTGTAGTCAAGTGTTAAGTTGCCAACTTGCCATTGTTGTAGTATAAAGTGGTGATGCCCTGTTGTTGTTGAATGTACTGGGAGTGGATGTATAATTGTAGATAAAAATGGTGGGCATGGGTGAAGTGTTGAAGCTAGAACTTTCATCTACATGTAAAGTGGATCCTTTTCGATGAAATAGTCATTTATCTCAGGGAGTGTTCTAATTTGTTTGTGTTGCAGGTCTGTCATTATTTCATTTTTTTTCTATAACCCAAATAAGATAATAATCAGTTTGTTTTCAAATGGATTGTGATTTAGTAAAGAAATTAGTATGGTTTTGTGCGACGCACTTTCTATTCAGAATTAATCCATTGAATTCAAGGTGACGTGGTGCACTCACTAAGTCATGGTCTAAATGGATGTAGATATGGTTCATTAAATCAATAACCATCCTTATTATTTGACCATTCAAGTTTTATAAGTTGTTCAGGTTACTTTCATTGACCTTAGTCTATGAACCTTAATTTGTGACTTCTTGGATTGAGACAAGTTGAGTTGTTTCCAATTTAGTGAAAGTTTATTAGCTAGGTTATGTCATTTATGTGTAAATTATGTGAAGTATAGTCAAGGGACTTATACTATATTATATTATATTGTAGATTGCGGGTTCGTAGAGGAACCTTTTTGACTTGAGATTGGGATTTATTGATTGTGATTGCTGATAAGGTAAGATTTCTACTTTGCTTGTACAGATGAGTTCAGAAGTGTTTTCACATTGTTTGGAAATTTATTTTAACAATGAGATTGTTTAATGAAGTTTATACTTTGAGATTTAAATTATTCTCGATATTTATATCGAAAGAGGTTATGAGATTATTTATGAGATTTATATTAAAAGGAGGAAGTTCCTCAATGTTACCAAGTTTAATGAAAATGTGGGGTTGCCGGTAAGCGGTATTCCTCGAGTATGGAAGTATGTTGAGTTAATAGTGTCTCAACAATTTATTTTAGTAGTTGGGAGTATATTGATCAATACTCTTGCCATTCGTCTTCCTTCTTGATACGTTATCAAGTTAGGGGTATGCATACTAGGGACTTTGGTGTTTACCTTATCTAGTGAGCCTAGCTAGCTCATTGGATTGTAATTACTTCCTACTCACAGATTACGAAAAGTTATATTTGAAAGTGTTACAGAATGGTTCAGAAAGAAAGAAAGATTGGATCTGAGGTTGTTAGAAAATTAATATATTATATATAATATGTACAGCTTTTAAATGAATTTGTAAGATATTCCTATATATCTTACCTGCACATTGAGTAGTTTTGTTTTATTATAGTATGAAATCTTGCTCAGCCTTTGGCTGATACTACAGTGTTTAATGTGCAGGTACTTGAAGATAGTTAGCTTTTGGTTGGGTTAAAGAGTGCGTTGGATCTCTTTTAGCTTAATAGATATTAATAAGACTTCCGCTGTTATTTGTTTGACTTTAGAATTTACATTCTGGTTTGTAATAATTAATTACTTTCTATCTAGTTGGTCTGTAATAATTATTTAAAATTTATTGTCTATTATTTTAGTTAGAACCATTAGCCTTGCCGTTATTGTTATTAATTATCGCGGCGTAGCACCTTTGGATTTTCGAGTTAGTTATTATAAGATGTTTTTAGAGTTATTGGAAATTCAGGGTTGTTACACTACTTGATAGAATTTGGAAGAAACTCCAAGGTTGGAAAGAGAAGCTATTGTCAAGAGTCGGAAAGGAAATTCTTCTCAAATCTGTTATTCAGGCCATGCCTACATATCTCATGGGAGTCTACAAAATCCCGTCTAGGATTATTCAGAAGATTCATTCAGCCATGGCACGGTTTTGGTGGGGAACTTCTGCTGATCATAGAAAGATTCACTGGAAAAGCTAGGATTCTTTGTGCACTCTGAAATGTTTTGGTGGCATGGGATTCCGAGATCTTAATGTTTTCAACGATGCCTTGTTGGGTCGGCAAGCCTGGAGACTTGTGCGCGCCCCTCACTCCTTGTTTGGTCAGGTCATGAAAGCCAAGTATTATCCTCATAGTGACTTTCTTTATCCTCATAGTGACTTTCTTGATGCCTCTCTTGGTTATTCTTGTAGTCACTCGTGGAAAAGTATATGGAGCTCGAAGGCTTTGATTAAGGAGGGTTGTTTATAGCGTGTTGGAAGCGGAGAAAAGATTGATGTGTGGCGTGATCCTGGATTGCAGATGATGATGGAAGATTTGTTTTGAGCACCCCGCATGATGACATTGTCAAGGTTAGTGATCTAATTGATACTAGTACTATAGAGTGAACACGAGTTTTGTTGAGCAAAAGTTTAATGATCGTGATGTTAAATGCATTCTTGCAATTCCTTTGAGCTCATTGCATATTCAAGATGAATTAACTTGGGCTCTCACAAAGGATGGGCATTACTCTGTGAAAATAGCTTATATGTTGGGCAAAGGAGGGAATCTTGATGCTTTCCACCAAGCTTGGGTGGATATTTGGGGTATGAATGCTAGCCCAAAGGTTAAACATTTTCTTTGGAGATGTTGTACCAACTCTTTGCCTACTCGTTCACTTCTTAAGTATAGGCATCTCATTGATGATGATTTGTGCTCATGGGGTTGTGGGAGAGATTGAAACGACAACTCATGCCTTGTTTAATTGCCCTCGAGTGGCCGAACTGTGGGAGGATGTTGATTGTGCTGCCTTTTGCGTTAATTCGTCGGATTTGAACCTATGTGACTTGGTTGAGAGTTGGCGGCAGTTTGATGCTGCAAAGCTCTCGCGAGGCATTGTCTTGGCCTGGTGTATGTGGATGGAACGTAACTTGTGGGTGTTCCAAGGGAAGCACACACCAACAACATTCTCGTCAGGCGTGTTCATCATTTGGTCAAGGAGTATGGCAAATATTCAGCTAGGATTTACAACACAAAGCCGAAGCCTTGCGACCCGAGTCCGAAGATTTGGCAGGCTCCCCCTAGTGGTGTTTTAAAGCTCAATGTCGACGCCTCTCTTGCTGTAGTTGGCTGGGTTGGCCTTGCTCTTGTGGGTCGTGACTCTGAGGGCCGTGTTGGCTTTGCAGCCACTCGAAGAGTCAAGGCTTTCTGGAGCCCGGAAGTTGCGGAAGCTAAGGCAATTCAAATGGCGATTAGGCTTGGCAAACGTTTTGGTTTTGATGAGGTGATCCTTGAATCAGATTGCCAAGTTGTGATCAAGCGTCTTTCAAAGAGTGCTCTCTACCTCTCGGATCTTGACATTATTCTACATGACATTTTAGCTTCTTGTTCTTCTTTTTCTTCTCTTGTTTGGTCACATGTTAAACGTGATGGTAATTTTGTGGCTCACCATTTAGCAAAGCTAGTTCCTTTTGGAGTTGAACAAATATGGGAAAACCATTCTCCCCCGGAGGTGGCGCCCTATGTACTTATGGATACTTTGTCTATGATTTAATCTAGCTTGCTTTTTTCCTAAAAAAAAAGGCACATAGACAAGTTATTAGCTTGAAAATCTGGTTTTTGGAGGTCAAATTCTACAATATTTGACTGTGCTTTCCCACTAATGTAAAGTATTGAGTTATTGACTTTCATGTGGAAATGTGTAAGATTCATTTCAATATGTAAATATTCATTTGTTATAATCTTAATTCATTAACCTATTCGAATACTAGAATTATATGCACGCTATGCGTGCGTTAATTTCAAAACTTGTTATTCTATTATATACTCCATCCGTACTATAGTTGTTATTACACTAAAATGTGAAGATTAATAGTTAGATGAATTTAGATATATTAATTCGCTAATGTAAAAAACTAACAAAGGTTGTGAGTGAATTTTAATATTATTTTTTTGTGAATGAATTTTGCACAAAAAGATTAGACATAATGAGTTGGTTTGACTGAATTAAAGAGTATTAAAGGTAGTGAGTGTATACCATCTTCTCTTATAAAAAGAAGATCAAGATATTTTGTGAACGATAGGTCACAGGTTCGAATCCCCCCTCCCCTTCTTTGTAATTTGTACTGCCTTCGTGGCTCATATGGATCAAAAAAAAAACATATACCATTTTTACCTTATTTAGAATGGCAAGTTGAAATGAGAAATGGTTCTTTGGTTTCTTTTGTAATTTTTTTTATTCCATTAAATCATTAAGGGTGATTTAGTCTTTTCAAAAGGGGACACCATCTTCCTCCTCCCTTCCCTTATATAATAGAGATATGATGACCAAATGGGTCACAACGGAAAAAAATATGTTGTAATTAAAAAGAACAGAGGCATAGTACAAGAAAAAAGAGGATTGACTCAAAATCTAAATGCTTGCAAGATTTTAACAAAGTTCATTGTTCATAACTATAGTACAAGAAGTCACAATAACACCGCAATAACACTGGTGTTATTGTAGTATCACTATATATTGTTGGAATAATTACACCAAAACCAAGCTCTATTCATTTAGATATTAATGGAGAAAATTATTAGTTACTCATTTTGTTCCTCAAAGTTCGTTTTCGTAACAACGCAGTCCTTTTTATTTGTGTAGAGAGAGCCACAAGGGTAATTGATGTAGACGAGATTTGATCTTAGGTGTTGGGCGCCACCTCCCAAGACTTTAACCAACTGAGCTAGTTGACATCCACACATACTCCTTTCATTTTTTTTAAAGATCTTCTTTCTTTCCGTTTAAATATGTCATATAAAGATTTTCTTATCTTAACTTATTCCTTAGATCCTTAAAAAACGGAGGGAATGAAACAAGATAAAAGATGAAGTTAATGGAAGAGAAATTGCTAATTTATCAGTGTATGTGATATGTGAATAGTGCATAGCACAATTATATTTTTGTAATTTTTAGGAAAACAATGGTCAAACTCTCCAAAACATCCGTAATCTTTTGGGGAATCCTTGAAATATCCATAATTTTACCAACATTACACAAAGCGTCCCTTTGTTAGGTAATTCCAATTCACAATATTAATTTAGGAACCCTCCTCTAATTCTTGGATGGTTCTTGAATTGTTTTTTTTCCTGCAATCTCAAGTCTAACTTTAACTAATAATATCTTTAGTTATGTATTAATAAAATATTGCTATTTTGAAAATGCACATTAAAATAAATTAACCAAATATCTCATGATGATATTTTTTCTTATTTAATTAGTAAGAATTTTACGGGTAATATTTTGAATCTACAATCAAGACAATACATTCAACCCTTAAAAAAAAAGACAATACATTCAAGAAGAACAGATAGATAGTGACTTAATTTAAAATATATGCAAAAAAATATAATATCCATTTATCTATATCTATATATCTATATAAAGTTGAGTACATTTGTCCTATGTGTCAAGCTATGAATGATTTTGCCAAAATGTCGTCATTTCAAACATTCTAAAAAATGCCACTGCCACGTGTAACAACTTAGTACAACTCCGCTTATGTGTCGCTTCGGTATCAATTGTGTGCGTGTGTGAATCAATTATAATTCTCTAAATTAAGAACAAATATATGGATTCTCTTCTGTATTTCTTCATATATAATGTGGCTATATATTAACAAATCACTATATAATAGGTATGATTCACCCTATATTTTAGGCATTGATTTTCACATATTATGCTGCTAATTAGGCACGGTCAGTGTACAACTATCACATCTATATAAATCAAGTACAAGTATTCATTTAATCTTTCACTGTTTGATGCTTCTTTAACTTCTAGCCACTCTTAAAAAAAATTTGGTGAAGAGTCTTGCAAAGTTCTGTCTTTGAATAAAAAAAAATTAGACTTCATTCACGGTTTTCGATTATTCATGTAGAAGATTAATTCGTGGCAACATCAAATGGAAAGTAAATTCTTCATTTACGGCTCGCGGCTTTGAAAAAAAATTACTTCCAAAATTTAATAATCATCCTACAAATGGTTATTTATGAATTATGATCTTCCCAAGGAATATACAAATTAATGAGTTTACATTTTTAGTTTGATGAAAGAAATATAATTTATCATCGAGATGGATTTAAGTATGTTAAATTGTTAATAAAGGGTCTTTTCAATTATATTCATCGTATAGTTCTATTCCTTTCTAATGTTTTTGTATTCAAATTACAAACTTTATCCATTTCAACTGAAATAGATAAATTTCATGTTCAAATATTAGATAGATTTTGTCATTTTCTCTAAATATGTGTTTTGCAGTCTTTTGAACATCATATATCAATATTTTGTAGAGAAACTTTATTTGATGAAGTTAGATTTATTCAAAGAAAAATCTGATAAAAGGAAAGAATTTTTTTATTTTTAATTCTATAAAAAAATAATATACTAACTATATATATTATAGATTTGTATGATTAGTTAGTCATTACTCCCTCATCTTTTTAAAGATCTCCCCACTTACTACTCAAGTGGTCAAAGTTTAATAATATGTTTGACATTTTGTGGTAATTAATATATGTGAAAAATATTGTAATGGGAGATTTTATTGGATTCATGACATTGTATATTTTTATAATTTAATTTTTTCATAATTTTACCATTATATAATAAAAAATATTATTGGTCAAATGAGTGCATTGAAAACCGCATAAGACACAAGTGTTTAGAGGATGAAGAGAGTGGATTACTAATTGATGTAAGCAACTATATGCCTTACTTTTCATATTAAATAATGGATATCAATGTTTATGCACCATTTAAGTATTGGCATCCATATATTATAAATTGGAATGTAATTAGTTTGTTTGGTGTTTAAGGAATGTGTGCTGATCGAATGGTTCTAAAGATAGTTTCTAATAGATCATAATGTAAGACTTCTAATCTTTTATGTATATATTTTGAAATGATTTTCACATTATGCATATTAAAATGTTTAACTTTATTTTATATTTCAACTTTTTAGTTCTTTTGTATTAAAGGTGAACGGCATCTGTGTGTCATTCAATCAAAATTACATTGACACTTCATTGATGTGCTAGAGAAGGGAAAATATATTGCTTTGAAGGAGTTAATGTTATCTTAGTTAACATACATGTTATCATTATTTCAAATCAATATAATTATATAGGAGAAAAACATGTTCAACACCTAAGTCCAAATAAGAAGGAAGAGAATTATGGAGGAATAGTGATAAAAGGGGCCATTTGTGATGTTTTAATAGTGGTCAATTAAGGTTAACGACTCAAATAGGAGTTAATTAGGGTTTGGTAATGGAATTATGGGTTAATGACTAAAAATGTTGACGGCCATTAATCATTAAGAACTTATGGTGAATTTTGAATCGATTGAGGGGTATATGGTGAATTTTAAAAAATTGCGAGGAAATATGGTGAATAAATAAATTTGTCGAGGGTATATGGTGAAAAATCCGTATTTTTTTCTTATATTTTAATAAGAATTTAGAAGATTATCTCTAATAGTGAATAGTGTCAAGATTCCAAGTAGGAAGAACAAAAACAATACAGGGAATACACCTTAAATAATATTAAAACTACCTTTTTTTTAAAAAGTATTAAAACTCAAACATATTGAGAAAATTAAAATTATTCGTGCAACGTACACGGGTATAAAGAAATATGTTCAAACTCTGATATGTAGACAAGTTAGTAACAAACTTTAAAAACCATTATAGCAAGATTATTATACATAAATTATACGAATTTTTCACCATATACCCCCGACAAATTTTTTTATTCACCATATACCCTCGATTTTTTCAAAATTCACCATATACCCTCAATTTCTTGATGATTCACACTGTGCCCTTTATTATTAGTGACTATCAACTTTTCTGATCATTGACCCCTAATTCCGTTATTAAACCTTAATTGATCCCTATTTCACTCATTTACACTAACAAATTAGCATTGAAACAACACTTAAAGCCAAAGAAGAAGAAAGAGAGTTATGGAGGAAGAGTGATAAAAGGGGTCATTTGTGGTGTTTTAATGGTGGTCAATTAAGAATAACGACTCAAATAGTGGTTAATTAAAGTCTGGTGACGGAATTAGGGATTAATGATCAAAAAAGTTGATAGTCGTGAATCATTAAAGGCACATGGTGAATTATCAAGAAATTGAGGGGTGTGTGGTGAATTTTGAAAACAATAGGGGCACATGGTGATTAAAAAAAATTTGTCAAGGTTATATGGTGAAAAATCGTAAATTATATGTCATAATTGTGTAGCAGCGACAAATCAATTTTGTAGATGGCGAGTCACCACCATCCACCAATGAAATATCAATCAATATCTAATTAATGCATGAATTATAAATAAATACTTCCTAAAAAATTCCACTCCGAAAGAAATTTTTCTATTTTTCAAACTTTAACCATATCCATGAAATTTTTTGTATCAATAGAATTTTAACCATATCCATAAATTTTTTAGCCATATCCAAAGATATATTAGTTTCATAATCTTATCCATATCCATGAAAAAAATTGTAACTTTCTTGGTCATTTTTTTCTAGAATAACTTACCTTTTAGCTAATAAAACCAAAAACCGTAATTTCAGAAATGGAATACACAAAACAAAAGACAACACAAGAAGCCATAAAAACTATTGTGAAAAAGAGAAGAATTATATGAAAAAAGGTTTTTTTACTAAAAAAAAATCACAATTAAGTTGAAAACGAACTACTACAAGATATTAAAATCACGAGTTTTTCAAAAGTAAAACTAAGGATATATTAGCTTAAATTTTCTAATTTTGTCCATCAAAATTCAGTAGTATAACATACCACCTTGCAGATTAACTAAAACCCATCAACAAATTACAAAATCAAATAAAAGGCATACAAAGTAAAAGAAAAAACGGGCACATGTAGATTGTAGGTCGTGGTGAAGCAGACAATCAGTGGTGGCTGATGGGTGGTGGCCAGTAGGTGGCGTGGTGCAGTTCATCGGTGGTGCAAGACAACAAGAGAGAGAGAGGGTGAGTGAGAATGCAAAAAGTGGGAGTGGAAGTGGTTGCATGACCAACTCCCAGTGGTTGTGAGAATTGTGGTTTCATCAAATCCTTTGAGAGAAGCAATATGCGGAGCGAAAAGATTTTCAGTCAACTTTTTCTTAAAAAAAATCGCTATAACCCCTAAACACAAGGGTCATAACATATTTTTGAAATATTCTTAGTATGTGGTTTTAAAAATTTTAAATCACGAACTAATAATCACACCATGATCTTAGGAGAAACATACTAAAATCAAAATGTATAAAACAAAAGGTTCCCGTGCATTTTGCACGGGTCGAGAAGCTAGTACAAATATATTAAAAAGCGTTCCTAAGAACGTATATGTGCCACGTGTCACCATCCATCATTCAATAACATTATATCCACGTCTTTCTCATATAGTAAAAAAAAGAAGCATTGTTAACGTGAAGATTCAAACCCACAACCTCAAGTATGAAAGAAAGAGATCCAACCATCACTCCACCATACTATTATTGCTTATTTAATCAAAATTAATGATGATATATGAATGGAAAACTTTTAAAATCTATATAATGAATGAGATGATTTTTTTAAATGAGTATGAGATGACTTATTTAATTACTACTAAATTGTAGCACAGAAAAATCCTGGGGCATCGCCCGGGCCTAAATACTAGTTTAGTTTAATACCTCGTCGGTCATTAACACAAATCATAAAAAGCATTGTCGAAATTTCGTTCGTTTGTTAACACAAGTCATTAACACAGGTCATCCACAAAACCATTTGTTTGTTAATTTATCAATTAAAGTGAAACGAGGAAGAGAATTATTCCTTCAACTTTCTTTCTAATAAATATCAAATAAATTTAGTTGATTAAGTCTTTAGAAAGTGTACCTAGAGGCTAGAGAGGGTATTTCACTTTATGTTCCAATTCAGCTTCATTAGTTCATATGCAACATAAAATATAACCAAGTTAAGTTTGGCCTCTAATATGGAGAACACCTTCCAATTTTTAAGTGGGGGTTTAATTTCAACAGAATCATTTTAAAAAAGGGGATCTTCTTATCCTTCTTCCTTTCATTATGTATCTAATAAGAAAGTAAGATTAAAAAAATATAATTGGGCTTTAGAAAGTAAGAAATAGACATCCTTGGATTTTAGAGGGTAATTTTGACCAATATCGGAATCCTTAAGAAATCTAGAGAGTGGGCCCACTATAATTGGGCTTTAGATACAACACTATGTGAACCATCAAGTTTCACATAGATGTATTGGCCAAACCGATATTCCAATATCCAAATCTGTTGATGCAATATGTCTTGGTTGTGTTGGGTGCCATGTAATTTAGTTTGTAAGTCTTGTAAGAATGATATTCATTGAGATCGAATCCCGTCTACATGTGTGCACTTAGTCGCAATATAACACAAAAAAGAGTTCTTGGTTGTGGGTTGGTTTTTTTTCCCCTATCACATATCTTTTTACACATTTATAAAAATGGTCTTTAAAAAGTCACTGTCCTAGAATACAATAGAATATGTGTAATTTTGGACACCAACATGAAGGACTAGTTACATATATATTAAAATTTTGAGTAATTGATAATCTAAAGATGTACACTAAGATAAATCTAACACAATCTTATATACTGACAGTCTAACATTTCATTTTTTATTATGCAAGTAAGAAAATATGATTAAAGTGGCAAACTTTTATTATAAATTTGAATTTACAATGAGCGTAATATACCTAAGGCTTTGCTCATTGCTCATTTGAGAATCCAAAATGAAAAGAATAGAAAAACTTCAAATGAGAAAATGAGTTAAAAAATAAACTTAAATGTATGAAATTATAAAGTGAAGTATGTAGATAGCGAAAAATTTAAATTATCGAAATTATTCTAGAGATGGAGATATTATTTTTAAGGATGAATGAATCAAAATATAGTACAAAGTATGCTATAAAGATAGTCATGAGTCATGACTCATGTCTTACTGACTGCAATCATGACTCAACCTTCAAGATTGGAAATTATAGAACTTGTTCGTATAATGTCGTCATCCTTGATCTAACACTACATAGTAATATAAAACATACTCTATAAGCTAAGAAAGATGGCATTGTTCATGACATTGTTGATATTTAATGAAAATCACATGTTTAACCTACAGTGATTCAAATATAACATAAGAGTAATAGTAGTATGACTTTTTTTTTGGTCTTCCCACGCCAACTTAACTTAGGATGAACATCTCTTACATAAGTGGAGGAGTGGTGGATTGGGGCATACCACTTTGCAAGGGTAAAAATTGAATCCTTGTCACAAGGGTGGAAGGAGTGCTCCAACTAATTTCTAGTCTAACCTTAATTATTAAGAGTACTAGTAACACCTAACAAGTAAATGTAAAAATAAAATCAATAATACTACATTTTACATTGGATTTCACCATACAAATATACAATAGTACTCTCGCAATTATATTCTTCCTTTATTATGATTTCAAGGTTATGGGATCAAACCCCACTAGAGGCTCTTTGGGGGGGAGGTTTCCCTTATCATCCTCCTCTCTCCCAAGGAGTCTGACCAGCAAACCTGATTGGTTGAACCTGAGCGAGGTGTCAGTTTAATCGTGTCATTCATCTTACCTACCTAAAAAAAATGTTTTTCCTTTATTTTAAAAGGGGTTTGACCAGCTTATATTTTTGTTGAAGGAAAAAAAATGAAAAGAAAAATATCTAAAACTAGAAAAAGAAACATTAAAAAGAATAGAAGAGAGAGAAGAGAAGAAAAATGTGTAGAGATGACGAAGCGATGAAGGCCAAATGACCACATCTATTGAATATTGATATCTCTCTCTCCTTAATTATATGTCATAAATATCTATAAATAAATAGCAACGTTTCCTCTGTTACTTGTCCCGCCTGTTTCATAAACCATACTTACACGACCATTTCATCAAATTTATCCCTAAGAAAACCTAATTTCTTCCCTAACTTATATCCCTTCTTTAATTTACTTACGTTTCTCTCTCTTATTACTCAACCAAATTAAAATTTCCTCTCTCCTAATCTTTGATAAAGAAATCACAAATGGGGGAGAAAAAGACAGAAAAAGAAAAAGAAGCAGAAATTGAAAAGCTTCCAACTGATCTTCTCTCTCATATCTTCTTCTTTCTTACTTCTTTCACTGATTTAGCTCAGTAAGCACAATTTTTTTTTCTTTTGATTATATTTCTTTTATTGGTAACTAGTATTTTTTTTTGAATGTTTTCTGACAAATTGGTTTTTCTGGGTTGTTGAATTGGTGTAAAAAAAAACAGGGCAAGCTCTGTGTCTAAGAAATGGAGGGAAGGTGTGAAGCAATCTTTGGGGAGGAGAGAGAGTCTGAGCTTTTCTGGGTGTAAAATGGATGATGCATCTACTTCTCGCCTTGTTCACATTGCCTTCTCTCTCAAGGAACTTGATATGTATGACTTGTTAATTTAATCATCTTTCTTAACATAATAACTTTTCTATTACTTCTCTTTTTCATCGTGGGTTGACTCTAGACCCATAATACTTATTTTAATATGTTTCTAAGTTGGGTACTCTTTGAATTGTTTATTGGATGAGGTCATGAGGTAATATAAAATTGATTAGAAATCGTTAGCTTTTGAGACATAGTATGAGTCTGTTCGATGAAAGTAGTTGTTGTGGTGGTTTTTAGTTATTGTTGTTAGGTGTTATAGTAACAATCAAGTATTAAATATTAGCATTTAGCAATTAAAGGTTTGGTGTCGAAATAGCTTTGAAACAATTTGCGTTGAGTGGAATTAGCATTTGGTTTATGAATGAGCAAAAATGTTGAAGCTATGATGTATAGCGCACACCATATGTGAGTGTCCCACATTGATTAAAGAAGAGAGATGGGTTCACTTTATAATGCAAAGGGGCTACTCCCCTTATTGCCATATGGTTTTAAGGTGGAACCTCCTTTGTCATGTGAAGTGAACTATCTCTCCTTGTGATGGGTGCAGTCCAGGCCCATATTTAACATGGTATCAGAGCCACCTTAAAACATTAGCTTTTACCCCAAAAGCTAATTTTTGATGTTTTTCTAAAACACTACGTCAAACACTAAGAACCACCTTAAAACATTACTTCACCAAATGCTATTATGCCACTAACCTTTAATAGAGTGTTGAGTTCGTCAAACACCTAAAAGCTACTCGAAAAACTGTTAATGAAGACGTCCTGTATGGATAAAAGAACTTTAAGTTTATGAGTGTTATATGTAAATCTTGCGTACTGCAATCCCAAATCATCCAAGAATTTCCCTAATTAGGCACTAGCTACCCTAGAATTTTCGGAAGTTTGTCTTACGAGTTCCACAAATACCTTATGATCTGCATCTGAAAAGCATATCAAAGTTATTAAACTTGGCAGACCTTGCATTAGAATTGATGTTATTTGTAACTATCTCTATAACATGATTTTATTTATATATGTAGATGTGAATAAGTAAAACGGTATAAGTAGCACTTCTATTAAACTGGTGTGTGATTTGTGCAAATTGGTTTGTTGCTGTTGCAGCTCGAGGAGTCGATGGGGCTGTCAGATAACTGACATTGGCTTGTTTGAGATATCAATGGCAAAGTGTATTGGCAATTTGACCTCAATTTCAATTTGGGGTATGACAGGAATCACAGACAAGGGTGTTGTCCAATTGGTATAAATTTCACTGGCATTTCCAAAATGCAAGTTTATATATATAATATATATATTGTCATAAAAGAAAATTAGTTCCATTCCTAAAATAATACATAATTTAGAAGTATGATTTCAAATCTTAAGATGGCTCCTACAAGTAAAACATTCGGGAACCTTATTTGAAAATTCATGTATATCTTTAAATTTGTGAGAATTATATTCTAATGGATGAGTGGAGGGTGTATTTACTATATAGGTATAGTAGTTTTCGAGCACTGATAAACCCGTACCCGATACCGGTCATCCCTTGTTTAATACTGTCTTAAATAAACACTAAAATCGCTTACTCAGTTTAGTAGTTTTGTATTGAGAATCGCATATTGAGTTGGCACTTTTAGGCCCGTTCTTTTGGATTGGGAGAAATTGAAGGCAAGCTGAAACCGAGCCGAAGGCTGAGAAAGTTCGAACATTAAAGAGTGTTTGGAATAAACTGAACTGCGAGAAAATGAACTGAAAATAAGTCCAAAAGAATAATTGTTCAAGTGAGAGGGTATTTGTACATCTTGTTTAAAAACGAGTATGGGCTAATACTTAGTAGTTTCTTTTCCGCTTGATAGTTCCTTTTCTTATAAGCTAATGGAAATGCTTATTTCGGAGTGTAGGTCTCAAGAGCAACTTCCTTGCAGCACCTCAACATCGGTGGGACATTTATCACTGATGATTCCCTATTTGCCATAGGAAATAATTGTCTACATCTAAAGGTCACGTATTATTTTCAAAGCGAAGCTATTCACCTAGCCGTTCTCTACAAAACAAATTGGTATATTGGCATTATCACCCTTACTTAACAATAATGAAAAATGAAAAATGTATGACTGAGCTAGTAAGGGTAAGAATGACAGTGTAATACCTTTGTTTTGTGGAAAACAGTCGGGTAAATAGCAATTTTCTTATCTTTACTGGTCGTTAATACTGCATGTTCATGTTGTAGTACAATTCACCAATAAATATAGCTAATTGTGCAGACTATAGTGTTGTGGAGCTGCCGCCATGTGACTGAGATTGGACTTCTCTACCTAGTTAACAAATGCAGGAAGCTGGAATCAATTAATGTTTGGGGTACGAGGGTTCCTCTTGATTGCTTCATTGGCCTGCTTACTATTAGCCCTGCTTTACAAATCAAACCTACAGGCCACCTTCCAAATGCTGCACCTATTGTTGTATGATTTTAACACTTAAGTTGGCAAAATCTTATCTTGCTCATCCTCAATCTATTGTCATGTACATGTTTTTATGGATGAACAGCAAAATCAAAATCTTTGTACAGTTTGTATCCTATTGATTATGATCTTTGTATAATTTGCTGTAAGGACAATCAACATTGTATTCATCTGTTCAGCTGTTCTTAATCTATGTGTACAATCTTTGTTATGTTCTCAGTAATAATAAACATTTCTTTGATTCTGAAACTCCATTTTATTCTCCTTTTATACTTCCTCCGTTTCTTAATAAGTGAAACATAGATAAAGTCGGGGAAAATCAAGAAATCTAGAGAGAGAAAGTTGGGGCCACAATGAAGTAAGGTAATTTACGGGGTGAAAATAAAAAGGTAGTGGTCCTCTCTTGCTTTTTAGTGACATATTTGTAGTAAAAAAGTATTTTTTTTGCCATTTCAAGTTTGGTATCACTTATTATGAGTTTATGACATTTCCATATAAGGGAAGCATATCACTTGTTAAGAAACAGAAGTAATATATGTTATGCGGAATTAAAATTTAAGAATAGATATTATCGTTAGTTTTTCTTTCCTGAAGTTATTTGTGTAGAACTTTGTAGTTAATATGGAAGGATTTTTATATAGCTTGTCGACTTGAGTAATAGGAATCAACAAGCTAAGCACATTGAAACATTAACTACATTACACACTTAAGGGACTAACATCAGATAATCATACTAATGTGCTTTGGCTTCCAGTTAGGCATTTACCCTACAGATATTTTGGTGTCTTCTCCATCACTTGAGCCACTCCGCAGAAACTGCAATGAAAAGATTAAGAAATTAGGGATGCTATATCATGTTAAAATCGTGCTTTCAAAGAAGTACTTGTAGTTCCACACATCTGAAACTTTTAATTCTATATTGGAATTTATATCTCAGAATGTAAAGTAGAACTACATATAGGATAGGAAATGAGTCTCTGATGCAGTAATCTTATTGTATCACTATTGGTTAAGCAAACAAAAAATTAGAGAAAAAGTTACAAAACAACAGATTAAAGGTTAGTCTTTGAAAAGCTATACTAAAAACAAAAGTTAATAGCTACAAAGTTAAGGAATATTACTAATAAGTTAAGCAACATACATATAAAGCTAGTGGTCTGACTAGGTCATACAGTTCGGCAGGATTCAGTTTTTGGGTAATACCCACAAAAAATCCTTGTAGTCAAAGGTGGGGGCGGAGCATTCCGGCAGGGCTTATAACCCATATGGGCTTGGGCCTGCAAGAGGCACTCCAAAGAGGGCCAGATTAGACTGTGGACCTCTCCAACCCCCTAAAAGTAAAAATAGAACATGAACATAAATGTCAAAAGAGCAAAAGGCAAACAAGAAGCAGCTTGTGGCACAATACCTGTTTTCTCAATCAATTGTCATTGATGCTCTGCTTTGTCTTCTGTTGGAACTCTGTCTCAAGAGCATAATCTTGAGTGTTATCCTTCTCTAACATTTCACTAAAATATAAGTTGTCCTTGAACTTCCACTTACAAAAGCAACTATCATATTCTTTCTTACTCTAGAATTTACTCCTAATACTTCAAAATCCTGTTCTAATGAAGCATACAACTTCATCTGTGCACTATGGCTCTCGTGTTACATGCACTATAATCACAGAAAAAGCAACATTAATAGTAAGTGGAATGAACAAGTCAGTAAGATATTAGGGTAAGAGGCAGGTGGAGCAAATCCAGATAACTGTACAGATCCTGAAAAACTTCCACTGAAACTTGGGGTGTTGGGAGCAGCTACAACTGGTGCAGGCACATTTTTACAAACCCCAGGAGGCGATCCTGGCTGCAAAATTGAATTAAAGAAGAATCTGTTAAGAATAATGTAGAAGAAAGAACCAACAGTATGATCCAAGAAACCTTTCATCATGAGTAGCAAAGATTTAACTTAGATCTAAGAAGATCAACTGAAGATGGAGCCATCTTCCAATATTGTGTTACTCACTGAATTCAAAATTGATGCAGTAAATTCCATAATATAATCAATACGGCCCTAGAAGATAATTATATGAGAGGCTCCAAAAATCTGCAGGTCACAACGCATCTGTACCCCACATATTCCCCTCTTTTAGTACTTCAGTTTTCATCTCTTCATATTCTGGGGCATTTCTTATTACCATGCCTAATACAATAACACAAGCCATCAAGGTGCTGCAGCCACAGAAGCAGCTATGACAAAAAAACCAATTCCCCTTTCTGTAGACAAGAAAACCCTCCTCATGTCTTCAAGAAAAATTGAATAGGAAGTGCTACAGTTCTTGTGTTTCAGACAGCACAATTTGAGATTAAGTCCTAATAAGATGCTTGGCAAATGAAAGAGCAATATATATATTGTATCTCATTGCTGAGATGCGTCCTGCAATCCAACTGCACTCGGAGTGTTTGTGGCCAGTATGGTCAAAATGACATTATTAATGCTGGAGAAATTAACTGATTGATTAGAGTGTGTTCTCTGCACCAGAACTTATCTGAAGTTCTGAACTGAAGTTACCAGACCTGATCTTCCCTGATTTCACCTTACGTGTACACAATTACACCCGACTGGACCTCACATCCCCTAAATTCTAATGGTTGCGGTCTGCCTGTTCTCCCTTTTTGGCTTGTCCCAAAAATTTCCACATGATTTTTACATGATGCCATGAATTACTCATCTTTTCTTTTATACCCTTAAATATTTTGGATACCTAACGCATTCACATGTAGATATAAGGGTATAAAGTAGTAATAACTCAATCTCTTCATTTCCAAAGCCACTAGAGGTAAGGGGAGAAGTGTGTATTACTTGGATTAAATTCAAAATAGGCATGTTTTGGTCAACTTATGCAAACATTTTGAGACAGGCAATAGCAAGTATTTCAGATCGGTTGTGATAAGGATAGGAAAGACTAAACATAAAGCAAGAAGCAGATAGAAAACTTCAAACATGGGTTCCAGTCCAGGCATGATGAAGGAGAAACAGGAGATGAACTAACCTGGCAGGCTGTTACTGTGCTACAGCCACACAAAGTCTGTCCATTCATTTTGTCCAATACATCGAAGACGCCTGGTCCGTCACTCCTCTGAAATGATAAATATGATTTAGAAATCCAAACATGGTTGATCAATAACATGACTTTAGAGCTCTCTAGGTAAAATTACAGCATCAATACCATATAAAAGTTCACTGCAACAAAGTTAGGCATCCTATTTCCTGCTGACTTGTAGCAGGTACCAACCATATCAGACAAAGGGGCAGAATTTTCTTTGCAAGCTTCATCCTCGATAGGAAATGTTGGAAAGTAATTCATTAAGAAAAGTGATGCGCCTTTTGAGATAAGTTTTTTCGATTCCTTTCTGTTTGGACATGAACCTTGTTTCACTCCAGGATCTCCAGCTGGAAACCATCACATGGCAAACAAGAGTTTAACCTCTTTTAATTTTATATGTTACTCGGACTCTTCAAGTTTACTGGTGTTGGGTACTCGGATCCTTGCCTCTTCGACATGGGTATGAACACTTTTGGAAAATTTCTATAAACATAGTTGAGTTGGACACTTGATCACATACCCGTGTCGACACAAGGACCTGAGTCCGAGTAACATACCATACATGGATGCTGTCACAAGAAGCTTACGTTGATTTTCAACCATGTATCTCCACTGAAAAGCAATCCCTTCTGCTTCCTCTTTTGAAGCATCAGAAGTGAAAACCAGAAGACGGTGATTCTGTTGGATCATATCATTCACTGTGGGCCAATCTTCACCTTTCTTTGGCATCTTGGATATGGGATACCAATACTTTTCCAGTCCGGCATTTGCAAACAACCGAGATAACCCTTTAGGAGAATGAACATAATCCTCTATAATAATGGTCACTATCTCTGAGGGGTTCTCTGTCATATAAGCTTCAATTTCTCTTAGAGTGTTGATTGCTGGTCCCTGGATCATTATTACTTAGCACGTCACAACTAGTTTTTCTGAAAGAAAGTAAACAACATAGGTAAACCAATGCGAGGGGAAGAAATGTTACAAAAGCAGTGATGTTATAACAGCGCCCTTGGAATGAATGACAGAGCCAGATATCATCCTCAAAATCATACATGTCCAGCATAAATCCTCTCACTCCATTCTAAACAATAACCAAAACAAACCATTAACTCAACATCATAAACACAAAATCTAACTTCTCCAATCAATACATATATACTTTCCATACCCTTAGCTGATTGGTCACTGTATCTTCTTGATTGTAGAATGTAATTCGTTGAACACCCGCCAACGGTGCGGAATTTACATTTGAGAAAGCATTATGAGTCACTAGCCATGTATACTTATTAAAAGGCAGCCCACTAACCTGCTCCCACAAACAAAATTACATGACACAAAAGATCCAAATAATTAGACAATAATTCTTGATAAAACAATGCAGAAAATCAACTAATTATAGGGCATTTATCAAAAGCAATGCTTTCATCACATGTCACAAAGAACCCACAAAAACCCATCAATCCTTTTTTTCTTATATTTTTTTGAAAATTACCATAATAAGCTTAAATTTATAGAATTTCTAGTAAATAGAAGAAGAATTACACTTACAATAGAAGTGGGTATGTTAACTTGGGCTCTAGTACAAACAGGTTGCCGTTTATTAGCAGCAGGGCAATTACCACAGTACAAACCAGGTGCACAATCATTAGCAGCTGAACATGATTCCAAAAGCTGCAAATTTTAATTCCAAAATTTCAGCTTTAATTCTAACAATTAAATAAAAAAAAACTACACAGATCTTAGGTATAATATAAAGAATAATGCCATAAATTAAACAAGAATTAAGAGATTACCTGACAATTACCCCCAGAACAAGCTAAAGAAAGAGTGAAGAAGGAAGAAATTAAAAGTAAAAAAGGGAAATACCCAATTGCAGGTAAATTATACAGCAACATGGGAATTGGTAATGTGGGAAGATAGAGATTAGAGAGAGAGGAAAGAGAAAAAAAATGAGAGGTGAAAGTGTGAAACTCTTAGCCACATAGAGGGAGAAAAAAAAAAGCAAAAGTGGAACGTCTGAAAGACTGAAAGTGGTGTGTTTTTAGTACTGTGGAAGAGAAGATGCTAGTTTGCTTTTTCTGGATACCTAACGCGGGCTTTTTATGATTGTTATAACTTATATATATATATATATATATATATATATATATATATATATATATATAAAGGAGGAACTTTTCGGGAGCGCGGGAGGCTCCTCAAGATTTCGGAGCCATGTAACGCGCCACATGTAGGATTGTCACGTCATCAAATTTTATTTTTATCTTTTATAAAAATAGAGTTTCACGTATATTTAAATACATATAAGGAGTTTTGGATAAGCAAAAATTAGAGTTTGATTTTGAATGAACAACCTAAATTATTATATTATGTAAATTGTGTATAACTTTTGTTACGTAATTTGGAATATTATAATTTTTGTATAATTGGATAGTGCTCGGAATATGCTCCGAAATAAGATCCATTTACAATATAATTCTATAACTTATGAAATAGAGAGTGTCAAGTAGGATTGCCATGTCATTAATTTTTATTTTAAATATTTTAGAAAATAGAGTTCTAAATATATTTAAATACATAAAAGGAGTTTTGGATAGGGAGTAATTAGAGTTTCGTTTTAAATAAACAACCTAAATTATTATATTATATAAATTGAATATAACTTTTGCTACCTAATAGGTATGATTTACAAGATTAAATATATTATGTTTCAAAACCTCAACTTTACTCAAATGAACCAAAACAATTTAGTATTGAAACAAAATTTATTAACGAAACTTTATTTTTACAACAAAAACTAAAATCTATGGCGATAAAGTTACATATATATTAAAATTTTGGATGATGAAAAAATTAGAGTTTGATTTTAAAAAATAACCTTAGAAATCATAATATTATAGAGAGCTCCATATGGCATCTCATTATTTTTAAATTTTTTTTAAAAAAAAATACTGTCCAACATATATATATAAATACATATAAGGTGTTTTGGATAAGTGAAGATTACAGTCTGATTTTAGATAAACAAGCTAAATTATTATAATATGTAAATTGAATATAACTTTTGCTATAAATTCGCAATATTATACTTTTTTTTACCATTGGAGAGTGCTTCGAAATATGCTTGAAATAAGTTCCATATACAATATAGTTTTAAAAGCGATGAAAATTTATTTATTTAGATGAACAATATGATATTATTTATTATTTATTTTTAAATACATATAAAAATAGCTATAAAAATAGCGTATTATGAGGTAAACCATGCTAAACTTTATGAGTATAGAGTTTAGCATAATAAAACAAAAGGGGTAGTTTAGCATAGAGTTTAGCATAATAAAACAAAAGGGGATCGGATAAGTAAATCCTTAATAAAGTAAACGCAACTTTATGAGGTAATTTGAGTAATTAATTATGGTTTTATTAACATAAAATGGCAATATTGTCAAATATAGTTGCTTTTTTTTACGAAAAGTGGAGTGGTCCTAATAGATGAAACTACCCAATGATTATTGCAATAGAAAAAGAACGGAGAAAGTATGTAAATAAAATGGTGTTGAAAAATCTAATTTCATAGCAACACAAAATCAACAATGTTAACAAAAAATTAGCAAAAAAAATATAAACAACAACCCGTGCAATGCACGGGCTTCAAAACTAGTTTATAAATATTGAAGTAATCACTTTCTTTGTTCGTCTGCACTCGTCGCATCTCAAATTCAAGACCATGATTATGATTGTTTTGTGTATTGTTTAATCAAACATCACACTAAAAAACTAAGTTTATGATCATGATAATAGCAGATTGTTTGATTTTGAAATATGTAAGATAGGATGATTTTACGCATAAACTAGTAGTAGTATTGTTTGTTGTTGTTTTTTTTGTCTTTGAATGTGATCAAGCAACCAAGCGTAAACTAATAGTAGTATTATTTGTTTTTGTTTTTTGTCTTTAAGACCCTGTTCTTTTGGACTTATTTTCAGTTAATTTCAATTCAGTTAATTTAATATCAGTTCAATTAATTTAATTTCAGTTAATTTAATTTAATTTCAGTTCAGTTAATTTAATTTAATTTAATTTCAGTTAATTGAATTTCAGCTCAGTTAATTTAATTTCAGTTAATTTAATTTAAGTTCAGTTAAGTTCAACTTAATAATAATAATAATAATAATAATATTAATAATAATAATAATAATAAATAAATAAATAAATAAATAAATAAATAAATAATAAATAATAATAATAAATAATAAATAATAATAATAAATAATAAATAATAAATAATAGATTATAATAATAATAATAATAATAATAATAATAAATAATAACGATAATAATAATATTAAATAAATAATAATAATAATAAATAATAAATAATAAATAATAATAATAATTATTATTATTATTATAATAAATAATAAATAAATAATAATAATAATAAATAAATATAAATAATAATAATAAATAATAAACAATAATAATAAATAATAATAATAATAATAAATAATACTAATAATAATAATAAATAAATAAATAATAAGTAATAAATAATAATAATAATAATAAATAATAAATAATAAATAATAAATAATAAATAATAAATAATAAATAATAAATAATAAATAATAAATAATAAATAATAAATAATAAATAATAAATAATAATAATAATAATAATAATAATAAATAATAAATAATAAATAATAAAAATAATAAATAATAATTGTTGTAGCCTAAAATATCTACGGCTCCTTTAAAGACACTTGGGTCCATCAGGGCCGTACACGTGTCCTCTCATAATAAATAAAGGAAAAAAGATTTAACCCTTGGGTTGTGCCCAGTTGGGAGAAAAGACTCACTTTTCTGGCCCAAAGGTTAGTCAGAGCCCAAATCCTTAAAGGTAGCTGCAGGTGATTGGTTGATAAACCCTCACAAATCCTAGCCTGCCAAGTGTCATGGTTTGATTGCCTAGCCAATTAGATGCCACTATTCTAGGGCAACTTTTAAGGATAGCTGCCATACTACAATCACTATAAATACCCCTAAAATCAGGAGAAAGATCATTCAATGCAAACAGTGCAAACTTACTCTGTAAAAAATACTCTCTCTAACTCTACTTTTTCCTTCCAACTCCTGATATCTGACTTAAGCTTCGGAGGGGGAACCACCACCCAAACCTCCAAGGTGGGTCCCTTTTTATAGGTTCGGGAACGAAGCTCAGGTTTGGACAAGGCAGATTCAGACATTGTTGCACAAATCTCCAAGTGAAGAACATCTAAGGGAAATCGATTTACTTGCCGGGCAAGGAGGCTAGACGCATAGCTTACTTGCTGGACAAACACACTAAACATTTGGCGTTGTCTGTGGGGAGACGCAACGATGACTGACTGTCAATCGTCCAACGTGGCTAGAAATCGAAGTTTTCAGATAATGTCGAAGATACAGTAGACCATGAGAGATCGCCTCGAGGAAGGGATAGGCTTCCGTCCATCATCAATGTCCCTGGACAAAGCCAAGTACCTGTTATACAGGAGAATCTTGAACGTCCAGTGACTGCTGCCCATCTTGAGAACGTCTTGAATGATTTTCAGACTAAATTGGCAGCAGTCGTCCAGGACCAGATCAAGAGCAACATGCTGTTTCTTCGTATAAATCCGGAGCCAGCAGCTAACAATCCAATTCCTATTAGGGGGCGTTCCCAGGAGAACCGTCCAGGTCCAAGTCGACCTGTTCGTTAGGAACCCTCTAGGAGAACCACCAGAGAAAAACAGCAAGAAGTTAGTGAGCAGCGAAGGAAGATGGACTGAAACCTGGTGGTTAGGACCCAGGATAATGTTCGTCCTAATGGGCACCGAATGGAAACCGATGCCAGGGAATACCTAGAGGCAAAGAAAGTTGATGCATTACAACGGTCGGCCACCGGGTCTACACCGTACTTGAGAGACCCTCCTTTGAGGATATCGTCCAGAACAGAAGGAAGAAATCTGGGCCCTTCTCTTGTTCGTCCAAGATAAGAAAAAACGGTGGTTCAGCCCATGGTTTATAGGCGTCCATCCCCTGCAAACACTTCATCTAACCCTGTGTTGAAAGAACACAAAATGGAGTTCATACCCATCGAGGGACAGCTGGGAGCCCTCCGGATCAACTGGCCGACCCCGTTCTCGGCCATGATCATAGAGGCGCCCCCCTTCCCAAAGGTAAAACTTCCTACCATAGAGCCCTTTGATGGAACTACCGATCCAGACGATCACCTATCCGCATATAAGCATTAGATGTACGTCCAAGCAGTGGATGATGCTACATGGTGTAAGAATTTCCCGGCTACTCTGAAAGGAGTAGCTCAGAAGTGGTTTAACAATCTCCCTCCTAATTCAGTCAACAATTTTACTGAGCTCAGTTACCTATTCACTAGTCACTTTGTTGCAAATCGGCAAGAACATAAAACAAGCATGCACTTGGGTAAGGTCGTCCAAGGACCCAAGGAAGCCCTCAGAAGTTTTGTTAAAAGTTTTAATCTAGAAGCCCTTTAGATTCAAGATCTCAATGCTGGCGTGGCCTTTGACGCCTTTATCAGGGGACTAAGGCCAGGAAGTTTTAAGTTTGATTTGGTGAAGAAGAAAATCACCACTCTTGCCGAAGCTTTAAAGGAAGTCGAAGTGTTTATACACGCCAATGAAGTATGTGCTGAGGCAAAGCACCCCGAGTCCAAGAAGCCTGAAGAGGTTGCTCAGCCAAAGAAGAGCAACCCCAAAAAGGCCGAGACTTGGGCAATTACCTCAACCACTACTTCGTCCAGAAGAAGCAAGAGAAAGGAATCTGAGCCTTCAGCCAACCATATTGAATTCAACAAGGACCAATACTCCATTCTTATGGAGATAAAGGACCAATATGAGCTGAAGGCTCCAACTGAAATGAAGACTCCTTACAGAAACAGAGACAAGAGCAAATACTATCACTTTTACAAGGACTGTGGTCACGAGACCAATGAATGTAAGCACCTTAAGAGGGCTTTGGAGGATCTAGCTCGAAAAGGGAAGATGAACTCATACTTACCCCAAGGTGGAAGGAAGTTTCAGAAGAGAGATGATCGTCAGAGCAAGAAGAACGAGAGTAAAAGCACTGACGAGGATGTTGTCCTTGTTATCTCAGGAGGGTTTGCCGCTGGACGACCAACCAATAGAGGGCACAAAAACTATCTCAGGGAGCTCGGCCAAGTCTTACTGGCTGATCAGACAAAGGTCGAGCCCTTCCCAAAGGTGGTGGTTAGTGAACAAGATCGGGGGAAGTTGAGAACTCCCCATGATGACCCGTTGGTTGTAGAAATGAAGATAGCAAACTTGAGAGTACGAAGAATTCTGATTGACACCGGAAGTTCGACGACTGACATCATTAGTGCAGATTGCTTGTCTAGATTAAAGTTTGATGAAAAGAACTTGGTTCCCGTCCACCATCCCATCATAGGGTTTGGGGGAGGAGTCATCCATCCCATGGGAACAGTCATGTTGCCCGTCCGAGTTGGAGAGAAGGATGCTTCGCGGACTTTGTTTATCAAGTTCTTGGTTGTCCGAGATTTGACTGCCTATAATGTCATACTTGGACGGCCAACTCTGAATCATGTTAAAGCTTTAATAGTAACTCACTTGATGCTTATGGAGTTTGAATGTGATGGTGGCAAAATTGGCTCCTTGTATGGAGATCAGCAGGCGGCTAGGGAATGTTACCTAACAACCCTCAAGCCGTCATCATGGAAAGCAGACAATGAAGACCAGACGAAGATCGCTGGCTGAAGGAGCCCGTTTGAATTCGGTAAAGATAAGACGAAGGTTGCTGGAGAAAGGAAGGCGTCCGAAACTGTAAAGGACCAAGTGGCCTCACTGAGAACGACAATTGAGAGTCCGCAGACGCCGATTGCTCCCTCAAGGAAAACGTCTGAGCTTCTTCCCAGCAAGAAAAGGAAGTATGAGCCCGTCAAGGAAGAGCCACCCTCGTTTGGAGAAGTGATGGCCATTATGGGGCTGGCACTAGAACATCCAGAGCCGGTGGAAGCCCCAGAAGATGTCTGTTTGGATGAAGCCCGTCCAGAAAGAACCTTGAAGATTGGGTCTTCACTCTGACCTGGTTTTAGGAGTCTTTTAATCAATTTGCAAAAAGAATTTCAAGACGTGTTTGCTTATTGTGTTGAAGAAATGCCTGGAATTGATCTAGAGATAGCCGTCCACCGGCTGAATGTGGATCCAAGTTTAAAACCTGTTCGTCAGAAGAAAAGGCATTTAGGACCGGACAAGAACCAGGCGGTCGACCAGGAAGTTCAGAAGTTGTTGGAATCAAAATTCATCAGAGAGACTTATTATCCAGAATGGATAGCGAACGTGGTCATGGTGCCAAAGCCTAATGGCACCTGGAGGATGTGTGTGGACTACACTGATCTCAACAAGGCTTGTCCCAAGGACAGTTTCCCCTTGCCTAAGTTGGATCGACTAGTGGACTCCACGGCCGACCATGCTTTGTTAAGTTTCATGGACGCATATTCAGGCTTTCATCAAATCCCCATGTGGTCATAGGATCAGGACAAAACGTCCTTCATTACCGAGAAAGGACTGTATGGCTGGCTGATCAGGATGCCTTTTGGCCTCCGTAATGCGCCGGCCACCTTTCAAAGATTGATTAATACTGTCTTTCAGCCTCAGTTGCGAAGAAACATGGAAGCATATATTGATGACATGATAGTCAAGAGTCGGCAAGAGGAAGGTCATGTTGGTGATTTGAGAGAAACTTTCGAAACACTCCAAAAGTACAAACTGAAATTGAACCCCAGCAAATGTGTCTTTGGCGTCTTGTCTGGGAAGTTCTTAGGCTTCTTGGTAGATCAGAGGGGAATAGAAGCCAACCCTGAGAAGATCCAAGCTATTCTAGACATGAAATCCCCGTCAAAGATAAAAGAAGTTCAACGATTGACGGGTTGCTTACCTGCCCTTGGACGTTTCTTGTCTAAGTCGGGCGACAAGTGCCATCACTTTTTCGCTACTATAAAGAAGAAGGCCAAGTTTGAGTGGACAGCGGAAGCTGAGCAAACACTTCAGCAAGTCAAAGATCACCTTTGTCAGCTCCCTAGATTGGTCAGTCCAGCCGAAGGGGAAAAACTGTTTGTATACGTGGTTGTGTCCACTCAGGCTGTGAGTGCTGTTCTGCTGGCTGAACGAGAATCCGTGCAAGTCCCAATATACTTCGTGAGTCATGTGCTCAAAGACGCGGAAAATAGGTATACTCCGGTCGAGAAGTTTGGGTTGGCACTCGTCATGGCCAGCAGAAAGTTAAGGCCCTATTTCTTGGCTCACAGCATACTCGTCTACACTGATCAACCCTTGATGCAAGTTTTACAAAAGATGGAAGCCGCTGGACGGATGCGTAAATGGGCTGTTGAACTAAACATGTTTGATATATCATTTGAACCAAGGGGCAAGCTTTGGCAGATTTTATAGTTGAGCTCACAAGGCCAACTATAGAACCAATACTTGATCCAGCTGAAGGGAGGAAGCATTGGACGCTCATGGTTGATGGATCGTCCACTATCAACGGATGTGGGGCAGGAATCATTTGTCAGTCTCCAAAAGGAGATAAGTTTGAATATGCGCTAAGGTTCCAATTTCAAGCGTCCAACAATGAAGCTGAATATGAAGCACTTCTGGCTGGGATCAAAATGTGCAAGGCGGCTGGAGCTCTAGAGATTGAGGCCAAATCGGACTCTCTCTTGGTTGTCAGTCAAGTCAATGGGGACTTTGAATGTAAAGAAGCATCAATGGGCAAATATATGCGTCTGATCAAGGATGAGATTGAGCCTTTGAAACGATTTGTTCTCGACCAAGTACCAAGGTCAGAAAATCGTCAAGCAGACGCTCTCTCAAAATTGGCCAGCTCGGCTGAAGGTGATGCGCCAAGAACAGTGTTTTGGGAAGTTAAACCAAAAAAGAGCATTGACCAAGAACAAATCATGTTTCTTAGCCGAGGGGCAGTTTGGATGGATCCCATAATAGAATACAAGAAGACAGGACAGCTGCCTTCAGACCCTGTAGAGGCTAAGTATGTGAAAGCTTGAGACAAATGGTTTGAACTGTGGGATGAGACTCTTTACAAGAAGTCATTCAATCGTCCTCTTCTCAAGTGCATCACCAGAGAAGACGGTCTAGAGGTTCTGAAGGAACTCCATGAAGGAGCTTGTGCATCCCACATTGGGGGAAGAGCATTAGGAGAAAAGGCTTTAAGGACGGGGTATTACTGGCCTACCTTAAAAGAGGATGCTCTTGTCTACGCAAAGAAGTGCGACAGTTGTCAGAAGCACGGAAATCTGCATCAGAAGCCGTCAAATTACTTAACTCCTATTTTGTTCCCCCTGCCTTTTGCCAAATGGGGCATGGATATCCTGTGACCTTTTCCTGTGGCCGCTGGGCAAAAGAAGTTTGTAATTGTAGTTGTGGACTACTTCACTAAATGGATAGAGGCAGAAGCCATGCGTGGTATAACAACGAATGACGTCAAAGGCTTTATTTGGAAGATCATTATAACTCGATTTGGCATGCCGCAGTCCATCGTCTTTGATAATGGTCCACAGTTTGAAATGCCTAAGCTGAAAGATTGGTTGGCAGAAAGAGAAATCAATGCCCACTTCGCTGCAGTCGCCCACTCACAAGCCAATGGGCAAGTAGAGTCCTTCAACAAGATTCTATCCAATGGAATCAAAAGGAAGTTGGATAATGCTAAAGGACAATGGGTTAAAGAACTACAGCTGGTGTTATGGTCCATCAGAACCACCGTCTAAAACTCTACAGGGGAGACACCCTTCATGTTAGTCTATGGCATTGAAGCCGTCTTGCCCATTGAGATTAAAGAGCCCACCCTGCAAGTCATGCTGTACATGGAAGATGCCAACTGGGCTGCATTACGCACGGCTTTGGATCAAGTACCAGAAGTCAGGGGCAACACTTTGTTAAGAATGCAATTGTACAAGCTGCGAATGGCTCGGGACTTTAACAAGAGAGTCGCTAGACGACCACTCAAGGTAGGGAACCTGGTTCTAAGGAAGATGGAGGCAGTTGGACGAGCTAAGGAGCTGGGGAAACTAACACCAAATTAGGAAGGACCCTATCTGATTATCCAAGAGGTGCGAAGCGGAACTTTTCGTCTCCAAGATATGGATGGACGACCAATACAGCGCACTTGGAACTCAGATACTTTGAAGAAGTACCACGTCTGACTCCTTTAATCGCCAGAAAAAACGGCCAGTAGTTTGTAATCACTCAAAAGTGCCATGGCACAAACAATGGAAAATGAATTGTAAACATGTATCTTGACAATTAGTCAAGCAAAATTCATATAATACAATCTCTACTTCCTTCTTATCTTTGTTTATTTTGTACCAAGTTGATTCACTTTGGGGCATCTAATCAGTTCATAGTCTAAAAGTGACGGTAACTTGGACAAAATTACAAAGAACAATAGAGTGTCAAAAATGCTCACTTCTCCGCCGAACATCATTCCCTCAAAGAGACCGGCCAAAGAGTAATAAACCTAAAGGTTAGATCACATATATGGTCAACAAATTGACAAAAATCTCTAGTAAGAGAAATGTCAAGGTCTCTAAGAGAAAGCTGACCTGAAGTAAGCAACCCTTAGTAAAGGAATCTTACTCTCGAATACACGGACAGCTAAGTAGTAAAGACCCTAGTAAGGGTCCGTTACTTCAAGACGAGTGTTGCTCCCTCAAGAAAGACGGCTAAAGCATGGTTCGTCCAAAAATCTAAGGCTCGTCCGAAACAATTTCAGTAGGCTTGGTCAATGTTGGCCGTTCTCCTTCTTGGTGCATGGCTCGTCCATAATAGAAGGATGAGCTAAGCCCAAGAAGGGGGGATAACGCTATACACCATGAAATTTACTAGGACGAGTCAAGTCTGTAGGACGAGCCACAGTTATCCTTGGCCTATTTTGAGGGAAGTCAAAGTCGTCCAAAGGCCAGAACGACCTAAGCAATAAAAGCCCTAGTAAGGGTTCATTACTTCAAGACGAGTGTTGCTCCCTCAAGAAAGCCGGCTAAAGTGTGGCTCGTCCATAAACCGCAATATATTGGCCACTTTCCTTCTTGGGGCAAGACTCGTCCAAGTTTGAAGACCGTCCAAAAGTCAGGACGAGTCTCATTTTATACTTGGCTACATATTGGAATGTTTTGCGATCGTCCAAAGACAATGATGATACTCTTTCCTTAACCAAGTTTGCAGACCGTCCAAAAGTCAGGACGAGTCTCATTATTTACTTGGCTACATTTTGGAATGTTTTGCGATCGTCCAAAGACAAGGATGATACTCTTTCCTTAACCAAGTTTGCAGGCCGTCTAAAAATCAGGACGAGTCTCATCTGTACTTGATACTTGCTGTTTCAGTAAGTTGTGAAGACGTCCAAGAAGAGATGAACGAGTCTCAGTTATACTTGATGAAAATTCAAGTGCAATAAGAGAAAAGACAAGCAATTAGCAAAAGGTCATTTCATTATGTACTTGACAAAACATACACCTTAAGTATAAAGCTAGAGGAGATAAAGCTACGGCGGCAAACAAGCCAAGAAACTTAGGAATATAAACCTAAAACTAGGCATCTCCTTCTTTGGGAGTTTCTTGGTCGTCCTCAAGGGCTTTTTCCTCGTCCGCACCCTCTTCGTCCGACTCAGAGAATTCAGGAGGTTCTTCAGCAGACACCATTGCACGTTGAACACTCTCTTGAAATTCCAGACGCCGGACAAAGCTAAGGACCTCACTAGGCTCGGCCAGCATCTCAAAAGCCTTGACGGCCCAGTCTTTGGACGTTGCAATGACTTGATTCACGCCTTCTTTGGCGTCGTCAAAGGCCTGGGCCGCTTCCTTTTGTAGACATGCATTCTTCGCCCTTAGGAGGATATTTTCCCTCTTAAGTTGAACCGCGGCCAGTAGAGCAATATCTCTTTCGCCCCTCAACTCAGCTGAGATGGTGTCCAAGGCCAATTTCAGTTGGTCTTGTTTTTTATACATCTTGTTGATAGTAACAAGATAGTTCTTGTTGTCGGACTCCAGGACTGCTGATCTCTTCTCCCAGGCCTCCCTTGATTGGCGGTGAAGAGTCTCCGCCATCTCGATGTCATGGATGGCCTTGTCGCCGGCCGTTGTAGCCAGATGGACGAGCTGCTTATTCTCCTTTTTAAGCTCCCTCGCCCACTCCTCAGTCAAAATACTGCGAGCCAGAAGCTGGAACAACGAAAGCAAAACAATTCATTAGACGAGTTATAGAAAAAGGGAAATATACAAGTACAAAACAATAGCGGCAATAAACTGTACCTCAACAGCAAGTTGTGACATGTAGCCCACATGCCCAACTGATGCTCCCCTCAACCCCTTTATATAGGATTCAGGGTAGCATTTGAACAACTCCTGCTTGAGCCGGTCTCGCTCAGCTTTGGACATCTTGGCAAAAGCAGCAGAAGACTCCTCGTCCGAGTCTACTGTGGGAGCGGCCGCAGACGAAGCTGGTTCTTTGCCCTTATCTGAAAGAGGGGGGAGTCAGTTCTCTTGATGGGAAAGACAATGGCTTGTTTGTTGGACGGACTCATGGACCGTCCGTCGACCCGCACCGTCCTAACTCTATTTGGATAATACGACTCACCCGACGATAAGGATGTCGTCCTAACGGATAACGGCATCTGCGAGACCAGCTTCGCCACCGAGCTGCCGAAGCCCGGGAAATTGTCAGTAGCCGTGTCCGGCTCCTGAATAACCAGAGCTAAGACCGACTCTGGTCTGATTTCAGTTGGATCAGCGGGCAATGCATCCAACTGACCAGCAGGATCAGAACTCTTCTCCCCCATGGCCGGGGAAGCAGTGGACGGCTCCTCCTTCATGACCTTATCCTTTGGGGGAAGCATGGTTTTCTCTCCAACTCCTTTGCCAGACGGAGTAGTCTTCTCCGTCTTCTTCCTTGTAAAGCCCTTAGTCTTTTTTGCTGGAGGCTGGTCCACGACCGCTGTAGGCCTCTTCTTGGACGAAGAAGACTTCCCAGGCGGGGGCTTATTGGTAGGGGCATTTTTCTGCAAAAAATAACAAGTTATTATTTGGATCGTCCAAAGAACAAAATATATAATCAAACTATTGAGCTTCGGACGAGAATCACCCGAAGAAGGAAGGCGTCCATGTTTGGACGGCCACCTTCCTAAGGGACCCTCGTCCAAAGTATTTTTCATGACCAGACGAGAGTGATGCAAAGCAGGAAGCCGTCCAAATTTGGACAATCCAGGATGATTTTCGTCCAAAGATTGGAAATCAGTCTGGACGAACCACCAATGTTCCTCGTCCAAGGCTAATTAAAGTCACTCAGACGAAAAGGGCCCAAAGAAGGTGGCCGTCCAAGCATGGACGTTTTCCTTCTTCGGGTGATTTTCGTCCAAGGACTGGAAATCAATCTGGACGAACCACCAATGTCCCTCGTCCAAGGCCAATTAAAGGCACTCAGACGAAAAGGGCCCAAAGAAGGTGGCCGTCCAAACATGGACGTTTTCCTTCTTCGGGTGATTTTCGTCCAAGGACTGGAAATCAATCTAGACGAACCACCAATGTCCCTCGTCCAAGGCTAATTAAGGTCACTCATACGAGGAGGGCCCACAGAAGGTGGATGTCCAAGCATGGACGCCTTCCTTCTTCGGGTGATTCTCGTCCAAGGATTGGAAATCAATCCTTGACGAGTCAGAACGATCCTCATCTAAAAAAAAAAATTTACCAGGGTTTCAGCCCTCTTCTCAGCACTGCTCTTGGCGAACTCCTTCCACAAGTTATCAGTAAACTTGGACATACTGATATCACCCGTCCAAGAATGTTTGAGACGTGCTCTGGTTGGATCTGCAACAAGAAGTAAAAGAGTTAGTTTGATATGGTTTATGGACGAGGCATTTTACTTGGAGGTTTTGAATGTATACCTTTATCTTCGGCCAACCGCAAGCCGGCGGCGACCAAGAAGTCATCATTATAAAACATTTCTGTAAAGGGTATCCAGTTAGTTGGCCCTTTAAAGGATGACTGACCCGGCTTGGAATACTCCTTTATTCTGAAGTATTCCACTACCTCTTCGTCGTAATGGTCCTCCAACTCCATCCAGGACTGATTTCATCCAGTATTCGTGACGACTCGATTATAAAAACGATAGCCCTCAGTGACGTATTGGCCGCTTGAAGGAAGATGAAGTCTGCTTTTCGTTCGTGCATCTTCGAAGGTTTGCCCCAAGCAGTGAGAAAGCCGGGGCAGTTGCAGATGCTGAGCCACGTTCCGTCTACGGCCCCGGGAACCTTAGCCGCATAATGAATATAGGTGAAGGCTTGGAGAGAAAGAGCCAGGCCGCGCAGCTCGCAGACGGCTATGAAAGTCAGAACGTTGTGCCAGGCATTAGGCGCCAGCTGATTATGGCCGATGTTGTAATACTTTAGCACTTGTTCTATAAAATCGTGGAGGGGGAACCTTAATCCCGCGTCCAAGACTAGCTTGTAAACGGCGAAGTGGTTCTTAGGAGCACTCAGAATTGTGGCCTCCTTATTTGGGATGATGAAAGAAAAGCCCGACATCGGCATGTAAGTGGACAAATAACTAGGGTCAGGTCCTATCTTCTCTAACCATTTACGATTGACCAAAATAAATGCGGGGTTAGAAAGGGAACCTAAGCGTCTCCTAATCTCAGACGAGGTAGTGGAGGGTTCGTCCGATTCATCGGCAGTGTCGGATTCACTCCCGTTATTGTCCTCACCGGCTTCCTCCATATTGACGTCCTTGCCAGAAGGACTGGCCTCGGGGTTTATTTGAGGATCTTCAAAACTGCGGTCAGGGGAAGGGGGCCCGCCCAGAGGTTGAGCACTTTGGGCCTCCCTCGTCTCATCTGGAACTCGTCTAGTAGATTCCTCCATGTCAGAACTATTTGTTGGGAGTGTTACCCTTCGTCTTAGATAGGTCGTTTGCTTGACGCGCGCCAGATTACCCTGCACAGGTAAAGACTGGGTCGCCAGACTTTTTTGGCCAAAACCATAAAAAAATATATACCCGGCCAGAAGAGGCCCAACTCTAGAATGTGCCGAAGAAGAAGTACTCTCGGTTCTAGGGTCAAGACAAGCTCTTGGTCGGCTAGGATTATTTGACGAAGAAGAAGATTCCATTTTATTGATTTTCTAAGAAAAAATAAAGAATAAAGGAAAGTAAAAAATAGAAGAAAAAAAAAGATACATGACGAAACGCTTGGACGATTCGGTGAAGAAGACTGAGATTGGACGATCACTCTCTCTCTCTAGAAAAAATGCAGAGCTTCTCTCTCTAAAAAAATTATCTCAAGGTGTGAAATGATTAAATGAAGGCACACCAAACATATATATAGGAGGGTAAGAAACCCGCTGAGCCGGTTAAGAATTACCGGAAAAGCTTAAAACGGTCGGCTACGACCGGTAAAGCCCAGAAAAGGGCGCGTCTTTGCCTCTTTTTTGAATTGGAATTAACCACCTCGGGTTAAAGGGTCTTAATCGTCAGATAAGCCAACAGTAAAAACCCTTTTAGGGGTAAATGTTGTAGCCTAAAATATCTACGGCTCCTTTAAAGACACTTGGGTCCATCAGGGCCGTACACGTGTCCTCTTAGAATAAATAAAGGAAAAAAGATTACCTTGGGTTGTGCCCAGTTGGGAGAAAAGACTCACTTTTCTGGCCCAAAGGTTAGTCAGAGCTCAAATCCTTAAAGGTAGCTGCAGGTGATTGGTTGATAAACCCTCACAAATCCTAGCCTGCCAAGTGTCATGGTTTGATTGCCTAGCCAATCAGATGCCACTATTCTAGGGCAACTTTAAGGATAGCTGTCATACTACAATCACTATAAATACCCTTGAAATCAGGAGAAAGATCATTCAATGCAAACAGTACAAACTTACTCTGTAAAAATACTCTCTCACTTTCTCTCTCTAACTCTACTTTTTCCTTCCAACTCCTGATATCTGACTTAAGCTTCGGAGGGGGAACCACCACCCAAACCTCCAAGGTGGGTCCCTTTTTGCAGGTTCGGGAACGAAGCTCAGGTTTGGACAAGGCAGATTCAGACATTGTTGCACAAGTCTCCAAGTGAAGAACATCAAAGGGAAATTGGTTTACTTGCCGGACAAGGAGGCTAGACGCATAGCTTACTTGCTGGAGAGGCACACTAAACAATAATAATAATGATAATAATAATGATAATAATAATAATAATAATAATAAATAATAATAATAATAATAATAATAATAATAAATAAATAAATAAATAATAATAACAATAATAATAAATAATAATTATAATAACAATAATAATTATAATTATAATAATCAATAGTAAATAATAAATAATAATAATTATTATTATAATAATAAATAATAAATCATAAATAATAAATAAATAATAATAATAATAAATAATAAATAATAAATAATAAATAATTAATAATAATAATGATAATAATAATAAATAATAATAATAAATAATAATAATAATAAATAATAAATAATAAATAATAAATAATAAATAATAATAATAAATAATAAATAATAAATAATAAATAATAAAAATAAATAATAAAAATAAATAATAATAATAAATAAATAAATAATAAATAATAAATAATAACGATAATAATAATAATAATAATAATAAATAAATAATAAAAATAATAATAAATAATAAATAATAAATAATAAATAATAAATAATAATAATAAAAATAAAAATAAATAATAATACTAATAATAATAATAATAATAATAATAATAATAATAATAATTATAATAACAAATAATAATAATAATAATAGTGATAATAAATAATAATAATAATAAATTGTAACGCCCCGACTTCTAATCAACGTTATTAAGTTGATTAATCAACTATTAGCAGCGGAACCTATATAGTCGTTGCGTTACTGCCGTACTTTCCATCAGGAAAATACAAGGCAACATAATTTCATAAACTTAAACATATTATAACATGGAAATATAACAATTATTTAGTCATTAATAAAACTTAGTTACTAAACAGAGTCTGACATTAACTTAAATTAAAATCATAAGAGTCTACATAAGTCTAGATATTATATACTTCTCACTTCTACGCCATCCCGTTGTCATCATCAGTACCTAAAACATAAAACAAAACGTCGTGAGCCAAGGCTCAGTAACATACTACTCTAACATCGCAAATCCATTTCAACTCATTTGATTTATAAACAGGGATGAGAGAATAAGTAAAACTATTTCACAAACTAAACACATCATATTACATTATCTTCTTTATCATGTTCATCATCATAGTTCATATTATTTGGTAACTTGGCTAGTACAACAGAAGGGACATCTCCCCAGAACATAGTAACATCGTAAACGGGAGGCAGCCACCCGATGACCATAGCCCTCACTAAACGGGAGGTGGCGTTAATGCCCAGTATATAGAAGTGCGCGGTGCCACCCGAGGACATTAGCCCTCACTAAACGGGAGATGGTTAACCGGCCGGGAGGTACGTGCACGACCCAGGATAACATAATACTGCCAAGAACCGTCTTTCACTTGAATTTATCATGTTTCATTTCTTTTAAGCATATCATAATCATCATGAATCCTTTCATCCATAACATCATCATCATCATCTTATAACTTCATATCATCATAATCATCATTAAACATTTCATTTCCCGCAATCCAAATATATAAAAGCATGATATTAACATATTCATAAAACATACTTCGAAGGGGAATGCGGGTGTTAGCAGTAGACGTTACCTGAATTCCTGCTTAACAACTTGATAGCCGGGGGAGGCTTTGTAATATCTTTTATCCTCTTTAATCTATTCAAGAATAGTTTTATTAATATATGTTTCATTATTTTGCTTTTAAGCCTAAATATTAGTTAAAGCTTACTATAGTCAAAGACTTCGTCATATATTCATAAAAGGTCTCAATAAAAGTCATTGTTATCTTAGCCGTTATTAACTTCTTAAGGTGACTCTTTAATCGACAAGTAAGTGAAATAACTCCTTTAATTATACTCTAGAATTATTGAACCATTATACTTACAATTTATATCAATACATATTATATAATCATTCGATTTGATAAAAGTATATTATTATTATTATTATTTATTAAACGAGTTTATAGATAATTATCAATTAACCGTCTACTATTAATTAACTAAGTTTGTTGCTATAATAGAACCATTAACATTATCATAATATTATTTAGTCACCTTAAACTAACCAAGCAAGCTAACTAGTTATTATATGTGAACATGAGTATTAGTGAAGTAATATATTATAGTTATAGCTTATACTCATATTACATAGTTGACTAAGGTTGTTAGAATCCTCTAAATTAATAATCCATAAATCATACTAAGTTTCTAAGATTAATAAAGCGTATATAATCAACCTAACAATTCAGATTAACATAATAGTGTCAACACAATAATAATAAGTTATAAGTTGATTTATAGCAACCTACTATGACTCCATAATTAAATTAATAGTCCAACTAAGTGAGGTTAGATATTATAAGTTATGTACTTAGTAAGTAAGACAAATCATTATTTAAGCATATAACAACTATCATATATAAGTAGTTTTATTCTAAATTAATTCAACATTAACTATTACTAGAGGTGTCAAAAACTGGGCCGACCCACGGGTGAACCTGCATGCGACCCAGACCCAACCTGTTCCGAGCCGAGAGTAGTCGGTTGGAAAGCCGACCCAGCGTCCACCCGTACCCAGTTGAACCCGTGGAATTGGTAACCCAACCTGAACTGGGCCGACCCAGGTGTACCCGTGGCCAGTTGCACCCGTGAACAACGATCCAGACCCAACATGTTTCCGACCCAAAACTAACCTGCACCCGACTTCACCCGCCAACGACCCAGTTAAACCCACCCGGTTTTCACCCAACCCAGTTGTGACCCAGCCCAATTAGCACCCGACCCAGTTGTGACCCAACCCAGTTATCACCGACCCAGTTATCACTCAACCCAATTACCACCCGACCCAGTTACCACCCAATCCAAAACCATTCCGACCCAATACAACCCGATCCAAAACCATTCCGACCCAACTTCACCATGTTATAAATTGACACTTTTACCCTCAATTACTGAATAACTTCAAATTTTATTAAAACACACTAAATATGACAATATACAATTTGCTCAGACCCTGGTAGGAATTTACATATTTAACAAAATCCCATGAGAAGAAAAAAGTGAAACTTTATTTTCGCCGGAAATTGTGACAAACAATCTAAAGTTGACAAATTGCTTGTATTTAATAACTAGTTAAATATAAAAGTTATATTACATTCCTAATTTAACTAAACTTTGAATAGTCAACAAATCAATACGCAAAGACATTAAAGCAAATACATTTTACTATTATACAAAATAAACTAACTAGAACAAAAATCAGATACATAATCTCCATCTTTTATAATGTCAGCCTCCAAATCTAGGAATCCCACCCGAAGGGTCCCAAAATGCTTCACGTTATAACAAGAAATTGAAATTTGCCCGCTTCTTCTCTACTTTCCTGACCATTCAAAAGAAATAATACATGAAATTGTTATTTCCATTTTACTAACTAGAGTTGTAATATAATCCTCAACCATAAACAAAATTGAAATTTTCAGAAATTTTCCACAAATCTATAATGATGAAACTATTAACAATAGACATTAAAGCAACACTACAACATATATCTTCAAACAGGGCAATTAACAAATTAGAAATCTAGTTAGTAAAAACACAAAACTGTTTCAAGATTGAGCAGGATAAAGGTATTGTACTTTTCTAACTACTTCGAGTACACTGAAATCTAAAACACTGAAATCATTGACACATTCAAAATTAGACCAAATTAGAAATTTATAAGTCAGGCAACACATGAATAAAAAATCATCAAACAATCTCATGAAGTATACAGGTAAAGCAACCAATTGTGCACTCGTAATAAAGTTTAATAAAGCAAGCAACTCAAGTATTTGCAGCAACATATAGTACTAACCAAAGGGAGATACTAAAGCATGTATACGTTACCTGAACTCCAAGTGTATTCATAATGAGCTCAAACTTCCTTTCTATTTTTCCTCTTTTTCTTGAGCGTCCTTTTCCATTCTCTGAATTTCAGCTTTTAGAAACTCAATTTCAGCTTGCATTGCAGTCTTATCACTCTTAAGTTGTTGAATCTCAGCTTCCATTTCTACTTTCCTTTCTTCCCACCTTTGTCCACCACCGGATGACCTTTACCGAGACCCCATCCATACCCCGAATAATGGTCAAGCACCTTCATATAAGCCTCGTCTATGGAAATATTGTAAATACATTTCTCTTAATTTTTTTTATCATGTAGTCTTTTGAATTCATTTACTTCACCCTCATCAAAATTGCCATCTCTATGCCTTTAGTGACCAAATATAAATAAAGAAACTTGTTAGAAAAATGTTATCTTAGTAAAAGTTAACCATTTATTTGACATAATGAATGGAAATATAACTTACAGTTGTGTTTTGTTCCACAATCTCAAGTAGATTGGGTCTTTATTAGGTTTCGTTTGTGTTGTTGCAGCAGAAGTAGATGTATTTGCTTCAAATTCAGCCCCATTCTCGGCCTCAACACTAGACTTTTCCTTTGCCTCAACCTCCTAAGTTAAATGAATGAAAGACTTTTATAAATAGAGAAAAAAATACAGCAGATTTGAGCACAGATTTATTATAGAGAGAAAAAGTAAATGACTGAACACTCTCAATCCCCCCCCCCAACAACCCCCTTAAGCTGGGAGTGAGGCAGAGGGAAAGACTCCAAGCTTGGTTAAGAGACTGATGTCTAGGCACTGGTAAGAGGATCCTGACCATATCAACAACGTCGGTTAAAATATGAGCAACATAACTTGTTGAGGTAAATTATCTCCAAGCAATATTGCATGTGATTGGAAGGTCATCCAGATTTATGAGAATCAATGTTGAGGTGGTCCCCTACCCAACTTATCATGGTTAGCACTTATAAATTTAGTCCAGGTTTTTACAATAGGGTTGCTGAAAATTTCTAACCAACCAATAAGATTTCAGGTAAAGTGTCATAAATATGATTTGAACTTACCAACTCGTAAATAATCCTAGCAGCATGAACTAGATTGAATTACATTGCATATATTACTTGGCAAATATTATACATTACTATGTACAACATCACTTGAACTACTTCAGTTTAACACAACAAGTCCACGACCACACTTGAACTATTCTTTAAGTCATATAGATATAACTGACTCTTATTATTATTGGTCAATACCAAAGTTTTTAGTAATTCTTACTCTCTGAATCTTCAGTCTAAAGCCTGCCAAAGTGCCAATAGCTTCACGTTATCTTCATCTATGCAAATTCTTCAATATAGGATAATGACGGCACAATATCAATACTTCAAAGTATAAGAATATGTACATCATCTATAAACAGATACAAACTTTTTGCTTGTTTTAGTCTCATGATAATCATTTAACAGTATACATATATAGTTCAAAGAATCAAAATATACTTGGTTAATTTCTATTGTATAATTATGCTTACTCGTCACTTTTCATTTCTCTTAATTTCATAAAGAAGGTGAAAATTTTAACTTAAACTCATCAACTCTTTAACCTAAAATTAGCAATGCAACTCGTATCACAACTACACAAAAATCGATCGATTTGAGAAGAAAAGGAGTAAAAATTAACAAAAAGCGAAGAATCGAGTTAGACTCTTTACCACCAACGCCGACGCCGATTTCGACATTAACTCAGTCTAGGATTTTAGAGGAGGGAGAGGAGCTCAGGGAACTTTTTTCTTCAGATCGTCGCCTCTTTCGTCAGTACCTTGCATTTTTCCTCAGATCTTCACCACAAACTGAGAATTTTAGGGTTTTGATCGGAAAAATGAGAGAAGGGCTGAGAATTTTAGGGTTTGTTTTAGGGTTTTGATCGGAAAATGACAGAGATCTGAGGAGTGACTAGTGAGGCGTGAGGACTGAGAGAGAATGAGAGAAGAGAAAAACTGAGATAAGAGTTCAGAAAGGGGCGAAATAAGGGGGGGATTAAAAGGGGGGTTTATATAGTTAGATTTTAGGGTTAATCTCAACCGTTGGATTTTAGAGTGAAGGGCTGAGATTTTAGAGTGAAGAGTCTAGAGAGTTCTAAGGTTACTAGGTTAGAGAGTAAAGAAATGAAGGGCTCAGATTTGATATTGGCTAATCAATGGTCTCAATTCATGATCCTTGATTTATTTTTTTGACCAATGAACATCAAGAGTGACCAAGCACATGGATTTCAAAAATATCAATGGTTGGATTTTTATCTTTCTCAAATCAATGGTGAAGGTTAAGTATTCTATTTTCTAATTTCTAAATTTATAATTCTAGACTTCTAGTGTTGATTTGTTTAGTAATTAATAATCTACTTAAATTCCTAAACTATTATTAATATTATAAATTAATAAAAAATTATAAACTTTAGAAGTTTAATTAGTATTTTTAATTTTAAACAAGTTGATTCATGTAAAGATGATTATGAATGACATGAAATTGTTAAGGCAAAGTTTTAATAGCGTAATTACCGTAATACCGATACGACTATACGTATAGCAACTCAAAGAAACGGATAATCAAATAGACTCGAGACTCCTAAGTCCTATGTTACTATCTTAGTATATTTTGAGATCCACAACTGAAACATTAACGATGAAAGTCGATGAATCTACTTCGATTATTGTTAACCGTGTAATAACATCGATGATCGAACCCTATCTTGTATAAAGAACCCCGTAACATGAAGGATGAAAGACGATCAATCTTTTGATGGTTTTGATTAATGTCAAAGACAATCAATCTTATGATCATTTAATTTATGTGAACCTTAACTTAACGAAAGTCGATCAATCTAATCTAATGATGCTTCGGTTATTGTGAATCGTGTAATAACATCGAGCCCTATTTTGTAAGATAAAAAACTGTAACGTGGTTTTCCAAATATGGACCGTTTAATAAGATCTCCTCCTATGTTACTATATTTAAGATCAAAAACCGAAACATCAACGATCTTTATCCTCCACTGATATGGTTGGTATTAACTATGATATACTTTCATAGTTTCAATGTTTCAACCTCTACTGATATGATTATGTATCATCTTGATCACTGTTATCATCTTCATATTCGATTAACGTTGATCACCGTTATCATCTTCATCTTGATCAGAGTGAGTAAGTCACTAACTAACTAAATGTTTAAGTTTAATAGTTTATTGACTCTAATCAATAATCGGTATGGACTTATGCCTTAGCCCTTATGGTTGTTACTTGAATACTTATTAGACATGTTAGTTGTCACAAATGACAAATCCAAACTATTAGTACCAACTCTAAGTATTAATCATGTGATCATTCATTCATTTGATGATTGATATTTGAATATTTGATATTTTGATCATTATTCTTTAATGATTAAATTCAATAACTTTAAATCTTTAATGTGTATGTAATAATGCAATTATGCAAATATGCAATCATGAATAAGAATAACCCGATGGGTAATAGCCAATAATATAACTATATAAATTATAAGTCTTAGTTTAGTAACTTTTTAAATTAGTAATATAAGTATCAATGTATTATCACAAAATTCACAATGACTCAATCACAATTCATAATATCAGTATATCACTATATCACATGTTAATTGTTATAACTTTCGACTTCGTAACTTAATATATATATAATATAATATATGAAAACGCCAAAACGGCAATTGTAAACATTAGGCTCTCCAAGAGTCCAAGTCCGCCCGAAAGACGGCTACAACCAAACAAACTCCACCTAAGTTATTCTAAGCCGACCAATCACACCCGATGTCGCCTTGTTCCGAGAGACGATTCATTCCGACCCAGGTCATTCCGAGAGCCGATTTGTTCCGACCCAAGTCAATACGCCGGCCGGTTTGAGGCTTCAGCCGACACAAGTCCTATCGAGAGCCGATTTATTCCGACCCACGTCATTCCGATACCGATTTCTCCCGACCCAAGTCATTTCGAAAGCCGATTTATTCCGACCCAAGTCATTCCCCTGCCGATTTATTCCGACCCAAGTAATTCCGAAAGCCGATTTCTTCCGACCCAAGTCATTCCGAAAGCCGATTTCTTCCGACCCAAGTTATTCCGAAAGCCGATTTATTGCGACCCAAGTTATTCCAAAAGCCGATTTGGGCCGACTTCACCTTATTCCATTCCGACCCAAATTCACCCAACCCAGATACCGATCGACCCAGTCCCAGCCGACCCAGTTTCGAGAGCCCCATCACCCAGTTCAACTCGACCCAAGTCCAGCCGACCCACCCAGTTCCGACCCATGGCACACTCTCACCCAGATTATTCCGACCCAAATCATTCCGACCCAAATCATTCCGACCCAGGTTGTGTCAACCCAAACCCAGCCAGTGACCGAGATTGACACCACTAACTATTACTAGGCTTATTAGTTTTGGATTAGTTTTAAATTAACTCAAATAATTTAGTAATCAGGAATTATATAGCCCAATATGATAGTTTTAGGAACCAATAAATGGCTTAGATTTTTAAACTAGTTTAATCAATCCATCAAACCCCCAACATACATCCATTATTTAAGTAGTACAACTAATGAAAGAGTTCTTAGGCCCAAAACAGAATTTTTAAAATTAAAACATTAGAACAATAGAATAAAAACAAAGGTATGAAACTACCTCTGCTCTTATTTTGAGCAGCGTAGACCACAAAGGAAAGGAGGGACGAGCTCCGGCGAGACTACTGTGGACAGCAGCGACGCGGCGCGAGGCGGGACGACGGCGGCAGCAAGACTCTGGCGAGACCGCAAGCAGCACACAACAACGGGGAGGAGAGAAAGTGAAATAAGCCCCTGTGTGCTGCGTTTTCCGGCGAGTTTTAAGCCATTTCCGGCGAGTTTTATGACTGAAAACGTGAAGGGTGATTGTGGTGTTTGAATTTGATGATTAGTGGGTGGTGGTGAGGTGGTTGCCGTAACAAATGAAGAAATTGTTGTTGTGGATTGTGATTTTGGTGAGTGATCTTCATGGCCACTAATAGTGGAATTGAGGGAACCAAATCAGCAGTGAGAAGAAGGGGATTGGGGAACATAACTCTGCATTGCTGACTTTAGGAATTAGTGGATTGGGGTGACAGTCTTGGGCAGAGAAGAAAGCTGGAGTATGTTGGCATGTTTGCCAAATGCCATAGAAGAGGAAGAAGGAAAGTAGTAGAAGCTATTTAGTTGACTTTGAAAGACAATTACTCTTTTTCCTTTTATTTCTTTGTAACAAAATCAGAAAATCTTTACACTCTCACCATACCTCACGTGGCTTATATTAGTATAGTGGTTGTTAATTTTTTTTATGCCTATTTGATAAAACAATAAAACTAACATTTCCCTTCAATTCAAGAAATCATAAAATGTATTATTATCACTTAAATTTCATCATTTGTAAATTGGTAAAATTTATGTTATTATTTCATCAATTTATTAAGTTTTGCTTAATTAGTGAAATAATAAAATTTAATTACATTTTTAGCTACTTATTATGAATAATTATTTACTTAAATATGTTTAACTTTTTAGGATATTACATCCTCACCCCCTTAGAAAAATGTTTCGTCCTCGAAACTTATATAGCATAGTTAAAAGCATAGCATCATGCATTCATAAACTTGAACATTCATACATAAGATTTCAGAATCACAGATAAACATCAAAGTCATCTATTCAAACAAGTGTGAGTATTTTGTTCTCATCTGATCCTCTACTTCCCAAGTGGCTTCTGATGACGTGTGATTAGCCTATAAAATCTTAACCATAGGAATTACTTTGCTTCTAAGTTGCTTTTCCCTACGATCGAGGATTTCAATCGGTTTCTCTTCATAAGTCGAATCATTCCTTAGTTGCAGAGGCTCGTGTCTGATTACGTGGCTAGGATCTGGTATGTACTTCCGCAACATTGACACGTGGAAAACATTATGAACTTTATCCAAGTCAGTCGGTAACGCCAAGCGATAAGCTACTTCGTTGACTCGTTCAAGAATCTCATATGGACCAATGTACCTCGGACTTAGCTTACCAGTTTGACCAAATCTCATAATACCCCCAGTAGGTGAAACTTTCAAGAAAACATGATCACCTACTTCGAACTCCAATGGTCTCCTTCGACGGTCTACATAACTCTTTTGTCTATTCTGTGTAGCTTTCATCCTGGCTTGAATTAATCGTACTTTTTCTGTTGTTTCATGTATCAAGTCAGGTCCAATCATCCGAGCTTCATCAATGTCACTTCAACACAGAGGTGTTCTACATCTTCTTCCGTATAGTGCTTCATATGGTGCCATTTGGATGCTAGCTTGATAGTTGTTGTTGTAAGAAAATTCCACCAATGGCAAGTATTTCTCCCAACTTCCTTGAAAATCCAAAATACATGCTCTCAACATATCTTCAAGAGTCTGAATGGTTCTTTCTGTTTGACCATCTGTTGCTGGGTGAAAAGCAGGCCTCGTACCAAGTGCCTTTTGCAACTCTTTCCAAAACTTTGCTTGGAATCTCGAGTCACGATCTGACACAATAGAACTTGGCACTCCATGCAATCTGACAATTGTGCTCATATATAACTCAGCTAGCTTATCCAAGCTCCAATTATTTCTAATGGCCAAGAAATGTGCGGATTTTGTCAGTCTATCCACAATGACCCAAATAGAATTCATGCCTCGGAATGATGGTGGCAATCCTATAATAAAATCCATCGAAATTGAATCCCATTTCCATGCAGGAACATCTAATGGTTGCAACAATCCTACAGGTCTCTGATGTTCGATCTTTATCCTTTGACAAGTCAAACATCTTGACACAAATTCTGCAACTTCTTGCTTCATATTTCTCCACCAGAATGTTTGCTTTAAATCCTTGTACAACTTCTTTCCTCCAGGGTGAACAGAGAAAGGATTGTTGTGAGCTTCTTCCAGAATTCTCTTTTTCAATGCTTCATTATCAAGAACACATATTCTACCTTGAAATCTCAACGTGCCATCATCCTAGATCACAAATCCCGGTGATTTCCCATTTTTCACATCACTCTTTATCTTTTGCAACTCCAAGTTTCCACTTTGCGCCTCTTTTATTTCTTCCAACAAAGTCGGCCTCAACTCCAATGCATACAACTGTGCTTCCATTTTTGGCTGCATAATCTCTACTTTCATCCTTCTCAAATCGTCTTTGATTTCTTTTGGCAGGGTTAAGGTTGTGTTTAGGTAGGATTTTCGGCTTAGAGCATCAGCTACAACATTAGCTTTGCCAGGGTGATATAGGATATCAACATCATAATCTTTTATGAGTTCAAGCCATCTACGCTGCCTCAAGTTCAATTCTTTTTGGGTGAAAATGTATTTAAGGCTCTGGTGGTCGGTGAAGATCTTGCACGGAACACCATAAAGATAGTGTCGCCAGATTTTGATAGCAAACGCAACCGCAGCTAGTTCAAGGTCATGGGTTGGGTAGTTTTGTTCATGGGGTTTAAGTTGACGAGAAACATAGGCTACAACTTTATCATTTTGCATCAAGACACACCCTAATCCATGCTTAGAGGCATCATTGTACACAACAAATCCATCAGTACCAGAAAGGAGAGTAAGAACAGGAGCAGTGGTGAGACGCTTCTTCAACTCCTTAAAAGCTGCTTCACATTCATCACTCCATACAAACTTAACTGTCTTCTTTACCAATCGAGTTATAGGCATGTCTATCTTGGAGAAATCTTGGACAAATCTCCTATAATATCCAGCTAAACCTATAAAACTCCGAACTTCAGGGACATTAGTGGGTCTAGGCCATTCCATGATAGCTTTTATCTTTTGCGGATCAACAGAGACTCCAGTATATGAAATGATATGCCCTAGAAAGGCAACTTCTTTCAACCAGAATTCACATTTCTTTAACTTTGCATACAACTTCTTTTCTCTCAACACTTCCAACACCTTTCTCAAATGTTCTTCATGCTCGCTTGAGTTTCTTGAAAACACCAAGATATCATCAATGAATACCACCACAAACTTATCAAGGTATGATTTAAATACTCGGTTCATCAGATCCATGAAAACAGCAGGGGCATTGGTTAACCCAAAGGGCATTACTGTAAATTCAAAATGACCATATCGCGTCCTGAAAGCAGTTTTCGAAATATCTTCTGGCTTAATGCGGAGTTGATGATAACCAGATCTCAAATCAATCTTGGAGAAAATGGTTGCACCTCGAAGCTGATAAAAAAGATCATCAATGCGAGGCAGTGGATATTTATTCTTGATGGTGATCTTGTTCAATTCTCGATAATCATTACACAATCTCATGCTTCCATCTTTCTTCTTGACAAATAGAACTGGTGCACCCCATGGAGATACACTAGGTCGAATATACCCTTTTTCGAGCAATTCATCTAGTTGCTTTTTCAATTCTTGTAATTCAGCAGGTGCCATTCGATAAGGTGCCTTGGAAATAGGAGCAGATCCCGGAACAAGGTCAATGCTGAAATCTATCTCTCTTTCTGGAGGCATGACAGGTATCTCTTCAGGGAATACATCAGGGTACTCATAAACAATGAGAATATCGGACAAGGATGGTTCAGGTTTGGTTAGGTCTACCACATTACATAAGTATCCATGATGACCCTTTGAAAGTAATTTGAAGGCTTTCAAGGTTGAGATGATTTCAGGTTTGGGTTTGACTTTTCATCTTCGATAAGAAACCATACACCCATCTGGTTTTCTGAGGGTTATTTCATGGTTAAGGCAATTTATGTCGGCTTTATACTTGGACAACCAATTCATTCCCAATATCACATCAAAGTCGGTCAATTCAAATTGAACTAAGTCTACTTGAAATTCACAGCCTCCTATAAGGATAGGATAATTTCTATACATGACATCACATAAGATGGCTTCGCCATTTGGGATGGTGACGGACATGGCAGAGAATTCAGAGCATGGTTTTGCATTCAAACTTCTGGAAAATGCAGCAGATATAAACGAATGGGAAGCTCCAGAATCGAAAAGAACATAAGCGGGAACAGAGTTGACAGGGAAAGTACCAGTAATGAAAGTATCATCTGCTTCTGCTTCTTCACGCTGCATCATAAACACTCTTCCAGCTTGTGGGGGTCCATGCGGAGGGTTTCTGTCTGCATTGCTTGCATTCCCACCATAACTAGAGTTCTGACCATTTCTTTGACCACGGTTAATGACATTTCCACTTCGCCAATCTGGAGTCGGACAATTCCTAATCACATGACCTGGTTTACCACACCGGTAACACTGATCACTTCCCTTACGACATTCATTCGCCATGTGGCCTTGTCTTCCGCAATTGTTGCATCGAGGAATTTGCCTTTGATTATTTCCCGAGTATCCCGTGTTCGGCCTCTTGTTGAAGTTGTTGCTGGAGCGGCCATCATGAGATTTCCCTTTTCTTTTTCCGCCATCAGACACTTCCTTCCGCAGCTTCACTTTCCTTTCAACATTTATCGCCCGATCATATAGCTCTTGATAGGACTTACTCATGTTTGCAGCAAGCCTTTCTTGAAGATCCAGATTCAGACCTCCTTCAAACCGATTCATCCTTTGACGATCCGTAGACACCAGATCAGGAGCAAATCGAGCTAACTCATTGAATTTGACAGCATATTCCAGAACTGACATACCCCTTTGCCTCAGATGGATAAACTCAGATTCCATCTGAAGCTGCAGAGACTGGGGGTAAAACTGGTTCCTCATAGCCTCCTTTAGGCCTTCCCATCCAAACCCAGGCCGATTCTGCATTTCTTTAGCAGTCTTCCACCACAGATTAGCTTGCCCCTTTAAGTAGAACACAGCAAAGCTAACTTTCCACTTATCTGGGCACTGGGTGGCATCAAAGAGTTTCTCTATGTCGTTTAACCATTCCTCGAACTCAGTGGGGTTAGGATTTCCATCATAAGTTGGTGGCTTATGAGCAGAAAACCTTTTGAACATGTTTGAGCATTCTTCCTGCTCTGTCTTGGCCCTTTGCCGGTTTGCTTGCATGAATTCCACCATCAACTTTATTATGTCCACCTGATTTCCGTTAGCATTTACAGGTGTTTCTTCAAAAACAGGGTCACTTCGCAGAGTATCTAGCCTTGCCCTCATTTCTTCAAGTGTGACTTCAGACCCATGATTTCCGTTTCCTCCATTAGTAGGTCCACTTTCACTTGTTTCCATGTTCTAAAACATCACATATTTCATGTTCATAACATGTTAAACGAGGCATAAATATCCTTGTAAAAATCATATAGAAACATTCCCTTCCCCGATCCTAACACTCACACTCGTTTTCATTTTTAATCACTTATTTAACTACACATGTTATTATTCATATTATGGTAGTTTTATTTACATATTATAAGCCTTGAAAGTTAACATGTAACTTATGGTGATGACTCTCATTTTACAAACTTACTTAAACTTTATTTACTAATTTATGTAAAACCTTTAAGATTTTACTTGAGATACCGAAAACCTTGGCTCGGATACCAACCTGTAACGCCTCGACTTCTTATCAACGTTATTAAGTTAATTAATCAATTATTAGCAGCGGAACCTATATAGTCGGCGCGTTACTGCCGTACTTTCCATCAGGAAAATACAAGGCAACATAATTTCATAAACTTAAACATAATATAACATGGAAATATAACAATTATTTAGTCATTAATAAAAATTAGTTACTAAACATAGTCTGACATTAACTTAAATTAAAATCATAAGAGTCTACATAAGTCTAGATATTATATACTTCTCACTTCTACGCCATCCCATTGTCAGCACCAGTACCTAAAACATAAAACAAAACGTTGTGAGCCGAGGCTCAGTAACATACTACTCTAACATCGTAAATCCATTTCAACTCATTTGATTTATAAACAGGGAGGAGAGAATAAGTAAAACTATTTCACAAACTAAACACATCATATTACATTATCTTCTTTATCATGTTCATCATCATAGTTCATATTATTTGGTAACTTGGCTAGTACAACAGAAGGGACGTCTCCCCAGAACATAGTAACATCGTAAACGGGAGGCAGCCACCCGAAGACCATAGCCCTCACTAAACGGGAGGTGGCGTTAATGCCCAGAATATAGAAGTGCGCGGTGCCACCCGAGGACATTAGCCCTCACTAAACGGGAGATGGTTAACCGGCCGGGAGGTACGTGCACGACCCAGGATAACATAATACTGCCAAGAACCGTCTTTCACTTAAATTTATCATGTTTCATTTCTTTTAAGCATATCATAATCTTAGTTGTTATTAACTTCTTAAGGTGACTCTTTAATCGACAAGTAAGTGAAATAACTCCTTTAATTATACTTTAGAATTATTGAACCATTATACTTACAATTTATATCAATATATATTATATAATCATTCGATTTGATTAAAGTATATTATTATTATTATTTATTAAACGAGTTTATAAATAATTATCAATTAACCGTCTACTATTAATTAACTATGTTTGTTGCTATAATAGAACCATTAACATTATCATAATATTATTTAGTCACCTTAAACTAACAAAGCAAGCTAACTAGTTATTATATGTGAACATGAGTATTAGTGAAGTAATATATTATAGTTATAGCTTATACTCATATTACATAGTTGACTAAGGTTGTTAGAATCCTTTAAATTAATAATCCATAAATCATACTAAGTTTCTAAGATTAATAAAGCGTATATAATCAACCTAACAATTCAGATTAACATAATAGTATCAACACAATAATAATAAGTTATAAGTTGATTTATAGCAACCTACTATGACTCCATAATTAAATTAATAGTCCAACTAAGTGAGGTTAGATATTATAAGTTATGTACTTAGTAAGTAAGACAAATCATTATTTAAGCATATAACAACTATCATATATAAGTAGTTTTATTCTAAATTAATTCAACATTAACTATTACTAGGCTTATTAGTTTTGGATTAGTTTTAAATTAACTCAAATAATTTAGTAATCAGGAATTATATAGCCCAATATGATAGTTTTAGGAACCAATAAATGGCTTAGATTTTTAAACTAGTTTAATCAGTCCATCAAACCCCCAACATACATCCATTATTTAAGTAGTACAGCTAATGAAAGAGTTCTTAGCCCAAAACAGAATTTTTAAAATTAAAACATTAGAACAATAGAATAAAAACAAAGGTATGAAACTACCTCTGCTCTTATTTTGAGCAGCGTAAACCACGTAGGAAAGGAGGGACGAGCTCTGGCGAGACTACCGTGGACAGCAGCGACGCGGCGTGAGGCGGGACGACGACGGCAGCAAGACTCCGGCGAGACCGCAAGCAGCACACAACAACGGGGAGGAGAGAGAGTGAAATAAGCCCCTTTGGGCTGCGTTTTCCGGCGAGTTTTAGGCCATTTCCGGCGAGTTTTATGACTGAAAACGTGAAGGGTGATTGTGGTGTTTGAATTTGATGATTAGTGGGTGGTGGTGAGGTGGTTGCCGTGAGAAATGAAGAAATTGTTGTTGTGGATTGTGATTTTGGTGAGTGATCTTCATGGCCACTTATAGTGGAATTGAGGAAACCAAATCAGCAGTGAGAAGAAGGGGATTGGGAAACATAACTCTGCATTGCTGACTTTAGGAATTAGTGGATTGGGGTGACAGTCTTGGGCAGAGAAGAAAGCTGGAGAATGTTGGCATGTTTGCCAAATGCCATAGAAGAGGAAGAAGGAAAGTAGTAGAAGCTATTTAGTTGACTTTGGAAGACAATTACTCTTTTTCCTTATATTTCTTTGTAACAAAATCAGAAAATCTCTACACTCTCACCATACCTCACGTGGCTTAGTATTAGCACTAGGGATGGGCAAGGGTCGGGTCTGGGTCGGGTCCAGCTGGACCCTAGACCCGGACCCTAATTTTTTTGACGGACCCAGACCCGGACCCGGACCCTAAGGGTTTGGGAAATTTGGACCCAGACCCAGACCCTAAGGGTCTGAAGGGTCTAGGGTCCGGGTCTAGGGTCCAGACCTATTTCTTTTTTTTTTTTCCAAAATTTCAACATTATTACCCACAAAATTTCATCCTACGCCAAATTCTTATGCCAATCAATTCAAACCAGACAAACAACTACAAATCGTTCCAAAAACCAAACATTCAATCCAACACAACTCCAAATTTCCCCAGGCCTCATTTGTTTGTCACACTTGTAACCACACCCAACACTTTTTAAACAAAAAAACAGAAATATCCATATAAATCCCCCAAAAATCCCCAATCACATTCTCCAACACCTCCAACAGTTGGCGTGACTAGTGAGTGAAAAATACAAACGTGGTAGCGTGAAGTGGAGTCCGGCGAGGAGAACAACAAGTCATCGAGTGCAGCGGTGGCGTAAAGAAGGTCGGCGAGTGCAGGCTTACAACAGTGGCGTGAAGGAAGAAAGTCAGGTGGCGTGAAGATGATGGTCAGCGGTGTGATGGTCGGCTGATCTGCAGCGGTGGGGGCACGCCGGTGGCGGTGACCACACAAATTCTTTCCCTCTCTCTCACTAGTTGGCTGGTTGTATGATTATGTGAAGTGTGAAAAAGGGTTTTCAAAGTTTAGTTCTTTTGTTTAGGAAATCAGATATACTTTCAAAATTAAAAGGTAAAATAAATATTAAATGATTTAGGGTCTAAGGGTCGGGTCTGAGTCCAAAATATTAAAACCCGGACCCGGACCCGGACCCTAAAAATTTCACTTGGACCCAGACCCGGACCCTTAGGGTCTGAAAAAGTTGTGTTGGATTGAATGTTTGGTTTTTGGAACGATTTGTAGTTGTTTGTCTGGTTTGAATTGATTGGCATAAGAATTTGGCGTAGGATGAAATTTTGTGGGTAATAATGTTGAAATTTTGGAAAAAAAAAAAAGAAATAGGCCTGGACCCTAGACCCGGACCCTAGACCCTTCAGACCCTTAAGGTCTGGGTCTGGGTCCAAATTTCCCAGACCCTTAGGGTCCGGGTCCGGGTCTGGGTCCGTCAAAAAAATTAGGGTCCGGGTCTAGGGTCCAGCTGGACCCGACCCAGACCTGACCCTTGCCCATCCCTAGTGCTAATACTAAGCCACGTGAGGTATGGTGAGAGTGTAGAGATTTTCTGATTTTGTTACAAAGAAATATAAGGAAAAAGAGTAATTGTCTTCCAAAGTCAACTAAATAGCTTCTACTACTTTCCTTCTTCCTCTTCTATGGCATTTGGCAAACATGCCAACATTCTCCAGCTTTCTTCTCTGCCCAAGACTGTCACCCCAATCCACTAATTCCTAAAGTCAGCAATGCAGAGTTATGTTCCCCAATCCCCTTCTTCTCACTGCTGATTTGGTTTCCTCAATTCCACTATAAGTGGCCATGAAGATCACTCACCAAAATCACAATCCACAACAACAATTTCTTCATTTCTCACGGCAACCACCTCACCACCACCCACTAATCATCAAATTCAAACACCACAATCACCCTTCACGTTTTCAGTCATAAAACTCGCCGGAAATGGCCTAAAACTCGCCGGAAAACGCAGCCCAAAGGGGCTTATTTCACTCTCTCTCCTCCCCGTTGTTGTGTGCTGCTTGCGGTCTCGCCGGAGTCTTGCTGCCGTCGTCGTCCCGCCTCGCGCTGCGTCGCTGCTGTCCACGGTAGTCTCGCCAGAGCTCGTCCCTCCTTTCCTACGTGGTTTACGCTGCTCAAAATAAGAGCAGAGGTAGTTTCATACCTTTGTTTTTATTCTATTGTTTTAATGTTTTAATTTTAAAAATTCTGTTTTGGGCCTAAGAACTCTTTCATTAGTTGTACTACTTAAATAATGGATGTATGTTGGGGGGTTTGATGGACTGATAAACTAGTTTAAAAATCTAAGCCATTTATTGGTTCCTAAAACTATCATATTGGGCTATATAATTCCTGATTACTAAATTATTTGAGTTAATTTAAAACTAATCCAAAACTAATAAGCCTAGTAATAGTTAATGTTGAATTAATTTAGAATAAAACTACTTATATATGATAGTTGTTATATGCTTAAATAATGATTTGTCTTACTTACTAAGTACATAACTTATAATATCTAACCTCACTTAGTTGGACTATTAATTTAATTATGGAGTCATAGTAGGTTGCTATAAATCAACTTATAACTTATTATTATTGTGTTGATACTATTATGTTAATCTGAATTGTTAGGTTGATTATATACACTTTATTAATCTTAGAAACTTAGTATGATTTATGGATTATTAATTTAAAGGATTCTAACAACCTTAGTCAACTATGTAATATGAGTATAAGCTATAACTATAATATATTACTTCACTAATACTCATGTTCACATATAATAACTAGTTAGCTTGCTTTGTTAGTTTAAGGTGACTAAATAATATTATGATAATGTTAATGGTTCTATTATAGCAACAAACTTAATTAATTAATAGTAGACGGTTAATTGATAATTATTTATAAACTCGTTTAATAAATAATAATAATAATATACTTTAATCAAATCGAATGATTATATAATATATATTGATATAAATTGTAAGTATAATGGTTCAATAATTCTAAAGTATAATTAAAGGAGTTATTTCACTTACTTGTCGATTAAAGAGTCACCTTAAGAAGTTAATAACGACTAAGATAACAATGACTTTTATTGAGACCTTTTATGAATATATGACGAAGTCTATGACTATAGTAAGCTTTAACTAATATTTAGGCTTAGAAGCAAAATAATGAAACATATATTAATAAAACTATTCTTGAATAGATTAAAGAGGATAAAGGATATTACAAAGCCTCCCCCGGCTATCAAGTTGTTAAGCAGGAATTCAGGTAACGTCTACTGCTATCACCCGCATTCCCCTTCGAAGTATGTTTTATGAATATGTTAATATCATGCTTTTATATATTTGGATTGCGGGAAATGAAATGTTTAATGATGATTATGACGATATGAAGTTATAAGATGATAATGATGATGTTATGGATGAAATGATTCATGATGATTATGATATGCTTAAAAGAAATGAAACATGATAAATTTAAGTGAAAGACGGTTCTTGGCAGTATTATGTTATCCTGGGTCGTGCACGTACCTCCCGGCCGGTTAACCATCTCCCGTTTAGTGAGGGCTAATGTCCTCGGGTGGCACCGCACACTTCTATATTCTGGGCATTAACGCCACCTCCCGTTTAGTGAGGGCTATGGTCTTCGGGTGGCTGCCTCTCGTTTACGATGTTACTATGTTCTGGGGAGACGTCCCTTCTGTTGTACTAGCCAAGTTACCAAATAATATGAACTATGATGATGAACATGATAAAAAAGATAATGTAATATGATGTGTTTAGTTTGTGAAATAGTTTTACTTATTCTCTCCTCCCTGTTTATAAATCAAATGAGTTGAAATGGATTTACGATGTTAGAGTAGTATGTTACTGAGCCTCGGCTCACAACGTTTTGTTTTATGTTTTAGGTACTGGTGATGACAACGGGATGGCGTAGAAGTGAGAAGTATATAATATCTAGACTTATGTAGACTCTTATGATTTTAATTTAAGTTAATGTCAGACTATGTTTAGTAACTAATTTTTATTAATGACTAAATAATTGTTATATTTCCATGTTATATTATGTTTAAGTTTATGAAATTATGTTGCCTTGTATTTTCCTGATGGAAAGTACGGCAGTAACGCGCCGACTATATAGGTTCCGCTGCTAATAATTGATTAATTAACTTAATAACGTTGATAAGAAGTCGGGGCGTTACAGGTTGGTATCCGAGCCAAGGTTTTCGGTATCTCAAGTAAAATCTTAAAGGTTTTACATAAATTAGTAAATAAAGTTTAAGTAAGTTTGTAAAATGAGAGTCATCACCATAAGTTACATGTTAACTTTCAAGGCTTATAATATGTAAATAAAACTACCATAATATGATTAATAACATGTGTAGTTAAATAAGTGGCACAAAAATATCTTGTATAATCATTGTAGGGTTTTACGTATCATAATTGGATACCTTTTGATCTAAAGAATTGAAAAACAATATTTAAAAATAATTCAAATTTCTCCTAATTTTTTTTCTTGATTTATTTAAGTGTTGCACTATTGACGTGGTGCAACCATAATTATTGCTACGTAGGAGAAATTTTATGCATAGGACCATACGAAGATTAAAGTAGTGTGAGACGATCTTACTTAAATCTTACTCAATAGGTAATGTTGAAAATCTAATACTACTAGTAAGAAATTATTATTTTTGAAAATTATCCTTTTCTTAACCTTTTTCCTCGCAATCTTCTAATAAAATCCTCTCTTATCTCTTTTGTCGTGCTAATTTTTATTTGTTACTTCGCTGCCATTTATTAAAGATAGTACTCCCTATGTTCTTAAATTCATTTTATAGGAACTTCTAATTACTTGTTATATATAGATATCGATTATGGGCCTTTAGCCGGCTATTTCTTATTTATGGCCTGGCGCTGTGATCAAAACTACATATATAAGTAAGGTAGTTTACTTGCTTACTCAAGAGAGTAAGGAAATAGGACCTCGTTTATTTTCAGAAAGATAAATGAATTTCGTTGCCTACCCACGCTCACTCACTTCGCTAGCCGAAGCCTTTGCTTTCTCTCTTCCCTTCCCTCATCGCTAACCTCTATTTCGTTGAATGCTATCAAGTCTGGGATCGAGCCCTTATATATATTATAGTGTTAGCTTTCTTCCAACGGTAGATTAATTCACAAGAACCGATGCCATACTTCTTCAGTGGAATGCCCATGTAACCTTACTAACTATCTTGACTAATTTGACTTTCTTCTTTTCTTTAAAGAAGAGAGAGTGTTACAATAAACATAACAGTTAGTAATTTAGTTGTTGTCTTTTCTCCATTTTTCAATCTTTACTTTTTCTTATATAACACGTTAATTGATAAACTGTTATCTATGATTTTTTTAAAAGAAAAAAACTGAATTATAATTGATGCACTATACAAAACCGTAAATCCGTAATGCAGTTTCTCCTCCCTCCAAAAGAGAAAACAATAAAATTAAAAAAAAAAAAAGAAAATAAGCATTTTTTTCCTGTTTTTCACATTTCCTCACTCCTATTTCAAAATTCAATTCCCTCCTAAAACCCTCGCTTAGCTTAACCTCTTTCTCTCTATAAAATGGATTCTTCTTTCTCTCACTAGATTTTGGGGCTTTTTTTATTAAATTGAACAGCCTAAGTATTTGAAGTTTTGGAATCACGGTAATTTTCAGTCCAAACTGATTGGTATCTGTTGTGACATGCAATAAATTTCAGAGAGGAATTTCTTAGCAAGGCAGCTATTTCCATGAGCCGTCGGAGCTAAGATTGCGGAGCAGGATCAATGCTGGCGTCGCGGCCGATCTGCTGAAGGCGAATTTCAGAGTCACGCCTGCGAGATTGGTCCACCAACAACCGTCACAACCCCAAAACCGGTGAATATCTCCTCCTTATTTTTAATTTTTTTGAAAGTTCCAGATCTATATGATTTGAATTTATAATTTTTAGGGTTAAATAATTTAGATCTGAAATTGTGGTAGTTTTTAATGAGATTATCTTATATATTTTCGTTAAAAAAATTCAATTTCTGTATTTCCAATTTTGATAATGGTTAAAGTAGGATTCATTTGATCAATTTTTTTGATATATCGTTTGGTTTGTTGCAGAGAAGTAAGATGTGGCGATGAAAAGAGGAATTCTATCATTGTATCTGTCCTATTCATTCTATTGTACTCAAAATTCTCTTGTATCAAAATTTTGATGTAAATGAAATAAAAGTTGAATTTGATCTGTTCATATTGTTCAAGTAGTGACTCTTGATTTTCATTTTCTTAATTGATTTATTTGTATTAGTATCAAAAGTAGCCTGCATTTCCCGTCAATTCAAATAATTAGATTTCTTTAAATGAAAAAAGAGGTTAAAGATAACGGTGGCTATTAAAAAAACCATAACTGTTGGGCAGAGATGGGTTTTGTTTGGATTTAACAAAGATGACCCTTATTTAAGATAGGTGTTATCTTTGTCTTCTATCAACTAGCCAATACAATAGCAAACTTAACAGTTATTTGTGAAAGGTGTTTTCCAAGTGATATAACAGTTGTAATAAAGAACTGTTATGTTTTCTCTTTTAAACATAACACCTTTCATAGGCGTAATCTTTACTTTACATTATACTGACTTGGAAAACACCTCAAAAGTGTTATGTAAAGCCTTATTTGACTGTTATCTTTGCCCTTTTTTGTAGTAGTGTAGTATAGTGGTTGTAATTTTTTTTTATGCCTATTTGATAAAACAATAAAACTAACATTTCCCTTTAATTCAAGAAATCATAAAATGTATTATTATCACTTAAATTTCATCATTTGTAAATTGGTAAAAATTTATGTTATTATTTCATCAATTTATTAAGTTTTGCTTAATTAGTGAAATAATAAAATTTAATTACATTTTTAGCTACTCATTATGAATAATTATTTACTTAAATACGTTTAAGTTTTTAGGATATTACATAAATAATAATAATAATAATAATAATAATAAATTATAAATTATAAATAATAAATAATAAATAATAAATAATGAATAATAATAATAATAATAATCATAATAAAAAATAATAATAATAATGATAATAATAATAATAATAATAATAATAATGATAATAATGATAAATTATAATAATTATTGTTATCATAAATAATAATAATAATAAATTTTGTTTTAGTTAAGTTAATTTAATTTTAGTTCAGTTAATTTTATTTTAGTTCAATTAATTTAATTTAATTTTAGTTCAGTTAATTTAATTTTAGTTCAGTTAATTTAATTTCAGTTCAATTAATTTAATTTAATTTAATTTCAGCCAAAATAAGTTCAAAAGAACAGGGCCTAAATGTGATCAAGCAACCAAACATTGCTTTTGGTAAACTACCAAGATGATAATCTTTATTTTGCATATATGTAGTGCAGCTAAGTTAAATACTTCCTCCGTTTCGTTTGAAATGCAACAAAGGGGTATTTTTTGTGAGATATAAAATATTCTTTTGTTGCATTTAAAACGAAACGGAGGAAGTAGTAAACATCTTTTTAAACCACCAGTGATATCAGCTGATTGAAACAAGAAAAACGAACAAATTGTGATCTAATGAATAAACATTTCAAATCTTAAGTTAAAATATTTGGTAGTTTGGCACATCCTTTAATATACAGTTCTTGATTTTTTGCATTGATTATTACCTAATTAAATTTACATTACTATTTTATAGTGTTTTTAGATAATTAAATGAACTTATAGCTAATCACATATGATTTATACTTATTAAAATTTTGTGATCTTGTGTTGACAGTAGGTCTCTAGGCCTTGTTGTGTTATGAGATATTAAACCCTGTACTTAGCATATGCGTTGGTGTACCATGTAGGCTAGTAGCCTAGTAGGAGTTGTCTTTGAGTCAATTATCTTACCTAATAAAAAAAATAAATGTCAAAAAGAAAAAAAAACGGAATTAGAATTGATTTATACTTGGGCTAGGTAAACCCAAGTGATCGAATGTCTGTTCTCATTGCTTTTCGAACTAGGCCCAAACTCTTTCGCTCTACGTCTCTCTCTCAAAATTGGTGCTCAAAAAAATCGGCGGCGGAATATGAGAACCGGCGGCGTAATTATCGATTACCGGCGACGGTTCATTTCCACCACTTCGTTTCCTACTCTTTACTTATTTAGGTGCTTTTCTTCCTCATCGTTTGGTAAGTCTCTCGCTTTAAATTTTGTGAAATGCTGCTTGTTATGTAATTTTATTGTTCGTATTAACATTGATATGCTACGCCAAATTTGCGAGGTTTGAGCTTAATTAGTTCGATTAATGTGCATTTTTCAAAGAAATTACGCTAGTATAAGTTGTTTGGGAAATCCTTACCTGATTGAATTGTGAAATATGTTTTTCTGTAATTTTTATATGAACGTGACATTTTAAGATAAAATGTTTAATTTAGTTTGGAGTAATTTTAGGGTTAAGTTGCTTGCATTGTGACTTATGCCGTGTATGCACCAAAGTGGAGTAGTATTTCTAAAATGAAAATGAGCCAAGGCTAAGAGAAGTTGCCAAAGCTTTAAGACCTACTTCCTCCGTTCTTTTTCTATTGCAACAATAGAGTTTTCACGCTTGCCAATGCACAACTTCAACTATTAATATCTTTAATTACTTTTTAGTAAAAAATTATAAAAATTTGATATTTTGAAAGTATACATCGAGACCAATCTAACAAGACCCCACATGACTATATTTTTCCTTACGTAAAAATCACAATAGATAGTTAAAGGGTGGTGGGTGAATAGTGTAAAAATCTCATTGTTGCAATAGAAAAAGAACGGAGGAAGTATTAATGAAGCCTTGAACATAGAGATAAAGCTCGGAAGCACCCAGACCTCGAACTGGAATGTCCAATAAAAGTTGTCATCTTTTCAAAAAGGGTAGTTAGGGTTTATGATTGAACTTTCCAGGATACCCTTACTTAAATTGAGTGATGGGATGAGTGTAGTAGAGATCCAACTATTATTAATCATGAGGTTTGTGACAATGTGATCACTATTTCGAAACGCAGGGAGTAGAACTGAACTTGTGGTTGACAGCTAAACACTAACCAATTCTATTAGGGTGTGTAAGGAGCCTACCATGGAGAGCTGCCTCATATGTACTAATTTGGAATGTCGAGAAAAAGTCGTCGCCTTTTGTGAATCTTGGTGATGGTTTATGATATAACATCCCAAGATACCCTAAGTTGAAGTGACGATGGGAAGTGTATGACAATGGCCTAACTATTATAAAGGCTAGTTTAGAAATATTTTCTTAATTACGAGGTTTTGAGACAATGTAATCACTGATTCGGGACGCAGAGACTAGAAGTGAATCTTAAATGTTGACATCTTATCACCAACAACCTGTGCTAGGGAATAGCACCCATGTAATGAGCCTACCATGGGGAGCTGCCCCAAACATGAGTTGTTAAATGTCAACTTTTGCATGACGCCTCTACAATTAGTCATGTCACCTTTCTTTCTCTTTTGATTTTCCCCTCTTCTTGAAGTTGGCACAATGTTCAGAAGATCTCCTCTGGGTTCGCATCTTCTATTATAGCTCAAAAGATTTCAAAAGCTATGTGTAGTTTACACTTATTCTTATTGTCTTATGACTCTTATCAAAAGTTTTTCTTTCATACATCCTTAGTTGGCACCACACTATTAAGGGCTATCTAGCAACATTAGTGGCCTTCTCCTTTTTCTTGGGTTTGCATGATAAAGGAAGAAATTTTACCTAATTAACAACACACAAATTGTCCATATTATCTGAACAAGCAAATCCGACGAGCTTATGAGGCCATGTTCAGTCTGTTACCTAATGTCAAGCACTTTTTGAGGAATTCCTAATCATCAACAGAGGGAAAGAAACCCCTTGAGTTTTTCTAATATGTGATCATGTTCACCATATCTGCCATCAATTCCTTCAGGATTTTTTGTCTTGTTAGCCTGAGAATCATCTGCACTTGCACTCCAATCCACCCCCCTAAATTTCTGAGTTTACTGGGATAAAGTGATAAACACATCATCCTTTTTTCTCATACCAATATTCTCAGACCCTTTACGAATATACAGATAACTACATCATAGCCACTTGAACATGCACTCCAGGCAGCACATTTGACAACCAAGGATCTTGATTCTTGAAGTTACTCAAAGTATCCAGAGTTACTACCAATAGATGCCCCATCCAAGTTATATTGGTGCTATAACCTTGACCTAGCAACTCGTCCATGCCTACTTTATGAGAAGGTACTTGACCTGGGACACCCCAAATCTAGAGGTGGGAGTTGTGAGACATTTAGGATGGAGTGACTATATATCTCTTGGTGAGGCACGAATGACAACCTTTTCATCTTTTGTTTAGAATTGATAGCTTATTTTACCATGGCCACTGACACTAATCCCTGGGTTTGTTTAGCCATGGGCCATTGAAATTTTTGTTGCAAATATGAACTGATGTGCCTGACTGTTGCAGACAACCTATACTTTCTACAGAGACTACATTATCATATGATTGTTCATCATGGTCATGCTCTTCTGTGTTTGACTGTGAAACTATGTACTAACTCAGTAACTTGCTGTAGCATACAAGAGAGAGGTGCATCTTTGTAATGTGAATTCCATTTATAGTACTTAAATTTGATATTCTCTGATGTACAGAACACATATCATTTATCAAAGATGTAGCTGCAACCTGTATTCCTGAGCGTTTGCCCAATCTGCTGAATTTGCTTCAGAAAAGAGGTAGCTAGGTTCTGTGCTTTGAAAACTTTTTTTAAATATAGCTGTACTCTCAGAAATGTTTCTTTTTAATACATTGCTGTTCTTCTAAATCATCTTATAAACTGCGTGGCCATAGGAGATTCTATCATTTCGCCCGGAGATAAGCACGGGCTTTTCCCCCTTGCCATACCTTTGTCAAGAAACAGCTCAGGTATAGTGGTTTTATTAAGAATTCGATATTGGGAGGAAAACATTTTTCTGGAAAAGTAATATTGAAAATAGTTTTTCTACGGGTGGAAAATAGTTCTTTTAAGAATGGAAAACCATTACCTTTCTAGAGGAAGGAATGACACATTTTCTTCCCTATTCCGTACCTTCCTTATTCTCTTCTCCCATCCCTCATCTCCCTCCCATCCATCATCTCCCATCCATCATCTCCCTCCCCCTCCCTTATTTTCCTTTCTCTTTAACTTTTTCTTGTTAGGAACCAAACAAAGAAAACTAATTTACAATTGTTTTGGAAAATGCTTCTGCGAACAATATATGGCCTTTTGTCAATTTCCATGGAACCTAAACTGATAGCCTTCCTTAAAATGTGTTTTTGTTGGTAGGTATTATGATTTCTCTATTACGGTGGCCAACAGCACCATCTGGGTAAAATTTCTTTAGTCTCTTTCTATCTGTCTATTTTTGTTCCTTTCTTGCCTTTCATGCGGTTTTGTGTGCTTATATATTTCTATGCTTCTAGGATAGACATGCCAATTGTGCAAGTCCATAAGCATGGTGTGTTTCCGTTAGCCAAGAATGTAAGTGGATAGAGCATGATATTGTTCCAATGACAACTAAAATTCGTTTATACCACCTCAAATTGTTACTCATGTGTTAACCCAGGTTGACCAGTATATCCATAGAATGTTGGTTGAAGAAGATGCCAATACCTCAAAGGACAGAAAGAGAGAGCTACTTCATGTTTCGGCTAATGCTGTAGAACTGTACCAAGAAGGGAGCTTCACAGAATCTAAATTGCCAAACTTAGATACCTACCTTTTGAGAAAGGTAATCCAATAATCTTAGTTCTAAATTCTAATGTAAAGATTTTAGTTATATTTTTTATATAAATTCCTCAATTGACTTCCTAGTTTGTAGCATTTGTCCTTAGGTTGGTGTGTTTCCGGATGTTTTAGAACGCAAGATTAACAAACACCTTGAGAAAGGAAACCAAGTAAGATTGTACTTGGCTTTGCATTGTAAATATTGTTCTCTTAGGTGGACTTTTTTCAAAATAAAAGTCTCTCATGTATGCTTGTGCAAGGTTTCAGCATTAGTAACCGGGGAGTTCTATGCAAAGAAGCAACACTTTCCTGGCTTTGGACGGCCTTCTGCGTTTAATGCACATATATTACTGAAGTTTGTCTCATTTCCTTAAACTTGTGTACTTAAAAGTAAATTATGGATGCCTTATATTTTTCTTTTAGTATTATTTGCTGGGGTTATTAGTCCACATAATATACTACAGGGTTGGGCGTGACTTAGAAGCTCAAGGTGCAGCAAGGGGAGCGCTGAAATCACCGTGGTGGACTTTGGGATTCAAATACCAGGTATGCAATTTGTTCCACTTTGCATGGTTTGTTTCCCCCACCCCCTCCCCACCCCAAAAAAAGGATAGATCATGATTAACAGGTGTAATTGTTACAGGAAGTTGCTGAAATAGCAAATTGGAAGGACGAGCAAATTTGCTATGTTAAGAAAAAATTGACAGAAGAAGGAAAGCAAGAGGATCTGAAGAATGGAAAGGAGCTTGCTCAGGTATCCTAACTTGCTTCTACTCTCTCTTGTTTCAAAGATAAATTATGTGCATTTGGATTTGAGTTCCAACTTCCGATGGAGAAATTTGAATATAATTGCTTCAGCTTGCATTGGATCAAGCTGCATTTTTGCTAGATTTGGCTTCTGTAGAGGGTAATTGGGATGACTTTGTGGATCGCATTGGTGAATGCTACGAAGAAGCTAGTCTCCATGGTATTGCTAGATTTATAGCATATAAAGGCTAACTTGGAAGATATTAAGCATGAAAACTTTGGGGTTACCCTGTTTTCCAAAATGTTTATGTTGTCGAAACCTCAGCCATTTCCATGATGATGGAGCCTCAAACCCAAAAATGGTTGGAAACGTAGGGCACATTCCTCCATTTTCGAAAAGTTTCCATTTTTAAAACACCAGCAATTTCCGCGCTCCATCTTGGAAGGGTTGATTATCCAGATCAAATTTAGTATCTGAGATGCTTGCAGTTTCTGAAAGGAGTGCAAATTTTTTTTTTGATGGTAATTGCAACAGATTTACTTCAATAAGTTTGTAGGTATTAGCAACTCGTACGCTCATAGTTTAGACTTTCGTTTGACATGATGTAATTTGTGTGCTAGTGATACTGTGATAGAGATGCTTGGTTCACTCATGCAAGACTGTAATCCACTGCACTATGTATAAGTATATGACTAAACAATAGAAAGTATCTTCTTTCTTCTTCTATTCTATCTCTCTATAAAAGCCCTATAGGATTTCAAGTAATATTTAAATATGACAAGTATGCTTTTAATCGTAGGTTTTACTATTGAGTTGAACCTACCATTTTTACTCAAACAACCTTTCTCAAATGGGTTAAGGTAGCTAAATATATGCATGAATATGTCTTATTAATTTACACTATCCCATGTTGTATAATCATAGCGTGAGGCTTGTCATATCGAATTATGTTATGTTCCTTAGTCGTAGGTCCACTATTGTTTTAGGCAGTTTTATAATAATAGATCATCATAAAAATGAGTTAATTGAAATCTGAAATTTCTCAAAATACCCATGATGTTCTTCTTTTGTTTATTTGTTTTTCTTTTTAAAGATTAATAGAAGCACTACATTAAAATGATGGAAAAGTAGAAATATGATCAGAGAAAGATCTCCTTAAAGATATGCTCCCTTCATTTCTTTTTAATTTACTCATTTTACTTTGGTGAAGAATCAAGGAGGAAATACAAAAATATGAGAGAGAAACTATAAAGTGGGTTAAAATATTAAAAAAATGGGTTAAAATATTAAAAAATGGATGACATGGGTGGAAAAAGAGGAGAAAGTAGATGGCACATGTTACCAGGAATAGAAAAGGCAACCGTGTGTAGATAAAAAAGAAATAAATAAAAAAAAAATATGTAAATTGAAAAGAATTGGATGGAGTAATAATAATATCTAATCAAATGTGGTTTATTTCTTAATTTGGATGGAGTAATAATAGCTAATCAAAAGTGGTTTATTTCTTAATCTATCTATACTAATATATTAATAGGTGTTCCTAAGAAAGTTTGTATTCCACGTGACACTCTCCTTTAAATCTCTAATGCAATTGCTTTATTTTCAAGTCAAACCCTCAATTAAAAAACAATTGCTTTTTTTTCAAGGTATCGAACACGTGACATTTGAAATGGAAAGTGAAAGATTAACCATGAATCCAACATAACAATATTGTTTAGTATTTCAAAATTAAATATCATAAGGTCTTATAATTTATCTCATTAAAAGATTTACACAAGTAGTTAGATACCTAACTTTTTAATTATGATAATAACAAGAGACTATTATAGACATAAACTCTTACTCCAATTCCTTGTGGAAAGTTAAGCTATTGCTTCCATCCACAAACTTTTAAGGGTTTATTTTTCAAGATATCATGCAATTACTTATTATGTTATTACGTCAATTTTTCCTCACTAGGCAAAAAAAATCGAAAAATAACAATCCGGAGCATCGCCTGGGACACTCACTAGTTAGTTATTAATATACTGTATACATAAATAAAAGACAAACATCTAGAATTGAGGGATTATAATGTAGATTATAATTAATATTTTTTTAAAATAAGGAGTACATTTAACATAGTGAGAAGACCCCGTGCAGACCTACATACTAGGACTCCCTTTGTTTTTTTTTTTTTCTTTTTCACTTGGAATCTTGACATTATTCATATTTCGAGAATCTTCTCAATTTTTCTCAATTTATAGGATAAAATATCGTCATGTGAGATCTTGTTTGATTCGTGTCAATTAATACTTTATTATTCAATCATTATAATTTTTACTAGTATATAATGAAAGATACTTCCTCTGTTTTCATTTAGTTACAACAAAGGAATTTTTTATGTCTCACAAATAATATTCCTTTATCGCAACTATTCGAAAACGGAGGAAGTATTTAAGTTCAAAGAGGTCCATTGGGTGACGCGCACAGAAAAGTGAGAATGATAAAAAAAAATAGAGGGAATATTTAAAATAGTGATTTAACTTGGCATATTCATTTTATTTTATATTTTTGACGGGAAAGATCAGTCCTATTCTGTACATCTGCTCTACTTTCTTTTTAGAAGTACACTTAGTGCTTGTATAAAAATGAATTGAACTAGTAGGAATTTTTTCCATGAATAATGTCAAAGGAAGTATTAATTCCTCCTATGCGCTGAACTTGAAATCAATTCCATAGATATCGTCCACGTAGCACGGCACGCGAGAATTTTTTTATTATTTTCGGCAAAGCAACCCGCTACTCAGTGTAGTGGTTAACTTTAAGTTAAGTAGAAACTGATGGTAGCGGTTTACGAGGTAAAACCGCTACTTGGTGTAGCGGTTTATACCGTAAATCGCCACTGAGGAAAACAAAGAAAAAGCGGGTCACGTAGCCGTTGTGCGTCCCGCGCACAAGGCGTGCGCCCAACGCAGGCTTGCTGCGCGCTGCGCACGCCTAGTGCGCGGGACGCACAGCGCCTACATGGCCCGCTTTTTCTCTTTTCTCTTGCATTGGTTCTATTCTGTAATGAATCGCTACTCTGAGTAGCGGTTTATATGTGTGCCTTATAGCTTGTCTTAGGGACACAATATAACCGCTATTTGAAGTAGCGGTCAACTTCGATGTAACGTTATTCGCTACTTGGAGTAGCGGTTTTATTAAAAAATCAAAATTCTGGCGTGTTGTCCTACGTGGACGATATCCATGGAGTTAATTTCAAGTTCAGCGCATAGGAGGAATTAATACTTCCTTTGACATTATTCATGGAAAAAATTCGAACTAGTAGTTTAAGAAAAAAAAATAAAGTTCATTTACAAGTCAAATGAGTATTATAAACTTTTTTCTTGTAAAGTTACTAAAAAAATTGTTGTGGGTTGTGGCATGCGGGTTTGTAAAGTCGGATATGAGTCGTATTACTTTGAATTTGTGTTGAGTCCGAGTCATCTCACTTTGGATTGGGATCATTCCTGGTTCAGGTCGAATAATGCGTGTTCAAGACGCAGAGCCTTCGGTTCCAGTTGACTAAGCAAGCTAATGGATTTTAAGATACAAGTGCTTACCCTTTATTATTTGAATTTTTTTCCCTTAATAATGCTAATATAAGGAAAAATCTCCACTTTGCATCAGTTTGAAAAATATTTCCCTAGGTGCCATCCACGTAAGATAGAAACTTGAAATATTTTTTTAACTTAGTACAACCAGAACCGCTAACCCAGCTAACAGTGACCTTAAAACCGCTAATTCAATTAGCGGTTCATTAAGGTAATTAAACAACTAATTGGATTAGCGATTTCTTCTTACAAAATAAAACAATTGTTCATAGCCATTTTTTACATAAGTAAACCCCATAGCTTCTCTCACGCGAAGTCAAAGTTGAACCCCTTCCACCAACCGACCTCCGCCTCAAATGCCGCACACGCTGGAGCTCGGCAGCCAAATCGGAGATCGTCGTCCTTGGCTGGTGTCGTCACACCATATAAGTTATATTAGTAATCCTAGTCAACATTTAGTTAGTTAGCTTTGTATTGTAGTATATAAAGTTTGTTAGCTCAGCTTAGAGGTTGTTAGATTACTACAATTAGTTTGTAATAAACACTTTTCTTCTGTTTTCTCTCTCTAATGAAATGAGAAATATCAACTAAACTTTCTTCTTCTTACAATTCTATATGGTATCAGAGCTTGAATCTCAAGAAGAGATTGAAGTTTTTCGTTGATTGCAGAATCATTAAATCTGTAATTGTTGTTTCTTTGAAGATCGATTGAAATTGTTCGTTTGATTTCTCGATTAAATTCGAATTCCGCGTATTCTTTCTTGAATATTTTAAGTTTTTTTGGAGAAATTTTGTATTCAATGGCAGATTCTGAAGCGAATTCGATTCCTAATGAATCGTCACACAATGTTGTTAATGGAGGTAATCTGGATCCTCTTTTCATTGCAAATTATGATAATCCTACATCTTCTTTAGTTTCCGTTGTATTTTCTGGCACAAATTTCATTAGTTGGAGTAGAAATGTTAGGCGTGCGTTGATTGCAAAGAATAAAGACGGTTTTATTACTGGATTAACACCTAAACCTAGTGAAACCAGTAAGGATTATCAGAAATGGACTAGAGCAGATTATATGGTTACGAGCTGGATTCTTAGCTCTACGAGTCCACAAATAGCAGATGATTTTGCTTATGTGAGTAATTCTGTAGAATTGTGGCAAGAATTGAACGAAAGATTTGGACAATCTAATGGTCCATTGATCTATCAATTGAAGAAAGAAATTGATAGCTTAAGACAGGAAAATCTTACTATAATTGCATATTATGGAAAGATTAAAAGGCTTTGGGATGAGCTTAAGTCTTTGAGGATTTCTCCAAGTTGCTGTTGTGGTGCTTTAAGCAAATGTACTTGTCAATTATTGAAGAGATTGACAGATATTGAAGCTGAGGATAAGCTTATGCAATTTCTGCTAGGCATAAATAGTGGATTTGACAGCACTATTACAAATATCTTGTCCATGGAACCTTTACCTCCAATAAATAGAGCTTTCTTGCTCAACAAATTGAGAAGCAAAAGGAGATTTCTGGTGTTTTGGAGGTAGGTGAAAGTAGTATGTTATTAGGATCGGGATCCTACTTTGGATCGTAGGGGTAGGTAGAATCGAATTGGTGGGATCGAATCGTAGGATCGTAAGATCCTACAATTCGGTAAAATAGAGATAATTATGCTAGAATATGGAAAGAACCTCATGTTAAAAATTTACACATATTAATAAGGACTTATATCATTAGCAAATGGTGATAGTTTTCCAATACTATAAGATTGAAATAACATACAACCAAAATCAAATAAGAGAAATATAATATGTGAAATTGCTTTGTGAATTTTTTACGATAGGATCGGATCGTAGAGTCGTAAGATCGTAGAATTGTATTAAGATCCTACCATGTGATTTTTTGTGGTTGGGTGGGATCGAAAGATCCTATAAATTAAGATCCTACGTAGGATCGGGATCGATGAGGTCCTTCCAGATCGTAGAATCGTAGGATCGTAAGATCCGGATCGGGATTTTAACAACAATGGCTATGGCTGTTCAAAAGTTCAATCAAGGAGGTACAACTAATGCAATACAGAAGTTTCAAGGGAAAAGAGATTGGAAGAAAGAAAAATTTGACAAGAAATGTGATCATTGCAAGGCAAAAGGTCACACTATGGATCAATGTTTTAAGTTGATTGGATATCCAGAGTGGTATACTTCTGTGAAATCAGCAAAAGGAGGAAATGTAGGTGGAGGCAATGGAAGGAAATTTGCTTTGCTAATGTTCATGTTCTTTGGACAAACCGATTCACCTTTGGACTATGAGGAGATTGATTCAGTGGCAATGATGGAAGTCGGATAAATTCGAGAGATGCTAAGCAACATTTGTCAAGAAGTAATGAAGATGATGAAAGGCAAAGGAAAAGTAAGCGATCTTGGCAATATGTCCAACATGTCTTTTGCTAGCTTTGCAGGTAATATTTGTTGTTCTGTGATTAAACATGATGATTCTTGTGCTTGGATTGTGGATTCAGGTGCGTGTGATCATATGGTATATGATGAAAATTTGTTGACTCATAAAAGATTGTTAAAAAGAGAAATTAAGGTAGGGTTATCATATGGGACTTTCAGACTGGTATACAAGGTTGGAACTGTTGTGCTTAATGAAAATTTGAGTATTAATGATGTTTTGTTGGTGGAAGGTTTTAAACACAACCTACTATCTGTTAGTAAGTTAGCAGAAAAGGCAAATATTTTAGTGCATTTCACTAAAGACATTTGCTATTTTCAGGACCTATGTAGTCCCAAGGTTCTTGGAACTGGTAAGAAACAAGGAGGGTTATATTACTACTACAACAATGCTTGTGATATAAATAAGAGAGTTTCGCAAGGTGCGCTTGTCATCTTTGTGGAAATTTTTTCTAGTCTTTGGTATGTTGCCTAATAAGATCGATGTAGGTAGACAAAGTGCATCTACTGCTATTAAAGATGTGCATTTGCTACATAGCAGGTTAGGACATTTGTCTTTGTCCAAAATGAAACATATACCTGAGTTTGAATGTAAAGATTTGCATGAATACAATTGTGGTATTTGTTTGAATTCAAAGCAACATAAGCTGCCATTTCCTGTTAGTAGTAGTAGAGCAGATCATTGTTTTAACTTGATACACATTGATCTGTGGGGGCCATACAGAGTTCATGCATTGAATGGAGCAAAGTATTTTTTTAACTTTGGTTGATGATCATAGTAGAGTTACTTGGACATTTTTATTGCATAACAAGTCTCAAGTTGCCAAAACCATTGAATTTTTCTTGAAAATGGTTGAAACTCAGTTTGGGAAGCATGTGAAAACCTGTAAGATCAGATATTGGGACTGAAATTGTGAAGAAGTAATGTTGCATATGTTCATGTCCCAGGGTATTCTGATGCAAAATAGTGTGCCATATGTTCCTCAACAGAATGGTAGGGTTGAGAGGAAACATATACATCTTTTAGAAATGTCTAGAGCCCTTACGTTTCAAGCAAAGTTACCTAAGAAATTCTGGGGAGATTGTATTTTGACAGCAACTTATTTGATCAACAAGTTGCCTACTAAAGTGCTTTCTTGGAAAACTCCATATGAATTAATGTTTGGCAAAGCAGTTGATTATAGTGGTTTAAGAAATTTTGGATGTTTATGTTATGCTTATAACATGAATATTCACAAGGATAAGTTTGATTCAAGGGCTAGGAAAAGCATCTTTATAGGCTATCCATCTGGTCAGAAAGCTTATAAGCTTTATGATCTTGAAAATCATACTACTCTTGTTTCTAGAGATGTAGTATTCTTTGAAAATTCTTTTCCTTTTCACACAACTGACACGGTCACATCAGTTTATAAGCCTGATTTGGTGAATTTTAATACTGAAAATGATTCTTTTGTGAATAACAATAATGTTCACAATTCAGATTCTTCCATTTCCTTATCTCAACCTTCTTCTCACACTGAAAATTTTGATTCTCTGCATACAAATGATTTTGTAGCACAAAATGTTTCTCCTGTTAATTCTCATACAAATTCAGATCATCATTCTTCTAGTATCAATTTTCATGTTGATTCTCCTTCTTCCAATACTCATATTTATCATGAAGATGTTCCTAATCTTCCTAATTTTGTTCCTGTTATCAGACATAGTACTAGGGTTATTAAACCTTCTACTAAGCTTAATGAATTTGTTACTACATATATTCCTGACAGAAATATTCCCAGTTCTTCTATCTCTGAGTCACATTCTTTTGCTGTGAACTCTTGTCAAGTAGTTGAACCTAAATACTATAATCAAGCCAAGCATGATCCAAATTGGATTGCTGCTATGGATAAAGAGCTTCAAGCCCTTGAAGCAAATGAAACATGGGTTTTGACTTCATTACCTAAAGGGAAAAGAGCTATAGGTTCAAAGTGGGTTTATAAGGCCAAATTAAAATCTGATGGAACCATAGAGAGACACAAAGCTAGATTGGTTGCCATTGGTTATCAACAAATTGAGGGTCAAGATTTCACTCAGACTTTTTCACCAGTTGCTAAGTTAGCAACAGTTAGAGTTGGAATTGCTTTGGCAACAGTGAAACAGTGACCTTTGTGCCAATTGGATGTGAATAATGTCTTTTTACATGGCTTTTTAGATGAAGAGGTTTATATGGTGCCACCTGCTGGTTATTCCAAAGCTCGGGCAGGACAAGTTTGTAGATTACAGAATTCCATATATGGCCTAAAACAGGTCTCAAGGCAATGGAATAAAGAACTAACTAAGTTCTTAGTTTCTATTGGTTTCACTCAATCCAAGCAGGATTATTCTCTCTTTACAAGGCAGTTAGATGGTGAATTCTTGGTGATATTGGTGTATGTAGATGATATGCTTGTGACAGGGACTTCTTTACTTCAAATTCAAGAAGTTAAAAAGGGTCTTCATTTGGCATTCACTATAAAAGATATGGGGGAATTGCATTATTTTCTTGGGGTTGAAATCACAAGAACTGCTACTGGTACTTTCATGTCTCAGAAGAAATACATTAAAGACATTCTCATTGATACTGGTATGGAAGATTGCTCAAGTGTTGCTGCTCCTCTATCTGCTGGATTGAAATTATCCATTGATACATGGGAGATTTTGACAGAACCTGATGTGTACAGAAGGCTGGTATGGAGGTTGTTATACCTTAGCATTACTAGACCTGACCTATCTTATGTTGTTCAACATCTGAGTCAGTTTATGCATGAGCCTAGAGCTCCACATTTAAGAGCAGCTCTTCATTTAGTCAAGTATCTTAAAGGTACAATGGACTATGGTCTGCATTACACTAAAAATACTGACTTTAATGTGTGTGCTTACAGTGATTCTGACTGGAGTAGTTGTCAATTCAGCAGTAGGTCCTTAAGGGCTTATGTTGTGTTTATTGGTTCCAATCTTATTTCTTGGAAAACCAAGAAACAAGCCACAATGAGTAAATCTTCAGCAGAGGCTGAATACAGAAGTATGTCCAACACTGCTAGTGAATTGGTTTGGGTTCATGGTCTTCTTGAAGATTTGCAAGTTGTTGTTAAGCTTCCTATTGTGTTACATTGTGACAATACATCAGCTGAACATCTAGCTCACAATCCCATGTTCCATGAGAAGACAAAACCTTTGAAAAGAGACATGCATTATGTTAGAGAACAAGTGGCAGCAGGTTTCCTAACTACAGCTCATGTTTCTAGTTCTTCTCAACTAGCAGATGTGTTAACTAAAGCACTTCCTTCTTCTCAACATCATGCCCTTTGTTGCAAGCTTGGTCTTGTGTCCCAAGTCCAGCTTGAAGGGGGTGTATAAGTTATATTAGTAATCCTAGTCAGCAGTTAGTTAGTTAGCTTTGTATTGTAGTATATAAAGTTTGTTAGCTCAGCTTAGAGGTTGTTAGATTACTACAATTAGTTTGTAATAAACACTTTTCTTCTGTTTTCTCTCTCTAATGAAATGAGAAATATCAACTAAACTTTCTTCTTTTTACAATTCTATACACCACAGTTATTTCTACTAATGTCACATCCTCATACCTAGATTTATAAGGTTTTTCTTTTAAAAAAATTATATAGTTGATAATTGGGATGATAACTGGTAAGATCTAGGTTGATAATTGTTGTTTCAATTATCACCATCAACAACATGAACATAAGCATTCAATTACCAAACCCTGAAAACAACAATTATCAAATTATATAAAATAAAATAAAGGAATAAGCAAATGAGAGAATGCTCGTACCAACAGGCTTCTTACGAACAAATTCCATCTTCTTGCTCTCAAACTGAGACCTGCCGTCTGTCGAAATGGTTTCTCTCTCCTTTGCTAAAACTTAAGTTGATTTTTTGTGTTTTTATGAAACTCTGGTACAACTGATAATTGATATGTGTTGACCGCTAGTTCTAACATCCGCTAATTTGACTAGCGATTTTGCTATGTGGTAATCGTTAATTCACTTAGCGGTATTGTTTTGGGACAATAAAAAAATATGTTTTAACAGTCATGTCCTATGTGGACGGTAATTAGGAATATATTTGTCAATTCAGCGTAAATTGGGAATATTTTCTTATCTAACATCATTTAGAGAAAATATTCCTTTATTATTACATATACATCTGAGGTAGCTAGTCATAATAAACATAGTCATTCATCGCTATATTTAACCATACAAATGATGTTTATAGTTCAACAAAAACCATGTAGAATCCAATGATAATAGTATATGAAAGCTTTACTTCTATTCATTAACAATTTACTCTTATTGCATTAACTTTCAGGTCATAGACGAATTGGATTGGGTCAATCCCAAAATTGTCGAGTTGTTATGTTCAGATAAATCAGGGTAATTTTACAATGGATACAAAAATATTGTAGTCATGGTAACTTGTCTAATCTAGAGCATTCATTTTTAATCTAAAATCTACACCATTCATTTAACTAACTTTTATAATTACAATTAATACTAAAACTAACATTTACTCCCTCCGTTTTTTTTAATTGCTACATTGTTGTATGCACAATAATTTAGGCAATATCACTTTCAAGCTTTTAGGAGGGTATTATTTAACCCATTTAATGTAAAATAATGGGAAAAGGTGAAAAAGTAGTACTTTTGGGTGGAAAAAGAGAAAAACAAATATAATAGTAGTACTTTATGGTGGGCCAAGTACCCCAAATAAGGAAAGGTTAAATAATGTAGCAATTAAAAAGAAACATCCATATATGGAAAATGTAAATTAAAAAAACCCGAAGGGAGTATATATTAGTAAATTCATAATTAACGGTTCACCTACTTTTCGGCAACTTTTTTTGAATGTTTTAAAGGTCAACGAAATCAATGGCCAAGACCAGATAATATTTTAATAGCGCATGAGGTTTTCCATTCTTTTAGTAAGAAATCAGGTGTGGAAGATTGGATTGCAATTAAGTTAGATATGGAAAAAAGCATATGATAGGCTAGAATGGGACTATATTTTAGTCTCTCTTAGAAAATTGGGTTTTTGTTCCCAATGGATTGAGTGGATTAATACATGTATTTCTACACCGTCTTTCTCGGTCTTAGTAAATGGCGTCCCAGGGGAAAGATTTTTTCCTTCTAGAGGTATTCGCCAAGGTGACCCTTTATCCCCGTATCTTTTCATTCTTTGTGCTGAGTTGCTTGCGAGACAACTTTCCTTTGCAAATTTACAAAAAGATAACCCTATTGGAGTTTCTATTGGTAAATCTGGAGTGAGAATCCCGTTCCTTACTTTTACAGATGATACAATGATTTTTGCCAAGGCTTCTGATCATAGTTGCTCCACTATTAAGACAATTTTGGATAAATATTGTTTAATGTCAGGTCAATTAGTTAATTTCCACAAGTCTGCTTTCCAATGTTCTCCTAATGTTTCAAATCTTGCCAAAGCTAATTTTTCTAGGCTTTTAGGCATGAGTGAAACTTCAAATCTAGGGGAATATTTGGGTTGTCCTCTTATAGATTCAAGGGTTACCAAAGAAACTTTTGGGAAAGTCCATTGTATGGTTGTTAATCAACTCCCTAAATGGAAAGCCAACTCTCTTTCGCAAGCTGGGAGAACGAATTTAATTCAAGCTAATCTTGGCTACTAAAGCCAATTACCAGATGCAAAGTTTTTATCTTCTTAAACAAATCCTTTTAAGTTTAGATAAAACCTATAGGAATTTCTTTTGGAATAAAGATAACATCAATAAGACAACTAATTTGATAGGTTGGGACAAAATTTGTTTACCAAAACAGTTAGGGGGTTTAGGAATTCGGAAGGTAGATATTAACAATATTGCTCTTCAAATGAAACTTCTTTAGAAAATTGTTAAACAAAAAGATAATCTATGGGTGAATTTAGTTAAGAAAAAATATAGTAAAAATTAGGATATTCTATCTCATAAAGTCTCTTCAGTAGCTTATTGGCAGTGGAAAAAACTCATGTCTCTTAGACCCTTGTTTAGGCAGGGGTTGAGATGGCAAGTAGGGGACGGGAAGGAGATCAAATTTTGGGATGATAATTGGATCTTCCAATATCCCCTTAGAAAAATTATTATTCCCACTTATGAGTCGTAACACTTCAAAGTGAGTGACGTGATTGATGATCATGGGCTTTGGGATCTGGAGAAAATTGCTTCTCTTGTCCCTCCCCATATAGCTTCAATTATTTATTCTTCCTTTCATCCTTCTAACCCTCAGTCTGATACTCTTGTATGGGGTTTGACGGCTGATGGGGAATATTCAGTTAAGTCAGGGTCCATGTTGGCTCAGGGTCTTCATAACCCGAATTTTGAAAAGGTTGAGTTTGCTTGGCTTTGAAAGCTTCATGTTCCTCCCAAAATCAAAATTTTTTTATGGAAAGCTTGTCATGATGGGCTTCCTACAAAAGATAGACTTGAAAAGTGTAAGGTCTTTCTCCCTCAGCAATGTGCTTTATGTTGTAATGCCCTTGAAACTCTTTCTCACCTTTGTTTTGAATGTCCCTTCACTTTGGATGTGTTTGATTGTCTTCATGACAATGGTGATTGGCCAAAACTCCCTCAACAGGTCAATTTTTCTAGTAATTTTTCTTTCCGTTATTGGATAGATTTATGTCATTCTGAACTCTCCCTGGAAGTAATCAAAAAGTTTTTCTTTGTGTGGTGGTTTATCTGGTTCTTTAGAAATAGAGTGATTTTCAATGATGAAGGCATTTCCCCTCGTCATGCTAGTTTTCAAATTAAAAGTTTTTTTACTTAGTGGTCCAATGTGGACTGTGAGGTAGATGACTTATTGTCTGCCTATTTTTCTTCTCTTAAGAATCATCTCCCCCCCTGTTTCTCGAGCGGGTAATCTCATTTGGTCCCCCCCCTCCTTCAAATTTTTGCAAACTAAATTTTGATGGTTCTAAATTTAGTAATGGTAATGCTTCCTTAGGCTTTGTGATTAGAAATAGTGATGGAGAAGTTCTTTTAGCTGGTGCTAAGTCATTGGGTTCTCATGTTTCTATAATTCAAGCTGAGGCTTGGGCTCTTAGTGAAGGCATTAAGGGAGCCTCTTTCCTTAATATCTCTCATCTCATTGTAGAAGGTGATAATCTAGGAGTCATCAATTCTATGAAGAATTCTTGGTGTATTCCGTGGAAAATTTCTAATATTGTTAAAGATGCAGGTGTAGATATTCTTCGGATTCAGGCGTGCGGGTTTCGTCACTGCTTTCGCCAGGCTAACAAGGCTGCTGATTTCATGGCTAGGAAGGCGCATGACTACCCTTCCATGTTATATTGGTTTCCTCCTTATTGTATGTATTTCTCCCTTATCATCCGAAAGGATGTTTTAGGCTGGCCCCCCCGACTAGGGTGTTAGTCTAAGCTTGTTCTCCTTATCAAAAAAAAAAAAAAAAAAAAAAGGCCAAAACCAGTCACTAAAAATGGATGGCTGAGATTAAGTAATTGTATTGGAAAAATGGTAACCACTCAAAAAGCTTCTAATAGATCAGGTGTAAAGTTCAGAAAAATTTCTATTATAAATATGTTTTTAATTCGAAAATGGAGCTTTGGATTGCAGGCAATGCCAATACGATTTTTGGCATTTAAAATTATTACTTCGCACAAATTATATGTCGGCATGGCTACAAAGTCTACAAATGTGGAACCTCCTGAAAATTGTTTGATTGTAACGCATCATTCATGAAAGTATAGATCCTCATAAATTTTATTGAACTTTGATGTCAAGTCACGACCACTAGGTGTCGAGGTCATTATTGCACCAAAACAAAAACTTACATAGTTGCCAAGACTTGACCTATTTGTATGGAAGCAAACACTACTTACCCAAGTTGGGTTGTTAATCAGAATTAATTTCCCCCAATCAACGTCCATATAAAGGCATTTAAGATGGGACGTGATGTGGGAATATAATTAAGCGATAGAGTGGGCCGGGTTATTTATAATATAGGAAGAGAGTTAAATACAGAGGTTGCTTAATTTATCTTTAGGCGTTATTCTTTTGGGCTAAACTAAACTTAACTGAATTAATATTGTCAGGAAATTAGCTAAATTGAATTAAACTGAAATGAACGAAGCTGAATTGAACTTAAACTATGCCCAAAAGAACAGGGTCTTAGATCTCCTTAAAAAAAGTTAACCTCCTAGATTCATGAAGTAAATATAAGTCTCTTGCATTCTTGCATCTTTGCTTGCTGTTTGCTGAACTTGAACCATTGTGTCAGCATTCTTAACACAAACATTATTTAATATTATTAAAGTTTTAAACTTTTGCTTACCCAATTTACTAAATCTAGATTTGGCCATCACTGGCCCTAAATGTGTTATTTCATATCCCTATCATCATCTTGAACTCTTGCTAGATGTGGAGGTGATATGTTAAAAATATACCTTGAGACTAATTAAACAAAATCTACATAGTAATATTTGTCTTTTTTATACTTTACGTACATAAAAACATACGGTCAAAAGTAGTATGTTTTTTTTAATTGGTAAGAAGAAGTGCCTTACTAGATTGGAACCTCGCACATGTTAATCTAACTGACCAAGGTACACATGCAAGACCCTTTAGAAGTGGAGGGGGGATGGTAAGAGAATCCTATCCTCAAAGTGCCTCTAGTGGGGGTTGATAACACAACCTTGAGGTTGTGAGATTATCACTAGACCAAGTATTACTTGGTGGTCAAAAGTAATACTTCATCTGTTCAGAGATAAGTGAAACACTTCTGTTAAAAAGCTCTCACAAAAAGGAGATAAGTGTTTCACTTAGTTTAGAATGGATGAAGTTTATAAATGATGCAAAAGTTAAGTCTTACAACTATAATATACTACCTCTGTTTTTTTAGTTGCAAAAAATGCCTTTTTGCACAAATATTAAGAAAAGAGAAGAGTAAAATTTGATCCAATTGCCTATATTTTTTTGCATGTGTGGTATGTAAAGTGAGGATAAAATGATCAAATTGCTTCAAAATCTTTACCAAGAAAGGAAATATATAGCATCTAAAGAAAAACACCTAAAAATGAAAATTATTGCAACTAGAAAAAACAGAAGAAGTACTTCGTACTACTATTAGATTACTTTCCTACGTACCCCTTTATTCTTTAATACCAAAATTTGGTATTTGCTAAAAACTGTGCAAAATTTGGTAGTTTGCAGTAATTATAGCTGGTCTTTTGAAGATATTAAAATTTAAAAGTACCAAAGACCCTCTCCATTTAAAAATGGAATCTCCATTTAAAATTACTACTCATATAATTTATTTTTTGATCCATATGAGCCATGAAGGCAGTACAAATTACAAAGAAGGGGAGGGGGGATTCGAACCTGTGACCTATCATTCACAGCACCTCAATCTTAACCACTAGGCCAAGACATCCTTGGTTACTACTCATATAATAGATATTAAGAAATACTATGATTAAGTAAAGGGACGGTTAATTATGTAAAGTATATAATAGCCTTTCGATAGATATTTGTATTGAATGACTATAAGAATTTTGTGAAAAAAAAAACTAGTACTAAGGGAGACAAAAGTCCAACTTTTTTTATCTCATCCTTGCAGGAAAAAAATATACAATATGAGTCAATTGGTGCCCACCTTCAAATGATGCTATCAAATAAGTTCCCATAGCTCCGCTATCAAGTACTCCCTCTGTTTTTTTTATCATTCTCACTTTCCTGTGCGCGTCTCCCAATGCACCCCTTTAAACTTAAATATCTTTCATTATATATTAGTAAATATTATAACGATTTAATTTTTTTTTGGTAAGTAAGTAAATGTATAAGCTCCAACACAAAATACATCCTAAAGTTGGCCAAACAAGCCAACCACACACAAACTATACAAGGTATGAACCTCTGCTATCAAAGAATAGACTCAAATTACAGCCTATCAAACCATTGTCCATCAGAAGCTTTCAACTTCTTTGGCAATCTATCCTGATTCCTTTTCTTAACAGCAAATTTAATCCTATCTACACTATTATGCACACTTCTAATATGCATATTCCAGACAACATTATTACGTTCTTGCCATACTATATAAATTGTTGCAACAAGACTTGAAAACATTATCTGCTTCCTGAATTTGCTAACTTTTGCTCTTCTCTGAATCCAAGCAAAAAGCTGTTTGTAGTTCTTTGTAGTAGGGTGAATCCCCAACCAACTCTTGATCCCTTGCAGGCATTGCTGACTATAATCACATTCAAAGAACAAATGCTCATGAGTTTCCTTATTGTTATCACAGATAGGACACTGATTATCTGAGCAAATCCCAATATTACAGAGTTTCTCTCTGGTTTGCAAGCATTGCCAACCAGCTAATCATACTATGTTTAGGAACAGAATGATTGTCCCACACAGCAGCACACCAAACCAGTTAACTGCCACTTTCATGCAACTGTTTGTATATTCCTGCAGTTGAAACAGAAAGCCATCCCATTCCTAACTTCCTAGACACCTCCATTTTAGCTTTACAAATATATTTCAGAGCCCAGCTAGCTGTGTGTGGAGCTTCAAATGTGCTCCACTGACCATCCTTGATGTACATATAATGTACCCATTTTACCCAAAGGTTATCAGCCTTTAAAGCTATGCTCCAAGCTTGCTTGCTAACTATAACAGAATTCCACACTAAAAGATTCCTGAAACCAAGTCCACCATGACTTTTTGGTTTGCAAACATCATCCCACCCAACATACCCAGGTCTAGAACTATTACAGGTTCCAGTTCACAAAAAAGCACGGCAAATTGAATTAACTTGTTTGATAACAGCTTTGGGCAATAAGAAGATCTGAGACCAATAAACACTTATGCTGAGCAATACTAAATTAACTAATTGCCTCCTACCAGCATATGAGATGTGTCTAGTGCTCCACACTCGAATCCTAGACATCATTTTGTCCACCAATTTTTCACAATCAACAGCAGAAAGCTTCCTAGTGGACATAGGCACACCAAGGTACTTAAAGGGAAGAGTACCTTGAGTGAAACCAGAAACATCACAAATCCTTTGGCTTTCATGTTGATCCATGCCACAACAGTAGAAAGCAGACTTATTTTTATTGGCTTTAAGACCAGTTGTAGCAGCAAAAAGCTCAATGCCTTGTAAGATCATATTAATTGATCTATAATCACCCTTATTGAACAAAATCAAATCATCTGCAAAGCATAAATGATTGATTCCCAATTACACCTAGGATGATATTTAAACTCAGGCTGTTTCCCAACATAACTCATGGTCCTAGAAAGATAATCCATGCACAGGACAAACAAGAGGGGAGACATAGGGTCCCCTTGTCTTAATCCTCTCTTAGAGTGAAAGAAGCCAGTAGGGGTTCCATTCAGCAACAATGAGAAGGTTGGGCTAGAGACACAAGTCATGATTAGCTTAACAAAGGAACTAGGAAACTTCAAAGCAAGCATCATATCTTCTAGAAATTCCCAGCTAACTGTATCATAGGCCTTTTGAAGGTCTATTTTGAGCAAGCAACACTTCTGTTTTTGACTTTTTCTATACATACCAATAATATCCTGACAGAGGAGAGTGTTGTGTAAAATGCTTCTGTTAGACACAAACGCACCTTGATAGGAAGACACCAAATCAGGAAGCACAAGCTTGAGTCTAGAGCAAATCAGCTTGGTAATGCATTTTTACAACACAGAGCAGCAGGAGATAGGCCTGAAATCACTAACACTAGAAGGACTCTTAATCTTAGGAATAAGAGTTATGGAAGTCACATTGACTGACTTCAACAGCTTCCCAGTGCAGAAAAAATCTTTAACAGCTGCAATAACATCCCTTCCAGTAACATCCCAGCTCTCTTTAAAGAAATAGCTATTATACCCATCTAAGCCTGGAGCCTTGTCATTAGGTATAGAAACCATAGCTTGTTTGATTTCTTCATCAGAGAAAGAACAATGGAGCAAATTTTGTTGAGCTTCAGTAAGGATCCCCCCTTCTCCAATAATTTGAGATTTAACCTCACATCTATTCACCAATCTATCACCAAGAAGGTTTGTATAATAGTCAACAAAAGCAGCATTAACATCCTTCTCATCTCTCATCCATTGCCCTCTCTCATCTTGAATTGCATATATCTTATTAACATTTCTTCTAGCTCTAATAGATTGATGGAACAGCTTGTATTATCATCACCATAACTGATCCATCTTTCCTTAGCTTTCTGCTTCAAGAAAGAGAGATATATATCCCGAGCCTTCTTGTACTCCACCTGAGCTAGCTTTTCAGCACTAGCTAAATCACTATCATTAGTGTTAGCATGCATCTGCTCTTGAACTTCCAACAATCTTTCCTCAACTTGAATAGCATGAACTTGCACATCAGAGAACCCTTGCTTATTCAGAGTCTTCAGTTCCCCTTTCAACAGCTTCAGCCTTTGAGTAACTTTATACATCATGCATCCCATTACAGGATGCTGCCAAGCTCTCTCAACAATAGATTTATAACCTGGGGCTTTCGCCCACATGTTAAAAAATCTAAAAGGCTTCCTACCACTATGACCCTTGTGAATACTTACAATGCCAGGACAGTGATCATAATCACCTTCTGGTAAGTAAAACACCATAGCATTCTCATAACTCTCTCTCCACCCTTCATTAATCAAAGTTCTATCAATCTTGGAAAAAACTCTATGGACTCCCTCTTGTTTATTCGTCCAAGTAAAGAATCTACCATTCTGTTTAATGTCAGCAAGCCCACATTGATCCACACAGTCCCTGAAATCTTCAACTTCATGAGTTCTCACCACTTATCCCACTCTCTCATCCATATTCAAAACAACATTAAAATCCCCTAAAACTATCCAGGGAGTATCAACCTTCACCTGAATAAGAGTCTTCTAAAGAGAGCATCTATCTTTTTTATCATTTGAACCATACACAAAGGTACACATAAAAGGCTCCAACTGACCTTGAGGCTCCACCCTACAGTGAATAACTTGATTAGTCATTAGTTCCACATTAAAAGTGAAAGCACTAGGCATCCATCCAATAAAAATCCTCCCCTGATCCACAACACAGTTGTTTGTAGTGAAATACCATCCAGGACACAGATTTTGGTAAAGACTACCCATCTTGGCAATCTTTACCTTAGTCTCTAGGAGGCTAAATAGGCCTATTTTGTGAGTTGAAATGTATTTTCTCACATTTTGTTGCTTTGAGACCCTATTTAACCCCCTGACATTCCAGGCTAAAATACTATCCATTGACCTCAGGGGCCTCTAACCCCTGCACCTCATTCACATGCCCTGTATCAACCTCATAGATCAACTCTTCTGTTGTAGCAGTAGTGAGAACATCAAATCTATTCCTCACAGGTGTTTCTTTCTTCCCATTCTGAGTTCCACCTTTACTACCTGACACTTGCCTATGCCCATCACCTATACCATTAGCAGCAGGAGCCTGTTTATTCTCCACAATATGCATCACATTATGAGCTGTGTTCACCACAATAGCAGGCTTTAGACCATGGCCTTGTTTCACAACCCCCTTCTTCTGCACTTTCCTAGGCTTCTGTTGCTTTACACATTCCGTATGCACATGCCCATACCCTTTACAACATGTACACAACACAGGCTTCCAAGCATAATACACATACTGTTCCACAATACAACCATTTTCATTCTTAAACTACACCTTTGCTGGAAAAACTTGATTCACCTCAACATCAACTAACATTCTGGCAAACATTAAATTCTCTCTATTCAAGGTGGGCTTATCCAGCTGCAAGAAATTACCAATTGAACTAACAATTTTACCTAGACTCTTCACACCCCAATACTTAAAGTCTAGGCCATGTAGTTCAATCCATATTGGTACTCTTTAAACATTCTTCTGCTTCCAATTAACATCAGGCTCGCAAGCTTGAACTATCAATGGTTTCCCATCAACAAAATGGGCCCTTAAATATCTTATCCTCAGCTAGAACCTGATCTTTTTCCTCCATTGTTCCCAACCTGATCATATAAATTCAATTTCCAATGGCCGCAATCTTATCAATTGTCTTATCCCCCCAAATACTCCTAAAGAAGCCTTCAATTACACGCTGAGGTGGGTTGGCACCAAGAACATAGCAAACCACTGAAGATTCCCAGTAATTTACTTCCTCTTGGATGTCATCCCACTCAATTTCAGGAATATCATCAACCCCATTTAAGGAATTGTTACCATTAACATCATCAGAAACATTAGACTCATGATTCACATTCACCACATCATCATCAGGTATAATACCCGCTCCAGTACCTACATCATCATTCAATTCAATTTCATTCGACCAAGAAATCAATTTAGACCCATTTTCAACAATAGTAGTTTCAGCAATTTTCGACCCATTTTCAACAGTTGACGAATTAGCAATTTTCGACCCACTATTGATTACAGACAACCATTATGAGAATAAAGCTTTCTCTGCAGATTGTTTTTTCAATTCTACTAACGAAGATTAAGGCGACAAAATCTCACATTCTTCCTCGCTCAATTCCGGGTTTAGGATATTCAGAACACCAACTCCAAGAACTGCATCCATGGAGCGAGACTTCTTAGCATCGGCCGATGTTGGTCCCACACTCTTCATCTTCCCCTTGCTCACATTTTTTATGTTCTTTGATCCTCGAGGTCTGCCCATGGCGCCCAGCTTAGCTGGAGACCCCGCGAAGAGAGAGTTTCAAAAAACGAGAGAAAAAGGAGTATGTTTGATTTTACTTCTTTCGTTTTTTTTACGATTGAATATTAATAATGTACTAATTGAGACGAATCAAACAAGACCCCACATGACTATATTTTTTCTTATAAATTGAAAAAAATTGAGAAGATTCTCTCTAAGTATGAATAGTGCTAAGATTTCAAGTGAGAACGATAAAAAAACAGAGGGAGTACCAACGAGTCGTCTGCAATTAGTGTAATGCTAGAAACAATTAGGAACAGTCATCCTCGCTCGAGCCCACAAGATGGCTTTATCTTCCCTTTCAATTATCGGAGCAATTTTTTTCTTTTTTGATAATATCGATTATTGAAGCAATTGCACTATAATATTAAGTGGCATGAAATTCTTCTTGCTAAAGAAGTGGACGTGTAAAACCTTATTATGAACGCACCAACCTTAATTGTAAGCATCTTGTGAAGATCATTTTACCAAGAGGAGATCAACATTAACGTGCTACGATTAAAAAATAACGGATTTTGTGCATGAAATTTCAGCCCATGATTCGGCGTCCGACCCGGTGCGGTCTATGGAAAAAAAGACGGGTCATGGACATCCAATTCCAGAAATTTAGGCTAAGTTTTGGCCCTATTCGAAAAAACATGCTTGGCCCGTCCTCAAATAGTGGATTTTGTCTCGAAAAAGTTGGTCCTGCCCGACATGAGACTTGGGCTTGAAATAGGCCACTTGCTTTAGGCAAAAGTCCCATGATTACCTCAAATTTTACTAGGTCTAGAGTATTCAGTCATCATTAATGGATTATGTCAAGTTATGAAACGTTATAAATTGTTAAAATTATGTGGTCATGTGGACCATGGCCAAGACGGACCCTTTAAAATTTAAAACCACCCTTGAAAATGTATTACAACTTTTAATCTTATACTTAAAATATAAGAAGCAATAACTATATTATAGGCTTATAGCCATTAGCCATTAGCCATTAGCCATTAGCCATTAGCCATATAGGATGCGATTGCGAACAACATAATTTATTACCGCTGAATAAAAGCTGCGGGTCTCCGTACAAAATATGCTACGATAGTCACGACACCAAAAGTGGTGGATTGCCAAAAAAATTAAAAGGAAAAGAAAACACAAGTAAGTGTATGGACTGGAGTATATAACAACCTTGTCCAATAAAAAGTTATGAGGACGATAGGAACTGGGAAGTGCATTTTACTACATCTTTGTCCTTTTCCGCCGCACCCCTACCACAAATCTCCACAAAGATTACTGCCAAAAGAAAAATCTTTTCCAATAGTAGTTTGCCTCGGAAATGTCTGACATTGCCAGTTTGCCACATGAGGAAATATCCCTTTCACTCATACCTTTCCGTGCATAAAATTAAATGGCTACTCCCTCCGTAACATAATAAATGCAACAAATAGATATATTATTTGGATTTTTCCATAAATAATATCAAATGGAGTATTAATTCCTCCTATGCGCTGAATTTGAAATTAATTCCATGAATATCGTCCACGTACGACAGCACGCAAGTTTTTTTTTTTCGGCAGAGCAAACCGCTACTCAGAGTAGCGGTTTACGAGGCAAAACCGCTACTCGGTGTAGTGGTTTATACCGTAAATTGCCACTGAGTGAAACAAAGGAAAAGCTCGCCACGTAAGGCCCTGCGTCCAGCACACCAGGCGTGCGTGGCGCGCAGCAAGCCTGCGCCCAACGCAGATAGCTTGCGCCTAGTGCAGGCTTGCTGCGCGCCACGCACGCCTGGTGCGCTGGACGCACAGAGCCTTACGTGGCCACTTTTGCTCTTTTCTCTTGCATTGGTTCCATTCTGTAATGAACCGCTACTCTGAGTAGCGGTTTATATGCGTGTCTTATAACTTGTCTTAGAGACACAATATAACCGCTATTTGAAGTAGCGGTCAACTTCGGTGAAACATTATTGGTATTAACCGCTACTTGGAGTAGCGGTTCTACTAAAAAACCAAAATTCTGGCGTGCTGTCATACGTGGACGGTATCCATGGAATTAATTTCAAGTTCAGCATATAGGAGGAATTAATACTCCCTTTGACATTATTCATGGAAAAAATTCATATTATTTGTGAGGTATAAAATATTCATTTGTTGCATTTATTTTGTTACGGAGGAAGTATAAGGAATTACTGGAAAAACTTTGTCCACCTAGTGGGTAATCCACCCGCTAGAGATAGACATTAATAATTAGTGGAGTATAACTCAGCATAGCTACTTATTTTTTAATTATTTATTTCTAGTGGGTAATCTACCTAATGAATAGATGTATCAATCTCCGTAATTACTCCCTTGTATAACTAAAAGTAGTACTAATGGTAAGGTTTGTATCTCATAATATTGGGATCAAATCTTTAGGGGTGGGTTTCTCTTACATTCACCTCACTTTTAAAAGGTCTTGCCGTTGTACCTGAGCATGATTAAATCTGTACGAGGTTTCAATTCAGTAGGCACTTATCCTTACCAATTAAATAAAAAAAAGTTATTCCCTTGGTATCTAATTCCTTTTTTAAGTTTTAAATCTTGACTTTTGAAAATATCTATCCTTTTTATTTTGACTATCTTTTGATATTTGTACATTATGAAAAACAAACTAATGTTTGAATCTCATCATCCATCTCGATTGTAATTTCAATGTATATAATCTTTATTTTTACAGTTACACAATTAAAGATATATATTAAGGGTCAAACTTGTGCATTCGTAAATGTACCAAGTCACAATGGAACATCTAGGAATGTCAAGGGGTAGGATCAAGATCCGTTTTTCAGGCATGGATCTAGATATGATTGGATCCGCTGGGTAATAAAATTGAGGATCCAGAACCAATGGATCCTACGGATTGGGGTCCAAAATGGTTCCTAACCTTTTTTTTCAAATGACCCTAATTTTCACAATAATTAAAGATTTTAAAGCACAAAACAACGCCGGCGACTGCTCGTGGCTCGTGGCATTGACTGCTTCGACTGCTTGAGGGAGTTCTCTGCTTCGTGGCTTCGACTGCTCGTGGAGTCGTGGCCTTGTGGCTCAGTGGTTGGCTCGTGGAGTCATGGCTCGGTGGTTGGCTCGTGGAGTCATGGCTCGGTGGTTGGCTCATAGAGTCGTGGCTAGAAGAAGTGAAGAGAGAGAAGAGAGGGGAGTGAAGAGAGAGACATGAGGGAGTAACGGCTTGAGGCCTTGAGGGAATTAGGTTTCAAGTATTTTAGGGTTTTAAAATTTTAATTATATATTTTAAAATAACTTTAAAAAAATGGGTAAATGGACCCGTGTAATAATCTAAGACCCGATTTAGATCCATTTTCAAAAACTAGGATCCAAATCCTACTAAGATCCGTCGGGTCCAAAATTTGAGGATCCCGGTAGGTTCCATTACCCACTGATATCACTAGGAACATCAAATAAAATATAAAGGAAGTAATTATTTATAAATTCTATGAATGAATATTTTGATTTACTTACTATATACTCCCTTTGTTTTTTTTAATCTTTCTCACTTGGAATCTTGACTATATTCATATTTAGAGAGAATCTTCTCAATTTTTTCAACTTTTAAGAAAAAATATAGTCATGTGGGGTTTTGTTTCATTCGTCTCAATTAGTACTTTTGTAATATTTAATCGTTATATTTTTTTACTAATATATAATGAAAAATATGTAAGTTCAAAGATATGCATTAAGAGACGTGCACAGGAAAGTGATAAGGATAAAAAAAACAAAGGGAGTACACCCTATTTTGGTAAGTTTTTCTCTCTACTATTATAATCAAGGTAGATCCCATATTCATTCACCCACTTTTTTTTTTTTTTTTAACTTTTTTATATTCTTAAAAACGCATGTAAAACCTGCTCTGAAAGTAAGCAAGCCGACTTTCGTCGCCTCAAGTTCGGTTCGATAAGTACTTAGACTAGAGTACAACTCTCTCTTCTTTAAAGAAAAGAAGAAAGTCAAATTAGTCAAGATAGTTAGTAAGGTTACATGGGCATTCCACTGAAGAAGTATGACATCGGTTCTTGTGAATTAATCTACCGTTGGAAGAAAGCTAACACTATAATATATATAAGGGCTCGATCCCAGACTTGATAGCATTCAACGAAATAGAGGTTAGCGATGAGGGAAGGGAAGAGAGAAAGCAAAGGCTTCGGCTAGCGAAGTGAGTGAGCGTGGGTAGGCAACGAAATTCATTTATCTTTCTGAAAATAAACGAGGTCCTATTTCCTTACTCTCTTGAGTAAGCAAGTAAACTACCTTACTTATATATGTAGTTTTGATCACGGCGCCAGGCCATAAATAAGAAATAGCCGGCTAAAGGCCCATAATCGATACCTATATATAACAAGTAATTAGAAGTTCCTATAAAATGAATTTAAGAACATAGGGAGTACTATCTTTAATAAATGGCAGCGAAGTAACAAATAAAAATTAGCACGACAAAAGAGATAAGAGAGGATTTTATTAGAAGATTGCGAGGAAAAAGGTTAAGAAAAGGATAATTTTCAAAAATAATAATTTCTTACTAGTAGTATTAGATTTTCAACATTACCTATTGAGTAAAATTTAAGTAAGATCGTCTCACACTACTTTAATCTTCGTATGGTCCTATGCATAAAATTTCTCCTACGTAGCAATAATTATGGTTGCACCACGTCAATAGTGCAACACTTAAATAAATCAAGAAAAAAAATTAGGAGAAATTTGAATTATTTTTAAATATTGTTTTTCAATTCTTTAGATCAAAAGGTATCCAATTATGATACGTAAAACCCTACAATGATTATACAAGATATTTTTGTGCCACGTAAAATTGGTGATCACATGACAACCACATGTGATCGTGATAGAAAAATAGAACAAGTAATGATACAAAAAAGTTGGACAAAAGAGTATTTTCCAAAAGAGTATATACAAGATATTTTTGTGCCACATAGGACATGTCAACCTCACATTGTATTGATAATCTTTCGTTATAATATGATTGGCTCAGTAGTTGGGATTCATGAGTCAATGACATAGCTAGCTAAGAGAATATTTAATTTATATCAGAGCTATACCCTAAGTTCCATTTTGTATTATATTATACTTAAAATGGCTGGTTTGGGAGATCAAGTTAAGCAATCTACTAGGCCAAAATCTCTTTCTTTTAAAATATGTTTATGCAAATATTGTGGGAAGAAGTTTCTTAACTCACAAGCATTAGGTGGCCATCAAAATGCTCATAGAAGGGAGAGGCAAGAAGCAAAAATACAAAAACAAGAGATGAGAAATATGATGATGATGATGGCGAACTTTGGGAAGCCACTGATGCCAGACTCCTTCATTGAACCACATGGTCTTGCGCAACACCAGATCAAAGAAGGCCAACCTTTCTATTCCTGGTCTTACTCTTCTACCAGTAGTCATCCTGTGATCAACTATTGGCCAGGGAGTTATCGCCTGGATTCTCATGGACCTGACCAACTTGTTCAAGGTGATGTTGATGATTATGAAGTTGAGAATGATAATCAAAACCCATTAAAATTAGAGTTGCCTGATCTCAACTTGGATCCTTCTCTTTGATATCATATTAATGGGAAATAATTATAACACTAATTGTTATTATGTAATTATATATTGTTAGATTAGTATATATGTATACGTGTATGCATGGTTTCATTTGCTTTACCAATAAGAGATTATATGTTATCATGGTCAGTTTCCATTTTTCAGTTTTTAAGATTTTTTAAGTTGTATGATGTTACTTAAGATTAATACTCAACTATTCATGTTTATATTGTAAGGGACAATAAAAAATTGGAAATTTTCTTTTTGTACTTTCTACATTTTTGAAAAAAATTGAAAGTTGAAAGATAAAAACGATAACAAACCGACCTTACCCCAAATAATATTTTTACTCCAGTTTCCATATATTGATCATCTACTGTTGAACTTCACCAGGCCAACCTGCATCAGCCCTATGAAGTTAACTTAACATGGGTTTTAATAGGAGTAACTAGTATTTTTGCCCGGGCGATGCCTCGGGCCAGTTACAATAAACAAATATGTTATTATTCTTAAATTTCATAATTTATTTTGCCACTTTTCATATTTCTTGTCCATTAAGAAATTGAAAAGTTTACGTCATGACGTGATAAATAAAAAAATATGCAAGGTTTAAGTTTGAAAATAATAGCTTAAAAAAAATTGTGGTAAGAAAATAATAGTCTCTTGTTAGTTACGTAATAAGAGTGTTAGAGATGTATATACTTGTTTAAGTCTTTTATTCAAGTATATTTATTATAAGACTTTATCATATTTTATTTCAAACATTAGAGAATAAAGTCATAGTGTATTGATGGTTAAACTCTTATTTTTCATTTTAAAGGTCACGTGTTCGAGACCTTGCAATTACACAATATTTTTTTATTGAGGAACATACATGAACATAAAGCATTTGCATTAGAAGTTTGAGGAGAGTGCCACGTGTCACATTATCTTCCTTAGACACGCCTTTTAATATATTTGTATAGATTAACAGAGGGTAACACACTTTTTATCTATTTATTCCCGTCATTATTGAGATGACTTTTGACAGTGATAAAAACTTTATGTTCACAATAGTGTCATATTATAATGTTGTCAAAATCATTCGTATACTTCCTTAAAAAAAAAATCATTGGAATACCGCTTCTATACCACACCTCAGTCCTTATTGATTGTTTAATACACATATTAAATATTTCACTAGTATTTTGGCCCGGGCGATGCCGCAGGTCAGTTACAATTATCAAATATATTATTATTCTTAAATCTCATACTTGATTTTATTAGCTTTTCTTAATATTCTATCTAGTGCAAAATCGAAAATGGACGTTATGGCATGATAAATTGTCTTCAAAAAAACTTCTAAGGAATTGGGATAAAAATAACAATTTCAATGGAATTATGGTAAGAGAATGTTATTACTTAATAAAAGTGTTATATATCAAAAAGTTTGTCTATGTCTTTATGATTACATATAATTATAAGACTTTATTATGTTTTACTTTGAAACATTAAGCATTGAAATTGTAGTGGATCAGTGGTTAAACACTCACATTTTATTTCAAAGGTTATGTGTTCGAATCCTAGTAACTACATGTTGTTAATATTTTTAAATGAGATTATAAACACATATATTAAAACCTTGAGCAGAGTACCACGTGGCACCGTTCCTTTGATAGTAACGCCTTTTAATATATTTGTATAGATTAGTATTATATTCTCTCCGTTCTTCTAAGATCTGCCCATTTTTGCAAATTTTACACTATTCACAAGTAAAGAGAATCTTCTAAGTTCTTTCTAATATATAAGAAAAAACATAATCATGTGGGATCTTGTTTGAATCATTTAAATGAGTACATTAAGAATATCAAATTCTTTATAATTTTTACTAATATGTGATTAAAGATATTAATAATACAAAACGTGCATTGGCAAACATGAAAGTGTAGATAGAAATATCTTTGAGGAATAAAGGGAGTATCAATTATTTATGAATGAAACATATAAATGAATTGTTTTCGCATGAATTTCTTGATTGTGTTGACATTTATTATATTACGTTACGAAATAATAACATAATATTATGTAGCTAAATGGTAATCATGACTTTAACATTGAAACTTGAGGTTAGTGGTGTCAAAACAGGTTCTCGAACAGGTTCTGGGTATACCCACGGCGAACCAGGTCAACCCGGACAGGTCAGGATTCTGTCAGTCAGTGTGCCCAGGTCGTGATTGGTCAGGTTTTGTTCATCTGGGTCGATCATATTTGAATCATTGGATTGCTTGGGGTGAAACAGTGTCCGAGCGTTCTATTTACAAGTCGATCCATTCCCGGGTATGATCGTCAGTGGACATTTTTGGCCGGGTTTACGCAGGTCGTATTTGGGTTTCATGTATGCTTGGTTAGAGTCACGTGTACTCGGGTTGAATCACTAATGACCTTAGTTCGATCATTGTGAAGCATCGGGTCCATTCGCTATTGAACATCTATTCAATTTCGGTTAACTCCTGATTGGGTCATTTTGATTTTGTTATGGATTTTGTAAACTAATCATATTATTAAAAGTATTAAGATCGACATATATATACATATGTGTGTGTGTGCGATAAATATATAGATGATAACTAAAAACTAATAAAAACACTATATTGTTTACCGTGATGTTTAGTGTATTCTCTTAGTCAACTCTTATTTCGACTAATAAACTGCGTAAAACCACTCTAATAAGTAAAGGAGAAGAACAACTCTTCATATGTTCTAATATTATGTATTATAACCGACGGCAATAATAATGAGTAGACGATCAATTCCAATGTTTATATAAATTATTTATTATTATAAGCATTATGATTGATATATAAGTTTGTAAATAGCTATGATGATAATGAGAATAGTAATAATAATAAACATGGAGCGATGATGATAATAATAATAATACAAATAATAACAGTAATAGTAACAATGCTAATAATAGCAATAGTAATACAAATAAGAACAGGATTACTAACAATAACAATAATAATATAAATACTAACACTAATAGCGTAGCAACAATGCTAATAATAGCAATAATATAATAACAAATATAACGCGGTATATATGTATTATGTTGTGACTATATATGATAAAGTATACACAAACTATTTTATCAATATGTTTAAACATTTTAGTACTACATTGGTATCAAAATAATTGTAAAACCACTCTACTACTCTATTGATTATAAATTAGTATAACGACTCTTGATATGTTATAACATTATAACAAATGACAATCATATGTTTATAACTACGGTTCATATGAGGACTAAGTGATTATAACGATGGTTCATATGTTGTACAATAATAATAAACATAACAACAGTTTATATAAATGAGTAAAGTTACTAAACTAATACTTAGATTATTGGCTAATATGACTTATTGCATTTATGTGTTACTCCAACGAAGTATATAATTAAACAATATACATTAAAGTCACTAATGATCAATCATCAAACGATTAAGTAAAATCAACTTGTGTGAACATTCGGTTACAAGCTTATCTTACTACAATCCCAACTTCTTCGCTTCTTTCTAAAATCCTAACTTGTTAAAAATCAAAATCAAGAAGTTAATCTGTTAATAACAAGGTTAATCTACCATAAGCCAATAAGTTAATAAGTACTTACTACGTAATAACTTGTTAACAACTATTTAGTAACTTAGCACTTAGTCAGTTACTCGCTTAGACCTATTAACTCAGTAATTCACTAACTTGTTAGTTGTTAATTTTTACTAAGTACAAAATACTAATTAATTGATAATTGATAAAGTGATAACATATTAGTGATATTACAAAGTTAACACGATAACAAGTATCAACAATAAGACCTAAGTCAAATTGTAAATGTAATTATACATAATATCGAGCTATCGGCAATAATCGACTAACTGTTATTGTGTTATTACATGTTAGCATTAAATTAATCCCTAATCACCGCATGTAACATGTTCACATATTTCTAATTTATACTCCCTCCGTCCCTTAATAGAGTGCCCATTTCTTTTTTGGACACTATTTAAAGGTAAAGAAAGCCCTCAAAAAAAATTTCTAATATATAAGAAAAAACGTAGTCATGTGGGGTCTTGTTTGATTCGTCTCATTGCGTACATTAAGAAAATCAAACTTTTATAATTTTTACTAATATGTAATTAAAGATATTAACGATACAAAACGTGCATTGGCAAACGTGCATCGGAGAAATGGGCACTCTATTTAGGGACGGATGGAGTAAATTTTGAATAATAATTTCTTAAAAATCAATGATACTAATTTAATTTCGAAAGTTTATAGTTTCTATTAATTTTTAATAATATTACTAATTTCTAAAGTTACTAAACTAATAATATTAGAATTAGAAATTTAGAATACTCAAATCATAATAATATCAAAATACAACACTAGTTTATTAGTAGTTTAGGCCATTGATTTTTTTTTAGGGAAAGGACATTGATTTTAGAAAGATGAAAATCCAACCATTGATTAAGTTAGCAATCCATGTGATTGGTCACTCTTAATTCTTATTGGTCAAAAAATAATGTCATGGATTATGAATTAAGACCATTGATTTGAGAAAGATCAAAATTCAACCATTGAATTAAGTTCCCTCTCTAACCCTAAACCCTCCCTCTTTCCTCCCATCCCCATTAATTCCTCAGTCACAGCCTCCCTCTTCATCATCCTCAATCCTCTCGTCTTCTCTCTCCCTGACTCCTCTCACCCTCTTTCTACACCACCAACTCCACCACCACTACCCATCAAACGACACCGTTTTGACCCAACTCCAGTTTACTTGTATATTTTTCTTCACACTCTTCTTCTTCAATGATCTAAACCCATTTGTTTACAACCTTTCCACTTAAAATCCACCTTCAATTTACTCAACCCATCAAAAGCCACACCCTTAATTTTTTCATCATCATCTTCAACAACTACTTGTAAACCATTTCTAGAACGAATTACAATTATAACCTCAAATTTCTTGAACTCAAGAGAAGGCCATGGCCTCCACTAAATCATGTTTACAACCATTACAAAAAATTTCCCACCAAAGAATTCTTACATGGGTGATTATAAATTATTGGATCAAACGAAAATTGGAAAAATGGGTTTTTTTTTTTGAAGTATAGTGGGTTTTGTTTTTGGTGGCCTGGTGGGTTATGGAGAAGAATATATAGAGGGGGTGGGAGTTGACTTAGAGGGGATGAAGATTGAAGATTGGGTAAATTGTACAATAGAAAGGTGTTGGATTTTGTGTTCCGGTGAAAAGAGAGAGAGACAGGGGAAGAAAGTGAGGGGAGGGTGATGTATGCAGGGGACGGGAAGCAGGAATGTTTCGTTTCAGCTCACGCAAGTCGTCCACTGCTACGGCTTCGGCTCGCGCAAGTCGTCCCTTTGCACTTGCTATAGGGGAAGAAAGTCAGATTTTTTTTTTGTATTTCATTGTTAATTTCTTTTTAATTTTTTGATGTTATTTTCGTTGGTTTTTTTATTATTATTTTTCTGTAATTTTGATATTGATTGGATATTTAGTTAGTTAATTCAAGTGATATTTGCTGGTTAATTTAAGTATGATTTATGGTTAATTCAAGTAATTATTTTGGTTTGATTTTAATTTGATAGTGATAAGTCTAATAGGTTTGTATTCTCTTGTCAATACAAGAGTGAAAGAAAATCACTTGCCTCTCTTTCAAACTATATCAATTATATACTATTTAGATTTATATAAATGTATAAAATATCATGTTATTAAAAAATATAATTATAAACAGTACCAACTTATAAATAGTTATAAGGGAATGATATAGTATATATTTAGTAAAAGATAAACATTAATATATTTAAATGATTTTGTAAATATAAAATAATAATTGAATTTTAGTAATTTTGTGGGGTTTAGTCGTGCAAATAGGTTGGTTTGAAAAATTGGATCAAATAAGACAAGTTTGATTTATCTGGTTACCATGAATTATGGTTGAATTCGGGTTGGTCATAAACAAATCTGGTATTTACTGGGTCTAGTCGGGTTTGGTTAATATCTGGTTGGGTTACTGTCAGGTTCGAGTTTGAATGCAGGTCTGTGTGGTCAGGTCAGAATATAATCTTGCCGGGTGCCGGTCAAGTTTGGGTAATCCCAGGTCAGGTTTCGGTCAGGTCTGGAGACTGACCCTCACAGGTCGAACCAGGTTCAAGTCAGGTCGATATCAGGTTGACCCAGCGATCAGATCTGTTTCTGACACCACTACTTGAGGTTAAGGGTTCAAATCTTATATGATTGTGCAAACCATGTTATATGTATGCGTATGAATGACATGTAAGGAGATCCATTTAACAATAATTGAGCCCACCACATGACACGTAAACATTTTCTTTAAGGAATTTAATATACTAGATTTTTAGGTTTGTGCGATGCACGAGTCAATAATTAATACAATTGTCAAATACATAATTGCAAAACGAAATCTAAAATCACTACTACATTTTGAAGCAATTGCAACGGTCTAATGCAACAGTTGACCATAAAGCAACGTTCTATTGCAACGACATGTGCTAATGCAACACCTTTTTGCAACGGACAATGCTATTGCAACGGCTATTGCAACAGGTAGTGCTATTGCAACGACTTATTGCAACGGTTAAAGTGAACCGTTGCATTAAAGGGTTAAATGCAACATCATTTTAATCTATTGCAACGGCCGATCCAATAGCTAAAGTCTAAAAATTTTGGCCATACGGCCCATACCCGCACTGACTATTGATTTCCCTCCCTATCCCTAATACTTTTTTTTTCCTCCCGTCTTTGACACAGGCACACAGCCACAACAACAAAGACAATCAAAGACGAAGGGGAATCCCTAATTCGGTCCTGAACTCCTCAAACTCGTCGGCTTCTCTTATTCCTCGCCGGGATAACTGCGCGCGAAGGGGAATCTGGTGTACTGCTCGTCGGCTTCTCCTAACCGTCGCCGGAACAATTGCAAAGAAGAAGGCGGTTTAATTGCTCGTCGACTTCTCTTAAACCTCGCCGGAACAACTAAGAGAAGAGAGAAAGAGGTGGGGAAAAGAATATGAGTTAGTTTCTTTTCCATATTAGATTCAATCTTGATGAATTTTGAGTTTATTTTGTCGTTAGCTGATTTGGTGCTGAGTTTTATATTCTTACGGCTGAGAAAAATGCGGTTGAGTACTTAAAAATGCTTCTCATTGTATTTGGATGTTTGCAATGTGAATGTTTTCTATTTTACGTCCATGTTCAATATAGTTCAAATTGTCACTATGTGGAGAAATCTAGTCTGTGTGACTAAATCAATTTATTAAAATATACCTTTGTTACATGGATGCTACTGCAATTATTCGGGTTGCATGTTTGTCCAGGTGCTAGGCTGTGGTCGTTTTCACAAAATTTAGTGTGTGTTTTTCCTTCCTGGTGAAAATTAGAGTGTTTAAGTGAATGTATGCATATTGGATTGTCGAGCATCTGACTCAAGTATAAGGTCAAGTAAGGAGGGTATATCAGCAATCAATTGATGTCTTTGCTTTGGACTAGTGTGTTTAGTTCCTACTATTTGTTGCCTTTTGATAGGAGCTTATTCCTTTCTAACAGATAATTTGTTCTAAACGAGGTCTCGGCAGTCATATGTTAGACCCTTGGCGAGACTATGAGAGGAAGCTATCAAAGAGATGATAATTGTGCAAGGTTGTGTGGAAAAACTTAGAATTGGTATATAGTCAATTCATAAATTAGGAATTCTTGAATCCAAATACAATTCAAATGTTTGAAAATATTTGGAATATATAAAACTTCTTAGTTCCAATTTTTTCATTTGTAAGTTTAGGACTACTACCTAGACAACATAATTAATAAATATACAAAAATTTGTTAATTAGGTTATATAAACCAATTTTGAATTACAATAAATTGGCAATTTGTTTGATCATGTTCTTTATTTTACTAGGAGTATTAGTTTGATTGTGAAGCCATTGAGATTTGTTTCATCTTTATGCACGATATCAAGTTATCGCAATTCATATAATGACTTGCAATAATTGGTTCAAATTAATAGGTCTAGTTGTTTTGCAATCTAGCACCAATTGGCTTTTGATTTCTTCATTCCTTCTCGCTCCCGTGCTCAAAAATGACTTCTTATATGTTGCCCCTGTAGGTAGTACAACCTATATTTGACACAGCACATGGTGACTTCTTATATGTTGGCTTTTTGGATTTCATTTTGTGACTGTCCTATATCTTCATCTAATCATCTTTTAGAGCTGCTGTTATATTGACTTTCCCTCATAAGGATCTAATCTTTAGCAACTTTTAAGAGTAGGTGAGTAGCTGGTTGATGTCAAACTCGCTTTTAGATGCTTTTAGGTCCGGGAGAGGGAATGTCTTATGGCAGAACTTGTGCAACAAGAAATCTGAGGGGAAAAAAAACAGGCGCCTGAAACAATAACAATCTGTGTAGAAAGAATAAACTCCATTTCTATACTTTGCTAATGTTTATTCTTCTATACTTTACTTTGTTCTAAAATGTTTTTTCTGCTTAAATATATCTCCTTACTTAGGGAAAAAAATACTTTACCCTTTCTTTAATAAAATATTCTTGAAAGGTGAGGGCAAAGATAAATATCTATTAATAATAAGTACAATTTTCATTTCACAAAGATTCATCCGATTTTATTCCAGCATCTTGACATCTTTCAAATAGAGCAGTTTGTCATACCGAAGGTGTATGGGTGGCTCATGGGTGCATAGTAGCTGATGGATTAATTAATTATCCGATGTTATCTACATTGTTATAGGGTGTAGGGTTTCCTTCTATGTGCTAACCTTTGTCAGTAACCCAACAATATGGTTTACATAATTGTTTAAGGTCATGTTCTCTCGTCTAATGTTAAGCTCATAGAAAATGATGCAGTGCTTCTTTCTTAGAGCATGCTTCTCCAAGTCTGTGATTTATGGAAAACAATCTCACTTTTAATCTACTTCTAGAGGGAAAATTAGGCTGCATTCATTTATATGTTCAATTTGTATTTTTATTGTTTTTGCATCTCAAAATGTCAAATTTTCCCAGGTTATTGCCAAACTTGAAGGTCATGCAGTCAGCCAGTACTGTACTTTGCGCTTGTTACAGGTATTTGAAATGGACTATCGCTATGCTAATTTTATATCTTCAATTTGCTGTCATCCCTCTTACTCACCGGGAGCCTCTACGTTTTGCAGGCAACTCTTGATGATTCTTTGTATGAACTTGCCGGGGAACTAGTAAGTAGTTTAGATTAGGTGTTACTTTCAGTGGGTTAATCTCGCCTTTTACCCATTTTCACATACACAAAAAAACTGCATTTCAGGTGAGGTGTCTGCTAAGATCTGGAAGAGAGTATAAGCAGGCACCGACAGAATCAGATGGAATTTCACCTAGATTTTTGTGTTATTTTTTGTTCTCTTCAAAGAAGCAGCCTTTTGATTCGAAGAGGTAATGTACTTATCCTGCTTCCTTGCAGTTTAGTGTTTCTTCTTGAGCCTTCGAAATTCTAAGTGATGGTAACAAGACCATATTGTCTTTGGTGCGGCGGCTCTCATAAAGAGCGAGAGTGCTCATGTTGCTTCGTTAGAAATATTTTGGAAAGCCATGATAGCTATTTAATGTCAGGGAAGAAGCTGTCGAAGCTTGTTGCGTTTCTGAAGGGCACACAATTTGATGTGGTGGTATGTGAACTTCAGTGTAAATTTCTTGTTAATTACTCTATATCATTAATAATGCATTTATAGTATTAAAGGTCGCTTATAACATACATCCCGACTTCCCCGGGACTACTTAATGAGTGATTCAATCATGCGTCGCCATATTCGTTTAAGGCTATTATGTTTGGCTTCTTATAATAAGTGAATTGTAACTTGCATTCGAACAGGACTTCCTCCAACGAGAAAGATATGGATGTGCTCATTTGGAAAATTTTGCTTAGACGAGAGGTGTTGCTGATGGGAACACAGCAGTGGGGGGGGGTGCTACTGGTGTGAACGCACAGTAGGGGGTGCTGCTAATGGGAACACAGCAGGGGCAGGGGAGGGGTGGGTGGGGGTGCTGCTGGTGGGAATGCAGCGGGGGGTGGGGGATCTTTGCTGGTGGGGATGCAGGGGTAGGGGTGGGGTGGGGGTGGTTGGGATGCAGGGGTGGAAAATGTTGATTCTTAAAGTTCATTCAGAACTCCCTGCACATAATTGACAATGTAAGTAGGACAATCTCTTAAAGTGACAATGTTGAAATAAGAAATTCTCAAACACAATGTCAGAGCTTTTAAGTGACAAACCTATGCCAATTTACCGAAGTTTTAATAGGCTGCAACTTAGAAGGAACTCCCTGCGCAGAATGATGAAGTATTTTTATCATCTTTTTGTTATTATACTGTTGTTGTTGCTAGCTTGTTATACTGCACAGAAGGAACTCCATTGAGAGCTTACTTCTAACCTTGGTTCTGTCCCGTGATGATAGATTTGTCCCTTATCTCTATGTGTATTATTATAACCATATGTCATGCTTTATTAAACTTTTGTATAATTCTATAGGTACATCAAGGAGAGGAAAATGTATGACATGAAGAACAATTGTAGTCGCACGAATGACAATTTTTGGGCGGTGGATCTCGCTTAAAAGTGGAGCATGGTTTTGGAATTAATTAGGCAACTAGCTAGTAATCTTATTTTTTGGGAATATATTTACGCTAGAAGTAGATATTTTTTGGTGCATATATATTAGGTTGGAAGTAAATATATTAGGTGATCAAACTTCTCTTGGGATTTGATATATATACGATAGTACTATATTAAGTACTTGGTGTTGGAAATTGTCGAACGATTGGATGACCTTGAATATATTTATGGGTCTTTTTGGAAATCTAAATTTTATCATTATGTTTATTTGGATTTATTTTTGAATTATTTCAGCTTTGCATCAACATCAAGTTAACAAGTTAATATATACATATTTATAGATCCGTCGTTGCAGTAGCCACAATATGGAAAAAAATTGCAACGGTTCATGGGATACCATAGAGGCGTTGCCTTAGACTTTGAAATGTGTTGCATCATATGTAATGCAACGATTTATGGGATACCATAGAGGTGTTGCATTAGACTATGAAATGTGTTGCATCATATGTAATGCAACGGTTCATGGGATACCATAGAGGCGTTGCATTAGACAATAAACATGAGTTGCATTAGAACTATTGCAACGGTTATTTGGTGTTGCAACTGCCCGTTGCATTAGGTGTCCAAGACCGTTGCATTAGAGCTAATGCAAGGGCAGCAACAGCAACGGTTGCCTGACCGTTGCAATAGCTCTATTGCAACGATTATCGAGTCTATTGCAACGGTTTTTAGGGGTTGCAATAACTCATTTATGTAGTAGTGAATGTTTTAAGAGTTCTATTATAATAATTTTGTTATTACCTTGACCTTTATGTTACTTTAAAATATGTGAAAATATGGTATGACTAAATGTACGAAACTAAAGAATATTTAAGCCCAAATGCAAGAGAAACTAAAATAATAATATAACTAAAGTAGGGTAGGAATATTATATTATTAATCTTATACAATTGTCAATAACTATAAATAAATGAAATAAAGTACTCAAAATTACTTTTTGTCAATATAATACCGTGAAGTTATATAAAAAAATAAAAGCATTGAATAATTCGCATTGGATTGGAATAGCCTATTAGCAAAGTATGAGTTATTTTTTAGGTAGAAGAGGAAGGGGTTATGATAATATCTAAAAAAAGCAAGTCTACTTAATGCTTGATGATCAAGTGTTTGATTAAATTAAAACTTTATTTTTTAAGGGTAAAAATAAAAGCTTAATCTCATTGTTTTTTTATATATATCTTGTAAGTCGATGTAAATATATCTTAGATATAATGTACTTAAAGATTTTTTGTCTACAATAAAATTGTAGCAAAGTAAATCTATTAATGATAAATAAAGTAAGAATTTTGCATTTGAGACAAAATGATGAATGATCTAATTAATTATTAAATTCATTACTAGATTTGAGAAAACTCCTCAATCTGGAGTGATGACCATTGATCAATATTTATAGTTTACAACCTAAGGATAGTCCTTTACATATTAGGAAACCTATCCATAGTAGGATTCTAAGAACAAAATATATCCTGAAGTATATTGTATTCTATCACACCCCCACAGTCGGAGCAGGAGGAGGGCGAACGCTGAGACCGGACTTAAACTCCAAAAATAACTGTTGCGGAAGACCTTTAGTGAATATGTCAGCAAACTGATATCTAGTAGGAACATGCAAAACCTGTACCTGACCCAACGCAACATTCTCCTGAACAAAATGAATATCCATCTCAACATGTTTGGTGTGTTGGTGTTGAACTGGGTTGCAAGATACTTCCTCCGTTCCAAAATAAGTGAAACACTTCTCTCATTTATGTGAGAGCTTTTTGAGACAAGTGTTTCACTTATTTTGGAACGGAGGAAGTAAATAAATAGCACTGACATTATCACAATAAACAATAGTAGCATGTCGGAGAGGGCAATGTAACTCCAAAAGAAGATTACGTAACCAACAGGCTTCCGCGACAACATTGGCAACGCCACGATATTCTGCCTCAGCACTTGATCTAGAAAGAGTAGGCTGGCGCTTAGACTGCCAAGAAATTAAGTTATCACCAAGAAAACAACAATATCCGGAAGTAGAACGACGAGTGTCAGGACATCGACCCCAATCAGCATCAGTATAAGTGATCAAGCGCAACTGAGTAGTAGGATATAAATGTAATCCATGATCAATGGTTCCCTGAGTATAATGCAGGATGCGTTTTAATGCATTATAATGAGTCTCCCGGGGATCATGCATAAAATGGTATACTTGCTGTACTGCATAAGCAATATCTGGTCGAGTAAAAGTGAGGTACTGAAGAGCACCTGCTGAACTGCGATAGATAATGAGTCGGATCTGCCACAGGAGGACCCGAATATGTACTAAGCTTAGAGTTAGTGTCAACAGGAGTCGCGGCAGACTTACAAGTCCCCATACATGCGTGCTCCAATATTTCCTGATGAGCATACTTTTTTTGTGAAAGAAGCATGTAGGAAGGTGTGCGAGTAACTGAAATGCCTAAAAAATAACTGAGTGGCCCCAAATCAGACATAGGAAATTCAGATCTCAAGTGAGCAATGATACGGTCCAAGCAGAGCATCAGAAGATGTACACAAAATAATATCATCAACATAAAGAAGAAGATAAGCCATATCGTTACCCTGACGAAAAGTGAATAAAGAGTGGTCACTCTGAGCAACAACAAATCCCTTCTGAAGAAGAAAATGCACAAAACGCTGATACCAAGCCCGGGGAGCTTGTTTGAGACCGTAAAGAGCCTTGCGTAGGCGACAAACATAATGAGGAAACATTTTATCAACAAACCGGGGGGTTGATGCATATACACTGTTTCCTGTAAGTCACTATGTAAAAAGGCATTTTTTACATCAAGCTGATGAATAGACCAGTTACAAGCCATAGCTAACCCCAACACTATCCGAATAGTAGCTGGACGAACAACTGTACTAAAAGTTACATCACAATCCACACCAACCTCCTGAGATCTGCCATCACAAACAAAACGAGCTTTGTGCCTTTGCAAGTCACCTTTATCATTTTCTTTTTTGAGTATAAATCCACATGCAATTTACAATATTCATCCCATATGCCTAGGTACTAGTTCCCATGTCTCCGTAATAATTAAAGCACTATATTCATCATGCATCGCCGCATTCCAATTTGGGTCACTCAAGGCTATTTTGTGAAATTTTGGAATAGGAGAGCGATGAAGGGGAAGAGTAGGGGCAATAGTGTTTAGGCCAAATTTGGGATTGGGCTTGGTGATCCCAGACTGGGACCGGGTTCGCATGGGATGAGGGGAAGGGGGAGCCCACGTGGGCCGAAGAGGAGGTTGACGACGCAGAGGGGGTGGGCTGTACCGAGGCTGGTTAGATTTTTGGCTTGAATCCGCAAGGTGGAGGGGGTAAGCTAGGCGCTGGGCCGAGAGAGAACACGCGTGGGCGTGTGAAGATGAGTGGGAGAGGCTGCTGGGACTGGGTCACGCGGGGGGGGATAGACTGGGTTTGAGGCTGCGTGTTGGGTGCTGTGTGGACAACAGTAGGGGAGATATGGGGGGGTAGGCCTGCATTTGGAGGAGTTGGGGCAGACCAAAGGGGAGTAATAAGGGGCTGGGCCCAGAATCCTCAAGGAAATTATAATCAGCAGTCCTATATGACTCCAAGTTACGAAAAGGAAAGGTTGTCTCATTATAAGTTACATGATGCGAAATTATGATTTTATTTGTGGCAATATCTAAACATCGATACCCCCAATTATGTGATGGATAGCCTAGAAAAATGCGCGGAGTGGAACGAGGAGCCAATTTGTGAGGAGTAGTAGCTGTTAAATTTGGAAAGCAAAGACACCCAAACACCCGAATATGATCATAAGAAGGGGTGATTTTAAATAATACTTCAGCAGGAGGAATATTATGTAGGGTCTTAGTAGGCAAGAGACTGACAAGATAGATGGTCGTTTCAAGAGATTCTACCTAATATTGTGGAGGGACAGAAGCATGACACAAGAGAGTGCGAGACATATTGTTTAGAGTTTCGATCATGCGTTCAGCTTTCCCATTTTGTAAGGATGTATGAGGACAAGAGAAACGGAAAATGATGCCATTTTGGATACATAATAAATTAAAAGGGCTATTATCAAATTCCCGACCATGATCACATCGAAAAGCTTTAATTGGACGTTCAAATTGTGTTTAGGCATATAGGCGAAAATGAAAGAAGTTTTGATAGACCTTAGATTTGAATTTGAGAGGGATAGTCCACACAAAGTGAGTAAAATCATCTAAAAGTACTAAATAATATTTATGACCTTGAGAACTTCACATAGGAGAGGTCCATAAATCAACATGAATAATATCAACATCAGAATGAAAAGTACTATTAGATTCATGAAACGGGACGAAGATGTTTTCCTACTTGACAAGAATTGCAAAAATCGGAGTGAGGCTCCTGATTACAATTTATTAAATCTCTAGACCTTAGAAAGCTTAGATGTCCAAGGCGACTATGCCAGGTTGTTGAGGATGTGGCCGTGAGAGAGGTGGCTAGACATGTAGATGGTGTAGGAGTGGTCACTGGATAGAGCTCCCTCGAACAATTGCACCTCGCTATTATACTCCCCGTACGAAGGTCCTTCACTGAAAAACCATAAGGATCAAATTCAATGGATGCATTTTTATCAGTGGTAAATTTACGGACAGAAATAAGGTTTTTGATGATTTGTGGGGTTTGTGGGGGCAAATAAGACATCGCGAAGGACTAAGGGTGGGTGAGGAGTCGGGAAGGAAGATTGACCATAACCATAAACAGGAATGTGATGACCATTACCAACTAAAATATGAATTGGAGTGCTTAAATTTTAAATAAGGGCATGAGAGTACCTGATGAGTTAGTCATATGAGCAGTGGCACCCGAATCCATATACCAAGAATTATTCTGAGGAAGAGTCATCGTTGCAAAAGCGTTGCCCAATTCGATGGGAGTCATGAGAGGTCCATACTCTGAATAAGGGGCATACGTGGCCTGGTGGCTTGGGGAGGCAGACGCTGGGCTGGAGTTGGCCCGTAGGCACTCGAATATGTGTGGCGCGGCCCAGCAGGATGCTGTGGGTGTTGTGATGGGCCAGTATCCCAGCTGGGTCCCCACGGGGATGGAGCAGACCATGCAGGAAATTGTTGTGGGCCGGCCCACAGAGTCTGCGGCTGGACCGAGGTTTGAGAGGCCTGGGCCGGCAGCTGCTGGGAGGATGTGTCTCGGCCTCTGCCACGGTTTCTGTTCTGGCTGCCGCCCCGGCCTCGGCCACGACCACCGCCGCCGCACTGGTCGGTTGACTGATACTGTGGTGGGGGTTTGCGGTGGCGGTTTGAGCCACAAAGCTTGTATTTTGAGACCCGGAATCTTGAGCACGTCTAGATTCTTCAGGCAATAAACGAGAGCCGACGCATGAAGGCGGCGGAAGCGATGGGCGTGCGGTCCTAGGAGAAGAGAAAAAAGAAAATTATTTTTATGTAAACCTAAAGCTGTGATACCATGCTAGATATGGGAAAACTCCTCAATCTGGAGTGATGACCATTGATCAATATTTATAGTTTACAACCTAAGGATAGTCCTTTACATATTAGGAAACCTATCCATAGTAGGATTCTAAGAACAAAATATATCCTAAAGTATATTGTATTATATCATTTAATATGATGGGATCAATCTCTATTGCTCTATCAGTATCCTATTTAGTATTGTAGCACACACGACCCTTGCTCAAAATTCTGATGACTAGCCTTATATGCATGCAATGCGTGCGAAAGCGTATAGAAAATTAAATTAATTGTGTAGAAGAATTGTTTGTGCATTTTGTTTTTTCAAAAAATTGTTGTTCAATTTAAATGTGGTACTTTTTTCTTTTTTCCGCCTATTTTCATTTAAATGAAGCTGGTAATTATCCCCTTTTTTTTTCTTTTTCTATCTTTTGGTGTCCCACATATGTTGCGATATACAATAGAGATATGAGAACTATATTGTTTTGAATTGTATAACTACAAATACAATTAGTTTATGCTCCATTATAATCCCGTGTGGCTTATTGTAATTCAAACTCCACTTTTTAGTTACGCAAAACTCTAATCAATATATATATATAACGGAGGAACTTTTTGGAAGCATAGGGAGCTCCTCAAGATTTCGAGGTCATAGAGCGTGCCACGTAGGATTGCTATGTCATCACTTTTTTTTTTTACAAAAATAGAGTTCTGCATAGATTTAAATACATATAGGAGTTTTGGATAAGCATAAATTAGAGTTTGTTTTGAATAAACAACCTAAATTATTATATTATGTAAATTGTGTACTCCCTCCGTCCCAGATTACTCTTGACACTTATCAGGGCACGTAGTTTTAGATGATAAGTTGTTGTTTGGTTATCAATTGTTATTTTATTGAAAAAGTAGATGTGATAGGTGTTAGTAGGTAGTAAAAGTAGTATTATTTTATTTGGTGGAGAGAGAGTGTGGGCCAATGGTTAGAGTTGGTAGGTAGTAAGAGTGGTATTATTGTATTTAGAGGAGAGAGAGTGTGGGCCAATGGTTAAAAGGTAGAAGGATTAAAATAATAGTGGGTCATATCCAAAAATAGAAGTGTAAAAAGTATTCTGGGACAGATGAAAAAGGAAAGTGTAAAGAGTATTCTGGGACAGAGGGAGTATAACTTTTGATACGTAATTCAGAATATTATAATTTTCGGACCATTGGAGAGTGCTCGAAATATGCTTCGAAATAAGATCCATTTACAATATAGTTCTACAACTTATGAAATAGAGTGTGCCACGTAGGATTGCCATGTCATTAATTTTAATTTTAAATCTTTTAAAAAATAGAGTTCTACATAGATTTAAATACATAAAAGGAGTTTTTGAATAGGGGAAATTAGAGTTTGGTTTTGAATAAACAACCAAAATTATTATATTATGTAAATTGAATATAACTTTTGCTACATAATTCAAAACATTATATTTTTGTACCATTGGAGAGTGCTTGAAATATGCTTCAAAATAAGATCCATTTACAATATAGTTTTACAACTCATGAAAATATATTTAATTAGATGAATTGTAACGCATTATTTAGTATTTCTTTTAGATAATTATAATATCTACTATATGTGATTTTTTTACAGGTACTATATGTGATTATAGCATTTGATCATAGGTCCAATTCAAAACCTCAGCTTTACTCAACTGAACCAAAACAATTTAGTATTGCAACAAAATTCATTAAGGAAACTTTGTTGTTACACCAAAAATTAAAATTTATAGTGATAAAATTACATATATATTAGAGTTTTGGATGATGAAATAAATTAAAGTTTGATTTTAAAATGCAACCTTAGAATATTATAGAGAGCTCCACCAAAGCATGCCATGTCTTTCTTTTTAAGTTTTTTTAAAAAAGCATTCAACATAGATATACATACATATAAGGTGTTTTGGATAAGCGAAGATTAGAGTATGATTTTGAATAAACAACCTAAATTATTATACTATGTAAATTGAATATAACTTTTGCTACATAATTCGCAATATTATTATAATTTTTTACCATCGGAGAGTGCTCGAAATATTCTTCGAAATGATGTCCATATACAATATAGTTTTACAACTTATGAAAATATATTCATTTAGATGAACAATAATGTATTATTTATTCTTTCTTCTAAATACATATAGAAGTAACTATAAAAATAACGTATTATATGTGATAATAGCAATTATGTCTTTCAAAATAATACTTTTAAAATTGAGTTATATAAAGATAAAAAAAATACATATCTATAGTTTTGTATAGTGAAAAGTTAAAGATTGATTTTGACTAAACAACCAATAAATATTTTACAATAAAAATTTGTATAATTTTTGCTACATAATTCGAAAAATCAAAACTTTTACATCATCGAAACTTGCTTACAACTATAAAAATAAAAAATTTAAAGGAAATATTTTATTTTTAACCTATGCATTGGATCATATAAGAAGAGTATGAATTTAATAAAATAAGAGGTACTACATTATTATGGTAAGAATAGAAGTTTTAGATTTCCACCAAAATTATCTAAAAATAAAAACTACAATTGGGTATGTAACTTTTGCTATATATACACAATTTTATTATAATTGAATTGAGCTTGAGATTTGCATCAAAACAATAATAATTAATTAGCAATATAATTATATTACTATAATTAATACAATCATGATCAAATGTCTCTCAATAAGTATCTAATTTATCTTATTTATTATCGCAAAGCCATAAAAAAATAACCATGCATCGCACGGGCTTCAAAATCTAGTTATTTATTTAATTTGTTTCTTTTCTCTAAAGCTATATATAAGTGATTATAAACAAAAACTTTGTTTTGAAAAGAATATACATGTGTATCCCTCGACTTGTTAAATACTCCTTGTCACTTGGCATTTGAGATAATTTTCTATGGAAATGATATTCAGGCCATCTCACTTTAATCTAAAAATAATCCTATTAATTATTCATGGAAATCTAAGGTTAAAGACCTAAAGCTAAAAGCCACCTTATTAATAATAATTAAATAGAAAAATGATACAAGTTTACTAAAAAATGATATAAAAATGAGTAAAAATGACACAAAAATGAGTAATATTGATATGGTACGTAAGGAGTTGACAAATAATAATGAAATTCGGAAAAATGACATGAAACAGCTCCAAAATGACATAACTTTGCTGAAAAAGTCATAGAAGTCAGTATTAATGACATGAAAGAGTTTTATAAATGACATGAAACAAATTTATAAAAAATGACATGAGACAACTCCAAAACGATATGAAATACGCCAAAAATGACATAAAAATGAGTAATATGATATGAATTAGTTCACACATGTGAAATGTTGTTACACAATAAGTTATGAATACATGTTACACCCAAGACGCACTCAGTTTTGTAGTTAACTAATTATTTTCAATCTGATTTGCCGAATTTGTTGTTATGGCGGTAGAATTTTTTTAGAAAATATTTATTAATGGACATGTTATTCTTTATCTCATTTGTTAAAATCTCATTTTGCTTATGGGGCACTCACAAAAGTCATGAAGGAACCAAAAATATAAAGAAATGGGTCTAATTTTAAGTATATGTCGAGCTGAATTTAATGGTATAAATATTATTTTTTGATTTGTATGATTAAAGTAACAGCTAGTTTATATATTATAATAATATTTTGTGGTTTATTGAGAATCAAATTCCGTTTGTTTATCCAAAACTCTAATTTGGAGTTTAAGAATATTAGTAGATGAGTATCGACTTTAGTTATTACTAAAAAACATTTGTGGTTTGATGGTCAAATGATGACATCATTAATTGAATAGTAACGAGATCAAAACCTCTTAGACAACTTTTTGGACATTGAAAGATAACACGCCATGTCATAACTTATGGGGAGCCATGTCAAAGATGAGGTGAATTGCTCCTCACACATTATAATAATAATTAGTTCGTTGTTGCGCTCGGACAATACCCCAGGTTATTTAATAAGACTCTATGATATAATTATTTGGGTTGATGATTGGGATTATCTGTATGACAAGAAAATAACATTAATGCTAAAAGAATGATAACTTCTTTTTCTAACAAAGCCAAATAAGAAAAACCAGCTTGCTATTATTATATTGAATGAATAAACATGAAATCTGAGAAGTATATCAGAAAATCCAGCCAAATTTAGCTCAAGAAGCGAGGAGCAAATGCTGCCCATTAATAGGACATCAAAACCTCTTAGACAACTTTTTGGACATTGAAAGATAACACGCCATGTCATAACTTACGGGGAGCCATGTCAAAGATGAGGTGAATTGCTCCTCACACATTTTAAAAATAACTAGTTCGTTGTTGGGCTCGGGCAATACCCCAAGTTATTTAATAAGACTCTGTGATATAATTGTTTGGGTTGATGATTGGGAGTATGTGTATGATAAGAAAATAACATTAATGCTAAAAGAATGATAACTTCTTTTTCTATCAAAGCCAAATAAGAAAAACCAGCTTGCTAGTATTATATCGAATGAATAAACATGAAAATTGAGAAGTATATCAGAAAATCCAGCCAAATTTAGCTCAAGAAGTGAGGAGCAAATGCTGTCCATTATTAGGACATCAAAACCTCTTAGACAACTTTTTGGACATTGAAAGATAACACGCCATGTCATAACTTACGGGGAGCCATGTCAAAGATGAGGGGAATTGCTCCTCACACATTTTAATAATAACTAGTTCGTTGTTGGGCTCGGGCAATATCCCAGGGTTATTTAATAAGACTCTATGATATAATTGTTTGGGTTGATGATTTGGATTATCTGTATGACAAGAAAATAACATTAATGCTACAAGAATGATAACTTATTTTTCTAACAAAGGCAAATAAGAAAATCCAGCTTGCTAGTAATATATTGAATGAATAAACATGAAAACTGAGAAGTATATTAGAAAATCCAGCTAAATTTAGCTCAAGAAGTGAGGAGAAAATGCTGCCCATTATTAGGAGCAGGCGCTCCACACTCTCTGTCCATCTTCTTCGCCAGATTGGATCACCTACAGGCTACACAGGAGTAGATGTGCCCTTTTGTGATTATTTCTTCTTGCTTTGCCTACGAGTTCACTATGACCAAACCCGAAATTTACCACGTATTTCTTGGCCTACTCGCGTGTTTAACTTGCCGAGCTTGCAAACTCAACAATATTTAATGTACTTCAATAACTAAAACTGATAGAATATAATATACTTTAGGATATATTTTGTTCTTAGAATTCTACTATGGATAGGTTTCCTAATATGTATAGGACTATCCTTAGGATATAAACTATAAATATTGATCAATGATCATCACAACAATTGAGGAGTTTTCCCAAATCTAGCATGGTATCACAGCTTTAGGTCTACACACAAAAAATATTTTTTTCTTTCTTAGACCTTCGCCTAGTCTCGTGCGCCACCTAGCTTCCGCCACCCATGGCACCAAATGAACCCCCCGACACCTCAAAAACCGAGCCCCATCCCCACGAATTCCACCCTGCACTTTCCGTCACTAATATCAAAAATTATATATTCCCTTGATTCTTGATCGTGAGAAAGTTCAGTATTCCAATTGGGTTGAGTTCTTTGAGTGTCATGCCCATACCTTTAATGTTTTAGATCACATCAATACCGAAGCAAAACTCCCCTCTGACATCTCTGATGCGTTATGGTCGCGTCTTGATTCCATTGTCAAACAATGGATTTATGACACTATTTCATCTGATCTATTACAAATGGTTCTTTGCCTTGGGGATTTCGCACAAGCTCTTTCGGACAAATTGAAGGATATTTTTTAGGATAACAAACATACTAGGGCCGTCTATCTTAAAATCAATTCAATTCCCTTCACTTGTCTAATTTTTCTGATGTTTCCTCGTATTGCACAAAATTAAAGAATTTGAAAGATCAACTTGCCAATCTTGATCAACCAGTTTCAGAGTAAAAATTGGTTCTTCGGCTTGTTTCCGGCCTTAATGGTACTGATTTTGATGTTATGGCTACGATGATCCAACAAACCGAGCCTTTACCTTCGTTTGAATATGCAAGATCCCGTCTTTTGCTCGAAGAATCTCGCCAGGCATAAGATTCGGCCCTTCAAAATTCATACTTCGTGGCTGAAGGGCCACCGGCAGCAGCCGCCACCACCGCACCACCGCAGCAGCAACCGTAGTCTAACCAGCGTGGCAGCGGTGGTTGCGGCCTTGGCGGGGGGTCGCCAAGGCAAAGGTCGTGGACGTGGACGCGACCCTAGCGCCCAGCAGCAGTAACTGACTGCCCAGGCCACGCCTCCAGCGTCTAGCCTGCCATCCTAGTGGGCCAGCCCATCTCTTTCGTTCTGCTCGTGGCTTGCTCAAACACAATAGGCCCCAGCTGGCCTGCTGGGCCTTCGCCCTACCCGCAACACCCAGGCCATGCCCAACGCATGCCTCCCCCATCTCCATATGGGCCTCCATCCCAGCGCATGCCTCCCCAGACCCATCAGGCCTCCTATGCTCCTTACCAAGATTACGGGCCTCTTATGACTCCCACTGAATTGGGCAATGCTTTTGCAATAATGACCCTTCCGCAGGATAATTCTTGGTACATGGATTCGGGTGCCACGACTCATATGACTAAGTCGTCAGGTACTCTTATGCCCTTATTTAATTTAAGCAATCCTAATCATATTTTAGTTGGTAATAGTCATCGCATTCATGTTTATGGTTATGGTCAATCATCCCTCCCCACTCCTCACCCACCCTTAGCCCTCCGTGATGTCTTATTTACCCCACAAATAATCAAAAACCTAATCTCCGTCCGAAAATTTACCATTGATAATAATGCCTCTATTGAATTTGATCCTTATGGATTTTCAGTGAAGGACTTTCGCACGGGGAGTATCATAGCGAGGTGCAATAGTTCGAGGGGAGCTCTATCCTGTGACCACCACTGAACAGTCTACATGTCTAGCAACCGCCCTCAGGGCCACCTCATTAACTACCTGGCATAGTCGCCTTGGACATCCGGGATCTCAAGTTTTAAGTTTTCTTAGGTCTAGAGATTTAATAAATTGTCATAAGGAGCCTAACTCCGATTTTTGTAATTCTTGTCAAGTAGGCAAACATCTTTGTTTACCGTTTCATCAATCTAATTGTACTACTCATTTTGCTTTTAATATTATTCATGCTGATTTATGAACCTCTCCTATTCGTAGCTCTCAAGGTGATAAATATTATTTAGTGCTATTGGATGATCTTACTCACTTTGTGTGGACTATACTGCTCAAATTTAAATCTGAGGTGTATCAAAACTTCCTTCACTTTCGCCAGTATGTCCAAACACAATTTGAACGCCCCATTAAAGCTTTCCAACGTGATCATGGTCGGGATTTGATAATAGCCCTTTTAAATTATTTTGTGTTCAACATGGCATAATTTTTCGCCTCTCTTGTCCTCAGACCTCTTCACGAAATGGGAAAGCCGAACGCATGATTAAAATTTTTTAACAATATGTCTCGTACACTCCTATGTCATGCCTCCGTCCCACCATAATTTTGGGTAGAATCTCTTGAAGCGACCACCTATCTTGTTAATCTCTTACCTACTAAAACACTAAATAATGTCCCTCCTGTCGAAATAATATTTCACATCACCCCTTCTTATGATCATATTTGGATTTTTAGTTGTCTTTGTTTTCCAAATTTGACAGCTACTACTCCTCATAAATCAGCACCTCACTCCAGTCCTTGTGTTTTCCTAGGTTAACCATCTCATTGATAATAGAGAATTTTGGTCGTTGGACAAAACCCCTAAATCAAACAACCTAACTAACCACTAACCTAAGTATAATGGCAAGCAAGGGCCATTCTTCCACAAGGACTAAGGGTAATCACCGAAAATGTTAATTATAATAAGCTAGGCTAAGATATAGTTAAGAGATTTGTCAATTAACAACAAAAAACTATTAAATAAAAGGAGCTAGGGTAGGGAATTCACCAATTATTTCAATCATGAAAATAATTAGGCAAATAAGGGGGTAGTCTAAAGAGAATGAATCAAAGGGATCATCTAACAAATCCCTAATTACTCTTTCAAGCTAAAGAGGGTTACTCAAATTGGAGATTATGTCCTATTTTTATGCAACAAACCCCCAACTCAAGAGCATGAATAACAAGATGACTACATATATCCCTTAACTAAAACCCCTATTTTCATGCAAGTTTAGTTAAGTGAACAAATAGGGAGTCAACTCTTCAATTTCATCTTTCAATCCTTCATTGAAGTGACTAATAATTAAGTTTCCATGGAGGCCAATCACAAAAACCAACAATAAAACCCCTATTGCCCATTTGATTTCATTTTCCAAAATAACCCCAAATATGACCCAAAGGCTCATGATATCATCAATGGCTTCATCCCCTCCCAAGCAAAATAACTACTCACAAATCATACACTACTACAAATCTGGGCAAAGTGACCACTAATAAGAGACCACATTAATCCAATAGGTGGCTATTTAATAAAAGAAACCATATTTGTAAAAAATGAGGTCTCTTGTAATAGAAAGAAAAAGACCTCTTTCGTACAAAGGTGGTCTCTTACTATTTTCTCAATATTGATTTCTCCTTGTGGGTCCGCACAATAAAACTAAGAAACCCTCGTGAACACATAAGTGGTTTCTTTGATACTCCTAACTTAAAAGTAAAGATCTATAAAACCCTAAAAACTAATAAGATATCATTGCTTCAGCCGTTTTTTTCTTTTTCTATCTCTCTTCTCCGATCTTGTATTCTTTCTCTACTTCGTCGATAGCTCGTCGTTGGCTGCTTGTGCTCCTAGGCTTTGTCGGCTCGTCGTTGGCTCATGGTTGGCTCGTCTACGGTCTACGGTTCGTGCTCCAGGGCTTCGCCGACTGTCTGCTAATCTTCCATCGTCTTGTTCCTCCAATTTGTCTGCTTGCCACCGGCAAAGAGTCGTCATTTTTCCCAGGTTTCTCACAAACTCTCTAGTAATTACTAAACATATAATTCTATATTGTAGATCTAATTATCATCTTGATGATGTTTTTGGGATTCTTTCTTTAATTAATTTTGGGATTATGCCGCTTCGATGCTTTTGGATCACTTTACCTATCTTTGTTAAGTTGGATTATTTACTATTGTTTTATCTTCTTCATTTTGATTGTTTTGTTTGGGGCGAACTATGTCTGATCTGACTGGAACATTTAGTTTGTGCAATCGTCTGAAGTCTGATTTATTTTGCGAGGAAAAGCGTCAGATCGAAATGAAAAAGAAAATGAAATGACACAAATGTACAATAGTGATTGAGATATAGGAGACTTTAAGTGAATGTTCAGTTGTTCTCCTACTTATGTGGTTATCAAATCATGAATTATAAATGTAATAAACACACTAGCATATAATGTACTCCTTTGTCATTTTGCAGTTGCTTATCAATTTTTCATTTTTAGTTTTTGATTTATGTCTTTACTTGTTTACCCTTTTTACTTATGCCTATATTTCTTGTATTGGTGTAGATAGATGGATGAACTGCTTGATACGAGTAAAGAGCCCTTTTCTCTTTCATGCTTTATTTGGGTGCCGCCGGGTGCCTCGCTCTCTTGATAGTACTTTGGCGAAGCTCACAGCCTCACACGCATAAGTGTAAAGTGGATGGGGAAGAATTTGAAGATAAGGTGAATATCGACTAGGATGTATAATGTATCTACAATTTTTTAGTTTTTGAAACTTTTGTTTATGTAGTTTGGCATTTTCTTAATTTACTCTTTTTGTGAAAGATATTGATTGAAACTTTGAGCGAATCAAGGATATTATAATGTAAATCATTAATTTTAGTGAATGAATATTTGGTTTAATATGGTATCATGTACTCCCAGTTTTTTTAAATTAAAAATCGAGAATATATGTAAATTTTCGGGAATAAAAAAGAGGTCAATGTAAAACATATAATTATGTTGAACAAAGAGACCACTTCACAAAGATAAGTGGCCTTTCAATGAAATCAAAGAGACCATTTATTTGCTTAAGTGGTTTCCTCTTAGAATCAAAGATACCACCTAATTTAAATAAGTGGTTTTTTTTCTTCTTTCCTAATTCCTCCAATGGACACCTAAGTGACCACTTATCTTAAGTAGTGGTTTTTTCTTTTATTTAAAAGATCACCTCTAAAAAGTGGTCTCTTATTCAAAGAGACCATTGAGCTAGAGACCACCTCTAAAGTGGTCTCTAAGGGGATAATTAGGGGGTCTCTTTATGTGCTTTTGTAGTAGTGATAACAAATTGTTAAATGAAATAAATAACAAACTAAAAACATGAAATCAAACACTAATCTAGGATGAACAAGTAAATAGAGTGAAAATGACATGAAAATAAGTAGATAAAGCAACAAAACATGAGAGAGAGAGTAAGAAATTCTCATTAAAGTTGCAAGGAGTCTCCAAATCTTCAAGTTTCCTTCTTAGATTCTTCAAAATCCAAGTTTTCATCAAGTTTCTCTCACTTCTCTCTCTAGAAGATGATAGTTTCTCTCTCTAAAAACCCTAACTAAAACCTCGAACTAAGCTTATGGAGGCTAGCTCCCCTCTCTCCCCTTCAAAAGTTAGGGATCCGTCCTTTTAAAAGATTTATACATTACATCATTAAACGGGTCGAAAAACAGGGATTTCCGCACAGGTCAAGTGGCGCGCGCGCTCCACATAGTTTGGAGCGGGCTCTCCATACAATTTCACGCAGGCAGAAGGTTTCTAGGCCTCTGGCGCGGGCGCGCCAGACAATACGGAGCGGGCGCTCCGTTCTGGCAGACGCACCCGACTTCAAACAGCCATATCTCTTTCATTTTTCATTGGAATTAGGCTTGTGACCACTCGTAGGAAAGATATCGAGCCAAACTTTCATCTCCAACTTGAATCACTGAAGATATTTTGTGTGTTGTAAGTTATTATCGTTTGAATATGAACCTTATGCACAAATCCTTCCAAAAGCTCTTATTTTGGCAAAATTGCTCAACTCTATGCTTGGTGTATGGTATGAAGACCTCTAAGGTTGATCCTACAACATCAAACACAAATAAGCATTACCAAACCATATATAAATAGCCAAAATAACTAATATTCACAAATAAGCTACAAATAACTCAATTACTCTAAATTAAGCAAAATAAGCTAGAAAGTGATAAATGAAGAGAAAAAATGACTTTCCCATCAAAAAAAAAGAGAAAAAATGACTCTAAACATGAGGAAAATAAGTTATTTGGGTGATGCAATTATCACTCATCAAAATCCCCCAAGCTTAACCTTTGCTCGTCCTCGAGCAAAATAAGATGAAACATAAGGGAATAGATTGAATTTATTCATGTAAAGTAAAAAGGAAAAGAGATGAGAATATACACTAACTCACTTTCGTAGGAATCACGGTTGCATTTAGCATATGCAACAAGCTCTTTAAACCCCTAAATCGCTCTAGAGGACGAATGAGGTCTCGCGAGGGTTTCCCAAGAGGCTTAACCCACAACTCCAATCAAGCACAAACATAGATAATTAGCCAACGTCTTCTCTTTAACAATGGTTCACAAAGCAATGAACAATCTAAGCAAACTTTCAAAGCATAACCATTATCAATATGTATCCATCACTTAGGAATATAGGAGATGGGCTAATCGAAGGTGCAAAATTAACACTTTCAAAAGCTTCAAATATCAATTAGAGTCTACTGAGGCATTCAAGAGTCACAATTCGTTCTCAAATGGATGAAGAAGGTCCCAAGATTGATCCTAATCACCTATAGTGCACATAAACTCCCCCAAACTTGACTTTTGCTAAGAGAAAACCATGATTGTAGTATTATAACGATTGAGCAATGGGCCTAGAGTCTCAATGTTTAAGCCATAATGACATTCATCATTACTAGGGAAACTCTACTTATTAAATTTTCAAGCTCCCACTCAACCATTTCGACTAACCCACTTTCTCAAGGACATGTGGTAATTATCACTTATTGATTTTTTTTCATGGACTTTAATAGGCTTATTATGCCTTGTGGCTCATTAGCTCCACTTATTGGACTCAAGACATTAAACTTTTTTTTTACAATCGAATTTAACTCTTAGCATAGCTTGTTTTGAGGTAAAAACTTGTGCACCAAAGAAGATTTCAAGATTCAACTAGGGTCACTACAACTTCCAAAAGAGAAATAATTCGACACTTTTCAACACAAAGTTTGACAACATTTAGAATTATATAATGCCTTTTCAAGTAGAAAATCAAGCAACAAAGATTAATCAATCCCTAATCGCCCCAAATTACATATACAAGCATTCAATCGAAATATCTATACTCATCTACCCAAATATATGACCAAAGCAAAGGAATCCACATAAATTTGCCAACAACAAGAATCTTCCCTTGGACATAAAAAGTTTTGTACTTTTCTTTATTCAATTTTTTTTGCCAAACATATTTTTCATTTGTTTTTTCAATTTTTTCATTTTTTAGGAAAAAGAAAAGAAATAAAAGGAAATTTTTTGGAATTTTGATTGATTTTTTTTTAAAAAAGCGAAAAGTAAAGAAATAAAGTATATACTCCCCAAGCTAGCGAATAGCTACTCCCCAAGCTAGAATAAAGCATTGTCCTCAATGCTTGAACAAGACGATCAAAGGGAGGGAGGGAGGGAGGGAGGGAGGGAGGGGAGGAACAAACATCCAAACCAACAAGCATATGCTCCACAAATCATAAAACATTGGAAAAATAGAAAAGGAATGAAGCTACCGGATAGTAGGTGGGTGTAATACCCGCAAATGACTCAATTTCTCCACTTAGAATCAACTTTTCAACACCATGATTTGCTTTCCACGTGCTATTGAGAATGAGTGTTATTCAAATTATGTACCTAAATAAATCAAGGATAGAAAATAGGAAAAATGGATCAGAATACCCCCAACTTTAGGCGGTCCGCTTTTAATACCCCCAACTTTAAAGTATTTTTAAATACCCCTAACTTTAGGGGTGGTCTGCCAAAAATACACCTAGATGACTTGTAACCTGTTAACAAGGTAATTTTTTTTTGTTTCTCTTTTATTTTTATTTTTAATTTCTACTCCCACCCTTCCCTCACCCCCCCTACCACCCACCGGCCACCGCCACCTTCCCTCACCCCACTACCACCCTTCCCACACCCCGGTTCGCCCCCTACCCCCCAGCCCCCCCACGACCACCCTTCCCACACCCCAACGCCCCTCCCTTACCAATTTCAACCTTACCTTCTCACCTCCACCATCACCATTCGCAGAATGGTGAATCAACCGCAAATGGTGAATCAGCAGCTGCCGCAGATGCCGCCTCTGTCGACGCAAGCTCAGATGGTTAATCAGCTTAATCAGATTTGTCAGATGGTTAATCAAGCTCAAGCTCAAGCTCAAATGGGGGCTAATCAGCCGAAGATGATGGTTAGTCAGAACTATGGTCAGTGGTCACAACCCCCTCATTCAACGCCTCCTCCAATGAATGCTATGAATTTCCCCAACCCTATGAATCAAATATATGGCAGAATAGCGAAACCTAGGCGTAGTAGTAACAATAATTGGTAGGGAAAGAAACCCATGGATAAGAGGAAAGATGGTAGGAGGAAGGATAATAATAACAATATTAAAGCATTGTCTAATGGTGGTGGTGTTGGTGGATTGCCTTCGTTGGCCCCGGTGGTGGTGTGAGTTACCAGCCACCGACTCTCTTTGAGCTTGAACAGCAAAATAAACTGAAGGCGAGGAGGTTTTACCACCCTAAGAAGAAATTTAATAAAATGGGACCTTATGCTCATGCTCCTAGAAATACTACCTCATATATAATTCGGGCGAAGAAGTCCGGTGGGATTGCTTCGTTGGTTTCTCCTTGCCCTGTGACTCCTGCAGTGTTGCCTACACCGAAAATCGAACATCAAATAGAGGGAAAAACTGGGGGAGTGGGGGTTTCGAAGGTGGTTAGGGGAGGGGGGATTCGACGGGGTGGGGGAGGGGGAGGGAGCTGTTGGGTTTCGGGGGGTGGTGTGAAGGGGAGGGGGCGAGGAGGGGGTTGATTAACGAGGCAATTAACATCACAAGTAACCGCTTTAGCAGAATAGGTCCTATTTGCCCCCGTTCTATTACCGAAGGTAATAGAGTAAGGGGCCCTTTTTCCATGAAATCCCGAAGAATGCCGGATGGAAGAAGGTGGTCCCATGAGCTATTTAATAATATTGTATGGAGTTAAAAATGCAGGTGCCATTGTTTACCAGTTCTTCCTGTGGTAATAGGTAAGTGGGGTATTTTTGGCGGACCACCCCCAAAGTTGGGGGTATTTAAAAATAATCTAAAGTTGGGGGTATTAAAAGCGGACCGCCCAAAGTTGGGGGTATTTTGATCCATTTTTCCTAGAAAATAAAAATAAGAAAACTAAAAGAAAGAAAATGAAAGCAATAAATCACGGGTTACTTCCCGAGAAAGGCTTATTTAAAGTCCTAAGCTTGACCTTTCTAGTAAATATCCCGACAAAGATCGCAAGAGTTTGTCAAGTGCATTGGCACACATTTCAAAGAAGATACCATATGCAACAAGTAAAGAGTGAACATGCATAAGGTATGGTGCAATTCTATGCAAAAATCGAGGAGGGGGATGCCTAAACGAAGTGGAATCAAAAGAAAAGTCAAGAAAATAGGAAGAAGAAGAATCAAAAGAATAAGAAAATAAAGAACAACGCGGCAAACTCTCCTCGACAAACTCTTTTTGCTTAGCAATCTCTCTCTTTTCCTCAAAAACAACCAAATAAGGCACTTGAAGGGCAAAGGAGGAAGGGGGCTCATCTAATGGAGGTAATTTGGGTAAATAAGGGAAAGAGATGGGATAGGAAGGAATTAGGTCAAGCTTTTTTGAAAACGGGATATAAGGTGAAGGAATAGAAACTGAGGTTTCACAAATGATTTATCCTATATCACAAGTTTTCAAATCACACACTTTTTCAACCAATGACTCCTTACCAACATCTTTGTCATCCTCTAAAGCGTTAAAAACATTACCAACCATCAAATGAGGTATCTCACTCCCAAATTGATCAAGATCTTCACTGAAGATAAAATGGGTAGGAGAGGATGAGTGCAATCCACTAGAGTTAGATACATGAGACTCAAAAAGGGAATGTAGAGACTCATAAACATCATCAATTTCAACAATATCCTCAACAATGGGCATTTTCTCCTCAAAAGCATACTCCTCATCATCACTACTCCAAAAACCATCATCAAGATCTAGGCTACTCTTTCCCAATTGATTTTCTTTTTCAACATCCCTCAAATCAACATAATCAAACTCAAGAATGCTATCATTGCAACCCCATTTCTCCCTAAACAACTTCAAATCAATTTACAATTTTAAAAGGGGATAATCAATAGGTTGGGGTATTTTGAGAATCCAATTGGGTTGGGGGTTCACAATTAAGCTTATGAGAATCAATATCGGGAACACAAGGCACATGATTGAGATCCATGAACAAATTCAATGAACATTGAGATGTAGCATGAATATTATCAACATTAAAATGCACCTCATTATTACAAGCATATGAGGGAGGGGTTCATAGGATAGATCATGGGAATTCATGCAATAATTTGAGGATAATTCATGAGATGCATGAACATCATTAACATTAGAATATGTATCATTCAATTGAGAGCAAGATGGGGGAGGAATATAAGTCTCGGGTTCATAACTAGAGAAACTTTCAAGATTTTGATTAGTATGCATTGATATTTCTCATTCATATGTATCTTTAGCCAACCACTCAAATAGACTCCAAGCCTCATTCAAAGATTGAGCATGGAAATCACCATTAAACATAGATTCTACCACCCTTCTAGTTTCTTGATTTAAACCCTCAGATATTACATCACATATTTCCCATTTTTCAAAACTATGGTCATAACCAAGAGAATCTCCAAGCCTCCGATAATATTTCCAAAATACTTCATGCTCATATTGGGGAAGGGAGAAGATTACCATTTTTTCATTTTTTTTAATAAAGAAAAAGAAAAGAAAGAGAAATAAAGAAATAATTAAAGAAATATTCACAAAAAGCCTAGACTCATCTAATCAACACAAATCAATGTTAGCCAAAGTCCTCCGGCGACGACGCCATTTTGATATTAGAAATTTTGGTCGTTGGACAAAACCCCTAAATCAAACAACCTAACACTAGAGGAAAAAAAGCCATTTCTTTGTTTGTAAAAGGGCTGCGGTTGTGTAGAAAACCGCAACCCCTTCCATTAAAGGGCTGCGGTCGGGCCCAAAACCGCAGCCCTTCGTGCATAAAGGGTTGCGGTTTTGGGCCCGACCGCATCCCTTAATGGAAGGGCTGCGGTTTTCTACACAACCGCAGCCCTTTGTTTTATTTTTCCCACCCAAAATAATCGCGCTCTCATTAATTCTTCCCTCCACCCAATTTTCATTCACGAACTCTCTCCACGCAGCAGCGAAACACCTGAGCCCTAGCCTGCGAATTGAACCACCCCCTGAGCCCTAGCTTGCAAATTGAACCACCCCCTGAGCTCCACCCTCCTGTGCGCGCCACCGTCCTACGCGCCATCCCCAGCGCACCACCACGCACCCACGTGACACCCCGAGCTCCACCCTCCTGTGCGGGTATCCTAGCTTGCATTGCTGAAAACCACCTGAGCGCCTGCCACCCTCCGTTGCGCACCAACCACCTGTGCGCCTGCCACCGGTGCGCCACTCACCTGCGCGCCACCCACCCCCTCTCACTCAGTTGGTCAAGAAATTAAAGGTTGCCTTTTTAATTATTTTGATTTTTATTTTCGAATATGTTTATATTCGTTTGGGAGAAGAGAATGTGTTGAGCATTTAAGTGGGACTGAAATTGCAGAAAAGTTATACAAAAGGGTCGTGCTTCGGAACCCGAAAATATGTTAATTGAATTATTTGATTAGCTACATTAGCTATTAACTTAGTTTAATGCAAAAAAAATTCATTTATAATTTGTTAATAGTTTAAATGAGAAAAGTTAGTTGTAATGTGTTTCAATGTGGGTAAGATATGATAATTTATATATATGAATGTATTTCTTATAATAATATGCAATTTGCATTTACTATATGCTAACAATTTTTTCGGTTTTATGTGTCTTAGATATTAGCATATTCGATGCGGCAAATCAACTAGGAGATAGTGCAGAGTATATATAGAGATTGATCTCCATATTAGTTGTTATTGGTATGTATTTATGATAAAGACAATTCATTATATATCTTCATTTATTGTGTATATATGTAGATTCAATCTATGTGTATGTATATTTCTTGATATGAGATTGGATGAAAACAATTTAATTAAGCTATGAAATGTATAAGCTATATGAATCATCATATCATCAATCATATGCCTAGATACCCGTTCATGACTTACTCATTAGGAGTAAGTCTTGAATAGTTCCCTGTTTGGGACTGTCCTTGGACGTTTGATCTCACTTAGGTGGTGAATGTATGTCTTCTTTTCAATTCTAAGGAAAGTCTTGGCTTGTCGTTTCTCTACATTGTTCTCTGTGTACATATGTAGATAATCAATTATCTACATTGTGTACTTGGAGAACTGTAGGGAAATGCTGCCGGATTTTACTTAGAATTGAAAAGTTGGCATATATTCACTAGTGAGATTAAACGTCCAAGGATGGGTTAGGTTGGAGTGATAAGGACCTTCGGATGCATACATTTGCACATGTGACTCTCTTAGCCTCCATTTGTATGTGCGTGTTTTCAATATGTGATTGTCTTGCATGTGAATGTGCTTAAATGATTGATACTTATAATTGGTTGTGTTTAATTAGAGGTTTTCATGAATGAGATGGATCGTACTTGGATGTATGGTAGCCGTGAATCGATTGAGTTTGTGAATGGGGTCTCAGAATTTTGTAAATCTGCATTAGAATACCAAGCATCTTCTGGAGCAGTCGACTTTTATTGTCCTTGTTTAGATTGTGGAAATGTGAGCAAGGTTAGTAGTATTCATTTGCTTAGGGAGCATGTCTTTCGTCGTGGGTTTAGGCCTCAATACCACGTATGGGTTTGGCATGGTGAGGAGGGGAGATATGCAAGAAGCTGTAGGATAATGAACGATGTATGTGAAGAGGAGAAGGATAAATTAGGTGATGATTTCGAGGATGGTGAGTATGGGGATGATGAATATGGGGATGATGATAGAGATCGGGTAGACGAGATGATACAAGATGTAACACCGCAGAATTTCAAAGCGGAAAAGAAAGAACTAATAATAGTATTAATAGGACGATGGCGGAAACATTGTCTTCTGGGAATGTCACTACTACAAGAAATGTGTTTAAATAACTAAGTGATAAACCAACATAAGTAAATAGTATAAATAAATTAAATTAATTAAAGTAATATCCAAAAGATAAAACTAACTCTTCAACTAACTAAAAGTCTAAGCCTAAAACATCTAACATTTTAATGCTCACAACTCAACCCGAGCCCAAAATCAAAGAAGATTCCCATCAACATAACCTCGCAAAATATATAACAACAATCCACAATCGGTGGGAGTAACTAGCGATTCTTCCGTAACAAAAGAAATTAAAGCATGATTAAGACATAGATTAATAAGAAAGGAAATAATAAAGTCAAGTCAACTACGATATGCATCCACTTCCATATAACTCACAAATAACGCAAGTGAATAATAAATAGCAAGTGAGTTGGATAAAAATAAATAAATCATCTCAAAAGTACTTTTATAAAAATAGAAGTATAGGTAAAACAAGTTATTGAGTCAGAAACCGAACGCCAGTGAATCGCAATTCACTTCCTAAGGTTTGTCAGATCGCAATCTCCAGGTCAGTCTATGGGCTTACGTTCCCCACCGCCCGTGTCTAAGAATGGCCAAACTCCCGATGCAAGGTAGAACACGCAGTAACTCCCCGACCTCTCGGACGACAACAATTAACCCAGTGTGTACCCCTAGTTCGCAAACCATGTGGTTGGCATGTTCTTCACCGAGGACTACATCTATCCCATCGGATATTCTTATCTCAAAATAAAATCATGCATATCATCAAAGCATCATTCATCTTAAAATATTCATCAAAAAGGGATGCCACCCGGCCTTATACCCATAATTCATCAAAACAACTCTTCAAATTCCTCAAAAATAATAACTTACAAACTTTCAACAAATGTCTCCCACAATAAACACTTGAACATCTTTAAACATCAACAATGATATTAAACTAGTTTTTACAGCACCAACAAATCAATTAAAAATACATCACCAATTAACTCCAAGGCTTATTCAATAAAAGAGTAGTAACAATTAATCATTTTCTTTCATAAATCAAACATAAACATAAGGATACCCAATAATACTTACTGCAATCTACTGAACATCAGCAACCAAGAACATAATAGATTACAAATTATTTCTGATTAACAAGCTCTCAAATAATTTAAAAGAGTATCCTCAATTTCACAACAAAAACCCAATAATAATTATTAAAATAATGAGGTCGAGCACAAAAATCACATAAAAATTATGATACGACCCTAATCGCTCTACTGACATGGTATAATTTTTATTTATAATTTTCGGACTCTATAAGTATTTTTAAATGTTAATTTACAGAATACCCAATAAAGCCAATATAATAATCAAAAATAAAAATAAGCGCCCAAAAATTACCAAAAATATACATGACATGCATAAACTCACGTTAATACATAATATACAAAGAAATGAATTTTTAGGCTTCCAGAATAATTTTCATGATTTATATACTGACAGAAACGATAATGCAAAAACAGATAAATCAATTAAATAAACAGGTAAAAAGTAGGGAAAAATTATTCCAAGGCATGAAATACATACTACACATATAAAATGATTCATGAAAAATAATTTCAGCAATTTTAACATTCGTTCAATAATTATTTTGCAATTAAGCCAAAAACGCACAAAATACCAAATAAATCGAATAAATACTAAAACTCAGACGAAAATTATTGTTCTTTATACAATATTCACACAGCATACATAAAGTATATTCATGTCAAATTTCGTCAATAATTTCATTCAAAAAATATTTTAAATAATTCCTAGCGTAATAATCTAATACCGAATAATACTCTAATCACTATGGTTCTAAGATAACTACTAGTTACCGAGAACGTTGGGAGGAGAGCGAGTCTAAAGAGATACGAAAAATATGTGCAATCCAAGTCCTCCACGAACGAAAATTGTAGCAATAAGTCACTAGGCGTTTTCTTCTTGAACGTTGAAAACTCTTATTTCGTACTGCTCTGTTCCGACCATGATTCCCGATGATCAAAAGCTCGGATTCTAAATCGCCCTGGTCAAAGTTAAGAACAACATGTTGTAAACGTTCTATCTAAATTTGAAGACGATCCAACGGTTCGATCTCCGGCTACGGTTATTTTCGTGAAGGAGTGACAGGAAAAACCGGGTTGAACCTTTGTATTCTTTTCCTCTTCCTTTTCTCTCTTTCTTTTCTTGAAAACGGTGAGGGTTAAATGAGAATGATGCTGAACTTCTTTTAATAAATATCAGAATTTTATGGCAAGGAAAAAAAAATGAAGGGTTTAGGAGAAATGATTAGGGGGGTTATGGGGGTTACAAACTACCAAGAGTCATCAATTAAAAGAAATGAAATAAAAGAAGAGAAACATCTTCCTTCTCACTCCCCATAGCCGGCTGTCCAAGCCCAAGTACACCAAGATGATTTCGGCCCAAGTCATCAAAGGTCCACGCATCAAAAGTCCGTCACGCGATAAATCGATAAATTCCTAAATCGCGCCTAAACTTTGAAAATACTTAATAATGAAAATAATTCTAATAAATTATATTATAAATATAAATATAATGCACACATTAACACACCATATAATAAAATAATAATTCGGCTCCCAAAGTATAAAAAATCATTAATCTAGAGAAAATAATAGTTTTAGGGAAAACTTTTGCGGAAAAACTAGGAGCAAAATTATGGGTTGTTACACAAGAGGTTGAAGATCAGTCTTGCAAACGACCTCGTATGTTTGAGTCTATGTCTGAGGCTGCTGAAAGGCCGTTGTATCCAGGTTGTACGAAGTACACCAAACTTTCCGCTGTTATAACACTCTTCAATATTAAGTCGAAAGAAGGTTGGACGGATTGTAGTTTCACGTCGTTGTTGGAAGTTTTAGCTGATATGCTCCCTGATGGAATCGATCTGCCAAAGTCGAACTATTATGCTAAGAAACTCATGTGTCCTTTCGGTTTAGAGTACCAGAGGATACATGCTTGTCCAAACGATTGTGTGCTTTATCGTAATGAGTATGAGCATTTAGATGAGTGTCCACGTTGTGGATTATCAAGGTACAGGCGTGAAGGGGCTAGGGGTAGTGAAGGACCACCAGCTAAGGTGTTGTGGTATCTTCCCATAATACCTAGATTTAAGCACATGTTCTCAGTAAAAAAAGATGCGAAGAATATGCGGTGGCATGCAGATCGTAGGAAGAAAGACGGTTTGTTGAAGCATCCGGCTGATTCCCCTGAGTGGAAAAGTATCAATAGGGTGCATAAGCCGTTTGGTAACGAGGATAAGAATTTGAGGCTTGGATTATGTACGGATGGCATGAATCCCTTTGGCATCTTAGTTCTCAGCATAGTACATGGCCAGTAGTTTTAGTGATTTATAACTTGCCTCCTTGGTTGTGCATGAAACGCAAGTACATCATGTTGTCGTTTCTCATATCGGGGCCGAAACAACCTGGAAATGACATAGATGTATACCTTCAACCACTTGTTGAAGATTTATAGAAGATGTGGAACGAAGGAGTGTCGGTATTTGATGCGTATGCTAATGAAATTTTCACCATGCTTTTCTGTGCAATGAACGACTTTCCAGCTTATGGGAACTTATCTGGGTATAAGACCAAAGGAAAAAAACCGTGCCCGATTTGTATAGATGACATGAAGTCTACACACATTAAGGGCTGCAAACATGTCTATATGCGCACACGAAGGCTCCTTAGACGCGACCATCCCTATCGGTTTAAGAAAAAGGCCTTCGATGGGACGGTTGAAGAGGAAGTTGCTCATAGACCATTAACTGGTACTGAAGTTTATAATCAGGTTAAGGGCATTGAAATGATCTATGGTAAACCTGCGAATGACGTTGATGGAACTACAGGATTATGGAAAAAAGAGTCTATTTTTTGGAAACTCCCATATTGGAAAGATTCAAAAGTCAGACATTGTTTGGATGTCATGCACATTGAGAAGAATGTTTGTGATGCTATTCTTGCGACACTTATGAATATTCCGGGCAAGACAAAGGATGTTAAAGCGTCACGTCTTCACTTGGAAAAAAATAAGCTTCGACCGGAGTTGTGGGCTCAAAAAAGGGCCGGAAGGAAAAAGAAAGTAGTGGAGGAAAGGGTTGATGAGGAAACTGGGAAAAGAAAAAAGGTGGATGATTCGGAGAAGAATTATTTGCCACCAGCTTGCTACACGCTGTCGAAAGCTGAGAAACGGATTTTTTGTGAGTCATTGTATGGCATTAAGGTTCCAACTGGGTACTCATCGAATATGAAGCGATTTGTTACCTTAAATGGTGAGTTGAAGTTATCGAGTATGAAATCTCACAATTGTCATGTCATGATGCAAGTATTCTTACCGATTGTAACTGTGGGATACTTCCAAAGCATGTGAGGCACACCATTACAGAACTTTGTTCATTTTTTCATACAATATGCAGCAAAGTGCTACAACCGTCGACACTCGATGACTTGCAGGCTAGAATAGTTGAAACTTTATGCAAATTTGAGATGATTTTCCCCCCTGCATTCTTTGACATTATGGTGCATCTCATTGTCCATCTAGTTCGAGAAATTAAGTTGTGTGGTCCAGTGTTTTTGCGGTGGTGCTATCCTTTTGAGAGATATATGGGTACTTTGAAGGATAAAGTTCGAAATCTTGCACAATTAGAAGGTAGCATTATTCAAGGGATTGTGGCTGAAGAGGTCAGTAATTTTGTGGCAGAGTATGTTGCTGATGTTGATCCTATTGGCGTTCCGATATCTCGACACGAGGGCAGACTCGAGGGCAAGGGTACGATTGGCTCAAAATTGATCTCACCTTCTGTCGACAAGCGTACATAAGCTCACTTATTTGTGTTGCATCACGTGGCAGCTGTCCATCCTTATTTAGATGAGCATATGGAGGAATTACGTGTTAGCAACCCAAGAAAAGGAATAAGGGCATTGACGCAAATGCATAATAAGACGTTCATTGATTGGTTTCATCATCGAGTAGTGGATGATTTAGATGAAAATGTTTCTGAAACAGTCAAGTGGTTAGTATTTGGTCCCCGTGAATCTGTACACTCTTATGAGGGTTATGATATTAACGGGTATACGTTTTGGACTGAACGTCAAGATCTTAAGTCGACATCGCGACAGAATAGTGGTGTTTCACTTGTGGCGTCATCTACAAAATACGCAAGCTCGAAAGATAAGTCTCCCGTTCTTGCTGCCACCAACTATTATGGGCGAATTCAAGAAATATGGGAGCTTGACTACTCAGCTTTTCATATTTGCCTCTTTTGTTGCAATTGGGTTGATGATAATCGATGTTGCGTAAAAAAAGATGATCCTTGCGGATTCACTCTTGTGGACATGGGTCGTCTACGTGAAACTGAAGAGCCATTTATACTTGCATCACAAGCTAAACAAGTATTCTATGTAACTGATCCTGCTGATAATAAGTGGTCAATTGTTGTACCTGGCAAAAGGAGTATTCTGGGCATTGGTGATGTTGAGGATGAGGAAGAGTATGATGCATTTGAGGACATCCCAACTTTTACCTATCCTGAAAATAGCGTGGAAGATGATGTAAATATGTATGAGAACAATATGCGTGTTGATCACACGGAAGGGATACATGTTGAAACTCCTAAGAAACGGCAGAAGGTCAACAAATCATGAGACATATACTCAGGTTTATCTCTATTTCGTCCATTTCATGTCATTTTCATATATTTCGAGTCATGTTACTCAATTTTCTTGTTGAATATGATAATATAGCAAAAAATACGACTATTACGTAGATTTATAGGTGCTACTTTGTTGTTGGTTGGATTTCGGGAAAGTAAACATCATTTTAAGGTTATTTCGGCCGTTTCATGTCATTTTTCGTGTATTTCGAGTCATGTCACTCCAATTTCTTGTTGAATGTCGTAATATTGCATAAAATACGACTACTAAGTAGATTTATAGGTGCTACTTTGTTGTTGGTTGGATTTCGGGAAAGTAAGGGTCATTTTGGGCCTATTTCGTCCGTTTCATGTCATTTTCGTGTATTTCGAGTCATGGGACTCCAATTTCTTGTTGAATGTGGTAATATTGCATAAAATACGACTACTAAGTAGATTTATAGGTGCTTTTTTGTTGTTGGTTGGATTTCGGGAAAGTAAGGGTCATTTTGGGCCTATTTCGTCCGTTTCATGTCATTTTCGAGTATTTCGAGTCATGTGACTCCAATTTCTTGTTGAATGTGATAATATTGCATAAAATACGACTACTAAGTAGATTTATAGGTGCTACTTTTTTCATGGTTGGATTTCGGGAAAGTAAACGTCATTTTAAGCCTATTTCGGCCGTTTCATGTGATTTTCGTGTATTTCGAGTCATGTTAATCCAATTTGTTGTTCAATGTAATAATATTGCATAAAATACGACTACTAAGTAGGTTTATAGGTGCTACTTTGTTGTTGGTTGAATTTCGGGAAAGTTAGGGTCATTTTAGGCCTATCTCGTCCGTTTCATGTCATTTTCGTGTATTTCGAGTCATGTTAATCCAATTTGTTGGGGAATATGATCATATAACCTAAAATGTTGCTATTAAGTAGATTTATACGAGCTACTTTGTTGATGGTTGGATTTCGGGAAAATAAATATCATTTTAGGCCTATATATTTCGGCCGATTTATGTCTTTTTGTATATTTCGAGCCTCCCGCCCCCCCCTGCACGCCCCCGCTCCCCCCCGTCCAGCCCCTACCTACTTTCCCCCCTTGCACAGCCCCCCGCAAAGAACGCAAGCAAAGAAGCTCTCGGGCGACTATCTGCCATTGGCGCCGGCGCACTGGCGCCGCTGGTGGCCCACGACTTCCGATGTTGCATTATTGTTGGTCCTTATTCAATTTGTTATTTTTTTTAACCTGTACATATATATTAATTTCTATGTGTTTATAATTGCAGGGATAATTACTACATATGGATGAGATGACGACTAGTGAACACAAAACCGAGGATGAATCTTATGATGTGAGGAAGGACCCAGATAAAGGTGATCCCGAAGATCGAGATCTTCAATAACTTCATCCACAAATTGGTACAATTGTGAAAGCACAAAAAGTTTGTAGGAAAGAAGGTCAACAACGGGAGTTACAAACAAATCAACAACAAAGAAAATCGAAAGTGATGAAAAAGAGAAAGGGAAGAGGACCTACAAAGTTAATAAGTGCTACTCACTTGCATATGACTTTAGAGTACGATAACTTGGGTCAACCTTGTGGTGTGTGGCGTTGTAAGTATGGCAAACATATTGGCCTTTGCGTCCGGAGGCTCTCCATTTTGCATTCATGGCAAGAGGTGCCCGAGGGGATGAAGAAATTACTATGGAATGACACTATGGTAAGTTTCATAGTACCATTTAGTTTCTTATTATGTAGTACTAATGATAGAATTTAATCTATTACAACAAATGTGGAAACTAATATTTTTGTGCGTTCTTTTTGTAGAATCTCTTCAATATCGAAGATGATGAAGCCAAGAAGAATCTATTTCTATCCGCGCTTGCTCAGAGATTTTGAGATTTCAAGGCTAAGTTAGTGTCCGGTTGGATCACTAAGCGGAGGAAAAGAACAGGTACAAAGAAGAAGAAAATTTATGGGGGAGAAAAGCAAATCGAAGCTGAGGCTGCATTGGAAAATTCAGAGGAACCCACCACATTACCATATCAAATATGGAGAAATATCAAACCTGAAGAGTGGGAAGCATTTGTTGCCAAAAATACTACCCCGGAAGCTGTTGTAAGCAAAAGATTTTTATTATATTTACCACACTTAGCTCGAGTATTATTGTATATAACACCTAATCTTTTGTTTGTAATTATGTGTTTTTTCAGGCAAGACGTGAGAAAAAAAGCGCGAGTGCAAAAGCAAGGAAATATTATCATCATTTGGGTGCCCATTCCTACGATGAGGCGAGAAAAAAATGGATGTTTGCCCATTACCCCACACAGGATTCGACAACGACAACTAGCTCTACAACCACATCAGTTACACCGGCTCATCAACCAGACAGGGTCCTTGATTGGTGGTGTTCGATGCATGGGGTTGATGCAAAGGGAAACAGAGTGTTACCTGATCCCGTTACTGAAAAGATAGCCAATGTCATTGTAAGTACATATCATTTTAGGCCTATTTCGGCCATTTCATGTCATTTTCGAATAGTTTGAGTCATTGGGCTCCAATTTCTTGTCAAATATGATAATATAACCTAAAATATTGCTATTAAGTAGATTTATAGGTTATACTTTGTTATTGGTCGGATTTCGGGAACGTAAATATAATTTTAGGCCTATTTCGGCCATTCATGTCATTTTCGAATAGTTTGAGTCACTGGCCTCCAATTTCTTGTGAAACATGATAATATAACCTAAAATATTGCTATTAAGTAGATTTATAGGTTCTACTTTGTTATTGGTCGGATTTCGGGAACGTAAATATCATTTTAGGCCTATTTCGGCCATTTCATGTCATTTTCGAATAGTTTGAGTCACTGGCCTCCAATTTCTTGTGAAACATGATAATCTAACCTAAAATATTGCTATTAAGTAGATTTATAGGTTCTACTTTGTTATTGGTCGGATTTCGGGAACGTAAATATAATTTTAGGCCTATTTCGGCCATTCATGTCATTTTCGAATAGTTTGAGTCACTGGCCTCCAATTTCTTGTGAAACATGATAATATAACCTAAAATATTGCTATTAAGTAGATTTATAGGTTCTACTTTGTTATTGGTCGGATTTCGGGAACGTAAATATAATTTTAGGCCTATTTCGGCCATTTCATGTCATTTTCGAATAGTTTGAGTCATCGGCCTCCAATTTCTTGTGAAACATGATAATATAACCTAAAATATTGCTATTAAGTAGATTTATAGGTTCTACTTTGTTATTGGTCGGATTTCGGGAACGTAAATATAATTTTAGGCCTATTTCGGCCATTTCATGTCATTTTCGAATAGTTTTCTTGTGAAACATGATAATATAACCTAAAATATTGCTATTAAGTAGATTTATAGGTTCTACTTTGTTATTGGTCGGATTTCGGGAACGTAAATATCATTTTAGGCCTATTTCGGCCATTTCATGTCATTTTCGAATAGTTTGAGTCACTGGCCTCCAATTTCTTGTGAAACATGATAATATAACCTAAAATATTGCTATTAAGTAGATTTATAGGTTCTACTTTGTTATTGGTCGGATTTCGGGAACGTAAATATAATTTTAGGCCTATTTCGGCCATTTCATGTCATTTTCGAATAGTTTGATTCATCGGCCTCCAATTTCTTGTGAAACATGATAATATAACCTAAAATATTGCTATTAGGTAGATTTATAGGTTCTACTTTGTTATTGGTCGGATTTCGGGAACGTAAATATCATTTTAGGCCTTTTCGGCCATTTCATGTCATTTTCGAATAGTTTGAGTCACTTGGGCTCTAATTTCTTGTGAAACATGATAATATAACCTAAAATGTTGCTATTAAGTAGATTTATAGGTGCTACTTTGTTGTTGGTTGGATTTCGGGAAAATAAAGATCATTTTAGGCATATTTCGGCCATTTGACGTGTTTTTCGTTTATATCCATTATTCAAGTAACCCCACATCCCACACCCGCACTTTCCCCCCTCCTTACACGCCCCCTTACACAGTCCCCCCCTGCCCTCCCCTTGCACGGCCCGCCGCCGGCAACTTATTCTAAGTACGTTTTGTTTTTTTAAAAAAGTTAACGTCCAATTGTCTGTTGTTGTTTAATTTCTAGATCGGATTAAAGGAAAAGGAGGCAACCGGTGATTTCACTCCTACCGCACACATGGATGCTTTGCACGAAACTCTAGGAAAGGACCATAGTGGTCGTGTGAGGGGCGTGGGAGGTGTCCGCCTCGGCGTGCGAAAGGTATATGGTGAACAATACACTATAACGTCAAAATCAAGTGCAAGTAGTGTGAATTCGGCGTCGGTTGATGTGGAGGCTATCAAATCTGCAATTCGGGAGGAGCTTAGAGAGGAGATGACACATAACTTCAATGCTATGATGGAGCAAATGGGTCAACCGACCTTCCCATTGAAGAAAGGTAGTGATGTTCCATCTAGCCAACCGATCGGTGTTCCACAAACATCGGATAATCAAACGATACCTGCACCTGATTTACCAATACCCGAGTTGAAGGTAATCACTGTATTTGGTTTAATTTATCACGCTAAATCACTGTGCTTTATTAATTAACTATGTATTGTCCCTAAGTGCATGCAATTCTAAATGTAATGTTGTTTCATCGCTTAACTATTAATGACTTGTTTTGATTCAAAGGAGGAGACCCCATGCCGACTATTAGTTCAAGAAAATGATTCTGATAGTCTGATTGTGGTAGCTAGTGGTCATGCACAACCTCCTGGTGATCGACTACGAGTGCATCACCAGATAGTAAACAATGATCACTATATGGTGAGCATCGACTACATTGAGCCTGGTTTTGAAGACTTAGGTCTTCCGATGCCAAAACCGGAGGTTAGTCTACATACACTGAGTGATGCCCATGGTAGTTATGTTCTGTGGCCGCGTGCATGGGTGCGATTTTCAGATGAGGTACAACATAATAATATATATATATATATATATATATATATATATATATATATATATATATATATATATATATATATATATATATATATATATATATATATATATATATATATATATATATATATATATATGCGTTAATTTATGTAATAATCAACTCCGATTATATTAATTTTCTATGTCATATATATAATAATTAGTAATATTCTTATTATTACTTTTTACTAGGTTTCAAGGAAGGCCGGTTCACATGACAAGAAGGCTAAAAAGGTCCGTTCACCAAACAAGATGGCTAAGGAGGAAATTGGACGTGCCGAAATTGAACCAAATGTGTTCGATGACCAAGTTAGTATGTCAAACAATCCATGCTTCTCGAGCCGTTGGTGGTGCAAGGCCTTACTAAGGCATGTTATTGGTTGCATGAGTGTGTTAGCGATTTGCCCGATGATACTGCAATACATGTTCCTTTGGGGAAGGAACAATTCAACTACGCTGATGAGTCATCTACATGGATTTCCAAAGACGATGTTAAAGAATTAATTACGTGGAGAAATGTTGAGTGGAACAATGATACAAGCTTTCATGAGGTGATACATATCTTACTTTACAAGTTTATAATAGTTTTCAACTTCCATGATAAGTATGAGTATGTTTACTTTTTATTATATGCTTTCTCAGGTTATTGTGTACTGAATTGAATGAAAAAATGAGTGAGACAAAGATTGGTTGGTTATGTCCAAGTATGATGCGAGATGACAATTGTTTAAAAAACAAAACCGATGTGAAAGAATATCTCGATACTAGTTTCATCTTTGTTCCATATATTGAAGCGTAAGCTTGTTACACCAAACTTGATGCTTTACTTTATTTTCTATAACTTTATTTCCTTGTTTAGGAGAGTTCATTCTTGTTCCATATATCGATAACAAAATTCACCGAATTGTTGAATAAGTAACTTTATATTATTTCCTTATATAGTCTCCATTGGACGCTCATTGTGATATGTTTGTCAAATAATCACGTCTACCACTTTGATTCTCTTCGTCGACAACCACCACTGAGCTTACTAGTCAAGTCACTATTGAATAGGTAACTTAACTAGAACAATATATGTACCTAATATTACACATTTATATATATATTTATATATATATATATATATATATATATATATATATATATATATATATATATATATATATATATATATATATATATATATATATATTTTGGGCTCACGTGAGAATAACATACTTATATGAGAATACCTAGTTATATGAGAATAAATCTGAGCCCTTGGATCACTCTTATCTAACGGCCGTCATTTATTGTGTTTCATTAATCCAAAAAGAACTATCGTGCTTCCTTGATTCCTTCACCTATCTACAGAAGCTCAACCTACTGTAGCAAACCAACAATTTCATCCTCCATTATCGATGCTCGAACATGATTCAAAACTAGCTATTTCGTCCTCAATTGAAGCTGGGACAAGAATCAATATTCGAAGTTCTCCATTGAAGCTCGAAGAAGATTCAAAGAGGTATTTTTTCGAATTTTTTAAGCTCTATTTTTTAGTTATATCCCGAATGTTAGGGTTTCGTTTTCATAATTTTGATGTTATTACTCTGAAATTAAGCTATGGGGAAAAAGTGATTCTCATATTGTTGGTTTATTTTACTTGTTTCGCATTATTTTATTTTTCGATTTTGATCTTTGTAAGGTAAGACTTCCATCTTTTTTAGGTAATATGGAGTTTATGTTTTTGGTTTGTATTTGTAGTTGGTGATGTACTTTTAAGCAACTGGTGATGCACTTTTAAGCCACTGGTGATGTATTTTTAAGCCACCATTAGTTATATCAGTTGATAATGATTCATGGATAATTGGTGATAATTATTGATAATGTAAATATTGATTATTGATAATATATGGTTCTAATAAGTAGATTCAGAATTCAATTTTCTTGTTTTTCAAAATTTTTTACTCACTGGTAAGCTCAAAAAATTCCAGATTTTGGACTTAAATGAGTGATAGAAACTGATAGAAATAACTCTATTGAATTGGACTAATTGAAGGATTTTTTCGACAAGAAGCTCAATTGAATGATAGAAATAACTCGTCCATCCCATCTCGAGCTCTATAATTCATATCTATCGATTATAATTGCTACAGGGAGTGAGAATATATGTGGACATCTAACCAAATTGCTTCAAAAGTGTTGTATTTCAATTCTGTTTCTATAATTTTTCTTTTCCCTTCTTAAAAATTATGTGGACTGTGATCCTCCTTTCCTTGAAGAATTAGTTATATCTACTAATATACTTTAAGTGACAAGAATAATTTAGATCAGTGTATACTTAACCACTTCAGACCTGCTGCCAGTTATTTGGTCTTAGAATCTTCAAGATATATAATTTTTCTACGAGTTAATTGCTGGTGCTTTGTAACCTCACATTTGACTTCTTTTGGTGCACAAATACTCCCTATGATATAGTAACATAATATAGAATTTACATTAGTATAGATTAACTAGCTTTATTTGCACAAGATTAAACTTCATAGGATTCTCGAATTAACAAGTGAACCTTCCGAGTTCCGAGTTCCTAGGCATTGTTAGTTCTATGCGAGTGAATGCACCTACATCAATATGATTGACCGTATCACATACTTGCTATTTCACTTGTTGCATATTGGTTATTGTTATGAATTAATATAATTTGTTTATGTGATTTTCATCAGGTTTGATTTTGTAGATCATATTTCTATGGAGGAAGTTGAAAGTAAAGATTCTGTTTGTGAGTTTGGAAATCGTATGTCTCCATCCGGACTTCATTTTGTGATTGAAAGGATGAGTTCTGAACAGAAAAAGTTGTCAAAGATACCAGCTTTGGTGTTTTTCTTGATTTGGGCTTTGGGGTCTCTAAACAACAAGCCAAGTCTTTAGCTCATTGAGAACTTGGACCCATATAGTCGTATGTTATATATGCGAGATGGAAAAATCAAGATTGATCGAGAAGATGTCCAAGTGTTTGGATTTCCTGTGGGTCCAAACATTGTGAAGGAAGTGATGAAGGATGATGACAATGAAGGTTTTAGTGATAATGTGTAGTCACATTGAATGAGTATTGTGCCCTGATCTCTCAAGAACATATATTTAGCTCTTTGAATTTGTTTGTACAAATTAAAACTGATTGGTACAATTCATTATTGTTTTTCTTATATGAAGTTATTGAATTTACTTAATGTACATCATATCTTTACTTCATATACATCACTGGTACACTATATGTACATTGCCATGCTTCTATGAGTACTGTACATCTGACATTGCTTTGTCATTTCAAATATCTAATAGAATTTCTTATATGTACGATCCATTATTGTTTTTTCTTATATGTATAGTTTAAAACTTATTTATACGATCCAGAGGGTTGTTTTAGTAGTTATGTTTATCGAACTCCATTGTAACTATTGTTGCTCTAAACATTTATAATCAGTGATGTACTTTTAAGCTATATTTGATGTACTTTTGATTCACCAGTGATGTACTTTTAAGCCATTGGTGATGTACTTTTAAATAAAGAAAGAAAAATGGTGTTTGGTTTAACATGGTGTAGGCCATATACACCAGGGCTCAAAGATATGATTTTTATTGTTGATTACAAATTAGAGAAGCAAATGCAGATGTGGGCAGCGCTCCCAGTGTTGCGTTGTGGCATCCTCCACCATCGAGTGTGTTCAAGAAAATAATGGGTATGGAATCAGCTTTGCAAGCTGTGCTCAAGAACACGAATGTCGTTGGATTTCATTCCATGAGACTTGTATATGTCATGCACTCATGTTCGATGCGACGATAGCAGATACCATGTATACTTTATTGCATTAGCCTATTTTAGGGACATGATACAAAACGCATAATTTTTTTTCTTCCTAGGAGTAATGTATAGTTAGCTATGTGTACTGATCCGTTTTCAATCTGACTTGGCTCTTTCCATGAATCGTACACAATAGTATATAGTATACATGGATGGAAATGTTAATGAGAGCATTGAATATCTAATTGAAGCAGAGTACATGAATTGACAGGGTTGTTTGATGCAGTGAGTTGCTCGAAATTGAAAGCAATTAGCAAGGAGTTACTACTTACTATCACAACAAAGATATTGCTATACTCCTAACACTTTAGGACACTAGGGAGAAAGTATAGAGCAGAAGTCAGACTGTAATACTGATATAAAACTCTTTCTTGCTTATATAGTAAAATTTCAGTTTTTAGCATTTCCAAACTCAAATCTATATTAATAGCGGAACATCCAAGACCATACACTAACCAGAACACAAAATATCCATATTAATAGCTGCTTAAATGAGAAGTGGTCCTTCTTGGACATCTTATGTACAACAAGTGACGGTTCCAGACTTCCAGTAGTGAAGAAAGTTCGCAACATTCCATTAGCAGCCCCTCCTGCTACATTGCCTTCAGCTTCACTACCTTGGTTTGGTGGTGCTCTGTTCTGCTCATACAGTTCCAACATTTGATTGCTAACCTCTACAGAAGTGAATCAAGGAATATGAATGCAACAATCAGACTAATTCTTAATGAAAAAAGAAAAGTATTGCATCATGTAATCTCATGGCATTATCTCCCCGTTCTAACATGTAGAATAGGAGGGAAACAAACAGACAAAGAGAAATGATGGAATATAAACATATTACGAGAAATAACTAGATGTCCCTATGGTTCCAAAGCAAGTTGTGAAGTTATGTCTCGGTTTATTCAAAGTAACATTAATGATACTGCTATTTCCTACTTTTGTGAAGTTATGTCTCAATTTATTACAAGTAACACTAATGATACTGATCTATCTACTTATGTGAAGTTTTGTCAAACGACTCAATCTAGAGTCTTAAGACCAGATCATCTACATGTTCACAAAATATCAGCAGCACACATCATGTTATTGGCATTCCACATTTCTTGAGTGAGTTCTAGCCTTCTAGGATTGTGAGCAAGGAAGACATTATGATGATGCCTACGAGAGGTAAGTGGGGCAATACCCACCATGAAGAAGTGAAGTCGGGGGGATGAGGTTAATTCACCGCGATCCAATCTTTAACATTTGAGCATGTTTAAAATTGATCATGAATTAACTCGAACATAATTCACCTTACCAGCATTCTATACAGATCTAACAACACATTGAACAATATTAAGGACTGAATGACAATCAACATAAGACCACGAACACTCACATCTTGGGGTGCTGAGCTTCAAAGTCCTGAAGCAAATATCATAGAGAGCCTTATCGTCCAAAACCATAATTCATCAGCATTTTCGACCAACTGGTGGCCAGAAAGAGTGGCATTGTAAGGCTCAACAACGGTGTCCGAAACTTTTGGAGATGGGAAGACAGAGTAGGTAAGCATCATCCTATCACGGTACTCCTCTCTCACCTTTGATATCAATAGAGTTCCCATTCCATGACCTGTACCACCTCCCAAGGAATGACATACCTGAAATAGTTGTCACCAAATATAACTTTAAACATAACATATACATACATACTATAAGTCTATAATTAACAGTACAAGAAAATAAACCCTTTTGCTTTAACAACCATTCTCATTTACAAGTCAAGCCAGAAAGGCCTACACTTATTTTTAATGTCACCAACCCTTCTGCCAGACTTTTTTAACTCAAACATACAAAAAACATGTAAAGTGTTGGTCTGCTGAAAAAATCTTCATTTTCAGCCAAGTAGTTAATTACTTCAATTTAGATAAGCAACGGAGAGACGAGAAGTCGAGAACCCCCAACAAGAGATAAAAAATGGTATTTGAACACCTATAGCAGGCAGGAAATGAACATCATAGGCTAGCCTTGCCGTACTCAATTTTTAAAATGGGATATGATCTTTCTATTCTAATCTTCGTAAAAAGAGTGCAAATTATATGTGCAATAGCAGCAACGGCCCTACAAGTCTTTTCCATAGTCTTCCCTGGAAAAAAACTCCAAACTCTAAACCTCCAAAGAGCATGATGAATCCTGCCTTAATAAAGATATTTGATTCTAGCTAACAGGTCTATGATTGGCTTTTCCAGTAACCTTACAAGAGATATGCCAATAGTCCAATTATAACCTCATAATGAATAATTTTATCGTACCCTTATAAATGAGATGTGGAAACTTGAACTCATTTGACTATCAATTCTGAATATAGATTGCTTGAATACATGAAGTACAAAGCTTTCCACATGACAAAATTTGGATAAGCGACTAATTGTGTTCATAACTAAGTTCAAATTGAATTTATGCTAATGCATATTAAAAAAATCTATAGTTTTGGCCTTCAATACCACCTATACATACATCACAAGGGAAAGGAAGGTTGAAACTCTCACTCAACAATACATCCTCAAAAAGTCTAGGTTGGATCAACTGTTGGACATACATGAAATAATCCAACTCAATCTCACTAGGTTTATCACAATCATATTATTTTAGTGGCCTTAGAGAAAACAAATAAGTGTCATTTGGTCCGAGAGGCATCATCATTCATCAACAAGACCCAGTTTCAAAAAAAAAAAACAGGAGAAAGTATATGAGACAAGACAATGAACTAAGGACAATGAAACCAACCACCAGAGCATGTTGACATAATCTGCAACAACTGATTTCAAGCATGTATCCAAAAAGATGAGCACGATCTTCTCCACAAAGATTTGACGATATCATCCAGAAAGTTACTTGGAATTTGTAATCTCTGCTAATAGCCCCATCGTAATGCTAACTAACTAAAACTGCTAACTAACTTTTTCTGAAAGAAAGACCGAAGCATATTGAGCTAGCAGCTCGTAGATATTAGATAGGCTACCGTTCTTGAACCTACAATTTTATTCTGTTTAAAGAGGCCTCCATGATTATTATACCTCCTTTGTAGTGTACTATTACTCTTCTAAACTACTTAACTCTTCTAAACTTTCCATTCCACTTCTCTTCCTATACCTCTATAACATTTTCTTTCTTTTAATCAATTGGTTTCCTTCTATCCAAATATAAATTCCCAACTTATACTTATTATTAACTTATTAATGTCCTTGAGATTAAATGTACTTGTAGTGTGGCACTGATGTACATGTAGTAAACATATGATGGACATGACCAAACTGATCTGATAGTACCCATTACCCATTGTACCCATTACCTAGCTAAACAAAACATAAAGATAGCAAAGTTTTCAAAAGCAACCCACTTGAACAAAAGTTCCTCAGCAGTACACAACCACAGAACAAAACGACATATATAGAAGAACATGAACAAAAGTTCAGTAACATTCCATCACCATCAAGTATAGTCTCTAAAATACCTAATTTTCGAATAAAAGATGTGAAAAACATAGCTTATAATTAGGGAATCCATGAATTAAGAGTAGAACACAAGTACATCAATTCTAAAAAATTCGAATTCCATGAATTAGATTTACTTGCACACGATAATGATTGAAAAACCAAAAAAAAATGAGCAGTACCAAAAGTTACTTGATGTATGAATTTCGATCAGATAGAAAAAATTAGATTTAGTTTGCAATCAATAGATCGATGTGAAAGGTATGAGTTTTTAATTTTTCCTCATGTCAAAGGTATTGTTCACGCTTCAATTGAAATGTTGCCGCGAAAAGAATGGTATTGTTTTTGGTGCTTTGGGCAAATCGCAGCCGTTAGGTTTTGTATGATCTAACGGTTGTAGTTTATTCTCATATATTTTTCTATTCTCACATAACTCTTCATTCTCACCGGATCCCGACTATATATATATATATATATATATATATATATATATATATATATATATATATATATATTAAACATCTTATAATGTATTGATGTAGTGTGATGAAGCAAAGATTAAGGACTTGGACTTCGATTAGGAAAAGCTCCTCTTTGGATATCGATTGAGGTAACTACTTTGGTGAATCTTATGCCGAACCATTTATTTTCATATACTCTAAATTTAGCATGAATGTTTTTGGATGATTAAATTTGGTGAATTTCAGTGTCCGCAACAAAAGAATGGTGTTGATTGTGGCTATTATGTACTGCGGTACATGTTTGATATAGTCAACCGTTGTACTGACATCGATTATCTTCAAAAGGTATGTAACTAATTAGTTTATTTAATTTAGATTAAATTGATAGGTAAGAATTAGTTTATTTTGGAAATTGTAGCATAAATTAACTATAATCATATCGACCCCGAAACTACCCCAAAACTTGAACTATAATCTTTTGCACCTAAATATGACATTAACACTTCAACTATGCATAAAGTAAGTGGTGTGTGTTAGTTTTGCTCCTATATGTAACATGTGGCTAGTTTTGGGAAGTGAAATAGCTCAAATTCACAAAAATCAACCCCGAAACGAACCTAAAAATTGAACTTCTAATCTTTTGCACCTAAATATGACATTAACACTTCAAGTATGCATAAAGTAAGTGGTGTGTGTTAGTTTTGCTCCTATATGTAACATGTAGCTAGTTTTGAGAAGTGAAATAGCTCAAATTCACAAAAATCGACCCCGAAACGAACCTAAAAATTGAACTTTTAATCTTTTGCACCTAAATATGACATTAACACTTCAAGTATGCATAAAGTAAGTGGTGTGTGTTAGTTTTGCTCCTATATGTAACATGTAGCTAGTTTTGGGAAGTGAAATAGCGAAAATTCACAAAAATCGACCCCGAAACGAACCTAAAAATTGAACTTCTAATCTTTTGCACCTAAATATGACATTAACACTTCAAGTATGCATAAAGTAAGTGGTGTGTATTAGTTTTGCTCCTATATGTAACATGTATCTAGTTTTGGGAAGTGAAATAGCTCAAATTCACAAAAATCGACCCCGAAACGAACCTAAAAATTGAACTTTTAATCTTTTGCACCTAAATATGACATTAACACTTCAAGTATGCATAAAGTAAGTGGTGTGTGTTAGTTTTCCTCCTATATGTAACATGTAGCTAGTTTTAGAAAGTGAAATAGCTCAAATTCACAAAAATCGACCTCGAAACGAACCTAAAAATTGAACTTCTAATCTTTTGCACCTAAATATGACATTAACACTTCAAGTATGCATAAAGTAAGTGGTGTGTGTTAGTTTTGCTCCTATATGTAACATGTAGCTTGTTTTGGGAAGTGAAATAGCTCAAATTCACAAAAATCGACCCCGAAACGAACCTAAAAATTGAACTTCTAATCTTTTGCACCTAAATATGACATTAACACTTCAACTATGCATAAAGTAAGTGGTGTGTGTTAGTTTTGCTCCTATATGTAACATGTAGCTAGTTTTGGGAAGTGAAATAGCTCAAATTCACAAAAATCTACCCCGAAACGAACCTAAAAATTGAACTTCTAATCTTTTGCACCTAAATTTGATATTAACACTTCAACTATGCATAAAGCAAGTGGTGTGTGTTAGTTTTGCTCCTATATGTAACATGTAGCTAGTTTTGGGAAGTGAAATAGCTCAAATTCACAAAAATCGACCCCGAAACGAACCTAAAAATTGAACTTCTAATCTTTTGCACCTAAATATGACATTAACACTTCAACTATGCATAAAGTAAGTGGTGTGTGTTAGTTTTGCTCTTATATGAAACATGTAGCTAGTTTTGCGAAGTGAAATAGCTCAAATTCACAAAAATCGACCTCGAAACGAACCTAAAAATTGAACTTCTAATCTTTTGCACCTAAATTTGATATTAACACTTCAACTATGCATAAAGTAAGTGGTGTGTGTTAGTTTTGCTCCTATATATAACATGTAGCTAGTTTTGGGAAGTGAAATAGCTCAAATTCACAAAAATCGACCTCGAAACGAACCTAAAAATTGAACTTCTAATCTTTTGCATCTAAATATGACATTAACACTTCAACTATGCATAAAGTAAGTGGTGTGTGTTAGTTTTGCTCCTATATGTAACATGTAGCTAGTTTTGGGAAGTGAAATAGCTCAAATTCACAAAAATCGACTCGAAAATTGGTTGTTTAATTAGCTAATTGCAAGAGTTAGTTGTTATTATATATTGTAAATGTTTGACTTGATCTTATTAATTTATTATATTCATATTATTTCAAGGTTTACATGGATACGACGCACCAAGGTTGAATGAATTCACAATTGAAGAATTGGATGAAGTTCGAAACAAGTTGGCAACCTACATTTGTGAAGATTGTCTATGATACATTGGTTAGGATTTTGCAAGAACTAGCTAGAAGTTCGAAACATGTTGGCAAGCTATTCGGTTGTTGCGTTAATGTAGCTTTTTGTATTAGAATTAATATAATTTTGCCTTAATATGTACTCTTTACCATTATTATTATTATTATTATTATTATTATTATTATTAATTTTTTTTTTATTATATATATATATATATATATATATATATATATATATATATATATATTAAACATCTTATAATGTATTGATGTAGTGTGATGAAGCAGCATTAAGGACTTGGACTTCGATTAGGAAAGCTCCTCTTTGGATATCAGTTGAGGTAACTACTTTGGTGAATCTTATGCCGAACCATTTATTTTCATATACTCTAAATTTAGCATGAATGTTTTTGGATGTTTAAATTTGGTGAATTTCAGTGTCCGCAACAAAAGAATGGTGTTGATTGTGGCTATTATGTCTTGCGGTACATGTTTGATATAGTCAACCGTTGTACCGACATCGATTATCTTCAAAAGGTATGTAACTAATTAGTTTATTTAATTTAGATTAAATTGATAGGTAAGAATTAGTTTATTTTGGAAATTGTAGCATAAATGAACTATAATCATATCGACCCCGAAACTACCCCAAAACTTGAACTATAATCTTTTGCACCTAAGTATGACATTAACACTTCAACTATGCATAAAGTAAGTGGTGTGTGTTAGTTTTGCTCCTATATGTAACATATGGCTAGTTTTGGGAAGTGAAATAGCTCAAATTCACAAAAATCAACCCCGAAACGAACCTAAAAATTGAACTTCTAATCTTTTGCACCTAAATATGACATTAACACTTCAAGTATGCATAAAGTAAGTGGTGTGTGTTAGTTTTGCTCCTATATGTAACATGTAGCTAGTTTTGAGAAGTGAAATAGCTCAAATTCACAAAAATCGACCCCGAAACGAACCTAAAAATTGAACTTTTAATCTTTTGCACCTAAATATGACATTAACACTTCAAGTATGCATAAAGTAAGTGGTGTGTGTTAGTTTTGCTCCTATATGTAACATGTAGCTAGTTTTGGGAAGTGAAATAGCGAAAATTCACAAAAATCGACCCCGAAACGAACCTAAAAATTGAACTTCTAATCTTTTGCACCTAAATATGACATTAACACTTCAAGTATGCATAAAGTAAGTGGTGTGTATTAGTTTTGCTCCTATATGTAACATGTGTCTAGTTTTGGGAAGTGAAATAGCTCAAATTCACAAAAATCGACCCCGAAACGAACCTAAAAATTGAACTTTTAATCTTTTGCACCTAAATATGACATTAACACTTCAAGTATGCATAAAGTAAGTGGTGTGTGTTAGTTTTCCTCCTATATGTAACATGTAGCTAGTTTTAGGAAGTGAAATAGCTCAAATTCACAAAAATCGACCTCGAAACGAACCTAAAAATTGAACTTCTAATCTTTTGCACCTAAATATGACATTAACACTTCAAGTATGCATAAAGTAAGTGGTGTGTGTTAGTTTTGCTCCTATATGTAACATGTAGCTTGTTTTGGGAAGTGAAATAGCTCAAATTCACAAAAATCGACCCGAAACGAACCTAAAAATTGAACTTCTAATCTTTTGCACCTAAATATGACATTAACACTTCAACTATGCATAAAGTAAGTGGTGTGTGTTAGTTTTGCTCCTATATGTAACATGTAGCTAGTTTTGGGAAGTGAAATAGCTCAAATTCACAAAAATCTACCCCGAAACGAACCTAAAAATTGAACTTCTAATCTTTTGCACCTAAATTTGATATTAACACTTCAACTATGCATAAAGCAAGTGGTGTGTGTTAGTTTTGCTCCTATATGTAACATGTAGCTAGTTTTGGGAAGTGAAATAGCTCAAATTCACAAAAATCGACCCCGAAACGAACCTAAAAATTGAACTTCTAATCTTTTGCACCTAAATATGACATTAACACTTCAACTATGCATAAAGTAAGTGGTGTGTGTTAGTTTTGCTCTTATATGAAACATGTAGCTAGTTTTGCGAAGTGAAATAGCTCAAATTCACAAAAATCGACCTCGAAACGAACCTAAAAATTGAACTTCTAATCTTTTGCACCTAAATTTGATATTAACACTTCAACTATGCATAAAGTAAGTGGTGTGTGTTAGTTTTGCTCCTATATATAACATGTAGCTAGTTTTGGGAAGTGAAATAGCTCAAATTCACAAAAATCGACCTCGAAACGAACCTAAAAATTGAACTTCTAATCTTTTGCATCTAAATATGACATTAACACTTCAACTATGCATAAAGTAAGTGGTGTGTGTTAGTTTTGCTCCTATATGTAACATGTAGCTAGTTTTGGGAAGTGAAATAGCTCAAATTCACAAAAATCTACCCCGAAACGAACCTAAAAATTGAACTTCTAATCTTTTGCACCTAAATATGACATTAACACTTCAACTATGCATAAAGTAAGTGGTGTGTGTTAGTTTTGCTCCTATATGTAACATGTAGCTAGTTTTGAGAAGTGAAATAGCTCAAATTCACAAAAATCGACCCCGAAACGAACCTAAAAATTGAACTTTTAATCTTTTGCACCTAAATATGACATTAACACTTCAAGTATGCATAAAGTAAGTGGTGTGTGTTAGTTTTGCTCCTATATGTAACATGTAGCTAGTTTTGGGAAGTGAAATAGCGAAAATTCACAAAAATCGACCCCGAAACGAACCTAAAAATTGAACTTCTAATCTTTTGCACCTAAATATGACATTAACACTTCAAGTATGCATAAAGTAAGTGGTGTGTATTAGTTTTGCTCCTATATGTAACATGTGTCTAGTTTTGGGAAGTGAAATAGCTCAAATTCACAAAAATCGACCCCGAAACGAACCTAAAAATTGAACTTTTAATCTTTTGCCCCTAAATATGACATTAACACTTCAAGTATGCATAAAGTAAGTGGTGTGTGTTAGTTTTCCTCCTATATGTAACATGTAGCTAGTTTTAGAAAGTGAAATAGCTCAAATTCACAAAAATCGACCTCGAAACGAACCTAAAAATTGAACTTCTAATCTTTTGCACCTAAATATGAAATTAACACTTCAAGTATGCATAAAGTAAGTGGTGTGTGTTAGTTTTGCTCCTATATGTAACATGTAGCTTGTTTTGGGAAGTGAAATAGCTCAAATTCACAAAAATCGACCCCGAAACGAACCTAAAAATTGAACTTCTAATCTTTTGCACCTAAATATGACATTAACACTTCAACTATGCATAAAGTAAGTGGTGTGTGTTAGTTTTGCTCCTATATGTAACATGTAGCTAGTTTTGGGAAGTGAAATAGCTCAAATTCACAAAAATCTACCCCGAAACGAACCTAAAAATTGAACTTCTAATCTTTTGCACCTAAATTTGATATTAACACTTCAACTATGCATAAAGCAAGTGGTGTGTGTTAGTTTTGCTCCTATATGTAACATGTAGCTAGTTTTGGGAAGTGAAATAGCTCAAATTCACAAAAATCGACCCCGAAACGAACCTAAAAATTGAACTTCTAATCTTTTGCACCTAAATAGGAAATTAACACTTCAACTATGCATAAAGTAAGTGGTGTGTGTTAGTTTTGCTCTTATATGAAACATGTAGCTAGTTTTGCGAAGTGAAATAGCTCAAATTCACAAAAATCGACCTCGAAACGAACCTAAAAATTGAACTTCTAATCTTTTGCACCTAAATTTGATATTAACACTTCAACTATGCATAAAGTAAGTGGTGTGTGTTAGTTTTGCTCCTATATATAACATGTAGCTAGTTTTAGGAAGTGAAATAGCTCAAATTCACAAAAATCGACCTCGAAACGAACCTAAAAATTGAACTTCTAATCTTTTGCACCTAAATATGACATTAACACTTCAACTATGCATAAAGTAAGTGGTGTGTGTTAGTTTTGCTCCTATATGTAACATGTAGCTAGTTTTTGGAAGTGAAATAGCTCAAATTCACAAAAATCGACTCGAAAATTGGTTGTTTAATTAGCTAATTGCAAGAGTTAGTTGTTATTATATATTGTAAATGTTTGACTTGATCTTATTAATTTATTATATTCATATTATTTCAAGGTTTACATGGATACGACGCACCAAGGTTGAATGAATTCACAATTGAAGAATTGGATGAAGTTCGAAACAAGTTGGCAACCTACATTTGTGAAGATTGTCTATGATACATTGGTTAGGATTTTGCAAGAACTAGCTAGAAGTTCGAAACAAGTTGGCAAGCTATTCGGTTGTTGCGTTAATGTAGCTTTTTGTATTAGAATTAATATAATTTTGCCTTAATATGTACTCTTTACCATTATTATTATTATTATTATTATTATTATTATTATTATTATTATTATTATTATTATTATTATTATTATTATTATTATTATATATATATATATATATATATATATATATATATATATATATATATATATATATATATATATATATATATATATATATATATATATATATTAAACATCTTATAATGTATTGATGTAGTGTGATGAAGCAGCATTAAGGACTTGGACTTCGATTAGGAAAAGCTCCTCTTTGGATATCAGTTGAGGTAACTACTTTGGTGAATCTTATGCCGAACCATTTATTTTCATATACTCTAAATTTAGCATGAATGTTTTTGGATGTTTAAATTTGGTGAATTTCAGTGTCCGCAACAAAAGAATGGTGTTGATTGTGGCTATTATGTACTGCGGTACATGTTTGATATAGTCAACCGTTGTACTGACATCGATTATCTTCAAAAGGTATGTAACTAATTAGTTTATTTAATTTAGATTAAATTGATAGGTAAGAATTAGTTTATTTTGGAAATTGTAGCATAAATGAACTATAATCATATCGACCCCGAAACTACCCCAAAACTTGAACTATAATCTTTTGCACCTAAATATGACATTAACACTTCAACTATGCATAAAGTAAGTGGTGTGTGTTAGTTTTGCTCCTATATGTAACATGTGGCTAGTTTTGGGAAGTGAAATAGCTCAAATTCACAAAAATCAACCCCGAAACGAACCTAAAAATTGAACTTCTAATCTTTTGCACCTAAATATGACATTAACACTTCAAGTATGCATAAAGTAAGTGGTGTGTGTTAGTTTTGCTCCTATATGTAACATGTAGCTAGTTTTGAGAAGTGAAATAGCTCAAATTCACAAAAATCGACCCCGAAACGAACCTAAAAATTGAACTTTTAATCTTTTGCACCTAAATATGACATTAACACTTCAAGTATGCATAAAGTAAGTGGTGTGTGTTAGTTTTGCTCCTATATGTAACATGTAGCTAGTTTTGGGAAGTGAAATAGCGAAAATTCACAAAAATCGACCCCGAAACGAACCTAAAAATTGAACTTCTAATCTTTTGCACCTAAATATGACATTAACACTTCAAGTATGCATAAAGTAAGTGGTGTGTATTAGTTTTGCTCCTATATGTAACATGTATCTAGTTTTGGGAAGTGAAATAGCTCAAATTCACAAAAATCGACCCCGAAACGAACCTAAAAATTGAACTTTTAATCTTTTGCACCTAAATATGACATTAACACTTCAAGTATGCATAAAGTAAGTGGTGTGTGTTAGTTTTCCTCCTATATGTAACATGTAGCTAGTTTTAGGAAGTGAAATAGCTCAAATTCACAAAAATCGACCAAGAAACGAACCTAAAAATTGAACTTCTAATCTTTTGCACCTAAATATGACATTAACACTTCAAGTATGCATAAAGTAAGTGGTGTGTGTTAGTTTTGCTCCTATATGTAACATGTAGCTTGTTTTGGGAAGTGAAATAGCTCAAATTCACAAAAATCGACCCCGAAACGAACCTAAAAATTGAACTTCTAATCTTTTGCACCTAAATATGACATTAACACTTCAACTATGCATAAAGTAAGTGGTGTGTGTTAGTTTTGCTCCTATATGTAACATGTAGCTAGTTTTGGGAAGTGAAATAGCTCAAATTCACAAAAATCTACCCCGAAACGAACCTAAAAATTGAACTTCTAATCTTTTGCACCTAAATTTGATATTAACACTTCAACTATGCATAAAGCAAGTGGTGTGTGTTAGTTTTGCTCCTATATGTAACATGTAGCTAGTTTTGGGAATTGAAATAGCTCAAATTCACAAAAATCGACCCCGAAACGAACCTAAAAATTGAACTTCTAATCTTTTGCACCTAAATATGACATTAACACTTCAACTATGCATAAAGTAAGTGGTGTGTGTTAGTTTGCTCTTATATGAAACATGTAGCTAGTTTTGCGAAGTGAAATAGCTCAAATTCACAAAAATCGACCTCGAAACGAACCTAAAAATTGAACTTCTAATCTTTTGCACCTAAATTTGATATTAACACTTCAACTATGCATAAAGTAAGTGGTGTGTGTTAGTTTTGCTCCTATATATAACATGTAGCTAGTTTTGGGAAGTGAAATAGCTCAAATTCACAAAAATCGACCTCGAAACGAACCTAAAAATTGAACTTCTAATCTTTTGCACCTAAATATGACATTAACACTTCAACTATGCATAAAGTAAGTGGTGTGTGTTAGTTTTGCTCCTATATGTAACATGTAGCTAGTTTTGGGAAGTGAAATAGCTCAAATTCACAAAAATCGACTCGAAAATTGGTTGTTTAATTAGCTAATTGCAAGAGTTAGTTGTTATTATATATTGTAAATGTTTGACTTGATCTTATTAATTTATTATATTCATATTATTTCAAGGTTTACATGGATACGACGCACCAAGGTTGAATGAATTCACAATTGAAGAATTGGATGAAGTTCGAAACAAGTTGGCAACCTACATTTGTGAAGATTGTCTATGATACATTGGTTAGGATTTTGCAAGAGCTAGCTAGAAGTTCGAAACAAGTTGGCAAGCTATTCGGTTGTTGCGTTAATGTAGCTTTTTGTATTAGAATTAATATAATTTTGCCTTAATATGTACTCTTTACCATTATTATTATTATTATTATTATTATTATTATTATTATTATTATTATTATTATTATTATTATTATTATTATTATTATTATTATTATTATTATTATATTATTATTATTATATATATATATATATATATATATATATATATATATATATATATATATATATATATATATATATATATATATATATGCATTATGAGGTTTGTAATATGGTACAAAGCAAAGCAGCAAGGAACCAGCGACACAGGGAACGAGCGCATATATAATATTATATAGCTGAATTTTTTTTATAAAAAAAAAATTACAAAAGGGCTGCGGTTAATTGGGAAAACCGCATCCCTTGGACAAATAAGGGTTGCGGTTAATTGGAAAAACCGCAGGCCTTAATTAACCAAGGGCCGCGGTTTTCCCAATTAACCGCAGCCCTTATTTGGCCAAGGGCTGCGGTTTTCTTACTACCGCAGCCCTTATTTCTCCAAGAACCGCTTAACCACAACCCTTCCTATATGTTAAGGGCTGCTACTCTAATTGCTGCGGTCAAAAAACGCAGCCCTTAGGCCACTTTTGACCGCAGCCCTTAGGCTTTTTTCCACTAGTGTAACTAACCACTAACCTAAGTATAATGGCAAGCAAGGGTCATTCTTCCACAAGGACTAAGGGTAATCACCGAAAATGTTAATTATAATAAGCTAGGCTAAGATATAGTTAAGAGATTTGTCAATTAACAACTAAAATCTATTAAATAAAAGGAACTAGGGTAGGGGAATTCACCAATTATATCAATCATGAAAACAATTAGGCAAATAAGGGGGTAGTCTAAAGAGAATGAATCAAAGGGATCATCTAACAAATCCCTAATTACTCTTTCAAGCTAAAGAGGGTTACTCAAATTGGAGATTATGTCCTATTGTCATGCAACAAACCCCCAACTCAAGAGCATGAATAACAAGATGACTACATATATCCCTTAACTAAAACCCCTATTTTCATGTAAGTTTAGTTAAGTGAACAAATAGGGAGTCAACTCTTCAATTTCATCTTTCAATCCTTCATTGAAGTGACTAATAATTAAGTTTCCATGGAGGCCAATCACAAAAACCAACAATAAAACCCCTATTGCTCATTTGATTTTATTTTCCAAAATAACCCCAAATATGACCCAAAGGCTCATGATATCATTAATGGCTTCATCCCCTCCCAAGCAAAATAACTACTAACAAATCATAATAAATTGTTAAATGAAATAAATAACAAACTAAAAACATGAAATCAAATACTAATCTAGGATGAACAAGTAAATAGAGTGAAAATGACATGAAAATAAGTAGATAAAGCAACAAGACATGAGAGAGAGTAAGAAATTGTCATTAAAGTTGCAAGGAGTCTCCAAATCTTCAAGTTTCCTTCTTAGATTCTTCAAAATCCAAGTTTTCAACAAGTTTCTCTCACTTCTCTCTCTAGAAGATGAGAGTTTCTCTCTCTAAAAACTCTAACTAAAACCTCTCACTAAGCTTATGGAGGCTAGCTCCCCTCTCTCCCCTTCAAAAGTTAGGGATCTGTTCTTTTAAAAGATTTAAACATTACATCATTAAAAGATCTGTTCTTCAAAAATAGGGATTTCCGCACAGGTCAAGTGGCGCGCGCGCTCCACATAGTTTGGAGCGGGCTCTCCATACAGTTTCACGCAGGCATAAGGTTTCTAGGCCTCTGACGTGGGCGCGCCAGACAATACGGAGCGGGAGCTCCGTTCTGGCAGACGCACCCGACTTCAAACAGCCATATCTCTTTCATTGTTCAGCAGAATTAGGCTTGTGACCACTCGTTGGAAAGATATCTTTCATCTCTAACTTGAATCACTGAAAAATATTTTGTGTGCTGAAAGTTATGATTGTTTGAATATGAACCTTATGCACAAATCCTTCCAAAAGCTCTTATTTTGGCAATATTGCTCAACTCTATGCTTGGTGTATGGTATGAAGACCTCTAAGGTTGATCCTACAACATCAAACACAAATAAGCATTACCAAACCATATATAAATAGCCAAAATAACTAATATTCACAAATAAGCTACAAATAACTCAATTACTCTAAATTAAGCAAAATAAGCTAGAAAGTGATAAATGAAGAGAAAAAATGATTCTAAACATGAGGAAAATAAGGTAGTTGAGTGATATAAATATCACTCATCACTCATCATCGAAGGTATATATATCTTGACCTTGCCACAAATAAAATTATCATTTCGCGTCATGTCACTTTTGATGAAAACACTTTTCCATTTTGGAATTTGGAGTCTTTTAGGCAAGCTGATTATTCCTTCCTTGAGGATACCGACCCAAGTACACTTCTTTCTCCCTTGTGGCCACTTTGGCCCACCGCTGGTCCCCCTATTACTGCCCAGCCTACCCCTCCCCTAACCCCCTGCCCCGCCCATAGGTTTACCAAGGGCCCAAGCCCATATCCCCACCCCCACCCGCCGCCATATTTATGCGCCCTTTACCCCACGCCCGGCCTTTTAAGCCCACAATAAACCCACAAACTAGGGGTGTTCATAACCGGCACCGGGATTTCGGGTTCCCCGGCCATGCGGGTTGTTAAAAATTCGGCCCGTGTCCCGACCCGGAAAAATCGGGCACCCGGTTCGCGGGTACTCGGTTTTCCCGGGTCGGGTCACAGGGTACCCGGAAAACATATTCACCACTGTTCAATTCTCTTTTAGGCTTGCATTATGCCATGAATTACATCTACTGCCTTGTTCTAGTGGGTCACAAAAAACATTAACATTGGATAAAGTTCAAATAGCCATGAAATGGCCACAATTTATACAATCCACTGTTATACTACTACCTCAGTGCTGCTTCTTCCAATGCGCCATTTATTCCCCTGTTTTTTCTAGGGTTAGGGTTCTTCATTTTAAATATTTTTTCGCTTAAAGAAAACTCAACAAAAGTGGAGGCGGAAGATTATAGAAGGAAGGAAAGAGTAGCTTTGTTAGTTTCTCTGATAATGGCGTCTCTTTCTATGGTTTCTTTGCTCGTTGCTTTCAGTTATTATTGCTACATTTGCAATAAAGTTTCTAAACGCTCTGAAAATCAGCAAAGTTACTTCTTCTCCTCATTTCCAGCTCTTTTTTTTTATTGGTTCTTTTACTGCCATTGTTACTCCATATGTTATTTTAGTTTTTTGTTTCTTAAATTTGTGAAATACAGCAGATGTTGGTGATGATATTGTAAGAGTGTTTCACGAAATGTCTGAGTGAGAATGAGAGATAGAGTAAGTATTGACTCAATGGGCCAGGCCCAGCTGAACATCATTCCCTAAAATAAAATCTAAATGTTTCTCGGATACCAAGTACCCGGCTGGCGGCAAAGCTACGACCCATGACCCGACCCGCTTTTAACAGGTCGGGTACCCGGCCGTCAAAATCACATTTTTTTTAAAAAAATACCCGGTTCTTTTCTAGCGGGTTGCCGGGTCAGCGGGTCGGGTCAAGCAGGTCGGGTTTTTTTAGCACCCCTACCACAAACCCCCCTTCCCTCCTACAGACCCAGGGCCACGCCCTCTCCCACCCTTACGTGGGCTTCCCGCCATCAGGCCCACGCGCCCCCCTCCTTCACCACATCCTATGCATACCCGATCCAAATCGAGAATTTTGAAACCAAATACCAAATTTGTCCTCCACACAATTGCCCCCTATTTCTCTTCATCGTTCACCTATTCCAAAAACTCACAAACAAGCTTTGACTGACCCAAGTTGGAATGCGGCGATGCATGATGAATATAGTGCTTTAATTAATACAGGGATATGGGAATTAGTACCTAGGCCTATGGGGGTGAATATTGTTAATTGCATATGAATATATACTCACAAAGAAAATGATAAAGGTGACCTTCAAAGGCACAAAGCTCATCTTGTTTGTGATGGCAGGTCTCAGGAGCCACAGTGTAACAAGGGGTAGCACTTGCTACCCCTGTTTTTTTTTTAAAAAAATATTAAAAAAAAGAGAAGAACAGTGAGAGAGAAAGTGTGTAATGAGTGACCAAGCCAATCTCTAATACTTTCTGCTTCTCTCTCCTCTTTTCCTCCTCTCTCTCTCTTTTTCCTACTTCCACAATTCCAATCTGCAAGTAGACCTATAAAGATCAAAACTTTGGTGAGTTGGAGGATTTGGGGATTATCGGTGTCACTAGTGGAATAAAGTCCAACCGCTGCGGTCAAAACCGGGCTTGCCGCTGCGGTTTTGGCCCGCAATGATTGGACTAGCAGCAATTTTCAAAAAGAAACTGCTGCGGTTGTGAACCGCAGCGGCAAAGAACAAACCGCTGTGGTTCCTAGGCAAAACCGCAGCGGTTAATGGGAAAAACCGCTGCGGTTTTGCCTTGGAACCGCAGCGGTTTGTTCTTTGCCGCCAACCTCTTTGTATGCATTGGAACATTAACTGATGCGGTTTTCTTTGTAATTTGGAGAATGTACTACAAATGAAGTTGTATTAAGTACTAAAATCCAAAATAAACATTAATTATATTGTTGTACCTAAATAACTAGCAAGTAGAACAATAAGAACAAATAAACTCAAAGTCGCGGCATCATCTTCACATGCAAACTTCGGTAATGTAGTGTGCTAGCAAATCTCGAACCTCGTTTATCTTGGTTGTAGTGAAAGAACTCTCCCTTTGGTTGAATACCTTAAACATAAGGAAACACACATAATATCAGTTTTAGTTTGAGTAAGACCTTAGATAATTGACTCTTATAGTTATATATGTACCTATTGGAACTATATATGACCTAACATGTGGCTAAATGCGGGAAATTAAGTGAAGTGAGCTTCGAAGGCTAAAATCGGCCTGAAACGGCATTCATTTACCCAAAATGGGTTTCAAAGCATATGCATATGAGTGAACTATAATTGACTCTTATAGTTATATATGTACCTATTGGAACTATATATGACCTAACATGTGGCTAAATGCCGGAAACTAAGTGAAATGACCTTCAAATTCCACAATCGGCCCGAAATGGCCTTCATTTACCCAAAATGGGTTTCAAAGCATATGAGTGAACTTTAATCGACTCTTATAGTTATATATGTACCTATTGGCACTATATATGACCTAACATGTGGCTAAATGATGGAAACTAAGTGAAGTGAGCTTCGAAGGCTAAAATCGGCCCGAAACGGCCTTCATTTACCCAAAATGGGTTTCAAAGCATATGAGTGAACTATAATTGACTCTTATTGTTATATATGTACCTATTGGGACTATATATGACCTAACATGTGGCTAAATGCCGGAAACTAAGTGAAATGAGCTTCGAAGGCCAAAATCGGCCCGAAACGGCCTCCATTTACCCAAAATGGGTTTCAAAGCATATGAGTGAAGTATAATTGACTCTTATAGTTATATATGTACCTATTGGAACTATATATGACCTAACATGTGGCTAAATGCAGGAAACTAAGTGAAAATGAGCCCCGAAGGCTAAAATCGGCCCGAAACGGCCTTCATTTACCCAAAATGGGTTTCAAAGCATATGAGTGAACTTTAATTGACTCTTATAGTTATATATGTACCTATTGGAACTATATATGACCTAACATGTGGCTAAATGCGGGAAACTAAGTGAAATGAGCTTCGAATTCCAAAATCGGCCCGAAATGGCCTTCATTTACCCAAAATGGGTTTCAAAGCATATGAGTGAACTTTAATTGACTCTTATAGTTATATATGTACCTATTGGAACTATATATGACCTAACATGTGGCTAAATGCAGGAAACTAAGTGAAATGAGCCCCGAAGGCTAAAATCGCCCGAAACGGCCTTCATTTACCCAAAATAGGTTTCAAAGCATATGAGTGAACTTTAATTGACTCTTATAGTTATATATGTACCTATTGGAACTATATATGACCTAACATGTGGCTAAATGCGGGAAACTAAGTGAAATGAGCTTCGAATTCCAAAATCGGCCCGAAATGGCCTTCATTTACCCAAAATGGGTTTCAAAGCATATGAGTGAACTTTAATTAACTCTTATAGTTATATATGTACCTATTGGAACTGTATATGACCTATCATGTGGCTAAATGCGGGAAACTAACTGAAATGAGCTTCGAATTCCAAAATCGACTTGAAATGACCTTCATTTATCCAAAATGGGTTTCAAAGCAGATGAGTGAACTTTAATTGACTCTTATAGTTATATATGTACCTATTGAAACTATATATGACTTAACATGCGGCTAAAGGCGGAAAGAAAACAAAACTAAGTGCATTTAGCTTAAGAGGCCAAAATCGACTTTAAATTAAGCTACGTATATTAGTTTTATATGTATATATATATATACCTTCTCAATATCCCCGACTTCCTTGCAACTTGAGGCTATATCGAACATGAACCTCAACACATAGTAGCCACACTCGGTTCCCCCGGTTCTGCTGAGCACACTAATCATAGAATTACATAAAAAAATCATGTAATTAACATACATGGTTGTTTTTTGCTAAAAGAAAGAAGTACGTAGCTTAACTAATATGTATTACCTTCATTGCTTTCATTCAGGTATTTTTTCCGTGCTCTTAAATTTCTTCAAAGAACTGTAGTTAAGTTATTTTCATGTGAGAAGTGGCCAAAGAATGGAATTAGTAAAAAGTGTAATGCTTATTAGCATTTTAAATAACAAATATACCTATTTATGCATGATTTGAGGAATAAGTGTCGTGGTGGATCTTGAGCTATAGAATCAAAATGATATACTGTGTTGCTTGAAGGACAAATCATAACGAGCGACCAATGAAGACTAAAATGCCAAAAAAGTTAGGAAGCAATCATGTGAGTACTTCTATTGTATAAATAATGATAATTATAGTGGTAAAAATAGATGCAAGGTTAAGAACTATACTCTTCAAAACAAGGGGCAAGTATGAACTTATGTTGTGCACGTAGAGATGTTTTGATACATAGCCAAATATACTCCTTGACCTCATTTGTGTTTTGCAAACAATTGTCGGCTCGGGTGAAATTTGGACATAACCACCCAAATTGCTCTTGTATGCTCTTGCGTCCACAATCATCTTGTAGTAATCTTTAAAGCACAACCAACTTCGTAACATAAATATATTATTGTATATTGCAAATCATTTTTATTTACTTCAAAAGTACAAATGTTTTACCTCATGAAGACTTGAATCAAGGAAACATTCAGCATCTCTCCGCAAAGGATCTCTTTCAAATCACCCTTAGACACCCATGTCGATGTATCCTCAAAGTAGTTGAATTGCGTGGTACCCAAATTCACCTCGAGAGGTGCATCATCCGACATATCACGCGCATTTGCATGTAGCCATATGCATGCCTTAGTGAGACACTCGATCTTTGGTTTCTCGATCCAAGTATATGTAGTTGGTTTTTCTTTGTGACTTGAATCTTGCATTCCTTTGCCCGAAATGGCCTTCTTTAGCCCGCTTGAACCCTTCTTCTCTGAACCCTTCTTTGCCTTCTCTAGAGGAGGTGAGTCCGCCTTGCTTTCCTTGGGCTTGTTTATTCTCTCCAAAACCTAATAATTCAACGGTAAAAACATTCAACTTAGTTAGTAGGTAGGTATGAAACAAATCATTATGAATATGGATTTAAGTTGCTTCAATTTACCTCGTCTGAAAACCTCACCCATGCCGATGGCCACAACACATAACCACCACGAGCGTCGGTCAAGACATTTATATCAATTGACGGTTTAGGCAGCGGAAGAGCAAAGTCTTCGTAACCAGGAGTAATGGTCACTACACTAACCGCCAAGTGCTCATTGTCCACAGGCTCATGATGGACTATTGCTCGTTCACTTCGTGGTTGTGCATTTCCTACAGCCACCACAATCAAACCCTCATCTTTTACATCTAGTAAAAGCTGGCAAGGCGTTTCTTCCTTCAAAAAGTAAATGAAATTGAGGTTACGAACATGCAATTACATAATATAACATGTTACTTAGTTTTAAAAATTATAAGTATAATAGTTACCTCTAACTCAAGTATAGATGGTGGGGATTTTTGTGTGTTAGGATGGCTAGCTTTGTCCTCCAAAAGACGATCCAGTTTAGGTTGATGTATCGCCGTAAACCAAACTGTGAGAGGACCGTGTTGAAACTCTCCGTGAGTTTCTCCGTGACTTTCTCCGTGACTTTCTCCGTAATTTCATCGGTAAGCTTCTCCCGAATAGCTTGTGTCATAGCTTCCATATCATGTGGTTGAGAGCGTGATTTTGTACCCACGGAGTAATCTTTAGGATACGCTTTTGTCACACCTAGACGAATACCACCTAAACCCCTCAAACGTCCACTATGATCCTTTCCCAAAGTCTCATAAAGGGCATCTTTGTTGCCTTGGGGGGTGAACGCCGCTAACCTCTTTTTGCTTGAGCCCTATCTATAGAGAAATTAACAACGGTAAGTTTAAAAAAAAAATCAACATCATAAGTGGGGTGGGGGGCGGTGTGCGGCGGGGAGCAGGGGAGTGGGGGATGTGTGCGGGGGGGGGGATGTGTGCGGGGAGTGGGGGCAGTGTGCGGGGAGTGGGGGGATGTGTGCGGGGGTGGGGGGGACTGTGTGCGGGGGTTGGGGGGTGTGCGGGGGGTGGGGGCGGTGTGCGGGGGAGTGGGGGCGGTGTGCGGGGGTGGGGGCGGTGTGCGGGGAGTAGGGGGGATGTGTGCGGGGGGTGGGGGACTGTGTGCAAGGGAGTGGAGGGATTTGTGCGGGGGTGGGGGACTATGTGCGGGGGGTGGGGGGCGGTGTGCGGGGGAGTGGGAGGGCGGTGTACGGGGTGGGGGGAAGTGTGCGGGGAGTGGGGGATGTGTGCAGGGGGTGGGGGGACTGTGTGCGGGGGGTGGGGGCGGTGTGCGGGGAGTGGGGGCGGTGTGCGGGGGTGGGGGCGGTGTGGGGGAGTGGGGGGTGGGGATGTGTGCGGGGGTGGGGGACTGTGCGGGGGGGGGTGGGGGCAGTGTGCGGGGGTAGGGGGCGGTGTGCGGGGGGTGGGGGCGGTGTGCGGGGAGTAGGGGGATGTGTGCGGGGGTGGGGGGGACTGTGTGCGGGGGGTGGGGGGCGGTGTGCGGGGAGTGGGGTGATGTGTGCAGGGGGTGGGGGATTGGTAGTGCATGTACTTACAACGGCATTGGCTATCTTTAAGGTTCCCAGATCTGAAATGGTCATTTGATTGTTGATATCACGCCTATGCAAGGAGCACCACCAATCAGCGACACGATCAACTTTGACAAACGGCGCGGCCTTAGAGCTAGAAGACAGCGTTGTGGTTGTATCGGTAGAAGGGTAAAATTTCTCGTCAATCCACAACTTTCTCGCACTCGCATAAGTATGGGAACCCATATGATGGTAGTGCTTCCTCTGTCTTGCACTGAGTGAATGTTTCTCACGCTTAGCCTATAAATTCACATGGGCAATTAGAAAACACATGTAATTGTTTTGAAAGTGAACATGCAAAGTCGAATATATATAGTTTAAAGTGCAATACTTACCACCATCTTCGGCGTAGTATTTTGGGCAACAAATGCCTCCCAATCTTCTGGTTTTATATGTCCCCAAATCTGATGAGGCAAAGAATCCGGTTGAAATGTATCTTCCTGCTCTCCCCCTTCCTTTTCTGTTTCTTTTTCGGCCTCCTTGTCCGTCTCACCCTCATTTTGCTTTGATTTTTGAATTTTCCTCCTCTTTATAGTCCTCTTTCTCCGTTTCGTGATCCACCCACTCATTAGTTTGCTTTTGAAAGCTCTAAATCTTTCGGCCACCGCGGATAGGAACGCCGCCTTTTTTTTCCTCATTATGAGTAATATGGAACGTATTCTATAAAAACAAGAAACAAACAAAAAGTTACCGAAAATGTGTTTCAAAGCATATAAGTGGAGTTTGATTGACTCTTATAGTTATATATGTACGTATTAGGACAATATATGACCTAACATGCGGCTAAATGAAAAAAAACTAAGTGAATTGGAGTGTAAAGGCCAAAATCGGCCCGAAATCGCCTTCATTTACCCAAAATGTGTTTCAAAGCATATAAGTGTAGTTTAATTGACTCTTATAGTTATATATGTACGTATTAGGACTATATATGACCGAACATGCGGCTAAATGAAAAAAACTAAGTGAATTGGAGTGTAAAGGCCAAAATCGGCCCGAAATCGCCTTCATTTACCCAAAATGTGTTTCAAAGCATATAAGTGGAGTTTAATTGACTCTTATAGTTATATATGTACCTATTAGGACTATATATGACCTAACATGCGGCTAAATGAAAAAAACTAAGTGAATTGGAGTGTAAAGGCCAAAATCGGCCCGAAATCGCCTTCATTTACCCAAAATGTGTTTCAAAGCATATAAGTGGAGTTCAATTGACTCTTATAGTTATATATGTACCTATTAGGACTATATATGACCTAACATGCGGCTAAATGAAAAAAACTAAGTGAATTGGAGTGTAAAGGCCAAAATCGGCCCGAAATCGCCTTCATTCACCCAAAATGTGTTTCAAAGCATATAAGTGGAGTTTAATTGACTCTTATAGTTATATATGTACCTATTGGGACTATATATGACCTAACATGCGGCTAAATGCAAAAAACTAAGTGAATTGGAGTGTAACGGCCAAAATCGGCCCGAAATCGCCTTCATTTACCCAAAATGTGTTTCAAAGCATATAAGTGGAGTTTAATTGACTCTTATAGTTATATATGTACCTATTGGGACTATATATGACCTAACATGCGGCTAAATGCAAAAAACTAAGTGAATTGGAGTGTAAAGGCCAAAGGCCCGAAATCGCCTTCATTTACCCAAAATGTGTTTCAAAGCATATAAGTGGAATTTAATTGACTCTTATAGTTATATATGTACCTATTGGGACTATATATGACCTAACATGCCCCTAAATGAAAAAAATAAAAGTAATTCAGTTACAAAATAAACTTACACAAGTGTCTTCCCATAATGATTTCTTCAATGCGTCGGGCACATCTTTCCACCCCACCAAAATGCTCAGTTTGCGCACACATAACCCTAAATGCTGCCCATACTTTTTACGCCATTGACCACAAGGTTGACCCATATCATCATACTCGAGGGTCATAGGGGTGTTATAATTCAATCCCTTGGTCGCACCCCTTCCTTTCCGCTTCTTTGTTGCAACTTTACTTGGAGTTTTGGTACTAAGAACCTCTTTCCCCGCATTTTTGTGTGGCACAATGACGGATGAAATACAAGGACAATCTTCCCTAGCATTGTTGTCAATGGGGGGAGCCTTATCGGCTAGCTCCTCATTTATTTCAGCCAAGTGAAGTTCCCTTTCACGCAAGCGCGCCTCCTCTTCATGCGCTAAGTCTTCCGGGTCACCTTTATCGTTCTCCTTCTCCGCATCATACTCATCATCATCATCCAATGACTTATCATAATCATCATCGGTTTCTTCCTCCACAATCACATCATCTCGGACCATGTTTAAACTCCTGAAATTTTAAAAAACGATATTAGAAACGCGTAAGATTAAACAAACATATGATTAGAAACCCCCCGCACAGTCCCCACCCCCGCACTCCCCCACCCCTTGATTGCCCCCCCCTTCACGCCCCCCATGATCGCCCCACCTCACCGCACACTCCCCCCCACACTTGCCCCCCGCCACTGACCCCCTCGCTGCCCCCTGCCTGACCCCCTTCACTCCCCCATTGATCGCCCCCCGCCCTCGCAGCCCCCCCGCACACTCCCTCCTCCCCGCCCGCACACTACCCCCCGAACCCATGACACCCCCTTCACTGTCCTACCCCCTTCTGCCCCCCCTTCACTCCCCCCCCTTCACCCCCCCCCCTGACCCCTTCATCGCCCCACATGCCCCCATTCATGCCCCCCTTGCACTGACCACCTCCTTCACCGGCCCCCTTCCTGCCCCCGCACAACCCCTTCTCGCCCCCCTTGCCACGGCCCCACCCTCACCGCACACTCCCCCCTGCACGCCCCCCCTTGCCGCCCCCCGCCACGGCCCCCCTTCACTCCCCCATTGTTCGCCCCCCTCCGCACGCCCCGTACACTCCTCCCCCCCGCACACTCCCCCCGAACCGCACAGCCCCCCGAATCGCCCCACCCCCTTCACAGCCCCCCCCCTTTGCCCCCTTCACTGTCCCACCCCGCTTGCACAACACCCCTTGCACGGTCCCCTCCCCCCCCCAAACAATCGAGAAATTAAGTTAATTGAGGTTGAAAAGCCGAAATTGGCCCGAAATGACATTCACTTACCCAAAATGGGTTTCAATACATGTGAAGCGAGTTTAGTTGATTGTAATACATATATATATACTAATAAGAACTATACATGACCTAACATGCGGCTAAAAGCGAGAAATTAAGTTAATTTACATTGCAAAGCCGAAATTGGCCCGAAATGACATTCACTTACCCAAAATGGGTTTCAATACATGTGAAGCGAGTTTAGTTGATTGTAATACATATATATATATACTAATAAGAACTATACATGACCTAACATGCGGCTAAAAGCGAGAAATTAAGTTAATTGAGGTTGAAAAGCCGAAATTGGCCCGAAATGACATTCACTTACCCAAAATGGGTTTCAATACATGTGAAGCGAGTTTAGTTGATTGTAATACATATATATATACTAATAAGAACTATACATGACCTAACATGCGGCTAAAAGAGAGAAATAAAGTAAAATGACATTGCAAAGCCGAAAGCCAGAATTGGAACCAAAGAAGTCGAGCCTATTGTTTACTTTTGCCACCTTCATTTGAAGTATCAACCATTATCCCTTCCCCGTGATCTGCACGCATGTAACTTGTCGCTAACTCCGCATCAGTGACATCGGAGTTGGGAATGGTGAAAGGCGGGGTGTCTTCAAATGCATCATACTTATCCTCATCCTCAACATCACCAACTCCGAGTATACTTTTTCCCAGAACAACAATTGACCACTTGTTATCAGAAGGGTCAGTTACGTAGAATACTTGCTTAACTTGTGATGCAAGCACGAATGGCTCTTCACTATCACGCAACCGACCCAAGTCTACAAGAGTAAATCCACAAGGGTCATCTTTCCTTATGTAACGCCGGTTATACTCAACCCACTTGCATCGAAATAAGCAGACCGTGAAACCAAAGTAGTCAAGCTCCCATATATCTTGAACTCGTCCATAGTATAACAATCTAGCATCAATTGGAGACTTGTCTTTGGCACTTGCATACTGTGTAGATGATGCCTCTACTGAAACACCACTATTCTGGAGAGATCTCGACTTTTGATCTTGACGATCTGTCCAATACGTATATCCGTTAACATCATTTCCCCTCATAGGAGTGCACAGCTTCTCGAGGACCAAATGCTAGCCACTTCAGAGTTTCAGAAACATTGGAATCTACTTCACGCATTATTCGGTTATGGAACCAATCAATAAAAGTCTTATTATGCAACTGCATCAATGCTCTAGTCCCTTTACCTGGATTCTGGTCACGCAACTCCTCCAAATGCTCATCCAAGTACGGATGCACCTGTACCATATGCTGCAATACAAATAAGTGTGCTTGTATGCGGCTTTCAACAGGAGGTACTATCATTTTCGAGCCAAGTGTACCTTTACCCTCGAGTATGCCCTCGTGTCGAGATGTAGGAAGTCCAATAGGATCAACATTAGTTAAGAACTCAGCCACAAAATTACCGACCTCTTCACTCACAATCCCCTGAATTATACTTCCTTACGGTTGCATTTGGATTCCTTACTTTATCTTTCAAAGAGCCCATATGTCTCTCAAAGGGATAGCACCACCTCAAAAACACCGGACCACATAGCTTAATTTCTCGAACTAGATGTACAACCAAATGGACCATAATGTCGAAGAAAGCAGGTGGGAAGTACATCTCAAACTTGCACAAAGTCTGTATCACGCTAGCCTGCAGAGCATCAAGCTTCGAGGGTTGTAACGTTTTGCTACATATAGTATTGAAAAAAGAACACAACTCTGTTATGGTATGTCTCACATGTTTCGGCAATATCCCTCGAATTGCAATCGGTAAGAATACTTGCATCATTACATGACAATCATGAGACTTCATGCTCGATAATTTCAACTCACCGTCTAAGGTAACAAATCTTTTCATGTTCGATGAGTACCCTGATGGAACCTTAATGTTGTACAAACACTCGCAAAAAAGACGCTTCTCAGCTCTAGATAGAGTGTAGCAAGCCGGAGGTAAATAGTTCCTATCATCATCCTTCACCGTTTTCTTTTCTTTTCTTTCAATTCCTGCAGGCGACCCTTCTTCCTGTTTCTTTTCTTTTCCCTTTCCTTTTCCTTTTCCAGACACTTTCTCTTCTTTCTTTCTTTTCTTAGTGTCCCTCTTTTGAGCCCATAGTTCTGGTCGAAGCCCCTCACTTTCCAGATACAGTCGCACCCCTTTGCTATCCTTTGTCTTATGTGGAATATTCATAAGTGTTCCCAGAATGGCGTCACATACATTTTTCTCTATGTGCATGACGTCGAGACAATGTCTAACCTCTAGATCTCTCCAATGTGGAAGTTTCCACAGAATAGACTCCTTTTTCCAAAGTCCCTTATCACCAACACTCGCTCCTTTGCCGAATATCGTTTCAATACCCTTGACTTGATCAAAAACCTCAATACTAGTCAATGGCCTACGAGCAACCCCTTCCTCAACTGTTCCATCGAATGCCTTCTTCTTATTACGATAAGGATGGTCGCGTCGAAGGAACCTTCGGGTGCACATATAAACTTCTTTGTGACAAGTAGTAATGTATTTAGATGCTGTGTCGTCCAGGCAAATCGGGTATGCTTTCTTCCCTTTGTTCTTGTACCCGGATAAGTTCCCATAAGCAGGATGGTCATTAAGAGTGAATAAAAGCATGGCACGCAATGTGAATACCTCATCAGCATGTGCGTCATACACAGAAACTCCTTCATCCCACATTTTTCTCAAATCATCAACAAGTGGCTGGAGGTAGACATCTATGTCGTTTCCAGTCATTTCGGTCCCTGAAATAAGAATCGACAACATGATGTATTTGCGTTTCATGCACAACCAAGGAGGCAAGTTGTATATAACTAGAAGAACCGGCCACGTACTATGTTGAGAACTAAGATTGCCAAATGGGTTCATTTCATCCGTGCATAGGCCAAGCCTCAAATTTCTGTCCTCGGCACCGAAGGTCTTATGACAATGGTTGATACCTTTCCACTCAGGAGAATCGACCGGATGTTTGAGAAAACCATCCTTTTTCCTTCGTTCGCATGCCACCTCAAGTTCTTAGCATCTTTTTTGATTGAAAACATGCGCTTGAATCGTGGTATAATCGGAAGATACCACATCACCTTTACTTGCAGGACCTTTCTTATCACCAACCCCGCGCGCCCGTAACGCGACTTCCCACATCGAGGACACTCATCCATATTTTCATATTCATTTCGATATAGCACACAATCGTTTGGACAAGCATGTATCCTCTCGGTACTCTAACCCGAAGGGACACATCGGTTTCTTAGCATAATAGTTCGACTTGGGTAGTTCATGGTCGTCCGGCAACATATCACCAAATGCTTGCAACAAGGAAGTGAAACAAGAGTCGCTTATACCGGCTTTCGTCTTGATATTAAAGAGTGTTATCACGACCGTCGGCTTGGTGTACCTCGTACAACGGGATACAACGGTTTTCGAGATGCCTCGTCCATGCACTCAAAAATACGAGGCCGTTTGCCACAATGATCTACCCCCGCCATCATCTCCCTCGATATGATCCCCTTCATCATCATCATCTTCTACTTGAATATCCTCATATTCATCCTCGATGTTGTCATTCTCAATGACATCAAACTCACCTTCTTCATGCACATCGTTAACAATGGCATTTCGACCATCATACATACCCTCCTCACCGTGCCAAACCCATACATAGTAGTCTTGTCTAAACCCGCGACGAAAGACATGCTCCCTAAGCGACTCAATGCTACTAACGATGCTCACATTACCACAATCAACACAAGGACAATAAAACCCCTCGGTTCCCTTTGCGGCGATGACTTAATGCAAGCATCACAAAATTCAAAGACTCCATCCACGAATTCACACGTGTCACGACTACCATACATCCATGCACGATTCATTTCAACCAAACCTAGCTCTAATTAAACACAAGCAACAAGGATCCAATGTCAATGACGAATTTCACTACATTATTAGAGTTTATACACGATATAAATTTAATGAAATTAGGCATGCTTTCCAAGGGTCCTTATCACTCCAACCTAACCCATCCTTAGATGTCTAATCTCACTAGTGAATGTATTGCCTTCAGTTCGAATCTACGGAAAATCCGGCAGCATTTCCCTACAGTTCTCCAAGTACACGATGTAGATATAAATTTATTTATATCTACATATGTACCCAGAGAACAAAAGTAGGGAAACGACGAGCCAAGATTTTCCTCTAGAATCGAACTAAAGACATACATTCACCACCTAAGTGAGATTAAACATCTAAGAACAGTCCCAAACCGGGGACTATTCAAGACTTACTCCTAATGAGTAAGTCTCGAACGGGTATCTAGGCATATGATATGATGATGCAAACATAGGTTTTTAAAAACAACAAAACATTTTACATCTAATCTCAATTCAACGATAAATATATACACATTTGCATATATATATATATACATATATGTATATGTATATACATATACATATATGTATGTACATATACATATACATATACATATACATATACATATACATATACATATACATATACATATACATATATATATATATATATATATATATATATATATATATATATATATATATATATATATATATATATATATATATATATATATATATATATACATATACCAATTTACTATGAAAGAAAGTTAAATATGAGTGATAACATACCAATATCAAGGTTGTGAATAGGCAAATCGAGCTCAACAATCCGTCCCTAGCTAGCTTCAATAATCAACAACAAAGTTTAAAAGTTAACATTAGTATAAATTAGCAATTCAAACTAAACTAAGCTAAACTAAACTAAACATCTAAACCAATAATCAACAACAACTTTTAAAGTTCAAACCTAACTAGTTAGTAAGTACTACAACAACAACAACAACAACAACAACAACAACAACAACAACAACAACAACAACAACAACAACAACAACAACAACAACAACAACAACAACATCAACAACAACATCAACAACAACAACAACAATAACTACTACCAACAACAACCACAAAAATAGCAACCACAACAAACCCTAGTTTTTTTAACCTAAAAATCAAACTAACTACTTTAAATAAAATAATTAACTCAAATCAATCAAATTTACAACCTTTAACTATTATACAACCTAATTTAATTAACAATTATTCATAAAAGAACAATTAATTATAAACTTGAAGCTTCAAATATGAGAAGGAATGGTGGAGGTAGAGGTAGAGAAGGAATGTAGGTACCTAAGAAGAGGTAGAGAAGGAATGTAGGTGTTTAGGAACGGTGGAGTTGCGGCGGTGGTGGTGCAGCCACGGAGGAGGACGCAGGTGGGGTTTGTGGTTGAAACCCACCGAATTGGAGAGGAGGACGCAGTAGCTGGTGGTCGTCAGGGTTGGGGGTAGGTGGAACCCAGTGGTGGCAGTGGTGGTGGAACCTAGTGGTGGCAGTGGGGTCGGGGTTGCGTGAATTGGAGGGACTGAGGGAGTCTTTTTTTGAAAGGAAGGACGAATTGAAGGAGGGAGTTAACAGTGTAAGAGAGGGAATTTGACGCGAAAAAAAAAAAACAAAATAAACTGCTGCGGTTCATAAAACCACAACGGGTAATAGAGAACCGCAGCGGTTAACTGTTAACCGTTGCGGTTTTATGATAACCGCAGCGGTTTGTTAGGCCAAATTTCCCACCCAAATTTTCGACGATTTACCGATGCGGTTCTCTTAAGGACCGCAACGGTTTTGTTGTGACATATAGCGTTTTTTCCACTAGTGTGTTCACAAAATTGGCTCCTAAATTAAGAAGGCATTAATAGTTTTTATTTCAACCTTACCATTGATGAAGCTTCGCTAATAATGAGGGAAACAATGATAGCTTATTGAGATGGAAATGATATGATTGGCTTAAGTTTCAATGATATGAAAACAGAGTAAGGGAGAATAGAGAGCTCTAGATATTTGACAAATTAAAAAAATTAAAATATGTTGCATCTTCATGGTGAACATATTTAATTGATTTTTATATGCGTTAGTGGAAGTTGTAAAGTTGTAATGTGGCCTGATAGCCGATGCTTTGTTGTGGTTTCTTTCTATTTGTTCTTCTCTTAAAATAATAGTTTATTAATGCAATCTTGGGTTTACTTGGTGATTGGTAAATTGATGAAGATAATTTATGGATTTATGAATTTATGGTTAATGAATTGTTATTATATTGTTAATTGTATAAATTTTTAATGAATTGTAATTGGTAGCGAGCATTAGCAAATGTGTATTGGAGAAATTGGAAATCTATTAGGGGACGGAGGGAGTATAATTCTGTCAATTGTTAGTAAATGAATTTTTAGTGCATTGTAATTGCGTGAATTGTTAATTGAATAAATTGTTAGTGAGCTACAATTTGTGTGAATTGTCATTCGTTACTTGTTAGTGAGCTATAGTTTGTGTGAGTTATCGTTTATTACTTGTTAGTGAACTATAATTTGTGCAAATTATTAGTGACTTATCTTGAGAAAGATTTGTTTTCGTTCCAAAATATCCAAATATTTTTTAATATTCGATAGTTCCGTAAAATTATGCTACCCCTCAGCGTAAATCCTGGATCCGCCCTGGTGTGGATTGTGATGAAATTTTTAGTCTAGTTGTTCGTCCCGCTACTATTCGTACTTTATTGGGGTTAGCCATGGCTTGCAACTAGCACTACAAAAAAAAACTGATTTTGCTACGGTTTGTGGCGACGGATCTTCTGTATCAAATTTTGCTAGGATTCAAAAAACCGTTTCAAAATCTTCTAAAAGTTTGCAAGGGTATAGTGACCCGTTTCAAAGTTTACTACGGATGACACGTTGCCCGTAGTAATTTTGTGGAAGTAAGGCTCTGTTCTTTTGGACTGAATAAATGGAAATTCAGTTTAGATCAGATCAGTTCAGTTGAGATCACATCAGTTCAGTTCAGTTCAGTTCAGTTCAGTTCAGATCAGATCAGTCCAGTTCAGTTCAGTTCAGACTTATTCAGTTCAGATCAGATCAGTTCAGACTACAACTTATTGATTTTATTATTATTATTATTATTATTATTATTATTATTATTATTATTATTATTATTATTATTATTATTATTATTATTATTATTATTATTATTATTATTATTATTATTATTATTATTATTATTATTATTATTATTACTATTATTATTATATTCTTTATTATTATTATTATTATTATTATTATTATTATTATTATTATTATTGTTGTTATTATTATTATTATTATTATTATTATTATTATTATTATTATTATTGTTATTATTATTATTATTATTATTATTATTATTACTATTATTATTATTACTTATTATTATTATTATTATATTCTTATTATTATTATTATCATTATTATTATTATTTTTATTATTATTGTCAAATATAGTTTTGTATTTTTTTTAAAATATATGTCCAATATAGTTTTGTAAATATAGGAGTAGTTAAATGTATGTAAATATAGTTTTGTATTTTGTAAATTAGGCAAGTCAATATTCTGTTGCTTAGACTTAGGAGTCATGCATGCTATTGTTACTATTCTACAGTATTAGGCGTGAAACATGCTATTGGTTTTGTATATATTGACTTACGAATAGCAATCTTGGAGGAAAATATTATATTAATAATATTATTACTTCATATCATTATTATTCTACTTGTTATTATTAATATTACTCAATTCATAAGAATATTATTATTATGCATATTATTAGTATTAGTATTATTATTATTATTATTACGGTTTTTTCACCATATACCCCCGACAAATTAAAAAATTCACCATATACCCTCAATGTTCCAGATTTTCACCATATACCCCTGAGATTTCAAAACTGTGCACCATCTACCCTTTTTCTAACGGAAGTTAAGTTGCCGTTAGCTTTATTTACGAGTTTGCCATTATTAATACCTAATCCTAAAATCTAAACCAAATCTAAACCCTAATCTAAACCCTAATCCCTAATCTAACCCCTAACCCTAACCCACCCATCCCTCCCCTCCCCTCCACCCCACCCCGGCCCCCCCCACCCCCCCCCCACCACCACCCCCTTACCCCACTGCCCCACCATCCCCTCACCACCACCACCCCCAAAGCCCCCCTCCCCTCCCCCGCTAATCCCCGTGATCCCCCTCCTCTTCCCTCCTTTCGACCCCCCCTCCCCTTCCCCTGCTGCCGTCGAACTCCCTCCCCCTTCCCCCGCTGTCGGCATTCTTAGCAATACCAATCAATTTGAACAGTAACCCGACCCACCAATTCTTGATTCCCGGATAATTTGAAGATTCCGGCATCAACCCGTAAAGATTCGGAAGTTTCACGGAAAATGGAGTACCCGAAACTTCGTTCAAAGATCGAAAAACGAGGATTGAGAGCGAGAAGTGAGAAATGTCGATAACAAGGCCGAAAGAAGAAGATGGAGGGAAGCGGCAAAGAATAGCGGCGACGGCGGGGAAGGGGAAGGGGAGGGGGTCACGGGGAAGGGGGATCAGTGGGGAGTCGGCGGGAGGGGGGTCGGTAGGGAAGGGGAGGGGGGATTTGGGGGTGGTGGGGGGTGGTGGGGAAGGGGAGGGCGATTTAGCGGGGGGAAGGGGAGGGGGAGAGGGGCTGCGGGGAGGGTGGGGGGGGGGGTCGGGAAATCGACGGGGGAGGGTGAGGGGGAGGGAAATCGACGGGGAGGGGGTGGGGGGGGGGGCACGGTGGAGTAGAGGGGAGGGGGAGGGCGGCCCTGGTGGAGTAGAGGGGGAGGGGGGGGGAGGGGGGCAAACCCAGGTGGAGTAAAGAGGGAGGGGGAGGAGGAGGGGTGGGGGCTGGCATAGGGTTAGGGTAAGGGTTAGGGTTAGATTAGGGTTAGGGTTAGATTAGAATTAGGGTTAGGGCTTAATGATGGCAAAATCGTAAATAAAGCTAACGGTGAGTTAACGGAAGTTAGAAAAAGGGCATTTGGTGAACGTTTTCAAAAACTCAAGGGTATATGGTGAATTTTTGGAACATTGAGGGTATATGGTGAATTTTTTAATTTGTCGGGGGTATATGGTGAAAAAACCGTTATTATTATTATTATTATTATTATTATTATTATTATTATTATTATTATTATTATTATTATCATTATCATTAATATTATTAATTATTATCATTATCAATGATGATAAAAATATTACTCTACATGTAATTATTAATAATACTCAATTCAGATCAGTTCAGTTCAGTTCAGATCAGATCAGTTCAGTTCAGTTCAGACCAGTTCAGTTCAGTTCAGTTCGGACTTATTCATTTCAGTTTAGTTCAGTTCAGACTTATTCAAAACTGCTGCAGACTTTTGAGTTGCTTCTTCATCTCCTTGCGGATATTCTTTCAATTGCATGGCGCCGAATTCTCCTTTGCCAGCATAATTCTTTGGTGATTTCTGGCGTTATTAGTTCACAGGTTACCCTTTCTTTCTCTTTCTCTTTATCTTGGAAATTTTTTAGCCCTATTTAATTATATAATCTTAATTTCGCTTGTAATTTTAATTTTAGGGCTTTTTTTTTCAACATATATGGAACCGATAAATAGTTGAGCACAAGTTGTAGGTGTTTCTTGTAAATTTCACCTTCTCGTGGTTGAATTAAGAATTGTTGAAATTCTAGATTTTGGTGATTATACCTTAATTCATGAGGAGTAGCAGTTCAGCAAGCAGTAAAAAAAACAAGCAGAGGTGAGAGAGAGTGTTTAAGAGCAAAAAAGAGGATTTTGGGGTTTTGGATTTGAACAATTTCAGAATACCGAGCGGACTAATAAACAAGGATTTATATTACTAGCTCTCAATTCATGATAAACTATGCAATTAACAACTCAAGATCTTTGGTATTTGATGGCTTTTGATTTTGAAGACATGAAGAAGTAAGAAGCAGCTTGATATGCCATGCTCTAAACTAAGCCACAAAGAGAGAGAATGAATTTGAGTGTCTTCTCTGTTCTTTTTAACACAAAAAAACTAATTTGGGATTTCTTCGTTTAATTCTCAAAATGTGCAGACTTTAAAGCTTTGCTAGATGAATTTGCTAAGCTTGTGATCTTCCCAAGGCGTGCAAGAAAGTTCAAGGTAAAATCTGCATTCTGCTAGATGAATCACAAATAATATGTTCATATAATTTTTTTTATCATGTAATGAGTGATTAATGGTCCAAGTTTGAAGTTGAATGTTCTGGGTTCCCCTTAAAAATTAAGGGAGGTGTATTATCCTTTGTGATAAGTGAATTTGTTTTTTGTTGGTTGATTGGGCATCATCTCATTTATTTACTAAAATTGCCTAGTTTAATCAAATTCATTCTCTCTCTTTGTTATAAGAATGAACTAGTTTTTAAGCCCGGGCTATGCCCCGGGTAATTATATCAATCATTTATTAATATTTTACTTTAAAATGATAACATCAAGTATCACTTGGTGTAGTGGTTAAGACTTTAATATATATGCTTGTGATCATGGGTTCGAATCATATAAAACACATTTTCTATGTTTTAAATTGTACGTGGATTACATGGAGTTAAACACTCTAAGGGAAAGCGCCACGTGACATCGTTCTTTGTTAAGGAACGCCTTTTAATATATTAGTATAGATTAAGGGCCTGCTCTAAACTAAAACACTTGTCGCCTCATTTTTTTGTTGGTTAATCTCCCAGGTTCGATTCATCTTGCTCTTTGCTATACTTTCTTGATTTCTTTAATTGGTTGGTTTAATTTGGATTGTTTTGCTTGGAGATTGAATTTTCTGTTTCTTTGCTAAATTTACAATGTTTGAATTTGGAATTTGGAGGCTTATTATTTTTGTAGTTTTGTTTGTAGAAATATATAGGTAGTGGGTTTGCTAGTGGGTTAATTTCTTAATAAGATATAGGTAGATATATATATTGGTTTGGTTTACGTTGTGAATATATTGTAAGTTTGGTGTGGTTTGATATGGAATATTAATATTGGATTTCTTCCTTTATAGTTGGATGTTTAGTGACTTATATTAGTACTATATCACTCTTCTTCCTAAAAATTTACCTATTACAGGGGATCGATTTCTAGTTTTTTTTTTTGGACCAAGACGAAGTAAGCAAGGAGAGAGATTACGCAATAAGTGTGGTGACTTTGAAGGTGTTTGCAAAGTGAGCATCATTCCCTCCCTCTTTTCAATTTAGTTTAATTATTTTCATTTTTGGATGATCAAAACTTTAGTGGCAACTTTGTATTTAGAATTGTTTATTTGAGTATTTGAGAAGTTTATACTAGATAGATTGTTTCAGTTGCCATGTTTATGAGTTGCCTTTTTTTTTAAAAGTATTTCCATGTCACCTTGCCATTGATAAGTTTAATCATATTAGGTTGATGAAAACTTTCTGTCAAATAGTCTTTGTTTGGTAAATATGAGAAGTTTTTTTTTGACATCAAGAAAATTTGCATTAATTAAAACAAGGAGTACATCCTAATGCTAATACAACTAAACATAAACAAACTAACGGTAACAAGAGCTTTAGGAGCTCGTACATAATTTATTAAGAAAACACTAACTATAACGTGTCCAATCCAATAGCAGTTTGTCTTGAGCGACGACGGTTGAGGTTGGGTTATAAGTCTTGATGAAAAAGACCTGATATGAGAGGGAGCCCGTTGAGATACGAAACTCTGACGATCTTCAAAGAGAGATTGTCGCACTACAGCTAGTAGACCCCAATGTCCACTAGGCACTAAATCCCAAGGTCCTTGAAAGGAAACATCCTCCTGGGATTCTTCTGAATCAACTAACAAAGAAGTCACTTCCTTCTGACCCTGCTGCAAGGGTACCCGGAGTTTAGTCGCATTAGACTCAAACTCGAAAGAGGTGGAGGTCGAAATTTGCTCCAAATCAAATTGGAGGGCCTCCTACAAGATGCCTTTTTTAGGTGTGATGACACCTGAAGCCATCACGAGAAATTGGGGCGAGTTTGATTGATAACCTTTGCCCCACTTATGGATCCGAAGATCCAACCTAACAATCCCAAATCTAGAAGAACGACGCACAACCGGTCTGAATTGAAAACCTCCTCTCATCTTAACCAACACTCGAATTCCTAAAACAGCATAAATACCACGGCCAACTCCAGGATTATAGGCTCTATTCCACAAGTTTCCTAGATCTTTCTTTGTCATAGGAAACCAAGAACCTTGCACTGCCCATCGATCACTACTACGAACACCCAAGCACATCCAAACACAACAAGGCCAGGGATATTGGATCTGGAAGAAACTGAACTTAAACTAAAACTTAAAACAAACTAAAAAATCGAGTACTAGATTCATACTAGCAGATGACACAAACTGGGGTTGGGGAAGGGGAAACTCGACCATAAATCGGGAAGGGGGATGGGGACACACTGCCACAAACCGAGGAGGGGAAAGGGGAGACTCCAAACTAACCGGGGGGAGGGAAGCTGATGTGTCCAAGTTATCCGCCAATCTTAGGCGGATTTCGGGTCGTTTTTGGTGTCGGTTCGAGCTTAGTTTTGGGAGTTAGGAGAGTTTTGATGTTAGGAAGTGTTGTCGGAGGATGTTGTGTTTTGAGGAGTCTAGGGAGTGGTTTGCATGGTGGCGTAATCGAGGGCCGATCTTGGTCCCCCGATCATTTTTTGTGCCCCGGGGTCCTTGTCCTTGGTTCCTTTATGGCGCATCTTCCGAGGCTTCCGGGCTTTGTTCGAGTTTCGAGTCCGAGTTCCGAGGTCCGTGGTTCAAGCTGAGGATCGTCTTCATTATGGTTCTGGAGCTTCATGGTTTCCTCAAAAGCCAAGTTCTCATCTTTTTCATCTTTCATGCTCTGTTTTGGAGGTCTGGTGGCAGACTCAACGTCGCGACCCGCGATCAGTGTCGCGAGTCGCGACATGCCCATTCTCGCGAGTCGCGAGGGTTGTCGCGAGTCGCGACCCCTGTGCCGGCTGCTACTTTTATTTTCTTTTCCTCGCTTGGAGGAGAAAAATTAGGTTTTTTTTAGTTTTAGTTTTTAGAGAGAGAAAAAAAGAGATAGATTGCTTTCTAGGGTTTCTCCCTCTCTTCTTTTGGAGAATTGTAATGAATCCTATGGCTTGGCTAGCTTAAACTTCTATCTTGGATTTGGTTGTTGAAGCTCTAATCTACTTGTGAGAAGTTCTTATCCTCTACTTTCTCTATGATCATTGTGATGCTTCTTGTATTTAAATTCATGATGTTTGCATAATCTTTGCTAGGAACGTTACTAGTATTGTTGTGTGATTCATCTAATGCTAATTCTAGGTGCATAATCGGATTGTTGTGTTCCTAGATCCATGTAGCATACTAGGTGTTTGATTAAATGCTGAACATAAATCTTTTGCACTTAGAGAAGCATTGCTTGTTATTTGAATGTTATTGCTTTGATAACATTAGTAATCCTATCGTGTTCCTCGAACTTAATGCTACTTTGCTTTGGACTTAAGTGCGATTCATTTGAGTTAAGGCATAGTAAGGGCGGTTCAAACCACGCAGATCGTGTGTTTAGCCACGATCTAGGAGGATAGAAGTCTAGACTTCTCGGTAGGTGACCATAGGAGGTGTCGGGGGTTAAGCTTTCGTGATCACAAACTAGGTTAGGGTGGATGCTAATCGAGTCCAAGACCTTTTTCTATTGTAATCTCTTCATATTTTAACACTGTATTTAGTTTAGCTTGCTTATATTGATCCAAAACCCCCCAATTCGGTTACTTTGGCCTTAGCACATACTAGGGTCCTTACTTCACTAATTTCCGATCAAGTTCCATTGTTCCCTGTGGATACGATCCCTACTTCCGTTATACTTGCTTAGTATGCATGAGAGTAGGTTAATTATATTTGGTTAGGAGTACACGGCAAACGCCTACCAAATTTTGGCGCCGTTGCCGGGGACCAAGGCGATACTTGTTTGTAATTAGTGTAGTTTAGTCATTTTGATTGTATTGCTTGCATTGTGGTTTATGGTTGTTACTCGTGCTACTAACCAAGAGCCTTTGCAAGACGATCGAGATCTAGAACTAACTCTTTTCGGGGTTAAGAAGAGAATTGCGTGAAGGCTTTAAAGAGCTCCCTTTTTCGCTTGAATTTGAAGAAGAGATGCCTCCTAGAGTTGAGCACCGCACTTTAAAGGAGCTCACTTGCTCCTAACCTTGACCAACACCTTTGTGTATCACATTTCCGGAACCGGAAGCGGGGGACACATTTGAGCTAAAGTCGGGGTTGATACATTTGCTTCCCTCATTCCATGGGCTAAATGGGGAAGATCCAAATAAACATTTGTCGAGTTTCATGTGGTATGCGAAAGCATGAAACCAAGTGGAGTTTCGGAAGACGAGAATCAAGCTTAAAGCCTTCCCTTTTTCATTAAAAGAAGCAAAGCAAAGGATTGGATGTACTACCTTCCGGCTGGCAGCATCACCACTTGGGCACAATTGAAAAAGAGCTTTCTCGAGAAATACTTTCCCACTTCTAAATCATCTACATTGAAGAAGGAGATAAGTAACATTGAGCAACGGGGTGATGAGTCTTTTTATGAGTATTGGGAGAGGTTTAAGAAGTTATGTGCTAGTTTGTCCATACCACGGTTATTCGGAGGAAGATTTGGTGTTATACTTCTATAATGGCCTCGTGTGATGAGGATGCTAGGATGGTCAATGCAGCAAGTGGTGGCTCCATTGTGAATAAAACCGCACTCGCCGCTAAGGAACTGTTAAATGAGCTTCTTGAAAGCTCGAGGCGGTTTAGTAGAAGGTCCGGAACTCGACGTGTGGTCGCCGAGGGTTCTAGTTCTTCTAAGTTGGAAGATCGAGTGCAAGCTCTCACATCCATGATGCGAGAATTCATAGTGAAAGAGAAAACTCACCAAGTGAAGGCTTGTGGCATTTGCTCTTCAAATCATCCAACCGATTTTTGCCCTCATCTACAAGAAGAACCGAGTGAAGAGGTTAAGGCGGCCGGTTTTCGGGGCCAAGGTTTCCAAAAAGATATGATCCATATTCTGGTACCTACAATCAGGGATGGCGAGATCATCCTAATTTGAGGTACGGGAATTCATCGAGGAACCGGCGAGCCGCCACAAAGCAAGATAACCGCCCACCACCTCCTTACTCGAGGCCACCGGAGCAAGGAGCTCCGCATTTTCGGCCGCAAGGCCAATCACGAGGGACCGAGTACCGGCATGTCTACCGAGGATATGATTAATGATTTAACTAAAAATGTTACTAACATGCGGGGAAATATGGTTCGGTTTCGGGAGGAAACCCGTTCGAGCATAAAGAATGCGGAAAAGCAAATGAGTCGGGTCTCGGAAATCGTGGGTCGATTAGAGGCTCGTGATTCGGGTAAGCTACCGTCTCAAACGGAGGTTAATCCGAGACAAAATGCAAGTGCCATAACACTAAGAAGTGGAAGAGAACTAAAGGGCAATGATAAAGAGACCGCTAAAGACAAAGAGGTAGAGGAAGAGGTTGTTGTTTATGAATCGGTGCCTGATGCCGAGCCATTGTCATCTACATCAGATGAGCAATCTAAGCAACCACCACCTCCACCACCTTATGAGCCGGTTCCACCATTTCCAGAAGCACTGAAAGACACTCGAAGAAAGGAGTGCGATAAGGACATTTACGAAACCTTTCGTAAATGTGAGGTAAACATTCCCCTTTTAGATGCTTTAAAACAAATTCCTAGGTATGCAAAGTTTCTTAAAGAAATGTGCACTACCAAAAGAAAACAAAGATTAAGGGGAGCTCAAAAGGTTAAGGTTAGCGAACATGTGTCTGCCATGTTTCAAAAGAAACTTCCTCCAAAATGCAGTGATCCAGGCATGTTTGCTATACCTTGTGTGATTGGGGACACCACGTTTCCAAGGGCTATGCTAGATTTAGGGGCTTCTATAAATGTAATTCCTTATTCTTTGTACGAGTCCTTAAAGCTAGGTGCCTTACATGAAACAGTGTTGTGATTCGGTTAGGCGGACCGTTCTAATGCTTATCCTAAGGGAATAGTGGAAGACGTGTTAGTTAAGGTTGATAAGCTGATTTTTCCTGCCGATTTTTATGTCCTAGATATGGAGCACGATAAACATGCGACCCCTATTTTGTTAGGACGACCATTTTTAAAAACTGCTAGGACTAAAATTGATGTGCATAGTGGATCTCTTACTATGGAGTCTGATGGAGATACAGTCGAGTTCAACATTTATGATTCCATGAAATTTCCGAGTGATGATCATTCATGTTATTCTATAGATGTGATTGACTCTTTTTCGCGGGACATGTTTGAAATTGATGGTAAAGATGAATTGCGAGGTAGCTCTTGAGCATAATTTGAAAGATGATGAAATTGAATATGTTTTAAGCGCTAATTTGCGGGAAATAGTGCGGGTTTTGGAAGAGCAAGACAAGCTTCCGACGGTCCCTTTTCATTTTGGACCCGTCCCACTCACCATTCCTAGAGAGAAGTTGTTACCATCTGTTTTGCAGGCCCCAAAAGTGGAATTGAAACCACTTCCCGATGATTTGAAGTATGTGTTCTTGGAGAAGGAGACACATTACCGGTGATCATCTCAAGTCGCCTCCCCGGGAGCAAGAAGGAAGACTGCGTTCTAGGTGGATCGGGCCATTCATTGTCGTGAAAGTGTTTCCACATGGAGCCGTGGAAATCCAAAGTGAAGCCACTTCCAAGATTTTGAAGGTAAATGGGCAGCGGCTTAAGCCGTACTGTGAAGGATTCAAGCAGGTTGGGGCCGAGGATGTTCCTCTCGGTGACCCGGACTATGGTTAGACCTTATAGTTGTAAGTCGTGTCGACGACAGTAAATATACGAGCTTGTTGTATATAGTGTATAAAGTTAGTTTTCTTTTGGTTTTCGGAAGATATTATGCTTGTGGTTGATTTTTTTGCAGGGAATAGAAGGAAAGTTCGTGACTTGTGAAGTTGTGTGTAAATATGTTGATGAGTGAGTATCAAAAGCCGAGAGTTGTTTCGCATTTGAAATCAAAGCAAATCAAGCGCAAGGAACGCGAGCAAAAGTGAAGAAAAATGAGTGATAGGTGGACAAGAGTGAAGAGGAAGGTTGGAGCCAAAAAACGTGAAGGTCGCGACTCGCGATTAACGTCGCGACTCGCGACGTCATCAGGTCGCGACTCGCGACACTGATCGCGACTCGCGAAGGCGGCCCTGACTTCTTTTAAAAAAAAAAACGCGAAGCTCAGTTTTTTTTCATCGTTCTTCTTTCCTCGCGACGACCCTCGCCCTCCTCTCTTTCTCTCAAACTCTCTCAAGCACCCTCCTCTCATCTCCCACTCTCAAATCTTCACAACCACTTCTCATTCTATTCTCTAATCCTCTCCTTTTCACTTCTCTACACAAATTCCCTACTCTCTTCTCTCCTTCCCACCATAATCTTCCCTCAATTTCTGAAAATCGTCCAATTCTATCAAACCCTAGAATTTGGGGGTTTTTGATTTGAAGCAACACCATCCAAATTGAAGCTTGGAGGATCATTCTACATGCTTAGGGGAGCTATCCACGAGTCCTAATCACCCTACATAACACTATTTCACTTCCATTTCGGTATCACCCACTCTTTCCTACTTCTCTTTGATTTTGCTTGAAATATCTTGTTCTTGCTTAATTGTAGAGTTGTAGCTTATTTCATTAAGACATTGTTAGTAGTTGTTGATTGAAGTTGTTGGATTGTGTGGTGCTGTTGTTGTGATTATTGAACTCAATTGGGAATTGGTGGTTGGTTATTGTTGTTTGGAGGGTGTTTGAGGTGTAAGAGTGTTCTTATTTGTGTCCTTGTGTCAAACCCTTCTTTGTTGTTAGTTCTTTTCGGTAAAAAAAAAAAAAAAAAAAAAATGAGCAAGAGAAGCCGAAACGAACCCGTCCCCCAAATTAACTCCCGTGGCCTTAAGAAGCTAAGTGACCAAGCTAAAAGGCGATGGGACCGCCTTGATAGACCGGGGAGGGTGATACAAGAAACTAAGTTTGCAGATTACCCTACCCTTGAAAAGTTGGGGTTAGCTAGCTCGGTTGAGTTTCTTCTCAAAAAGGTTGGCCTCCGAAACTTTCTATGGAAGAGGGCCCGAACTTATGAGCGGTACACCCTTGAGTTCCTTTCGACCCTCCAAAAACATGCTGAAACCGAGGATGAGACTGAATATATCACTTTCTCCCTCAATGACAACCAATACAAAATGAATTTCCTTGAGGTAGAGAGTGCTTTTGCTTGGGACTTCATGGTTGAGGATGAATTTCTAGAGGCGAGAACTATAATCCTACCGTGTTTTGGTACAAGATCACTTGGTGGTAGTAAGTGGCATAGCCCTTGCAAGAGTAGCGCCATCCCCCACCCCGCCTTGCGCTACGTGCACCGTCTTTTGTCTATGACGGTCTTTTGTCTTTGGAGAGCCCACTAATATACCGGAGTTTGACCTTAAATGTCTTTGGGCCATGACACCTCAAGGGGAGGGATGTCCTGATTGGGTGAAAATTTGGGTGGAGAGGTGCTTAGCTCAGTCGGCTGAAGGGAAGACCTCGGGGAAGTTGAGTATGGGGGGCATGATTAGCCTTTTAGCCTCCCAACTAGGTGTCCAGGTGCCCGTGGATAAGAAGGGCAGCCCCACATTGACCCCTTTAGGGACGACTAGTGCTCGATTTTCCCGTGATTCTAACTGCTATGATACCATTGCCTTGAGGAGTATTACCATGCTTCATTTCAAAACCATAGGCGATGAGACGAGGTTTGTGTGGCTCTTTGGGGCAAGAAATGTCAGATATATGGCTTTACCGCAGGAGCGGGTGGTCATTACCGAGCAGACCACGCATGAGGAGCTCTTCCTTCCCCCGGACGAGAGGTATGCCCGGGGGGTGGCGGAGGAATTAGGTCAGAGGGACCCTGAAGAGGTCCAGGCTCAGCCTTAGCCTCAGCTTCAGCCAGAGCCTCAGCCACAGCAGTTCCAATGCCAGCAGTTTCAGCAGCAGTACCAGCAGGAGCAGGGTTACCTCCCTCACGCCCAGTTTCAGGCTCAGGTAACTGAGCAACTATCCAGTGTCAGGGGCGATTTGGGAGAGATGCAGGATAGGATGTATGGGTTGGAGGACCAGATCTATTCAGTTGGTTCCATGGTTTCGGCCATGAACAACTTCTTTGTGTCCCGTTATCCATCCCAGGGACCGGAGAACCAGGACTCCTAGTACTCTGATCCCACATCCGAGATTGAGGCGGCGCGCATTATACGCCGCCAGGAGAGAGAGGCCCGTAGGGCGGCCCGCAGGTTTGAGCGCGGGGGCCCCTCGAGCTCTTAGAGTTTTTCCCTTTTCCTTTCCCTCTTATTCGTGTTTGTCCTTTCCACATTGAGGACAATGTGCATAATAAGCGTGGGGGAGAGATTGATTAAATGTGGTGGTATTTTAGCTTGTTTTAGTTTGTTCTGTTTGGTTTGTTTGGTATATATTGTTGTACTTTGATGAAAATTTTTTGTGAAGAAAAAAAAAAGTGACAAAAGAAGAAAGAAAAAAAGTTTCCCGCTGAGTTGAAAACCCGCAAGGGCGGGCGACTCGGGCAAAATTGGGGGCTCGGGATGGGTCGAAAACCCGAAAGGGCGGCCTATGCAAAAAAGAGCTAGTTGAGCGGGTGAGTTTTGTGAGCCGAAAAAAGAAGAGAGATGAAAAAAAAAAAAAAAAAAAAATGAAAATGAGAAGCTAGGATGAAAACCCGGAAGGGCTCCTAGGCAAAATGAGAGAAAAAGAAAAGAGAGAAAAACAAAAAGAAAAATATTTTTGCTTTGATCCTCATTTGTCGGTGTCGGCGTCATAAGGTGGCGGCATTGGAGTCGATGTTTTCAGGCTAGATTAGGTCCTTGTTTTGTGTCTTTTGAGGGCGGGGTGTGCATCTCTTTTTGGCTCGTTTCTCTTTTGTTGCTTGTGGTATGTTTTGGTTGGAGCTCGGAGCTAAGTGTGGGGGAATCACTTACCCTCGTGCCTTAGTTTCCTTGCATTTTGGGTAGGTTGGAATCGGGAGGTCATTGTTGATAGTCGTGTTCCGAAACCTTTCGGGATTCGAGATTCATTTGTTTAGAAGGATTCTTTTGGGGTAGATTTTGTCGTTTGGCTTTTGTGTTTTGTGGATGGCGATTCCGGAGGTTGGCGTGGTATGGCGTATTTTGGTGCTTGGGTGTGTCGAGTTCTCTTTTTCTTTTACTCGAGGTCGAGTAAGGTCTAAGCGTGGGGGAGTTTGATGTGTCCAAGTTATCCGCCAATCTTAGGCGGATTTCGGGTCGTTTTTGGTGTCGGTTCGAGCTTAGTTTTGGGAGTTAGGAGAGTTTTGATGTTAGGAAGTGTTGTCGGAGGATGTTGTGTTTTGAGGAGTCTAGGGAGTGGTTTGCATGGTGGCGTAATCGAGGGCCGATCTTGGTCCCCCGATCATTTTTGTGCCCGGGGTCCTTGTCCTTGGTTCCTTTATGGCGCATCTTCCGAGGCTTCCGGGCTTTGTTCGAGTTTCGAGTCCGAGTTCCGAGGTCCGTGGTTCAAGCTGAGGATCGTCTTCATTATGGTTCTGGAGCTTCATGGTTTCCTCAAAAGCCAAGTTCTCATCTTTTTCATCTTTCATGCTCTGTTTTGGAGGTCTGGTGGCAGACTCAACGTCGCGACCCGCGATCAGTGTCGCGAGTCGCGACTGCCCATTCTCGCGAGTCGCGGGGGGTTGTCGCGAGTCGCGACCCCTGTGCCGGCTGCTACTTTTATTTTCTTTTCCTCGCTTGGAGGAGAAAAATTAGGTTTTTTTTAGTTTTAGTTTTTAGAGAGAGAAAAAAAGAGATAGATTGCTTTCTAGGGTTTCTCCCTCTCTTCTTTTGGAGAATTGTAATGAATCCTATGGCTTGGCTAGCTTAAACTTCTATCTTGGATTTGGTTGTTGAAGCTCTAATCTACTTGTGAGAAGTTCTTATCCTCTACTTTCTCTATGATCATTGTGATGCTTCTTGTATTTAAATTCATGATGTTTGCATAATCTTTGCTAGGAACGTTACTAGTATTGTTGTGTGATTCATCTAATGCTAATTCTAGGTGCATAATCGGATTGTTGTGTTCCTAGATCCATGTAGCATACTAGGTGTTTGATTAAATGCTGAACATAAATCTTTTGCACTTAGAGAAGCATTGCTTGTTATTTGAATGTTATTGCTTTGATAACATTAGTAATCCTATCGTGTTCCTCGAACTTAATGCTACTTTGCTTTGGACTTAAGTGCGATTCATTTGAGTTAAGGCATAGTAAGGGCGGTTCAAACCACGCAGATCGTGTGTTTAGCCACGATCTAGGAGGATAGAAGTCTAGACTTCTCGGTAGGTGACCATAGGAGGTGTCGGGGGTTAAGCTTTCGTGATCACAAACTAGGTTAGGGTGGATGCTAATCGAGTCCAAGACCTTTTTCTATTGTAATCTCTTCATATTTTAACACTGTATTTAGTTTAGCTTGCTTATATTGATCCAAAACCCCCCAATTCGGTTACTTTGGCCTTAGCACATACTAGGGTCCTTACTTCACTAATTTCCGATCAAGTTCCATTGTTCCCTGTGGATACGATCCCTACTTCCGTTATACTTGCTTAGTATGCATGAGAGTAGGTTAATTATATTTGGTTAGGAGTACACGGCAAACGCCTACCAGAAGCCTTGGACACTGAAAACGGGGGAGGGGAGGGGAGGGGAGACACAACCACACAACAGGGGAAGGGAAGGGGATACACAAGGACTGGGGACGGCCAGGGGAAGGGGGATGGGCGGGGACACACCAATCAGGGGAGGGGGGAAACGCGGGATTGTGGACAGAGTAGGGGAACACGAACTGACGGCGGTGACTGTGGAAAGGCGACGAGTGACGACTGACGACGAAGAAACGCAGAAGAACAGAGGGACGAACGACGACGAAGAAACGCAGAGGACGAAAACCACGAAACTACGACGACGAATGGGAAAACAGGGTACAATGACGAAAAAGGAGCAAGAAGCAGGCTCGCAGGCGACCTGCGGCCACCAGCGAGCCTGCGGCGGGGATTGGGTTCTAGGGTTTCCTCTTTTGGGGGTAGAGAGAGATAGAGAGCTTTTGGAATAGAATTTTTTTGAGAAGTTTATACACTAGTGGATCTTTGTTACGAATTACTACTATTATTGTTTAAATTTGTCCATCCCCTCTCCGTTCAAACTTTTGGATGATGGAACCTTAAGTGGTTATATTTGTGTAAGTGGTTTATGCATTTCTTTAGACTCAAAGTGATGAATATAATTAGTCTAGGACACATTGAGACAAATATTATTTTATCATTGAGTCATATAGTGAGGCATGATTACTCACCCCATCTTGTTTAAAACAATGAAACACAAAGGTTATAAGTGTTTTTGTTTGTTTTATTTGGCAAGTTGAAAGAGTTAAATTATTAACACAGGATTTTGCTAATTTGAATCGACAACCTTCATGGCAACATCACCTATAAGCCAATTTTAAAAAAATTTAACAATATTTTCATTTAATTCATAAACAAAATAGATAAAATATCACATGTGTAAACTACTAATGTACGATTGAATTGCATTCTTCTTTTTCATATGTTTTCATGTATGGGGAATTTTGATTATGCAGTGAGGAGGGCTGATGTAACAGCCCGCACTTGCAAGCTGCTAGCTAATTACACTTAACATTCACAAATCTCAATTAACACCTAATACACCTCAAATTACATTATCTTACAGCGGAAACAAAACCTTTATAAACGATCCTGGACCTGTGGGTCAGGGCCCACATTACAACAACCTCAAAATCAAATATCAGATTACAGAGTATGTTTACTCGATTCCGAAAACAATAGAATATTTTATTCATAAAGCACTTGAATACTTCTAAATACAAATTCTGAATCACTAATCTATTTACTACTTAACAACCAAATTCTCGCTTTGATCCACTCCGAGCCTTCAACAGAGACCTGCAAATTACAAAGGGAACATACAAAACAAAAACAAAACTAAAATGAGCGGAAATCTCAGTAACTTTACTTCAGCCCGTCAAAACACTTTTAGTTCGTAAACATTTTCCATATAATAAACAAACTTGGTAATTGTTCGGAAAAGAATTCATCCTTTAAAATATATCGCTGGCGTAGCTCAATTACTTGACACAAAACCGCTGGCAAGTACAGGTTTTGGCAGAACATAACGTAACATAACATAACACAATATTCGACCTTATCTGGTCTTAACTGAACTTAAATCCGAATCATTTTTCTCCACCTGTACCTTGCCCTCTCAGTTCATAAGCTAAGCCAGCTAAAACAAATACGAAAACCTTTTTATATTCTCATACTCAAATCATATATCAAGAAACATAGTATTTCCGAACAATTCCAATAACTGAACAAAACATACTTTTATGATCAATCAATATAATTCACAAACCAACACATACTCATGTGTCTATAACCATGGCCATGCCTATAAACGATGTATGATATCAAAAATTCAATATAACACACATAGGCATTTAAATACATTTTGCTGAACATAAAGGTTACCTCAATTGCAAACCAATTTTTCCCTACTAACAACCTTCCAAAGAACAATGGCGCAGCGCGGATGTGTCGTTGTGCACCGCACCCGGCCAAAGATAAAATTTCTCCTACTCTCTTTTACACTAAGCTAGTATAATGGAAGTAGGGGTCGTATCCACAGGGAAACAGGGACGAGTTTAATACTCAGCGTGATTCAAAACCTAGATTAAGCTAAGGGCCAAGAAACCTAATAACAAAGGGGGGGTTTCAAGTAGATTATAAACAACTAAAACTAACTAGCATACAAATAAAATGAGAAATCAATATGGAAAGATCTTGAATCCGATTAACATCCACTTCAATTCATTATCGATCCTTGAACCTCCACTCTAATTATTTCCATAATTATCTATTGTCGAGAACTAATCTCACATTCTCCTTATTCTTAGTTGAATAGCACGATCAGCGTGACTATAAAACCCTAACTAAAGGATAACCTAGTCCGATCTGCGTCTAAGTTCAATCCAATAGCAGCAATAAACACAGAGAACCAATAGACCTGCTAATGTCATACACGCGATAAACATTCAACAGTTGATTCAATTTCCCTAAGAAATAACCAAGAAGATCTGCATCTAAGTTACTCCCTAGTTTGCTACCAATTGATAAAAGAATAAAACAATCCGATTCTATTCTTAAATCTAGCATTAGATTAATTACACAATCAAACTAGTAACGTTCCTAGCATAATTATGCAATAATCATAGATCACAAGCATAGAAATTGAACCATAATCAAGGAAAATAGAAAGAGAGGAAATATCTCACAATAACGGTTGAAGCTTCATGTTAATTTCTTCAAGAACAGTTCAAGCTACAATCCGATAGCAAAAACCAAATCCATAGTTGAAATCCCTAAAAACTAAACTAAGAAATGAAAACTAAAACTAGGAAATGAAGAACAAAGACTAATAAATGAAGAACGAAGAGAAATGAAGAAGGAAAGATGAAAAGAGAATCATGAAGAAGGAAGGATGAGGAGAGGAGTATCCTCTCTCTCTCTTCAAGCTTGCTGCTCCAAGGCCTACATTTCAGCTCTCCTCTTCGTACTCCTCTTCGTCTCTCCTCAAAATAGGTTTTGGGATGCTTTTAAATCACGCACAAAAGTGGACCCAAACCGTCATAAAGCGTCGCGAGTCGCGACACTGATCGCGAGTCGCGACGAGCTCACCGACTCTCCGCACACAAATTCTTTGGGCATTGGCAAGACAAGCGAGTCACGGGTCGCGAGGAGCCTCACGAGTCGCGAGGGCAGGGCGTCGCGAGGTACGACGGAGCCTCGCTAGTCGCGAGCGCCGTGGCCGGGCGAGCTTGCTTCGAGCGCCGGGCGAGCATGCGCGAGGAGCCGGGCAACTCTTGCACCGTTCGAGCGATGGTTGTGCGAGCTTGCGGTGGTCTTGCTTGATGGCGTCTTTGTTGGCTTGCGATGCTTGGTGTGTTGGTTGTGTGCTGCTTGGTGCGGTGGAGTTTGGTTGTTGTAGGTGAGAAGGCACAATGTTGTTGAGCTACACCTAGGAAGTCCATCCCTTCAACCTCTCGAACACTTCCATGGTATAACGCTCAAACCCATTTTACCAAAAAAGCTCGGAACATAAGACGTTAACACAAATTATCTCGCCAAGCTCCGAACTTCCGCTAAGGGCTAAATGAAACACGAATGTTAACAATTACAATCAAACCCTTAGAAAAGTGCACCCAAAATACCACAAAAACATCGTATAACTTGAGCGTATCAAACAAAACCATTAATCTTCAAGAATAATCCTTAATTCCCACTATAGCTTGAGCTCCACAAATCCATATCCATATCCATAGTCACATTACCAATAACAATAAGAATTAGATAAACATTCCATAAATTTAATACATGAAAACTAATCTAACTCACTGTTATAATCTAAACTCATTCCTAAATCCCATTCATTTGCCATTTGTATACACATACTAATTAATCTTGTACTCTATACTCTAACTCAACAAGAACTATAACCAATATCCATTCTACTAATCCAACTCACAACATCAATCTCTAACTCTAATTAACCCCATTTTGATTTTAGAGATTATTATTAAACAACATAGTTTATAAAAATCAGATTCAATAACTTACTTAAGAAGGACCAACTCATACTATAAGCTTCAATCCATTGAATAAAGAGGAAAGATTTAATTTTCAAGTTAAGAAACTTTTATCATAGCTGATTTTGGTAACTGATTTTGCTATTCAATAATAAGAGGTGAATCTTTTTATCAAATCGCACAACAAAATTCATTAAAACTGATACTTGAGTTCTTGCAATAAAGAAGAGGAAGATGAGATCTTATAACTTATACCTCCATAAAAGAGGTGAAGGAGACGATGGTTGCAAGCACTAACATCAACTATGCGTCAATCTCACACACACACAGCAGCAAGAAAGCACAGCAGCAACGCATCAAGAAGTTCAGCAGCAACACCAAACTTACAAAGGGCATAACTCATAGCTTTGAACTCCGATTGAAGAAATTTTTGAGCCTAAATTCAATTACTTGAAGAGATCTACAACTTTGATGTAGAAACTATGACTAAAAATGAATGCATGTTGCTTGGAATAGACGGACAGAACAGAGGTGAGAGAAAAGAGGAAATTTTGAGGTTTGTTTTTGATTTTGGGTTTCTTCAATTCTCGATCAACTTTGGAGTAATTAAACTGAAATTCTTTGAACAAAAATTTGACATTTAAAAGAGTTTGGAATGCTTGTCTTGAGGAGATGATGACACGGGTAACATGACATGAATGAAAGAGGAATATGTTTTCATAAGACCATCAAGGGTAAAGTTGTAAATTTGCTAACTTGCTCCAAAAATCATACTTAAACTTGGGAGCAAAAATGAAACTTCAGTTTAATTTTTTTTAAAGCATTTGCAAAATACATAGTTAAACTTCTAATATATAATTAATTTCTTTCAATCAAAGTTGCTTAAAATTTGGGCTGTTACAGCTGATCGAGAGTGGATGTATCAAAGACTTGAGGGAAATCATCTTAGTTTAAGCTTTAAAAAAAAGTAGACGAATTCGTAGAATTAGCTTGTAAGAGGATAATGTGATGACGGATGGAATGTTGAAACGCCCTTGTGATAAATGCCACAATGTATCATATCAAGATCCAAATACCGTGAAATTACACTTGTATAAGTATGGATTTTGTCTTGATTATTACTTGTGGACTTCTCATGGGGAAAGTTACGTCGAGAACGTAGCTTTAAGTGGTGAATCTTTGGTCAGTCCTTGTATGAACATGGTGATGGATGTTTTTGGACTTGATTATACTTCTGAGAATATTTTGGAGAATCATGCTGAGTAAGACCCCCATCCCGAAGCCAAAAAGTTCTTTGACATGATTAAGAGTGCTGAGAAGCCTTTGTATGATGGGTGTAACATGTCTTTATTGTCTGTAGCTGCTAGAATAACTAAGGATCTAGGAATTTATAAATGGTTGGTCACCCCACTGTCCACCAAACAAATTAATGCCGTGTTCTTTTGGACTTATTTTTAGTTCAATTCAGTTCAGTTTGGTTTCTTTCTGGAATTCAGTTTCTCTCATTTCAGTTCGGTTAATTTCAGTTCAGTTTCTCTCATTCCAAAAGAACGGGACCTAAATCGATAACCAATGCATTAAAAATATCATTAAAGTTCTCTTTTAAAGGTAATAGATTTCCATATTACAACCAATCAAACAAAGATTACTTAGAAATTAGTACAATTGTTCACGGCGACTTTAAAAAGTAACTTGATATCTTGGGTATTTTTGTTCTTCTAAAATTTAAATTGCAATTTGAATTAAATTAAACAAGCCAATTTTATTGAACTATAAGATTTGATAAATGGTAATTATCATAGATTTAATCAATATTTATACAAAATATTATACTATAATACTAAACTTTGTCATTAGTTACTAATAAACAATAAAAGAAATCATTAAAAATACTGAAGTATGCTCATGAAACACTAAATTATGCTGACTTGTGGTGACTTTAGCAACACATGTTAGTTTGGGATGATTTGGTGAATATATCCCCATGGCCCATCCCTATGGGTCGTAACTTACAAATTACAATGAGACTTTTAAGTGGGCCAAAACACAACGGAAGTTTGTAATAGTGAAACGACAACAACGCATTAAAAACACACCACCTTTATTGTAACCTAAACGCCTCAGCATCATCTTCTTCGATCTGAAAAAGAACTTAACAGATTTTCCACCATAGTTACGAGAATCAAGCTTTCTCTCTCCTCAACATCTTCTTCTTCGATCTGAAGGTATATTCGCAGGAAAACAGAGTAACTCTATTCGCAGGAGAAATTAAAGAATTTTTTTTTTCAGAAATAATGGTTGGTAACGTGACCAACCATGACCATGAGTAGTTCCACCACTGATAACTAACCTCAAATGTGAATATAACATCCCTCATAGAGCCGTATATGGTTTCACATCCTTGATTAAGGATATTTGCCCGGAAGATAATCATATGACTGAAACTTTTTATAGGACTCGAAATTTTTTAAAAGGTCTTGAACTCCCACACCACAAAATAGATGTATGTACGAATGGATGTATGCTATTTTGGAAGAATAATAAAGATCTTAGTGAGTGTCTTATTTGTAAATCTAGCCGTTATAAGACTCCAAAGGCAAATAGGAAGCGCTCTCCAAAGAAGGTGTTGCATTATTTGCCAATTACTTCTAGATTGCAAAGATTGTATTCAACGAAATCCACCGCTGAACAAATGAGGTGGCAAGCTTGTTCTCGTCGTGAGACTGGCATAATGAGTCATCCATGTGATGCGGAGGCGTGGAAACACCTTGATGCCTGTTTCCCCACATTTGCTGCTAGGGCACACATTGTTCGTCTTGGGCTTTGCAGTGATGGGTTCTCACCTTTTGGGAAGTTTGGTAAAACATACTCGTGTTGTCCTGTTATACTAACTCCTTATAATCTGCCATCGGGCTTATGTATGAAAAAGCCTTTCATGTTTGTGAGCTTAATTATCCCGGGCCCAAAGAGTCCTAAAGGAAACTTAGATGTGTTCTTACAACCTCTCATCGATGAGCTCAAACATATATGGGAGATGGGGGTGCCAACATATGATACTTCAAAGAAATAAAATTTTAATATGAAGGTTTGTCATGCCGCATACGAGTTAGTGATTTTCCAAAGATATGGTATGTTATCGGGGTGGATGACTTTAGGGAAGTTAGCTTGTCCTTACTGTATGGAAAACACCAAATCGTTTACCCTTAAACATGGTAGGAAATCATGTTGGTTTGATTGTCATCGACAATTTCTACCAGCTAATCATGTTTTTAGGCAAAATAAAAGTGGTTTTAAGAAAGGGATAGTAGAGACATCCATGCCTCCAGAACGATTAATTAAGTGCTGACTAAATTCGGGAGCGTGTGTCTGTACTACCAAAGACAGGAGAAGCTACAAGTGAGAATGACTACCATGGAATTGAGGGATATGGAGATAAACACCATTGGATGAGACAAAGTAGTTTTTGGCAACTTCTTTATTGGAGTAAGCTTTTGATACGTCATAATCTTAATGTCATGCACATCGAGAAAAACTTCTTTGATAATTTATTTCATACAATTATGGATGTGAAAGGAAAAACTAAGGACAATGAAAATGCACGAAAAGATTTGAAAGTTCATTGCAAACAACGAATATTGAAAGTACAATATGTTGATCGAAAAGGAGTGGCTAATAGTTCAAATGCCTAAAGCACCCTACATGTTGATTAAGGAAAAGAGGAAAGTGTTGTGAATGGGTCAAAAAATTGAAGTTCCCCGATCGCTATGCATATAATCTTGGCGAGTGCATTGATTCAAGGGAATATAAGCTTTTCGGCATGAAAAGTCATGATTGACACGCTTTCATGCAAAGGTTGCTTCCGGTGGCATTTCGAGATCTGTTGCCCCTCAATGTTTGGAATGCTTTAACCGAGGTAAGCCAATTTTTTAGGGATTTATGCTCTACCACTTTACTACATGAAGACATAGTTCGCTTAGAGAAGAATATTTCTGAAATCATATGTAAGTTGGAGAAAATATTTCCTCCGAGTTTTTTTAATGTTATGGAGCATCTTCACTTGGCTTATGAAGCAAAAGTTGGTGGGCCTGTTCAATGTAGGTGGATGTATTGTTTTGAGAGGTAAACTCAATTGTTTCTCATAATATTCACCTTTTTTTGAAAAATTATTTGAAATAATTGCGTACTTGCATCTAGGTTTCGTACCACTTAAAGCAAAAGGTTGGAAATAAAGCTAAAGTTGAAGGCTCAATTGTCAAAGCAATCCTACTCGGAGGAAATCTCAAACTTTTGTACCCATTATTTTGAACCTCATATTGACACTAAGGCTAAAACTTTAGGGGTGCATATTGACAACTATGTGAAGGAGCAATCAGGTTCGAATATGCCCGAGCTTTTCACTTGTGCTGACGAGTATAGTTCTTCACAAGGTGAAATTGGTTATCTAGATGAGAAGGATTATGATATTGCTCATGCATATGTTTTGGGTAATTGTGAAATTCTCAAGGATTATGAAAGGTGTGTCTTTAAATAAGTAATATCACATCTCTCTTACATAATTTACATGGATAATGTACTAAAATTAGACTAATAACAGCTTGTTTGAGGAAGAATTAATGAGGACACATGGTATTATGAACGCAGAGAGCGTATGTATACAATATCAACCGAAGTTTGCTATTTAGCTTAGAGAACAAGTAAGATACCTAAACATCACTTGGTCCTTTTTTATTAAATTTTTTCCCCTAATTATACAAGTGGCTAAACTGGTTTAGGTTATAAGAGCGGGCATTGATGATGACATTATTCATTCTCTAGCACTTCAAGACAAGTCCTCAAATTCAACAATTTTGAAATAAATGGGTACAATTTTCACACTTTTGATTATGGTAAGAGTAAGTCAACCATGAACTATGGTGTTTGTGTCAAAAGTGTTGAAGGCAATGATTATCATGGCCTACTTCGAGAAGTCATAAAGTTGAGTTATGTTGGGGTAAAAAGAAACTATACAACAGTTTTATTCAAATGTCACTCGGTTCGATCCAAGATAATGTACGACGATTCACGAAAAATACAAACTTGTTGAGGTCAATCATTCAAAAAGATACCCAATGTATGACCCATTTGTGTTGGTTTACCAAGTCGAACAAGTATGTTTTGTTCCTTATCCTAGCACAAACAATGACGAAATTAATGGTGGGTCGTTTTTAACACCAAGGCTTGAGGAACTATTGATACACCCATGGAACAATTGACATTCCAAGAGGATTTCATTGAGAATCCTCCATCACTATCTGACCCACAAGAAGATAATTAGGTCAATGAAGAAGAGGAAGAATAGGAAGAAGAGGAAGAGGAAGAGGAAGAGGAAGATAATGATGATGACGAAGGAGAACAAGATAATGATTATTGCTCAACATATGAGGAGTTGGATGATACGGATGATGACTTATGATGTGCATTTCAATTATGTTTTAGTAGATTGTTAAGATATATTGACATGTATATTTAACTTTGTGTGAAGTGTTACATCTTGGATTTGAAATAATTGCTTAAATGTTACTTTGGACTGTTGTTGTTTTAAGCATTATTGCTATTAATCACGGTGATACTTAATCTTCATTTATATGGTATTTTTATGGAAAAATTGATTTAATCAGTCCCAACTATGGACACCCTGACAAAAACAGTCCCTACTTCAGTTTAATATTGTTCAGTCCCAACTTTGGGTGTATTTTACAATAGCGGTCCAAGTTAATCAGTAATCGGTTAAAGAGGTTAATTATTTTTTAATTTTTACTTTTTTGATGTTTTAATTATATATTCTACCTTATCTTTCTCTCTCCTTCCTCCCTTTCCCCCTCCTCCTCTTCCTTCTCCCCTACCATCCACACCCCTCCCCTGCACACATCCCCCTCCCCTCCTTTCCTCCTCGCCATCCACCCCTCTCCCCTGCACCCATCCCCCTCCCCTCATTCTGATATTTAACAGAAATTCCGAGTGAAGTGAGGTTGCGAAAATTCCGTTCGTAAGTTTGTAGGTTTCGTGGCATAAATATTTAGCGGATTAATGATACTCTATTGAGATTGAGCAGAACATCTGCCTTTTGCATTTCTATAGAGCTCTTCTAACAAAACATACAACATACAACATACAACTGCGATTACTTGTTAGTTGTCACTACCTCCAACCCTGGTGGAATGTGGAGATTTTACACATTCACAAAAATCACTAGAACTCTAAGTTAGATACAATAAATACAACTTATCAAATGCAAGTTTATGCATATATTGCACAATTGTTGACATATCACGCGGAACTAGTATATGGTTTGATCAAATGCTTAGGCGAGACACTAACAAATTGGTTTTCTCAAAATGTCCAGCACCCTGGGTACTAGTTCAATTATTGCCAAACCTCTTTTGAAGATACCAAAAAATTTATGAGATAGTGAAAGCTTGTGTACTTTGGACTTTCATGCACAATCTTGCAACGCTCAAGAGGTTCCATAGTTCTTTTGAACTGTAACTGTTTTCGAGGTCTGGATCAATCATGTTATGCATGGATAAGTTGGATCGTAGTTCTCGGATCCATTGGATTACGTCAGTACTCTCCTTCGCCAAAGATTGACCAGTGATCAGCTCATGTAATAAAGAACCAAATTGAGGTATTATGTCTGCCTTTTCTGCAGTGATAACAGTATAAGTTAAAGAATGATCTCAGAGTTGCCATATCTTTGGTGAGGGAGGGGAGTGATTTCGGGGGCAGGGGAGGGGTTTCAGGTGGCGGGGGAGGGGACGGGGGAAGAGGGTGGCTGGTAAGGGAAAGGGGTTTTGGGGACCGGGGGTGGTGGTGGGGGAGTGGTGACAGTTAGGGGAGGTGGGGGATGGGGTAGTAGGGTGGCAGGGGAGAGGAGGAGGAGGGAGCAGTGAAGGAAGGAGGAATGAGGGAGGAAAAAGATAGAAAAAAAAGAAAAAATGGCAAAGTTTACCTGTTACAGCAGGTATTTAACATGCTGGGACTACCAATGTAAAATACCCTCCAAAATTGGGACTGAACAATATTAAACCGAAGTAGGGACTGTTTTTTTCAGGACGCCCATAGTTGAGACTGATTAAATCAATTTTTTCAATTTTTATAATAACTTTATACTAATCAAACTTTCTCTATAATGTTATTACTAATAATTTTCTAAATATGCAGATGACATACTGTAGGCGTGTTTTTATTTCGCCTGCACGATGTGAGCGCGTATTTGATTTGACTACCCCATTGTAAAGGTTTTATTGAAAATTGTTTTGAAGTCGCCAACAAGGCTTTAAAGGAAGACTCATAAACCTAATTGGATATTGGAAAATCGTAGGGACAAATTAGGGACTTATCCAATGTAGATTTTTCCGTCCTGACTCCTTAGATGATTAAAATGAACCAAAGATTGAGTTCGGGCGTGAGGGTACGAACACGGTTAGGAACCATGTTGCCCATTGCTGGCCCCTACTAAATATCGATTCATGTCATTTTTTATGCAATTAAATAACCAAATAATATTTTTATGCACCCTAAAAAATAATTAGTCTAGGTTGGTTTAGGAAACACATAAAACGACTATTTTTTAGTGAGATGTTATTATGCAATCAATTACGGGGAACCTAACAAGTTGTTCAAATTAATCTGATTAATGTTAAAACAGTTCTTTAGGTCTTGATTAACAAAATAACACGTTGGTGCGCTTAGCGCAATGGCTTGCTTTTGACACGTTTTGACAGCTTTTTGATAAAAACGCGTTTTGAAGATTTTCTTTTTTCTTTTAAGTCCAGAAATCTGATTTTACGGGATTTAATCCGATTTTAATATTTAAAAAATATCTTTGAAAATGTTTATTTTATTTAAATAAAATAATTAATTATTATTAAACAATTAATTAGGCTTTTCAAAGGATTGGGGTCAAAGTACAATTAATTATCATGAATAATTAAGTGGGCTTTAAAATTGGCTTTAACACTTTTCGAAATAGTTTTGGGATGACTCTTCGGACTGCTCTCTCCTTGGGTCGGACCAATTAAGACCGCGGTATGTTTCATCATCGGGCTCTTAAATGGGGAGACACGATTATGTGTCTACAGAAGCCCCCACTTTGACTGAGATTCAGAAAACCGAAAGTCAAAGTATACGGTGTCGGGACGGAGAACGATTCTAAACGCTCTGCAGTTTAAAACTGATCTATGTACGTCGGCCTCTGCAAAACAAAGTTAGTATGGAGGACAATAACTACAAACAATTTGATTACCTGCAAGAGAAAGGTGTTAGCAGATAGGTGCAAATAACTCACATAAGGCACATAATGATGCAAAAATGCAAACTTAGACTCTCTAAAGATGCATGAGACGCTATGCAACAATTAAGGTTATGCAAAGCTAAGGAAGATGACACGTCATGCAAGGTCAGGGTTATACAAGACTAAGATGTATGTAATGTAATGCAAGGTCAGGGTTTTACAAGGCTAGGAAATCTGGATATGTAAAAAGATAGAATAATGATCAGAAATAGATAGAAAGATTTTCGAAAACGGTTTTTAGTAAATAATCGGGGTCCGTTAACGAGGTCCGCATATTACAACTTTTCGGGAGCTTGATTTGACTTAGAGGAACCACCACATATATAGGAAGCCCCCACTTTGGGTGAGCTTGTCTTGAATTAGGCACTATGAGCCTTGATTGGAATGTAGTTGATCTGTCTTGAACATTCAAAATTCTTCATTGGGGATTCTTCATTGGGAAGTTGATACAGGCAAAATCAAATATTGCCAGAGACCATGGAATTGTCGGAGAGTCCTTCAGGGACAAGGAGAGTTTGGATTGAAAAATAAAAAGTTTAAATTTGTGACTCAAACAAATGTAGGTGGGAAAGGCTTTAACGAGGCTAGGTTCAGACTCGAGTCTATGTCGGGATCTAGAAAGAATATGCTCCTAAATTCTAGAAAGTTAAATCATTAGACCTTGATTAATTTTATTTTATTGAAGCGGTCGGACCTCGAGATGAGGTTTCATACGTATCCTTGCGGAATCAGACCATTCGTAGTTATGGATCTGATTTTTTTTTGCGCCCTAACTTTTACCTAGGCCGCCCTTTCGGGTTTTCAACCTAGCGAGCTTGGACATTCTTTGAAAAAGGAGTTAGGGTTGAATATGAAAGGTTGAAAGGTTTAAGACTTAAGGTTTCGATGAATGTTTAATTGGTTTGGCGAATGGAGGATCATGGATTTGGATTCTAAAGTTTTGACGGATTGAAGGAATTTGAATGTAGGGTAGAACTTGTGTGCAAGCCCCCTAGCTTGAATTTTTATTTTCTTTGTCTTTGGCTTTTTCTCTTTTTGCTTTGTGCGTTTTAGCTTTTCCTTTTTTCATTTTTTTTTGCACTTTGATCTTTTCCACTTTTTTTGTTTTTGCTCGACATTGATCGTTTTTATGTAGTAAGGCTTGCACACAAGTTTGGTTTAGGATATTGGAAGGCTTGAAGGATATTTGTCGAGCTTTGGTTAATGGAGGGATTATTTTGGCTTATGGAGATGATGGTTTATGGGATATTTGTTTTGGTTTGCATGAAGATGGCTTAAGGATGATGACTTTTTGGAATGATGGAGGGAAGAGGGATATAACTCTTAATCCAAAGTATGTCCTTTTTCATTTTTCTCTCCTTTTTTTTTATTTCAGATCTCTTTTATTATTATTATTAGTCAAGTTCATTAGGTGATTTAAGTTTCATCATTGAATTAGAAGCATAAATAAAATGATGGAAGGCCAATGAAAATGAAAATGCGATTATTTTTATTGATTAGAAATAAATAGAACAAGACTTATTAGAAATAAAGTGCTAAATGACATTGACTCGATAGGAAAGGAAATGAAGAGCGCTAGAGGAGGGATTCTCCAACTCAACATAGAAAACTAGCATTAAATGACTAAACCTCCTGCACTATTGAGACGATTCCCAAGGGGTTGCTGCTGTTGTTGAATTTTGCTGCCGGCGGAACTGGAAGTTTGCCACTATCAACCATGTCCTCCAGAGTATTCCTTAAGGCCCAACATGCAGATGTTGGGTGTCCATTCCCTTGGTGGTACTTGCAATAGGCATTAGGGTTCCACTTCTTGTGTCTATTTTCAGGTGCAGGGTCTGGAGTAGGACCGATAGGCTGTATTGCTCCTTTTTTATGAAGCCTATTGAAAGCTTCTTCTAAAGTCATGCTAAATGGAGTGAAGGTTCTTTGAGGCTTTTGATAACCTCCCTTTTCAGTAGCTAGGGCGTTGACATCATTACTGTTGGAGCTAGAAGGGTTATTATTACTCTTCTTGAAAGAGTTGTTGTTGTTGTTGTTGTTGTAACCCTTACTTTTTGAGGCTTGGACCTCTTCTTCGATCAGCAGGCCTACCTTATAGAGTTTTGTGAAAGGATCTATGGGTTGGAATTTGATGTGATCCCCATATTTGGGCTGCAAGTTACGGATCACCACTCGGACTTGGTCCTCTTTAGTTGGTCTGTTAGTCATTTGTGCAGCTTTATCCCTCCATCTGTTAAGGAAGGTGACGAAGTATTCGTTGGAATTTTGTTTAGTTAACTCCAACTCACGCATGCTAATAGGAAGCTGAGTATTGTATATATATTGTTTGTGGAACTCTTCTCTGATGTAGTCTCAGTCATTCAGTTTGGTTTTGTGCAGTGATCTGAACCACTTGGATGGATGTGCATCCAAGGTCAAGGGAAAGACATAAGCAAACAGGTCCTTGCTCATGCCCTGGAGGGCCATAGAGATGGAAAAAGTTCTCAAGTGATCATCTGGGTCTTTGACCCCCTTGAATTTTGGGAGGTCACCCAATGCTACATTTTTAGGGAGCTTTTCCCTCAATTCAGGATCAATGACGTCATGGCCATGAGCCTGACTCTCGAGTGCAGGAATTGACTGGATCAATTGCTCGAGTTTTTCAAACCTCAAATCCGTCTTGGACTTGATTGGAGGTGGTGGTGGTGGAGTGTCACCCTGTTCGTCTTCTTCAGTCAGTTTCTCTTTTAGTGCCTTGATCTCTTTGTCTTGTTCCTCAAGACGAGAGTTCATTAGTTGAAGTTGAGCCATGATGGCACTGAGCTGTTCATTAGTGTCCCCCATTTCAGATGATGATTCAGAAGAGTCGGAGGATTCGTCTGAAAAGGTTAGGTTGCGCTTGACGAGTCTGGGAGTAGGTCGACCTTGTTGCCTCTCTGTTGGTCGTTCCCAAGTTATAATCTCACGACCTTTCCTGAACAGAAATCGGATGGACCTCGTGAATTTTAAGAAATGATGCCTTCGAAATGACAAATGGAAACGAGAAATGGGAATGGAAGAATGGAAACGAGAAATGATTAGAAATGGGTATGATTTTGGACTAGTATGGGCTTTACTATGATGGATACATGGGCCTAACTATATGCAAATGCGGACATGGACTGGACTGGACTATGCAAGCTGACCGAACGACTAGACTTTGAACTTACAATAAGCAGACTACACTTAAAGCAGGGTAGACAAATAAAGATGGTTAGACTTAGGGGATGAACTTTTATAATCCGAAGACTTAAATTTTATAGTCCAAAGACTGACTAGGATTTACATATAATGCAAACTAGACCTAGGGAAATTTTATAGTCATACGACTCAACTTTTATAGTCCGAAGACTGACTAGGGTTGACGTATAATGCAAACTAGACCTAGGGAAATTTTATAGTCCTATGACTGAACTTTTATAGTCCGAAGACTGACTAGGGTTTACATATAATGCAAACTAGACCTAGGGAAATTTTATAGTACGAAGACTGACTTTTATAGTCTGAAGACTGACTAGGGATTACTATAGGCGTGGATTTTTCCTTTATGCCTACACGCGGTGTGAGCGTGTTTACTTGACTACCCCATTGTTAAGGTTTTATTAAAAATATGTTTTTGAAGTCGCCAATAAATATTTAGAGGAAAACTTATAAACCTAATTGGATATTGAACTGTAGGGACATCTTAGGAACTTATCCAATGTAGATTTTCCCGTCCTGACTCCATAGATGGTCAAAATGAACCATAGATCGAGTTCGGGGGTAAGGGTACAAATATGGTCATAATGAACCACGTTTGCCCATTGTTGGCCTTTACTAAATATCAATTCATTACAGATTTTATGCAAAAGAATAATCATATAACGTTTTAAACACCCAAAAAATAATTAGTCTAGGTTGGTTTAAGAAACACATAAAAGACTAATTTTTTATGTGACAGGTTATTATGCAATCATATTACACGGTTCCTAGCAGGTTGTCCAAATTATCTGAATTAATTAAAACAGTTCCTTAGGTCTTGTTTAGCAATAATAACATGTGGGTGATAAAATCATGCATTAGACAGATAAAACAATCAGGCATAGTATATACAAGAATAATAATAAAAGGGTTAGAATTTACAAATAATCACGATTATCAATTAAAGATTTACATCATGACAATAACTGTTAGTAACTTCAATACAATAAATATAATTGATTATTCAAGGATCCTCAGGATTATACCTGTGCGGTTTAGATCGAAGAGCGTAACGACCTTCAGGTGGAGCAATCGTGGAACCAGAAACGTAGTATGATCAGGAACTGGAAATTGATTTGAAAGTGTTTAAGTATTTGGAAATTCGTAATAGGATTCGTAAGTATTCGTAAGTATTTTGTGCTCGTAAAATAATAATCAAAAGCCGTCTCTGATTCGGGAAATCAGCCTGTATTTATAGGCAAAAGAAAACTGCGCTGCACGCGCGTCCTGCGCCAGGCGCAGTCCAACGTGGCAGGCGCAATGACACGTGTCAGGCGCACATTGGCCCGCTTGACGTGGTCTGTCCAATCAGATGCGAACATGTGTAAACGCGTATTTAAAAAGATAGAAAAGAAACTTGCGTCTCACACAGGAACTGCGTCAGGCGCTGGACTCCGTGTGAGTCATAAGTCCACGTGTCAGGCGCTCATTGGCTCGCCTAACGCGTTCTGGCCAATGCGTTGGACGCACGTAGCGCGCTAAGCGCAGTCGCCGCGTTCGGCGCATATTCCAGCATATTCAATTTTTGATTCAAGGCGTGCTTTGAAGATGCTATTTTATCCCTAAAATTCCGGGGATTGAATTTCACGGGATGCAAAAATCTGATTTATGCTAAATAATAATAAAATAATAAAATTTATGACTGAAAGCATTTATGAAAATATTTATTAAAATAATAAATATTTAATTGGGCTCTTAAAATGGACTTAAAATGTTTTACGGGTTTACTTTACAATTAATTATCATGGATAATTAATCAGGCTTCAGAAAATTATTTCAAAACACAACATGGCCTGGTTATTCGGATTGCTTTCCATTAGGCCGCGCCAACTAATACCATTAGGTGTCTACATTTACATATAATGCAAACTAACTATAGGGAAAGTTTATAGTCCGATATAGTCCGAACGCTGACTAAGGTTTACATATAATGCAAACTAGACCAAGGAAATTATATAGTCCGAAGACTGACTAGGGTTTACATATAATGCAAACTAGACCAAGGGAAATTTTATAGCCCGAAGACTGACTAGGGTTTACATATAATGCAAACTAGACCTAGGGAAATTTTATAGTCCGAAGACTGACTTTTATAGTCCGAAGACTGACTACGATTTACATATAATGCAAACTAGACCTAGGGAAATTTTATAGTCCTAAGACTGAACTTTTATAGTCCGAAGACTGACTAGGGTTTATATATAATGCAAACTAGACCTAGGGAAATTTTATAGTCCGAAGACTGACTAGGGTTTACATATAATGCAAACTAGACCTAGGGAAATTTTATAGTCCTAAGACTGACTTTTATAGTTCTAAGACTGACTTTTATAGTACGAAGACTAACTAGGGTTTACATACAATGCAAACTAGATCTAGGGAAAGAATTGAGCCAAATGGACCTAAGATTTGGATTGGACTAGACTTAGACTTAGATTGGAATGGATTAGGAATAGACTTGGACTAGACTTCACATGAAGATGTAAATGAGCCTATATGGGCCTAAGATCGACTCTAATGCTAGTGAATGTATGGACTCAAATTTAGACGGGCCTAGGATGAATGCAAAATGGACTCTAGTGCATATGGGCCTAAAATGAATGCAAGTGGATTGGATTGAAGGTGTTTGGATTGGGCTTAGAATTTTCGAAATTCGTTTTTTTAAGGGACCCCTTGTTTTTATCTTTTATTAGGAAAAGATGATGGATTCATTTTGAAAAATATATTTTTTGAATAGGTGGTATGATGATGATTAGTAAATGTTTTGTTGAAAAAGGTAGAATATACATGGGTGTAGGATTGATTTTGAAAAAAATGTAAGTTTTTGAAATTGATTGAATATGGTAAGGTAAGATTGATAGGGAAGATTAATTGGATAGCAAGGAGAAGGTAGACATGAATGACAACTCTAACTCTACCATGACCGTTTTTTTCTAGATGCACTTTTTTTTAGGACAGACTCGAGCTTGCATGAAAAGACTGGTTTTTCTTTTGAATTAGGTGAGACCTCTAATTAGACCGTGCGAATGCCGACGGACCGAAAATAGGATCGACCACCACGACGACTAAGGCTATGTTTAGTTCACCTGAAATTTTCTGATCTGAACTTATCTGATCTGATCTGATCTGAACTTATTTTTTCTGATCTGATCTGAACTGATCTGATCTGATCTGATCTGATCTGAACTTATCTTTTAAAAAATATATTATTACTAATATTATTATTACTTTGTATTTCATTACTAGTATTACTATTACTATCATTTTATTACTATGTACAACTTTCAATAATAATAATAAAAATAATAATAATAATAATAATATAATAATAATATTAATAATTTTATAATAATAATAATATAAATAATAACAATAATAACAATAATAACAATAATAATAATAATAATAATAATAATAATAATAATAATAATAATATAATAATAATAATAATAATAATAATAATAATTATTATTATTATTATTATTATTATTATTATTATTATTATTATTATTATTATTATTATTATTATTGTTATTATTATTACAGCATAATTAGTTTTTTTTTTTTTGAAAAATAGCACATTAGTATATGAACATACAATTAAAAATAAAAGACTAAGGACTCTTGGGTCCAATGGTATGACTTCTTACCTCCCACATGGGAGACCAAGGTTCAAATCTTGGTGGAAGCATATATTTCAATATTGTTGTGGGTGGGGAAGGGGGGTTGGGGCTTGTTGGGTCTTTAGGTGAGTGACCCTGTGCGAGGGCAGTCCAGAGAAAATTCATCTTACCACGGGATTCCCGAAAGGGGCCCAAAAAAATTAAAAATAAAAGAATACTCATGTTCAAGGTCTGTTAATAATAAGAATTTAGCTAGTAATTAAAAGAACATATAATGATATTAAAAAAAGAACACATTTTTAAAATAAAAGATAGATGTTATTTTATATTGATGACATGTTTGGATTTAACTAACAACATGTGTCTTTGTTATATCAATAAATTGTTCTTTTTTATTATAAATAAACCTATAAATATATATAATCATATGATCTTGAACAAAATGGTTAAATATTCTTCTTATATCGTTGTCTTGTGCTATATAAACTTTGTTTTTAAAGATAAGTTGAAATCCTTTGTAGGGAACATTTTGAACGTGATGACAACACCATTAGGTTATCCCATGCTACTCATGTTTTATATAAACTAGTAATATATAATTTATATTATTCTACCAAAATTGTTTTAAAAAATAAACATCATATACTATTGTCATGTTCTTTACATGTACAACATCAAAAAGAACATCACATATCAAAATTATTAATTAGAATAAATATAAAAAAGAACACTTACAAATGCCAAAAGAACATTCTTCTTCTTGAACACAAATAGCTTCAAATAGTGATATCAATGACATTTATAATAATAGCAACGACATTAATAATAATTACCAATACTAATAATTAATAAGTACAACAATGACAATAATAATAATCTTTTTGAACAAATGTACTAGTAACTAGTAATATTAATAGTAATAGTAATTGTATAAAGTAATATTAATAATAATAATAATAATAATAATAACAACAACAATAATAATAATTATTACAATAACAATAATAGCATTAGTAATACTAATAATCATAATAATGATGATGATGATGATAATAATAATAAGTTTTAAAATATAAGCATAATTTGAACTTATCTGATCTGATCTGATCTGATCTGAACATATCTGATCTGATCTGATCTGAACTTATTTTTTCTGATCTGAACTTATTTTTTCTGATCTGATCTGAACTTATTTTTTCTGATCTGAACTTATTTTTTCTGATCTGATCTGATCTGATCTGGTCTGATCTGATTTGATCTGATCTGAAATAAGCAAAAATAAGGTGAACTGAACATAGCCTAAATCAATGAAAAGCATGCGATGCACGGACTGTGTGCCGCGCAGGATCGCTGCGCGCGGCGCACAGTCGTGCGTCTGGCGCGGGAGTGTTGCGCCAGGCGCAACTTAATGCGCTTGGCGCACTACTCCCCGACATGTTTTTCGGGGATTTAGGCGACGTTTTGGCCAATTGACGAACTTTTAATTATTTTTTAGACGCGATTTTAGGAACGACGCATAATAATGACAATTTGACAAGTTAATAACAGGCAAAATTGCAATCACAGGCAAATGTCATATAACATGGATGCAAAAGTTCCAACCTAAAGTCTAGTTCTATGTTTGAAGCTATGGTCAGGTTTAGGTTAAGGCTGAAAAGGTCCATGACTACGAGATTTCCGTACCCCTGCTTAAAGAGGTGGCTTATTGGGCGGGCGCGGATGTGTCGTTGTGTGCACCGCACCCGGCCAAAGATAAAATTTCTCCTACTCTCTTCTACACTAAGATAGTATAGTGGAAGTAGGGGTCGTATCCACAGGGAAACAGGGACGAGTTTAGTACTCAGCGTGATTCGAAACCTAGATTAAGCTAAGGGCCGAGAAACCTAATTACAAAGGGGGGTTTCAAAAGAGATTATAAACAAACTACAACTAACTAGCATACAAAGAAAATGAGAAATAAATTATGGAAAGATCTTGAATCCGATTAACATCCACTTCAATTCATTATCGATCCTCGAACCTCCACTCTAATTATTTCCATAATTATCTATTGTTGAGAATTAATCTCGCATTCTCCTTATTCTTAGTTGAATAGCACGATCAGCGTGACTATAAAACCCTAACTAAAGGATAACCTAGTCCGATCTGCGTCTAAGTTCAATCCAATAGCAGCAATAAACACAGAGAACCAATAGACCTGCTAATGTCATACACGCGATAAACATTCAACAGTTGATTCAATTTCCCTAAGAAATAACCAAGATGATCAGCATCTAAATTACTCCCTAGTTTGCTACCAATTGATAAAAGAATAAAACAATCCGATTCTATTCTTAAATCTAGCATTAGATTAACTACACAATCAAACTAGTAACGTTCCTAGCATAATTATGCAACAATCATAAATCACAAACATAGAAATTGAACCATAATCAAGGAAAAGAGAAAGAGAGGAAAGATCTCACAATAACGGTTGAAGCTTCATGTTAATTGATCCAAGAACAGTTCAAGCTACAATCCGATAGCAAAAACTAAATCCATAGTTGGAATCCCTAAAAACTAAACTAAGAAATGAAAACTAAAACTAGGAAATGAAAAACAAAGAAATAAGAAATGAAGAACAAAGAGGAACGAAGAAGGAAAGATGAAAAGAGAATCATGAAGAAGGAAGGATGAGGAGAGGAGCTCTCCCCTCAAGCTTGCCACTCCAAGGTCTACATTTCAGCTCTCCTCTTCGTACTTCTCTTCGTCTCTCCCAAAAATTAGGTTTTAGGAAGCATTTAAACCCCGCACAAAATCGTGGCCCCAAGCCGACTTAAGCGTCGCGAGTCGCGACACTGATCGCGAGTCGCGACGAGGACTCTGTCTCCCCGCGCACAAAATGGCTGGCACGCAGGTCGCGAGTCGCGAAGAACATCGCGAGGTGCGACAAGCAGGGGTCGCGAGTCGCGACATCCCTCGCGAGTCGCGAGCTCCGCCGTCAGGCGGGTTCTCGTGCTCGCCTGTGCGAGCGCTGGGCTGTGCGAGGCTGGCGTCCGAAGCTTGCGTGCGATGGCTGGCGTGCTGCTTGGTGGGCGGGCGATGCTTGTGTGGGCGATGCTGCTGGGCCTCGCTGGGCTGGCATGGTTCGCGAGGCAAGCATGCGGTAGTTGGTGGAGCTTGGTTATGCGATGATGCTAGGATAGCACATTGTCGTCAACTCATACTTGCTTCCGTGCCACCAAGCCATGGTGTTGAACTTTCTTGAACACTCAAGGATAACTTCAATTAAACATCGTTTAACTCCGTTTCTCCTTAAAAGCTCGGAATCTAGAACATTAACACTCATTAACTCACAAAACCCCGAACTTCCGCTAAGGTTGATTTATATGTGAACGTTAACAATTACGAACAAATCCCTTAGCAAAGTGCACCTCAAATATCACAAAAACATCGTATAACTTGAGCGTATCACTTATGACTAAGATCCAACACTATCGCTTAGGAAGCTTTTTGAAAGGACAAAGCGCAAATCCCCCGGGGGTGGCCTCACGCATAGAACATGCGCTAATGAGGCAATGTAGATTGTCCTTATGGTGGCTTAAACAGTAGCCATGCATATACAAAACTGTAATGTCATTCTAAAGCATAAAAAGAGTATGAATCGTATTTTTCGAGTTTCACCCACTCATTTAAAAAAATTATTTTTTAAAAAATCCTCCCTAGTGAAGTCGCCAAATTGTAGGCGTGTTTTTATTTCGCTTGCGCGGCGCGTATTTGATTTGACTACCCTATTGTAAATGTTTTATTGAAAATTATTTTGAAATCGCCAACAAGTCTTTAAAGGAAGACTCATAAACCTAATTGGATATTGGGAAATCGTAGGGACAAATTAGGGACTTATCTAATGTACATTTCCCCGTCCTGACTCTATAGATGGTCAAAATGAACCAAAGATTGAGTTTGGGAATGAGGGTACGTACACGGTTAGGAACCATGTTGCCCATTGCTGGCCTCTACTAAATATCGATTCATGTCATTTTTTATGCAATTAAATAACCAAATAATATTTTTATGCACCCTAAAAAATAATTAGTCTAGGTTGGTTCAGGAAACACATAAAACGACTATTTTTTAGTGATATGTTATTATGCAATCAATTACAGGGAACCTAACAGGTTGTCCAAATTAATCTGATTAATGTTAGAACAGTTATTTAGGTCTTGATTAACAAAATAACAGGTGGGTGATAAAAATATTAAATCATGCATAGAAAAATCATATAATATGTATAGAACAATCAAACAAGCATATAATAATGTATGAAGATAAATAAAAAGAAGGAAGGATTAGAATATATAGTAGAATGATTTTTATATTAAAGATCTACATTATGAAGTAAATGGTTAGTAACTTCAATATAACAATAGGAATTTATTCAAGGACCCTCAGGATTATACCGTGGCTTGGGTCTGCGAGATTGACAACCTTCGGGACGAGCAATCGTGAAGCTTGAAAGTATGAATGTCTGAAAGATTTGAATGAAAATATGTATAAAAGTATGTGTTTGTATGTCTGAAAGTATGAGTTTTTGTAGGGAAGTTTTGTAGAGAGGTTCGTAAATATATTCATAGAGCTCGAAGTGTTTAAGTGTAAAAAACCGTTTTCTAATTCGAAAAATTGAAGCCTATTTATAGGGAAAACGAATTTGCGCTTCACGCGCCACTGCGCCCGGGCGCGGGATGAAGTGTCACGCGCAAATCCAAGTGTCGGGCGCATATTGGCGCGCCCGACGCGACATGCCCGGTAAAAAAGCGTACACGTGGCACGCGCTTTGAAAAAGATAAAAAGAAACAGATGCATCTCACACGGAGAAATGCGCTTAGCGCGGGACTCGTATGACACATAAGTCTACGTGGCGGTCTTGTGCGCTAGGCGCACGCTTACGTGGCGGGAACACGTGCGCTCGGCACACGGCTGTGCACTCAGCGCAGTGTGGTGCGCTCAGCACACGTTGGTGCGCTCAGCGCAACGTCTTGCTTTTGACACATTTTGACAGCTTTTTGGTAAAAACGCGTTTTAAAGATTTTATTTTATCTTTTTACTCCGCAAATCTGATTTTACGGGATAAAATCCGATTTTTATTATAAAAAATATCTTTGAAAATATTTATTTTATTTAAATAAAACAATTAATTATTATTAAATAATTAATTGGGTTTTCAAAGGATTGAGCTCAAAATACAATTAATTATCATGAATAATTAAGTGGGCTTTAAAATAGGCTTTAACACTTTTCGAAATTGTTTTGGGATGGCTCTTCAGACTGCTCTTCCCTTGGGTCGGACCAATTAAGACCGCGATATGTTTAATCATCGGGCCCTTAAATGGGGAGACACGATTATGTGTCTACGCATACCGATGTAGAGGATGACTCAATGGGAGAGGTGGTATCATAAGGGTGATCCCTCGTAAACCCCTTTTACAGCCAGATGAGGATTACAATGCATTTATGACTACTTATGGTGTTGAGAACGAGCTTCGAGCTGCTGAAAACATTGTGGAACAACCACATAATACTCTAGAATTATCCTTAGTTACTTCTACCACTACAACAACTACGACACCTCCTACATCAAATTTTATTTCTACCACTGCACCAACTAGAGGTGTAAGTGAATTGGACTGGATTGGACTTTGCCAAATCCAAATCCAGTCCAATGTTTTTTGGACTCGAGAAATTGAGTCCAAATCCGATCCGAACTTTTTCTGAGTCCAGTCCAGTCCGGTCCGAAACTTTTTTCTTGAGTCCAAATCCAGTCCAGTCCAGTCCGATTAATATATAATAATTTTTTTCCTTATTTAGGTTCACAATGTTTTCTCATGATTAAATCGTTAAAATTTGAAAAATTGAACTCATTACATCCATTCCACAAAGTAAGTTATGTACATTTTTAAAGTCTTACAAAATGAAAATTACAAAATACAAAAGGCGTCAAAAGAGTTAAAAGTTTTCAGTTCTCACTTTGGACTTTTGGAGGGTAAGTGCAAATTTTGGCGCCACGTAAAAGAATTTAGAGCGGGAATGTTAAAAAGTCCAAAATTTCATCAAAAATTAAGAATTTTTTTAAATATACATTATATGTATATGTATATATATTATATGCTAAAATATTTTTTGGACTGGATTGGACTTATTGGACTCCAAAGGGGTGAGTCCAAATCCAGTCCGAAAATATTTGGACTCGAAAATTTTAGTCCGAGTCCAGTCCAAATATTTTCCAGTCCAGTCCGACAAGTTTGGACTAGACTGGATTGGACTCTGGACTTTTCGCAGTCCACTTACACCCCTAGCACCAACTACGACACCTCCCACATCAAACTTTATTTCTACAACTACAGCTGCTACTACACTATCCATATCTCTATCTCCTGGTGCATTCATGATTATATCAGATGAATCTGGTAATCCTGCAAAGACTAATGTAATTCTGCACCCTGAGGGCGAGTTATGGTAAAGTTATAGTTTTTACAAGTATTTTTCCATGCCAATAGTAATAATCTTAATATGTAATATCTGGACATTCATTTAGGTTTATGAAGCATAAATTGGTGCAAAAGGTAACATCAACCTCTTACAAGCAATATTTTGATAGACCCTACAATAATTAGTCTATGGTGCCGGAGGAAGTTCGCCGAAGGTGGTGGCATCAAATGCTTTTAGGGTATGTTAACCCCACAACAATATCTTAGTTTATAATTTTAGCTTTTTGCTGCTTATTGATATTGCAAGTTCTTGTATGTTAACAAACACAATAAAAGGAATATTCATGGGATCCATCAGTTGCTAAGTTAGTGATGGAAAATTGGAAGTCAAAATTGAGCAGACGACTTACGGATGTGGTTTCAAAACTTGTTAACCAAGTTGATTATAGGCCAAAGTGGTGTCCTCTAAGCTTGATAGATGCGTTGAAGAAAGTTAGAGATACATCTGAATTTAAAAGGAAATCACAGCAATGTTCTGCAAACAAAAAGAATAGCAAAAAAGGATTGACAAAACATACTCAAGGATCCATCTCAACAGAGGAATTGAAGGACAAAATGGTGAGTTCTTACATAACTATCTATTTTATAATTGTTGCATCTTCTCATTGTTTTTTTTCTTCAAATTCTAACTTCAAGCTCGTTTGATTCTATATGTATGAAGACAAGTGAGAAGAGCGGTGAAAAGCCTAAATCATATGAAGTTTTCAAGAGAGCTCACACAAAAAAGGATGGATCTTTTGTCGATTACTTGATCTCAAGTGATAAAGTATAATTTAGAAAAGTAATGACTAAGAACTCGTTTATATATAAAGGATTATGGAAAATATTCTTTTTAATTGTTTCAAGAGCTGTCTTTCATTTTATAATTTTTTTGATATGTTACTGGTATTTAGTTTATCGTTGGGATAATGGTTGTTTTTAGAGGTTGATGCTTATGGTTGTTTTGATATATATATATACATATATATATACATATACATATATATACATATATATATATATACATATATATATACATACATATATATATACATATATATATATATACATATATATACATATATGTATATACATATATATATATATATATACAATATATATATATACATATATATATATATATACATATATATATATACACACACAGATACATGAGGCTTGAGTTGCAAAGGCTATTAATATTTTGAGTAAATTGAGGACTGACATACTAGTTTGCTTTCTTTTCATATGATAAGGGGTATGTATGATGTGCAATGTGCTCAAATATTTACAATATCATTTTCTCTACAAGCTATAGTCTATTTGAACCAAGTGCTATTGTTTTTGACATCAGTATTATGTTTGTTATAGATGAACAACTGAGACGCTCATGTTGTATGTCTATGTGTCATGAGAAAAAAAAACTTGTAGTTGAAGTTAGAGAAAAAGCTTTTAAGATTTGGCATGTAAATGACTTGCTTCAACTGACTGATATGTTCTATGTGAAATAATTGTGTCAAATGAAATATAACCTATATACAAGGACATTGATATCTAGTTATATGCTATTAATGATGTAGTATACATAGCTATGATTGTGTCTTTTACTCGTATGTAGCCAAGATGTGGACAAAGCTCTAATGAAGTATGCTAATTGATTGGTTTTGGAAGGATAGCTAATGAGTTTGTAACATATGTGCCCATGAAGATAAATCAAAATGATGCTCATACTAACATGAGAACTTGCATGAGCTGATCAATGAGCATTTTCTTACTTCCCATCGTTTTGTGGTATTAAGAGGAAAATGAATTGGATATTCCATCTGGTACAACAAGAAATTTCTTAGATTCTAGAAGACACTGTTGTGACGCAATGCATGGGAACTTGTATGAGATGCAAAGTGCCCGGTGACTACATAGTTCATATCTTTGGTTGTGCCTTTGGGGGATGGGAGAACTTGCATAATTTTTTATTTCGTGGAGAGAGGGTTAAGCTCCTAATACAAGAGTTTCAGTTGCAAACACCTTTGTTTTACTTCATTTTTCTTAACGCAAGCCTATGGGGTTTTCTATCTTAGGATTGCCTGACTAAAATTTTTGTTATATTTAATTTACTTGAAACTTTTGCTCGTCAATTCAAGTTATTGACTGACCCACTAGTAATGGTCTAAATTGTTTATAAGAAATATCGTCATTTGGCTTATTTCTGAAATGTTCGAAGTGCATCTAAAGTCGTTGTTTTAGCTTCTGTTAAGTGCGAGCTTAAACCAATTCTACTTTTCTATGTATATTGTCTTTCCTTAACCCTTTTAAGAAATATTGAGGTTTTCCTCTGTTTATCAATACTTGGTAAATGTATCATGCTTCATCCTCTTTACCTGTTCCTTAAAGAAAGGAAGGGGAGAAAAGTCGGCATTTTTTCAAGTATATTGTACACTGCTAAAAAAGAAGCATGCTTTGATGCTTTTTTAATCCAATGTTAGTTTTCTATGTTGCCTACATGCCCTACTGTTTGCGCTTTTATATGATGAGGCTAGTGAAACTTCCTTTGCTGCACTAAGGTTGAAGATTGGGAATGGAAATGTTGAGTTATTAACTAAATTATAGATCCTATTTATGAAAATGTTTGAATTAATGGATTGTTCCCACTAATGATGGAAAGGAATTTCTTTCCATTTTGGCAGCTTCTCATAGTTTCTATCATGATCCATTAACTTCTTTTTCTCTTTTTTCTTTTCATCTTTCTTTTCCGTCATTCTTTACTTGTAAAAACGATCACATAATTCTATGGATACTCTTATTTTTAGGATACTTTGCAAGAGAAACGAGAAGCTTACAACTTGAGTGATGAGCCAAAAACTAAAGAGGAGGTGTACTACGAAGCTGCTGGTGGGTTTGATGATAAAGGGAGGGCGTACGGGATCGGTTCTGCTGCGGAATCATACTATGAGAAGCCTAGTGCAAGCAAGAAAGGTCAAAGGGCTCCTTCACAACATGTAATTAATCTAGAAAATCGTGTTGTGCAGCTTATTTCGGAAAATTTGCAACAACAACAACTCCTCAATGAAACAGTCAACCATATGAAACTTTTTCAAAGACAAGTCGAGTTACTCACTCAACAAGTAACAGGATGCTCTTCTAACATTTTTTTTTGAGGGGAAAAACAGTAGGTACATTATATTAATCAATGGACAGAGAGTCCATAAGAACATAAGGGGTCACCTCCGCAGGACAATGATGTTCCCAACGTTGTTCGACACCAAAAGGAATGAGTCTAGCTAGGTGATGGGCAACACAATTACCATCCCGTAGCACATGAGACCACTTAACAGAAACAAAATCCTTGCTAAAATAAAGAGCATCCTCAAGCACATCATCTAAATCAGAAAAAAAAGATAGCACCTCTAGACAACCTGTTTGCAAGGGTAAGACAATCTGTTTCAAAAATAACGTTATGTATCTCATGACTCCGAGCCAACTTAATTGCAAGATAAAGAGCTTTCCCCTCCGCAACTTCAACGGGCCACCATGCCTTAACCCTATGAGTAGCCTCGAACAAGACCTCTCCTACATCATTACGAGCAACGACACCCATGCCAACCCACCCATCATCACTAATCGAGGCATCCGTGTTTAATTTGACACACCCCGCAGGGGGGGCTGCCACACTGTCGAGCTCCTCGAATTCTGCCCAGCCACACTACCATATATATGCCGAGAGTACTTGCCGTAGTCTGCTGCAGCTCTCATGGCAAGGGCTGCCACTTGATCATTTGGCCTACACCAATCTTCGAAGACAACCTTGTTTCGCCTATGCCACACGTAGTAGGCCACATAACTCAAAGCCACCAAAGTTTCATTCTCCACCTCTTGCCACTCATCCCACAAATCCAGCCAGCTCTCTCCTTCCCCTTGCGACAGTTTGCTCGTGAGCCCAGCCACCACCCAAACATCTCGCACCTTCGAACAATGAAGCAAGGCATGTGATATAGTTTTGGGCCCCTCTAAGCACAGAGGACAAGTATCATCTGTGATGATATGTCTATGCTTTAAAGTAGCTCAAACCGACAAAGAGTTTGAACAAATTTTCCACAAAAAATGTCTCACCTTTGGAGATACTTGCAAACCCCAAATTGTGACCCAAGCTCGATGAAAAAGATCAAGATTACCTAACTTACCCACCATGTAGGCCGCTTTGAATGAATATTGACCATCTTTTGTGAAAGCCCAAGCTACACGATCATAAAGAAGGCGTTCACTCAAAGGTAACGCCAATATAGCTTGGATGTCTTGCTCATTAAAATGCTCGTTCACAACATTATCATCCCACTCCATCGACCCAAAATCAATCAAGTCACACACATACTTTAGCTGCTTAACTCTTCCACTTGAAATAAATCGACTATCTCCATAAAGCACCCAAGGATCTTCCCAAATATTAATAGTAGTTCCATTTCCCACGCGCTAAAGAATCCCTTCCTTCACCAATAACTTCGAACCCCATATGCTCCTCCATGAATAGCTTCCAACAGGACCCAACGAGGCATCAAGAAAACTTGAACTGGGATAATACTTGGCCTTTAACACCTTGCTAAGGAGAGAATCCTCACATTGAATCAAACGCCAAGCTTGTCGACCAAGAAGAGCCTCATTAAAAACTGAAAATACTTAGTATAATTTCTCTGCTTCCGTTGACTTGCTTTGTGATGAAAATACTTAGTATTTTTAACGCCATCTTTTATCTCTGCAACACGCGATCTCAAATACCAATATGCCTCCTACTTTTTGAGCAAATCATCAAGCTTTCCATGACACTCCATAACAAACTCACGGTCAGCAGCAAGAGAAGAGTGCTGCAGCCGTTTTATATTTTCTTCCACTGAACAAATGTCATGACCCAAGTTATCTACTGTATCCTTGCTCCATGCAGTAAGGTCCTGCGCTACAACACCAATTCGTGCCTCAAAAGGAATGCCAAGCTGCTCGAACCAAAGGCTCACAAGAGTCCTCCAACAACCATGCAGTTTCGAACCGAAATCTCTTCTTTTTCCTCTTTTTTCTTCTTCGCTTGCACCCAATAAGTTGGACCATTATTGGAGTATGGTCCGACTTATAACGTGTCATATGTTCAACTTGCACCTGAGGAAAGCAATCAAACCACTGTGGCGAGGCTAAATAACGATCCAATCGTTCACGAATCCGAGTTGTGGGGTTCTTGCCTCTCTCCCAAGTATACCATAAGCCGGAGAAACCCAAGTCCCGAAGGTGAAGCTCATCTAAAACCTCTCTGAAATCATGCATAGCTCAACGATCATTAACACGACTCCCTTCAATTTCAGACATGCTCAACACTTCGTTAAAGTCACCCCCAAAAAGAATCGGCCCCTCATGGTCACCAAGTGATCTCAATAAGTCCCAAGTTTTATGCTTGTTTCCTGTCTCCGGCGACCCATATACACCCACAAAGCGCCATTTGACTCCATTCTCAACAACCAGATCACCACAAATATGATTATTAGAAAAAGAAACCAAACTAAAGTCTAGCATAGCCGACTTCCAGTAAATATAAAAACCGCCCGACCTACCAACACTATCAACACCAAAAGCACAATCATAACCCAATTTACCTTTTAAATTCTCCGCAACCAAACCCTGTATCATAGTTTCAGAAACAAAAGCAAGGCTAAAATTCGACACCGTACTCCATCGACGGAGCTTACGAACTGACCAGGGTTGCCTAAGCCCCTGCAGTTCTAGCACAAGAGATTCATAATGCTTGGCGGGGTTGGAACTCGCCAACCTCCGCCTCGACAGTCACCAAGTTACTGCCATCATTCGAACCAACATTTACTTTTGTCTTTTTTTGACCCAAATTCATATCCACAGAGTCATCAAGTATCATTTCATCAAATTGTTTTCTTTTTAGGCCTGAGTTATTATTTATTTCAACATTCAAGCAACAGTTTTCAACCAAGACAGGGAGTTTCGTTTCATTAGTTTTCTTGCATGGCAGAACTTTTGGCTTTCGACTTTTTTTAGGAGAAACCAAACCTGGAGCTGATAAAGGGTTAGGAGCACTTACTGACACATTAAATGGGGGTGACCCACAAAGTGGAGTAACAATCTCATGATGAGAAGTAACTCCCTCATGCACAGGAACCGTTTCATGCAAAATCATCTCCTCCCTCTGCACAATTGACGTGGTTTGATGATTGTCAATGGGAGAGACAATAGCACCTCCCTCCTCCACAACAACATTTGAAGGAGAAAAGCTTAGGGTACGGGCACAACTACGAAACTGCTTTGCCTCCTCCAACATCTTGATGCGGCCACGACGAGGTGAGGCTCTCAGCCACGAGCCCCACATCTTCTCTTTAGTTCTGTCTTCTTCTGGGACCCGAAGACAGTCACGCTCGATGTGACCCAAAATTCCACATGCGTAACAAAAATTTGGAAGCCGCTCGTACTTCACCTCTACTATGGCTACATCACCCCCCTTGCATCGGATCTGTTGGATGCGTCTCAAGGGCTTAGACACATCCACAAGAACCTTCACTCGAGCGGATTTATCCCATGCTATACCGTCAAAATCAACTTCTAGCACCGTCCCTAGACCACTACCAATCATCCTGATTCGGTTTTCGGTTCGACTATCTATAGGCAAGTTGTATAGTCTAATCCAAAAAGGGCAATGAGTTAGGGCAATATTTGAAGGTTGAGCATTACCCTTGATCTCGTTTAACAGCACGAGATTCTGATCGAAAGTCCATGGCCTCCCCGCCATTACTTTCGCTTTGTCTCTGGAATTGGCAAACTGAACCACGAACATGCCATTTTCTATGGTCCTGAATAGGGCACCTTTGGAGATCTACCATATCTGGTTTAAAGTCTTCTTCATCGCCTCGAAGTTATAAGGGCGAATCGATAAAACCTTGCCTACTAGTGATAAATCAATGCCAGATTCATCATTGTCATCTGGTACTTCTTCGAAAGAAATAACAGAATTCTCATCGGTTGTAATCTTTAAATTTGCACATTTGTTTGTAATTTCATCAGCCATAGCAGCTAATGAGAATCCCAATTGGGATTGAAGGCTCAAGAAACGACACTAATGATTGGAGAGCCAACACTATCACTCAAACCCTAGTGATCCTAGAGAGAAACTTTTCCTAGAGAGAGACTAATGATTGGATGCTCTTCTAACATTAATACATCACAATATGCACCCCCACCCTCACCCCCTCATGTTCCAAGTGCCTTTGTCTCTTAAGTGTTGGGCATAATGGTTATAATTTCTTTTGGAAATTTGCTAGGTTTCTTTTTATAGCTAAGGAAACATGATGCATTCTACTTAGCTTTGTTTTTTAGGCATATATTTTGATGGATAAACTTCATTTGGGAAATATTTGCATTTTAATGTTTATGAAACAAGTAGTTACTTTTGATGCCATATTATGTAGGAAATTGGTTTTCTGGAGTGATGAATGGTTGTGATTACCATTATGTACTTTGTAAGACAAAACACTTTTGTTGTTTCATATATATTATCATGTTATCAATTCCAGTTATCCTTCAATAAGGCTGTAATTTTATTTTTCATTACAAAAACCATAGGATTAGTACATATGCACAAAATAGCAAGCTATAAAATAGCAATGTGAAGATATTCTATGCGTTTTTCAGTTTTTCTACAGATCATACTCCCTAGCAAATAATTGCTATTGATCCTTTATATTCCGTAGCAAAATCAGTTACAGTTTATTTATAACCCAAGCAAAATTTGCAACAAATACTTCATATCCCTTGTAAAATTTAGGAAAATTTGTCAGAAACCACCTTTTAAAAAAATTTGGGTAATTAGCCACCTTTTTGGCTTTCTTTTTTGTTGGAAGCCACCAGTTGCCCGGAAAATAGTAATTGACAATGAAATTCATGCGTTGACCATCACGTGCGTGGCACGTGATGTTATTAAACCATTTTTTCAACCTTTTTTCCTAGATTTCCCCCAAACCCTCCTCTTCCTTCATCTTCCTTCAAAAATCTTGCGATTCTCCATCTTCTTCTTCTCTCTCTCTGAATTTAATTGTTTCATCTCCCATTGAATTCAGGTAATCAGAAATGTTTCCGAACTCCTTTTCTTTTTGTTCTTTGAATTAGTTTAGAATTAGGGTTTATAAATCACTACTGTGTTTTAAAATTAGGGTTTAAAAATCTTTGTTTTTTGTTTGGAAATTGCGCAGGTATGATGTTGAAGAAAAGGGAGTGCAATTGTGGGTTTCAAGTTGCTGTGAGGACTTCATGGACTCATGAAAACCTTGGCAGGAAATTCGTTGCTTGTAAGCTTTACAACCGTGACACTGGACATAGGGGATGTTAATTCTCTGAGTGGTTAGATGAAGACCCTTTGGAATGGTAAAAGGGATGTCATTAACACACTAATTGCTGAGAAGCATAGACTGGCAACAAATCTTAGTTTATTGAGGGGGAGGGTTGCTCTTATTGAGCAGGAGAGGAAGAGATTGACTGATGAGATGGAGAGGATGAAGCAGAAGATTGAGAAGAGAAAGAGTTGTGGCAGTGAATGTAAGCAACAAGCTATGAAGACTAATCATGTAGGATTAGGATTAGTGATAGGAGGTCTTGTGAAGACTAATCATGGCAGATTTTTGAAGGAAGATGAAGGAAGAGGGAGGGTTTGGGGGGAAATCTGGGAAAAAGGATGAAAAATGGTTTAATGACATCACGTGCCACGCACGTGATGGTCAACGCCGGAAAATCATGGTCAATTACTATTTTCCGGCAACAGGTGGCTTCCAACAAAAAAAAAGCCAAAAAGGTGGCTAATTACCCAAAAAAATTTAAAAGGTGGTTTCCCACAAAAAAAATGGTTATAAAAGGTGGTTTCTGACAAATTTTCCTAAAATTTACTAAGAGATGTACTAAATCCCTAGCAAACTTTGCTATAGAAAACTAATATCCCAAGCAAACTTTGCTACGGAAAATAAATATCCCTAGCAAACTTTACTACGAAACGTGAAATATCCCTAGCAAAGTTGCTACAGAAAATTCATATCCCAAGTAAAATTTGCTATGGAAAATTTAATATCCCTAGCAAATAGTATGCGACGAAACATTATAAACCCTCGCAAAATCTGCTATGGAATTCTTTATGCTACGGATGTTTATTTGTCGCAAATTTTGAGACGGAAATTTGTTTTCCGTATCAAAGTTGAATTTGCTACGCCCTGTTTTGCGATGGGTCAATTCCGTAGCAATATTCTCATAAAAACAAATTAGCTACGGATTTTTAAAGGATTGCTATGGATTTTATCCGTATCAAAATCCCATTTTTTTTGTAGTGTGGTCTATTCATCAACTTACAGGAGACTGTGTATATGCATCAACCACCCGGATTTGTTGATAAATGGTACACTCACTATGTTTGTCGCCTTCGGAAGGCTCTCTATGGTCTCAAACAAGCTCCCAGAGCTTGGTACCAGCGCTTTGCGCATTTTATTCTACAGATGGGTTTTCTTGTTGCTTAGAGTGACAACTCTTTATTCACTTTTCGACAGGGTACTGATATGGCATATCTTCTTCTTTAGGTTGATGATATTATTTTGTGCAGATCTTCTGATGCTTTACGGGGCCGTATTATTGCTCATTTGAAATCTGAATTTCCTATGTCTTATTTGGGGTCTCTGAGTTATTTTTTAGGAATTTCAGTTACTCGTACTCCTTCCTACATGCTTCTTTCGCAGAAAAAGTATGCATAGGAAATATTGGAGCGTGCAGGCATGTGGACTTGTAGACATGCAACTACTCCTGTTGACACTAACTCGAAGCTTAGTGCCGATTCGGGTCCCCAGTGGCTGATCCGACTCATTATCACAGTATGGCAGGTGCTCTGCAGAACCTCACTTTTACTCGTTCAGATATTGCTTATGATGTACAACATATATGCCTTTTTATGCATGATCCCCGGGAGACTCATTATAATGCATTAAAACGCATCCTGCTTTATATTCAGGGAACCATTGATCATGGATTACAGTATATCCTACTACTCAGTTGCGCTTGATCACTTATACTGATGCTGATTGGGGTGGGTGTCCCGACACTCGCCGTTCTACTTCTGGTTATTGTTGTTTTCTTGGCGATAACTTGATTTCTTGGCAGTCTAAGCGTCAGCCTACTCTCTCTAGATCAAGTGCCGAGGCAGAATATCGTGGCGTCGCCAATGTTGTCGCAGAAGCTTGTTGGTTACGTAATCTTCTTTTGGAATTACATTGCCCTCTACGACAGGCCACTATTGTTTATTGTGATTATGTCAGTGCTATATATTTATCTCGCAACCCAGTTCAGCACCAACGCATTAAACATCTTGAGATGGATATTCATTTTGTTTGAGAAAAGGTTGCATTGGATCAGGTACGAGTTTTGCATGTTCCTACTAGATATCAGTTTGTTGACATATTCACTAAAGGTCTTTTGCGGCAATTATTTTTGGAGTTTAAGTCTAGTCTCAGCATTCGCCCTCCTCCCGCTCGGACTGTGGGGGTGTGATAGAATATAATATACTTTAGAATATATTTTGTTCTTAGAATTCTACTATGGATAATTTTTCTAGTATGTATAGGACGACTATCCTTAGGCTGTAAACTATAAATATTGATCAATGATCATCACTCAAATTGAGGAGTTTTCCCAAATCTAGCAAAAAAACCTTATGATTACCCCTGTTTACAAGACACGGAAGATAAAGAATGATGCATATTGACATATAAAAAAATTCAGCATGTAGATAGAGTTCTTGAAAGAATAAAAAGAGATGCAGAATAAGGAATACTTAGTGTTTTACCTTGTAAATTTCCACAACATGACAGATTGATCCTAAAGGCTTTAACTTGTAAGTTTTGTAAATTCGTAGTTTGTATGAGGCTTGTTAGTGTCGATTAGAGTACTTCCTATAAGATTCGTCCAAATTGAGGATATCTTATGTTGTAAATTAATCCTGGTTCTGCAATATAATAAACTTCTCACTTGTTTACCGAAAAATAACTAGATTCGTATAACAAGTACTTCAAATAAATTCTTAGGAGGCAAAAATTAAACAACTTAAATCGAGACTTGATCACATGGCTCTTCTAATAATCTGACTCCTCCATTAAAGAGCTTCAGACATATCTTCCTCGCATTGGGTTGTCATTTTGAAGTGCTGCATGCACGTTTGACGTTACTTCGTTAGTCTTCAATGCACTCTTACGCCCTGTTCCATTTAACTTATTTTCAATCATTATAAGAAAAAATAAGTTAAAATAAGTTCATATAAGTTCAGATAAGGACTAATAAGTCCTGTCAGCAAAAATAAGGTCTAATAAGTTCAGACTAGTTCAGTTAAATTCTGATAAACAAAAATATGTTAAAAAACCCCCCTTAAGTCTCTAATAGTATAGCTTAGTCCGCAGTCCTTAAGTCGTACGTAAAGTCTACTAGAAAAACTCTACTCTTAAGTGCCATCATAATTAAGTGAGAATTTGGTTAAAAAAATTTAAAAGGAAGTCCTGCTCAAGTCAACCCCGATGATTCTAATGTCATTTGAGTTCTATCGATAAGTCGGAAACTTTTGATTACAGTGAAGAATACTTTCTTTGTCTTTTCTGTACATACAATATTTGTTTTTTTGGTGAGTGTATTAAAATAACTTAAATGTTGCATCTAAAAAAACAGATCAAGTATCTTTTCTGTATATTAAGAAAATAATTATAAAAATTATTTATATCTTTTGAATATAAAATTTCATATGAATGTCCTTTTTTTTTTTGTTATTTGACTTTGGGGTTGCTCTGTACTTTTGGATTCTAATGCTTAATTCAGATCATTGCTTGTATTAAGGGGAGTTCACTGTTTAGTCGGTTAACAGTATCGTTAACACTAATGACTCAATTCATCTTTATATAGTGGTTATGGAACTTTACCATCCGCGACCTAATTCTAAAGAAACATAGAGCCATTATATTAATTAGCGATTAACTTTATTAACAATTCGATTATGTACATTGTACAGTGTCACTTGTTTTTTGGTTCCCTTACAATTATTTGTAAGATTTCCACTAAACAATGTATATGAAACTAGATGCTTTGGTCGGCCGCTAAGGTCAAACTCAAGCACATTACTCACTAGCAGGTATAGTAGCAAGTACTCCCTCCATCCCAGAATAGTCTGAACACTTTTTTTTTATGTTTGTCCCAAATTAGTCTGAACACTTCCATTTTTGGCATGGTCCCACTATTAATATATTATTTCTTTTATACTACTTTGGCCCACACTCTACCTTTTATCAATAAAAAGTTACACAACTTTCTCTCTTCTCTAATAAAAAATACCCCACCAACTCCTATCACATCTACTTTTAAATAAAATAATATTTGATAACCACACTACAACTTATCATCTTAAACTACGTGTCCCAAGAAGTGTTCAGATTTTTCTGGGACGGAGGTAGTAACAAGTTAGCAACTCCTCGCCAATCTTCTAATTTCAATAACAATGATACCCGTACGGTTGTTCAGCCCATGAACAACCCACATGTGAGTGGAAGTATTGTCCCTTAATTAATGAATTTGGAATTAAGGGGGAGTGTTGGGATGTATATCCCACGTTGAATAAATATATGAGTTATGTCCACTTTATAAGGTTAAGGGGCTACTCCCCTTATTGTCATTTGTTTTAAAGTGGAACCTCCTTGGTCTTGTAAAGTGGATTTACACTCCTTCGTGGCGGGCGTGACCCAGTCCTGTTTGACGTGGTATCAGAGCCAGGCCCATAGTTGGGACCGTTAATTTACTATGTGATGTATAGCACACATTGCACAACACATGTGAGTGTCCCACATTAATAAAATAAAATTAAAGAAGAGAGATGAGTTTAAAGAGACTTTTCCCCTTATGGCCATATGGTTTTAAGGTGCAACCTCCTTTGTCTTGTAATGGGTGCGGCCCAGTTCCATATTTAACAACCGTCAAGTATGCATTGGCATACCAATCTAAGCTTAGTGTAATGGAAAGGAGAGAACCTTCCAACGTCGGGGGCTCATGATCTCTACTAGAAGTACTCTTGGAGATGAGATCCCCTTATCCTTTTCCCCACTTCTAAAGTGTTTTCTAGCCCAATAATTTGGGTTGGGTTGACCAGCGAGAGGTTCCGGCTCCATATGGCATTTTATTTTACCTATCAAAAAATAAATAATTTAAAAATATGCATTGGCATAGTATCAGAAGATCAAACACAAATTAGAAACAATAATTAAATAGTAATTCAAGGAAAAGAAAGTATACGACACATGCTATATACTTTCGGGTGTTGGAAGAGGTCAGTACATGAGAGACAAAGCGGAGATAACAAAGAAAATGAAATCCTAGGAACCATTGGAGACTTGGAGTGTTAAGAGCTACTCGAGTTTTGTATCTTGAAAAGTACAGCAGAAAAAACATAAAAGTCGATCTATAATTATTCAATTACACAATATAATTATTTTCCCATTTCTTGATTTTTTTTAATCTTCTATATATTATGTTAGTCGTATACAAAGTAGTAGTAATTAAGTATTTTTTTTTTTTGAGGGGATAGTAATTAAGTATATTATTAAGGTGAGAGTGAGGGATAGTTAAATGGTTAGAGTATCTCTCTCGGTTCCAAGAAGTCTTGGGATCGATTCTCACTCTTGGTAAATTGGGATTCCCAATTCTCTTTTATTCCCCCAACTTGTCAAGATTTCTCCTTACCAAAAAAAAGTATATTATTTATAAGGTGAGGGGCGGGAGGAATATTGTATTAAAAATCTTATATTGTTTAAACCAAAGGAAGTAATAAGATGACTTCTTGTTAACATAAGATCAAGGAGTTTAAAACATGCAAAAGAAAAAAAATAATACAATAACTGAATGATTTGTATTGGGTTGGAATTGCCCTTTTAGCAAATATGAGTAGGTAAGAAAGTAAAATTACATCAATAAGTGAGGAACAAAGATAATGCAACCCTCACAATACAATTACTTTAAAAAAAGCTCACAAACAAAAGCCTAATGATCTTTTGTGGGGGGTAGTAGGAGAAGGGGCTATGATTAAGCCTATGAAAATCAAGTCTATTAATAATGCTTTATGATATAGTGTTTGATTACATAAAAACTTTATCTTTGAGGAAACCGAAGAAAAGCTTTCTCTTTATTTTTTAATATTTATCTTGTAAATATCTCAGATTCTTTTTCCTTTTTTAGTAATTCTCAATCTTTCACTAATGGTCTCAGTTTTCTGATATGATATTTTTTACATTTAAGTTGAATTTTATCTTTTACATTTAAGTTGAATTTTATCTTTTACATGATGGTCCAAATCTTCTAATGTGATATCTTTTACATTTTAAATTGGTTTTAATCCTCTCTTTTTTCTCTATCTTTTACGTAAGATGATGATCTATATTTGCTTATGATAGCTATTATATGTAATTCACTCAACTTACTGTCATGGGTTGGTCATATCTAAAGTTGTAAATTAACCTATTTGTGATCTGTTCATTCTTTTATGTTTTAAATGGCTTTATTAGAGTGATCATGACATGTGTTTATGCCGATTTTGTACCAAGTACACAAAAGGTATTAGGGAGCCAACAACAAGAACCATATACAAAATTAAATGTGAATTAAATAACGAATAATAAGAATATAAATAAAAGATTAAGAACGCAAACAATTGTTGACGCGGAAAACCCAAGTAATGGGAAAAACCGCGGGTAATACTCTTGATCACCAATCCACTATGAAGATGCCACCGTCAATGTTGGCACTTGAGTACAATATTTATCACAGTAACTTTGTAAAGAATTAATGGAGAGAGAAGGAATACTAGCTATGGAGTATTGAGAATGAGTAGAGGCTAGAGAGAGAGATACAATATGAGTTATGAGAGAGCAGTTGAATGAATGAAAATTAGAGTACATCAATTAGCTATTTATATTTGACCTAATGCTCCTCCTAAGATCTGTTGCCCAACCCCCTTGAAGATAGCTAGTGCCTTTGTTATCTCTAACTTCCTCCTGATTTTCCTCCAGCAGTTATACCCAATATTAATGCCAATCCCATGATTCTTGCTAACCGATACTTATTTCCTTCTCTGCCAATATGAGATTTCCAAGGCCCAACAATTGCCCCTAATTGATGACACTTGCTCAACCGCTTGGGGAAGTGGCAACAATTATATGCCCCAAGACTTTTCCAATTTTTGTATATTTGTACACGCCTCCTCCCCTTATATGGCTTTAGGTACGTTGTTTGTTTATCTCGGACGCCGACGTTGTCACCAGAGAACACCATGTCGTTTGCCGCCGTCGCTGCTGCTGTGATAACTACTGCCGCCGTCATCCTTGATGACGCCAAAGTCGTCAAGGAGACGTCATTGAAGGAGGCAATGGATGCTCGAACTTGTTGAAATGGAAACTAAAGTGTTAGCGTTGCATGAAGTGTTCACCGACGTCGCCAGCCTTTACAATTGGAAAACCAAGGCGAGGCTGATGAAGCAATACATGGAAGGTCAGACGGCGTCATGGACTCCAGAAGACGACGTCCATAAATTCCTTGCTGTTTTTGGAATTCTCGACAACCTGCTTCCTGACGGCGTCGCTGCCTCTGCTGAGACGGCGACAACTGCTGAATCTTCCTCTGTTGTAGAGGACAAAGATGCCATGGAGACAAACTAGTTTTCAGTGTTAGTTTTTGTGTATAAAAGTCGTTGTATATCTTTGCTGTGTGTTATGCAAATGTATGTTTGTAAGTATGTATGTATGTATGTATATAACTTTTCCATCATGACTAGAGGTTTAGTTTTAAAACTAAACGTTGTCATCCAGGATATGTCGTCAAGTGTAGGGCCCTTATGTTTGTATGAATGTGTGTACGTATGTGTGTAGGTACCTTTGATGTTTGAAACCACTTGCAGTATTAATTGCTACGAAGGGCTAAATTGCCTCTTCTAATTAATTGCGCGTGGTGTTTTGTATGTTGTTGTGATGACTTCTTAAGGTGTGTGTCCCTTTGTGTATAGAAGTCATTTTGCGTTCTCCTGAACGCCGTCAAACCTTGATGCCCCAGCTTAAAAGAGTTAAAACTGCCGCCGTCATAATAAAGGTTGACGTCAACTATGATGTCGTCATCGACGCTGATGTTGGCGTTAGATGAATGTGAACATTGTGGTGTTCGGTTGTCTCAGTGTTGGCTGTCGACGAATCCCCGTCCCCTATGCATGTCTTCATATAACAAAGGTGAGATGGTCGTTGGCGAGGCCAACGGTCCTCCGACGCTCAAATCAGTATAATATAAAAATAAATAATGCTTAAAATACGAAGGAAATCGAATATGTTGAGAACAAAATGAAATGGAATAACTCAATTTAACTTGTTGGTTACTTACCTGTAGTGGCGTCCCTTTTGTTGTCAACATAATGCGATTAAAAGTGATAAAGTTTTAGATGGACGACGTTCCAACTTCAGGGAACGTGCTTACCCTCCTTGAGATATGAAATAATTGACGACGTCCAACTGACCGTCGCCGTCGCAGAGATTTTGTTGACGTCGGCATCACTTTTTGGACGACGTCCAACTAGGATCGTTTTTCCAGTCGTTGGCTTGATGAGTCTGGCGGACGCTATGAACTTGTTGTGGATGATCATAAGGCTTTGGACGCCACGAACTTTCTTTGTTTGGCGTCGATTTCTTGCTGTCGACGTCATAGAATTCCTTTCTTGACTGCATGTCTTCCTCCAACCGGATCTGGGCCAAGGCTTTGGCTTGAGCATCCTCGAACGTTGGACAGGGATACTTGGTAAGTTCTTTGTACAAATCTGAGTCTTCATTCAGTCCCCGTCGGAAAGCTTCAATCACCGTCTTAACGTCGCAATTTGGAATCGACACCTTTTCCCTGTCAAACCTGTGAACAAATTCTTTCAAGGATTCATCAGATTGTTGCACGATTCTATGTAAGTCACTAGCCTATTTTTCCATCTTACGACTGCTAGCAAACTGTAAATTAAAAATATTAATCAATTGAGCAAAGGAAGAGATAGTGTCGTTGCCAAGGTGGATGAACCACTGCAGGGCTGGTCCAATCAACGTCGATCTGAATCCTTTGCACATGCATGCCTCGCGCATGCTACGAGGAATTGAGATGGTGATCATCCGTTGTTTGTATTGAGCGACGTGGTCATTTGGATCTGTAGTGCCGTCGTACATCTTCATGATTGGGACGGAGAACCGCTTTGGAACCTCGACCATGGTAATGAAATCAACAAAAGGTGAGTCCGCATAACAGTTCGGCGTCGCTTTGTCCATAGGGCGTAGGACGCCGGGGATCCTGGCGATCATGTCTTCGAGCCGCTGAAGACGCTGCTGGATGGGATCGTCGGCGACGGAACGCGGTTGCCCCTTGGTCAGGTCTCCAATGACGTCGGCGTCAGGCTCGACGTCGGCGTCAGCATCTCCATCTGAATCATTGCCGTGGGCAGGAATGTTGTGGCCCATAGGAGTTTCTCCATCCAATTCAGGCATTTTGGAGACATCGCCTATGTTGCGGCGCTTAAAGCCTTTGGACTTTTGAGCATATTTCAGGCTTTGATTCTCCATGCATGATGCGACATAGCTATTCTGCAATTCCGCCATAGCAGCCTTGATGCGGTTGAGTTCGTCTATGACTTCTTGAGTGGTTACCCAATCTCCTGTCATTGCAAACACAGAAAAAAGACAAGGCACAAACGAAATAGTAGACAAAAAGAAAGTGATTAACGATGTATAGAGATCTTGCTGAAGGCCCCACGGTGGGCGCCAAATTGATCATGCCGATTTTGTACCAAGTACGCAAAAGGTATTGGGGAGCCAACAACAAGAACAATATACAAAATTAAATGTGAAATAAATAACGAATAATAAGAATATAAATAAAAGATTAAGAACGCAAACAATTGTTGACGCGGAAAACCCAAGTAATGGGAAAAACCGTGGGTGATACTCTTGATCACCAATCCACTATGAAGATGCCGCCGTCAATGTTGGCACTTGAGTACAATATTTATCACAGTAACTTTGTAAAGAATTAATGGAGAGAGAAGGAATACTAGCTATGGAATATTGAGAATGAGTAGAGGCTAGAAAGAGAGATACAATATGAGTTATGAGAGAGCAGTTGAATGAATGAAAATTAGAGTACATCAATTAGCTATTTATATTTGACCTAATGCTCCTCCTAAGATATGTTGCCCAACCCCCTTGAGATAGGTAGTGCTTTTGTTATCTCTAACTTCCTCCTGATTTTCCTCCCGCAGTTATACCCAATATTAATGCCAATCCCATGATTCTTGCTAACTGATACTTATTTCCTTCTCTGCCAATATGAGAATTCCAAGGCCCAACAACATGTATGTCTATGTCTAAATACACTCCTCTCATCACTAATAAGAGCACTCGTGGTTTCTTTAGTGCTCATGAGATCCTTTGTTCCGAGAAAATTCATAGTAAACCTGGGTGTACCATGCTCATGGTACACCCAATACTACTTTTTGCTCATTACTCATTTGATATTCTCTAAATGAGTAAAATTCTACTCACTTCTAATCACTTCTGCTCATTCGCGCAAATGAACAGACTTCCTCAAATGGGCAAAAATTTCTACTCATTTGAGAAAAACGAGGAAACACTTTTACCTAAAATGAACAAACTTTTTTCGCTCATTTTCTTAAATAAGCATAAGTGTGCTCATTTTGCAACTGACGTTTTAATTTCAAATAATGTGAAACTAAGTCCACCATTGATGAACTTTGAATCTCCAATTTTTATTTTTGTCATTAATGAAACTTAAGGTTCTCAAAACATTTTATAATCCATCAATTTAATTGACCACGGTGAGAGAGAATTCATGAAGGAGAGAGAAATTTAGAGGTGAGAAACAATGGTGGAGAGAGAAAATTTGAGGTAAAAAAAATAATGGAGGTAGAAACCTAAACTAGTGTTGAAGAATCTCGGGCACTCTAATTTTAATTTTCAAATCTAAAATTAATTCCGCCATTATTGAAATTCGAAGCTCAAATATTTGTTTTTGCTATTCATTGATTTCAATGAAGGTTATATATTTGGAGGAGAGAGATGATTAATGTAGGAGAAAATTTTGGAGATGAGAAACGATTGAGGAGAGAGAAATTTTGAGGTGAGAATCAATGGAGGAGAGAAAAATTTAGAGGTAAGAGAAACAATGGAGGAGAGAGAAAATGGAGGTAAGAGAAATAATGTAGAAGAATAAAGAAGGGAGAGAAATAAGTGATTAGAATGAGTAAAGTTCTACTCATTTGGAGAATTTATTACAAAATTACCCATGCTCACCCGGGTGTACCATGAATGGACTCCTTTGTCCCTTCTTCGTATATCCAGAGTTATGCAATATGCCAATATGTATAATAAGCAACATTCTAATTAAATATCATCCCATGTGTGCTAGTCTAAAGTTGCGCTAAATCATTTATTTATTTTTCCTTTATCTTTTAGTTTAGGCTAATACTTTTGAATGAAAAACAATTAAATTAAATAATATAATTAAAAATGCTTGTAAATTAAATAATACTCCCTCCGTTTTTTTTAGATGTAACATTGGACTTTTCACATTTGTCGAGGCACAACTTTGACCGATTATATCTCTAATTGTATAAAAGTAAAAATTAGAAAAAAAATATATTTGGAAAGTGTATACCGTGACGAATCAAACAAGATCCCACATGACTATATTTTTTTTATGTATAAATAACAATTAATGGTCAAAGTCTATTGGATGAATAGTGCCCAAAGTCAATATGTTACATCTATAAAAAACAGAGGGAGTAATATATTTAATGATTTTATGACTTGGCATGGCGCTACCAATTTTCCAGAAAAAAGCCTCACTTGTATTGTGACATGACATTAGTATGTGACATTTTCAATAATATAATCACTAGTGCGACGCAGATAGCGGCTCATTTAAGCTGAACTAATGTGCGTCGCATCTCCTTAAAATTTGACGCAGATCATTTGATCCGCCCATTTGCGTCGCACGTTTCTAACGTCCGACGCACATTGTGGTTGGCATTTGCGTCATTCTCCCCTTACCATGTGACGCAAATGATATTTGCACTAATATGTTGTGGTTGTTTGTGTCGCATGTTTTCTAATGTCCGATGCAAATGGTCTCTTCGTGATCATTTGCGTCAGTCCTGCAAGCATGCGACGCAAATAGACAGACGCAAAACGTCATTTTTCTACTAGTGAATGAAAATGGGTCTTATATAAAAGTATATTTCGAGCTGAGTTCAATGGCATGCATATTATAATATTTGAATTGTAATACTTAGAGTTATAGTTAGTGGTTGTTTGGTATACAGGTTAGTTTATATAAATAATAACTAGTTGTGTTTTATTGGGAACCAAACACCATTATTTATTTTATCCAAAACTCAAATTATCTCTATTTATTATTCTGAAAATACTCGATAATTTAGATTATATTAGATTATGGGAAAAAACAACACGAATTTATCTATTTTTGTAACGCCCAACAATAAAACTATCATTAGGGAGTCAGGGGTAAGAGATTCCGCCAAAATAAAAACTTCCTTTGTTTCTAAACCAGTGCAACAGTTTGACTTTCACGCTTGCCAACACACAACTTTGACCATTAATATCTCTAATTATGTAATTTGTAAAAGTTATACAAATTGATATTACGAATATATTTATTAAAACAAATCGAGCAACTTTTATATCATCATTTTTGTTTTTATATATTACAAAAAAAAAGAGTTAAAGTAATTGTGTGAATAGTAGCAAAGTCAAAATATTACACTTAAAAAGAAATAGAAGCAGTAGTTATCACTGTTGATATAGAAAAGGATAGTGTTTTTATTCCTAGCAAGTAAACATGCATACCCTCGTATATACACTAGTAAAGAATTAACGATTTGCGTCGGACCTGGGACCACCATTTGCGTCGGACTTCGGTCCGACGACACAGGTCTCGACGCAGATAGGGGAGACATGATCTGCGTCGGATTAGGACACGACGCAGATTATAGTCTATTTGCGTCGGACACTAAGCAACGTCCGATACACATGATCCTGCAAGCAGCACCCAGCATGCACAATACGATAAGCATCTGCGTCGGATGCTTGGCAGAGTGCGACAATACGATAAGCATCTGCATCGGATGCTTGGCAGAGTGCGACAATACGATAAGCATCTGCGTCGGATGCTTGGCAGAGTGCGACAATACGATAAGCATCTGCATCGGATGCTTGGCTGAGTGCGACAATACGATAAGCATCTGCGTCGGATGCTTGGCAGAGTGCGACGCAGATGAAGAGCCATTTGCGTCGCACATTGCCAACATGCGACGCAAATGATGATATGTGAAAAATAAAAAAAAACAGTACCAAAGCATGAATGCTTTAGTACTGCATCCGAGGAAAAATAAATCTGCCAATAATTTACACCAAACTGAATTTGCAGACAAACAATTTGCAATATGACATTCGAAATGAATTATTCAGTTACAAACTAACAGAGGAAATATCCGAAATCTGAACAAGTATCAAAGATCTAAAAAGGAATTAAAAAAGAGATAAGTGAAATAATGAAATTAACAAAGGAAAAAATCTGAACTATCAAAAATTAAATATTCAGATCTAACATACGAAAAACGAAATTAAAAAACTAAACCTAAAAAAAACAAAATCAGATCTAACATACAAGAATGAAATTGCACTAAATATATTTAAAAAAAAACCTAAATCGCCACATGTTGATATTTCTTGTTGTGGCTGTCCACATGTTGAAGCCTAAATTTCTGATCTTGCCTCCAGATTTCAAGCCTAGAAAGACATATTTGGAAACAAGAAATGAGGAACCCCGGCTATGCGTCTTTATTTGGACTGCTTTCGATTAGTTGCAGTTCGTCTTTTGAGTCGTTGTTAGGGTTTTTTTGTTTAAGGTTTGATGTGAAAAAGATCGGATGGGTTTAGAATAAAAAAGAGAATGGGTTTTATCTCCAGAATCAGATTGCGAAAAGAGAGAGAGGAAAAGTGATGAACTGCGATTATGGTTGAAGATGAAAGAAGAACAGAGAGGGGGGAGAGAGAGGGGGAAGGAGAGAGAGTGACGGCTGGAAAAAAATGTTGGTTAGGATTTTATTTTGACAGTGGGCCTTAAATGTGCGTCGCACGGAGATTATGGTCTGACGCAATTATTGGACCCTAATTACTGGGTTTTATTTTCACGCACATGGGTAATAAGGCCCAGAAATTGGGGTTTCGTTATTTGCGTCGCACAACCCTTGGGATCCGACGCAGATAGGGGATTGAGTAAATTTGCGTCGCACCGGCCATGGGGTCCGACGCAGATAGGGCGTGTCCAAAGGCCTATACACGCAGTGATGTGCGTCGCATCTCCTCAGCACGCGACGCAAATCACTGGATGCAACCATATGCGTCACTTGTGAGCTCTGTGTGACGCAAATCGTGTCAGTCATTTGCGTCGCTCACACATTACCATGCCACGCAAATAACTCTTCAACTCGTCTGCTATTATTTATTGCGTCGCATGTTTTCTGATGTCCGATGCAAATAGCCTCTTCCTGAGCTTTTGCATCAGTTCTTCCAACGTGCGACACAAATAGACTGACGCAAATTATCATTTTTCTACTAGTGATAAGAGCATAAGAGGTAATGCAATAGCCAATAAGTTCTCTGCTTTTAATGTAGAGCTGATCAAAAAAGCCCGGCTCGGCCCGAATTTTGGGCGGGTTTGGGCAGATTTTTTTGGCGCGCAGTCGGGCCCGATTTTTTTTTTTTTTGGGATGGGCTTTGAGCAAGCCAAAAAAGACTTTTTTGTCTATTGTTTTTGCCCGGCCCGATTTTGACCCGAAATAGCGGGCTTTGGGCACAAAATTTCGGCCTGAATTTTGGCCCGGCCTGACCAATGGGCAATTTTTTCAAGGCTTGACCCGGCCAGAACCCGACCCATGATCACCTCTACTTTAATACTAGAAAAGACATATCTATCTCTTTACCAAGTACTTCGTTGATCAACCTGTAACTTAAACATCTCCTTTATATTGATGTAGATATGGCCATATGGGTAGAAGTCTAACTCTAAAAAGAAAAAAACTTGCTGTATTGTTTAAGCTTTTTAAACATCGAGCATCTTCTTATTTAATATACCGTACATCGGTACATCAAATGACCATAGCATTTAGATACTTTATATATAACATTAAACAAAAACAATTTGCCCTATATTTTGAAAAGAAAAAACATGTATTACAGAAACAAGCAAAAACTTAATTTTATATATAACATCACTTACATTATTAAACTAAAATGAGGATGGGCCGAAGTGGGATGGTAAGGGAATAAGGGATTCACCTTCCACGTTCACCACTCTTGCTCGATTCTCATATCTCCCTTTCCCTGCGTGATTAATTCCCCCTATTTCTAAAGATAGGTAAGTAGAGGTGGGGCCACCAATATACCCAAAAGAATTATTAAACGTAAATAATAATAATAATAATAATAATAATAATAATAATAATAATAATAATAATAATAAAACTTATTTATACAAGTCCTATATTGAAACATATTTCATCAATGAAAGGGATCTAAGTTGAGGTCAGGTAGCTGTAGCTCTAACGCTTGTGATGATCTGCTACTTCCTTTCTCAACCTTGTGATGCTCTGCACCATCATCATGATCAAATTGGTTGGTGATCCTTGCCGCAGGCACATTTGAATACCGAGCTCTATCATCCAGGCTATAACTCATAGGGCAATAGTTACTACTTACTGGGTACTCAGTACTCATGCCATTGTTGCAGTTAACATAGGAGAAGTTCCTGATAAAAGAGGGGTGGTGATCTGCTGTGATCTGGTGCGGCGTCATACCATGGGACTGAATGAAGGATTCCGGGATCAACGGTGTTGATGAAGAACTCGCCATCATCATCATTGATCTCATCACTTGTTTGTGATTTTGAGCTTCTTGTCTTTCCTTTTTATGAGCATTTTGATGGCCGCCTAAGGCTTGTGAGTTATAGAATTTTCTTCCACAATATTTACATATAAATATCTTAAAAGGAACAGAATTTGGCCTTGAAGAGTAGCTATCATAATCTTTGGAACCTTGCATATTATTCATTACGCACTATAACAAGAGATGAATAGTGTGATAATTATATAATAAGCTAGATACTATAATATGAGCTGAAAATATGTAGGTCAAGAACACAAACAACATAGGTGCTTATAAAGTGTTACTACATGCATGAAAGTAGTAATAATTAGAACGATATATGTGGTTGTCCTAGCTTGGATCCATTTTGGTATAGTGAAAACAAAAGATATTTAGTACTTTTATGCTATTCGCATAAGGCTAAATAGTTAACAAATAGGCATATTTTCAGCTAGACAAATAGGCATGGGTAATGAGCAGAGTATCCAAATAGGGTAAGTATAGGTTAAATTTTTTTACAAAAGTTGATTGGTTATAGTCTTAATTAAGTCTTCAATGGATAATACCTTTATTAGACAATCAATTTAGGGCTAGTCTTAATTAAGTCTTCAATGCATAATACCTTTATTAGACAATCAATTTAGGGCCAAAATTGTCTCCCAATTATTATGTAAAATAGAAAGTATACGGTAGAAATAATTCTCATGTATGGTTATATTTTACATGTACTCATTTCTCTCTTATTTCTCCTACTTTCTTAATCTTCATCAGTTATTATCCCGCTAAACTGATCCAAAACTCATAAAACTATGTCTGATTTGTCTTATCAACAAGGTTACTCGCTATTTAATTATTTATTTTTTTGAGGGAAAAGGTGACCCAGGCCACGCACTATTGATATGCATAAATCCGCTTCGACATGCTCAATACTTAGCTCTAGACAGTATACCTCAAAGTTACGCATTGACAAACCTTTGACCGTTAATATCCCACATGATAATATTTTTACTAATATACTCCCATACATTATATATATATTTCGTATATAATAGGGAAAAAAACCCAGTAATCTCGACTTCTCTCCTAAATCCACAATAGTTTCTCCCTGAATTCACCAAATCTTTAGATTGAAAGTATTTAATAGATAAATAAGCATATATAGTTGTGTTGATTTCAGTAAATTAAATGAAACATTGAATAAAATATTCTTTTTAGCTAATGAAAATACCATGATTTGAACTCCTTTTATCTTTAGATGATAATGTCAATTAGATCAAAACCCTTACGAACACACAAATTATCTTTACTTTATAATAGTACTTTGATGGTTTGATACTCTTTTAAGAACATTTATATTAATTATGATGTATCTTTAGAGTTTAGATTATGATGTTTGAATTTTAATTGTTACCAAAATAAGCTATAATAACCTATTAAGATAAAATAATCATCATGTCAAGATGAAACTCTACTTGTAATACTTTGACTCCTCATAGGATGTGAGTTGTTATTAAAATGCGCATTTTGGACAGTCAACTGACCCATAAACTAACACAATCCTTTCAGCATATTAGAAACTTCTCATAAGGTCATGTGCATGCTCAACTATGATGTATCTTACTATCTTAGTATATGAGCTCACACAAATAAAGATATATCTTATTAATACACTTAGTAGTTAGTACCATCAAATCATTCTAAATAATTATAAAGGACCCCTACAATACTTTGAGTTTATACTCCATACTTTATATCCTTTACTCCATACCCTAAGGCAAAGGATTGAGAAACTTAGCTGAAGCTCGGACTTCTTGTCTCACTATTCGGAGGTATGAGCTTACTCCCTTATTAAGTGATACATAGGATTCACTTTAGCTTTGAGTTATAGCACATATACCTAGATAAAGCTAGAACCTTACAAAAAAATTTAGGTGGTTTGATGTCTCCTCAGCATAGAAAATTTGTCTAATCATTACTTGAGTAACATAGAGCTTTCTTCATGTGGTAATGCTTGGGATTATTTAGACACTACTACTATTTGCAAGTTTGTTGGCAGTATTAATTGGTGGGGATATGGTTTACGATTATGATTGCGATAAAGAAGGGTATGGACAAAAAACTGAGAGCACTTAACATAAATGACATATTCCATTTGAGGTAAAACAAACTAAGCTGCAGAAGCTTGCTAGAATTATCCAAAAGGGTGTTGCTGTGGTGGGGCCAGTCGTCCCATCAAAACTATATGGGGACAATGGGGTTGTTAAAACTTTAACGTCCCTCTATTCTCCACTAGATGTGGTTTGTCTCTTTACCCATTTCACTCATCATTTCTTTTTTAGTCTTTAGGCACTTCTCCGGTTCTCTCTCCGCACTCAACATCTCTTCTCGCAAATTATAACGCAAAGGAATAAATAGCCGTTGTTCATCATACACCCGCGGATATATTATGTGCACAGTGCACATCAGTGCATGGTACATCCAGTACTAATTTTTACTCATTTGCTCATTTTTGAACTCTTCTTTTTAGTACATTTTGTTCATTTGAATGATTTCAAATGAACAATGAGCACAAATATAGCCTTGGGTGTATCATACTTACGGAGTCACGGTACACCCGGGTGTATGATAAAATATATGGTATTCCTACTATTTTTGTTGCAGCACTAAAGTATGAAGATGTGAGTAATCGGAAAAAAGTTGGTTGGAGCAATGAAAAATGTGGGTTAGAAAGATATATATAGAGAAAACCGTAAAGTATGAAGATGTGAGTAATAAAGTAAAAAATTATGATTAGCCTCGTGTAGCAAAATAAAAAACAGAAGTGAGTAAATTTTTGTGAAACATACAAAAATAGGATATTGAATATTTTTTTTTTTGAACGGAGGGAGTATATGTATATCATAGAAGTATTTTGTGTAATATTGGATTAAGTGTATTTTGGAAAATTTTCAAAATTGTATAGGATATTTCTCTTTTTTATCTTAACATCATAGTTTCTCTCTTTTCAAGGGTATTAAGATTTAAGGGTACGTATATCATATTGTATTCTCTTTCTTTTTTCTCTTAAATCACAAAATTATCATATGAACTATTCACATATTAAAGTAATAATTTTGTAGTTTCTTTAACATCTCATTTGATAAAAAAAAATAGGGAAATTGGATTTTAATAATCCAACTTTTAAGCGGTCTTCTTAAACAGTCCCACTTATGAGTTATTTTTAATAATCCAACATTTTGGTGGTGTCTTCTCATAATGATCCTTGACCTGTTTGTGATCGGCATAACAGGTCAAGTAAGACACGTGTCACACTCTCATTGGTCAGACCATTTTTTTTAACTTTACTTTTAAAACCCCCTCTCTCTCTCTTCTACCCTACCGACCACCACGGCTCACCTTCTCCCTCCCATTCCACCGCCACCTTAATCTCTCCTCCCTATCCACCACCCATTTTCTCTCTCCTCACGCACCGGCCATCACTATCCAATTTCTCTTCTTCCCATTCCACTGCCTCCTTCTTTACCTACCCTTCCACAACCCCCTTTTTCTTCCTCCTCCCACTAGTGGAAAAAAACCCATCGGATCCGGTCAAAATCGGGCTTAGGGATCCGGTTTTGGTCCGGATCAGATGGGCCCACAACAGATTGTATAAATTAACTGATCCGGTCTAGGACCGTATCAGTTAATACCTTACTGATGCGGTCAATAGTGAAAACCGGATCAGTATATGAAAAATTACTGATTCGGTTTTCGCTATTGACCGGATCAGTAAGGGTTCAATTTAGATAAAAAAAAAATTTATACTGCTGCCTAACGCTGTAACGCAGCAACCAGTATAAAGTCTTCTCTTTACGCACGCATTTCAAAAAATAAAAAGAACGCAAAGTACAAAATAACTTACATCAACCATAACAACGAAAAATTACAACAATACGAAATTAAAAAATATACAACAATTACAAAATTACAAAATTAATTACACTTACAACATTAACAATATAACTTACAGAAATTAAAATTATGAAATTAACAACAGAAATTACAAAATAAATGAGAACCAAAAAATTAAAAAATGAACACACTCATGTTCGTGTGTGAGAACCAAAAAATTACGTAATTACGAAAATGGGAACCAAAAAAACAATCTTTGAAGCAACAAATTTGAAACCTGCATTTAGATCTGCGTTTAACAGCCTTATGTTCGTGGGTGGTGGTTGGTTGATGTTTAACAGCCCAAATCCCTAATCTCCTCCTTCTTCTGCACAACAACAATCACTTCGCCACCAATTCTACTTTAATTTCAGCAACAGGAGGATCGCGAGAAAGCATACGAAGCAAAGAGATTCCGTGAAGAGTAGTAGGGGTTACACCTTCATTGTCTTCGCAAAAGGAGGACTTTCGCGGTTAGATTTAACGCGGTGCTGACTCGTTTGAGGTAAGGGTTGCAGAAATTAAGCACCGACTACGTCCAGAAGCTTGGTCGGAGCTTAAGGATGAGATTGAGCGATAGTGGTGTAAATCGAATTTTCTTTGGATTTCCATCGACTTCGGATTTCGTTTACATGGAGGTTTGTCGTGGTTCGACGATTCAACTTTGGAGGAGGAGGTGGTTGATGAAATTGATTGATAATTGGAAGAATATGGTGGCGGTGGTAGAAGGCGGTGATTGAAGGTCATGGTTTAGTGATTGTTGTTGTGCGAGAGAAGGAGGAGATTAGGGATTAGGGTTTCGGGGTGGTAGGCTCTCGTGGTGGCTGAGGAGAGAGAGAGAGTAGAGGAGAGGGGGTTGAAGTGATGAGAGAGGAGAGGAACTTAGGGTTTGGGGGTTGTATTAGAGGAATGGAGCGCAGGAGTTTGGAGCCTTATATCCACCAAACGAAAATTAGGCCGAGTCCCCTCAAAAAAGAAAATTGGGGCGAGGAAAAAATAACGGCAAAAATTACCGAAAATCTGATACGGTCTTGTGAACCGGATCAGATTTATGAAAACCTGAGCGATTTCTATTAACTGATCCGGTTCACTAAATGACCGGATCAGATTTTCCGCCCAGCTTTCCCTCCCTGTTGACCCTTGCGTTTTGAAGATGACTTAACCACAAAAGACATATTGTATTTTATTTATGATGTTGCTAGGTAATTCATTCTCGAGCAAAGAGAATACTTGATCGAAGATTAAAATGGAGAATTAATCAAAGATCGAAGTGAAGATGTTCGAATGATGAAGTATCAAGCTTGGAGTGAAGATTAGAATACATTAGGATGTATTTAATATCTTCTTGTTGAGGTTGAGTGAATGCTCAATTTAGTTTGTTTTGAATTCTCAGACTAAACTTCGTTCCGTTCCCATGAAAGGAACAGACACTGGCACAGTTAGGAACAAGGTTAAGGAACAAACTTAGAAACACCTTAAGGAACCTCTAATACTTCCTAAGTGGTGCGCCTAACATTATTTGTGCGCCCAACTGGTTAGTTAGGAGTCCTAGGTTAGTTTTGACTAGATCCACTATTTTAGGGAGTTTGTTATTAGTTTGTTAGGAAAAGATTTAAAATGATTTTCTGTTTTAATTAGGATAATAGCAAACCTTTTTAAATCTTATCTTTTATATTTTAATTAAACCAAAAGATTTTGTTTTCAAAATCAAATTTAATTTTCGATTATAAATTTTTTTTCTTTTTAATTACAAATATGGTTTTTCGGTTTTAATTAATTTATTTATAAAGATATTTTCCTAAAAACTATCTAAAGTAAATATTTTAATTACTCCCCAAGAAATTAGATATCACACCTAATCACTACTGCTACACGTTTGTAGTTAGTGGTTAGTGGGCTTAATTAATTTCTTCTTAAGTCTAAATTAATTTAATTAGATTAATTATTCCCCAAGCATTTACAATCACGTAATGTTTACTGCTTCTTATTTTTGAGCTAAGTAGTGGGGTGAGTGGGTTAATTATTTCTCAAGAAATATTTTATAAAAACTAATTAATTAATTAAGTTATGGACATCATGGGATAATGGACTTAATCAGTGGGTAGTTTATGTCTTGCCTAAGTACTCTATAAATAGGCGCCTAAACCTTAGATTATTGTGTGTCTGACTTAGCTAAATATTCTTAGTTGTCTTAAGAGTCAGTGTCGTTCCTAAGAGAATTCATACTTACTTTATTCGAGTTATTACTCTTCCATTGTCTTACAAATTGTATTTTTGGGTAAGCATTTGAGTGAACTCTTGTAAGTGTGAGAAGCTTTGAGTGAAGCGTGAGAAAGAGAAAGTAACTTCGAGGGAAGTTCGAGAGGAACGACAGTTGTGGGAACTGTTGTTGGGAACTTGAGTTTAGGAACTCAAGTTGTGGCTCGAGAGAAAAGTAATAGGTTTGTAAACAGAGTCGTTTGGCCTATTATAGTGGAAAGTTTGAGTTAAAATCCCTTGTGGTCGAGGTTGTTTCTTCCTATTGGGCCTAGGAAGTTTTTCCTCGCTAAAATCTCTCATGTTCCCATTGTGTGTTCCCTAGTTAACTTTTAATTCCGCAAAAAGTATAACATATTCTCTCACTATAATTCACCCCCCTCTTATAGTGCTCATATTATACAACAATTGGTATCAGAGCAGGAACTCTAAAAACATAGGAAACCCTGTTGAGTTCAAGATCTTGGAAAATATGAATACTAGAGAGAAACTGGAAGAAGGGTACTCTACACAGAGGCCACCGATGTTCAATGGCAAGTTCTATACCTACTGGAAGAACAAAATGGAGATCTTCATCAAAGCCGACAATTACCAGGTATGGAGAGTCATAGAGGTAGGCGATTTTGAAGTCACTACCATAAATGACAAGAACGAGGTAATTCCTAAATCCATGTCTGATTTCGATAAAGAAGATTTCGAAAAAATGGAAATCAATGCTCTTGCTATTAAACTGCTTCATTGTGGTCTTGGACCTCATGAACACAATCGTGTCATGGGATGCAAAACCGCAAAACAAATCTGGGATCTTCTTGAAGTCACTCATGAAGGTACGAGTGAAGTTAAGAGATCGAAAATAGATCTTTTGATGAATCAATATGAACACTTTCAAATGAAACCAAAAGAATCTATTCAAGACATGTTTACACGTTTTACTAATATTATTAATGAGCTAACCTCTCTTGGAAAAGTAATTACCTCTGAGGAACAGGTACGAAAGGTCCTAAGGAGCCTTCCTAGGGATCGATGGATGGCTTAGGTTACTGCCTTACAAGAAACTAAGGACTTTACAAAGTTCAATCTGAAACAACTTGTTGGTTCCCTTATGACTCACGAGCTACAAATGGACAATGAGAATGGAGATATGTCCAAACAGAAATCGATTGCCTTGAAAGCCGATAAAAGTGATGACTCGAAAACTGACGAAGAAGAATCCGCTCTCATGGTCCGCAAATTCAAAAGGATGTTTAGGAACATGAAGAATGGAGACTACAAAGGTAAAAATAAGAAATACTCTAACAAACTTGTTTGTCATAAATGTGGCAGTTCCGATCACTTTATCAAGGAGTGTCCTCAATGGGAACAAGACAAAGGCAAAGGAAGGGAACGAAGCAAAGATAGGAACAAGGAGTACAAGAGTTCCTATACCAGATCTGATATGAAGAAAGCTATGGTTGCTGCATGGGGAGATTCTGACTCCGAAGAAGAAGATGAACCTCAATCTAATGAGGAAATAGCAAACTTTTATCTCATGGCTCTTGACAATTCTGAATCTGATGAAGAGATAGAATCTCTTGAGGTAAGTTTAGACACAATTAAAACTCGTCTTAAATATTTAAGTAAAGAGAAATTATTTGAGTTTATTGTTGATGCTGTAAATGATTGCAAAGATGAGTCTACTAAGTTGAAACAATGTCAACATGCTTTAGTAGTTGCAAAGGAACATACCTCTTGGCTTAAAAGTATTCGAACTGATATTGAACAAAGAATTTTTGAGTTGTTTGATAAAAATCTAAAATTAAAAGAGGATTTCGAAAATCTTAAAATGAGAACTATTTATTAAGCCTTGAGTTATCTCAGTTAAAGGAGTTTGTTCCTGAAGTGAGTTCCTTTGACATTAAGTCAGTTCCCTTACAAAGCTTCAAATCTGAAATAAATGAATTGAAAAATCATGTTTCGTTTTTGGAAAAAGAAAACAAGGAACTTGAAGGGGAACTAAACTTTAGTAGGAACAAGAAGAAGTTCCTACCTATTCCTAATTGGATTAAGAACCCTCAAACCAAACGAACTGAAGGTCTTGGTTTTAATCACAAAAAGAAATTTGAAAAACCTAAAAAAAGAGTTGATTTACCAAGTGATAAAGTTTATATGTTTTGTGGAAACAATGGTCATTATAGGAAACAAGTAAATTAACTTGGAAAAAGAAATCTATTGTTCCTGAAGGAAAGGAGCCCAAGAAAGATTGGGTTCCTAACTCTAACAATTAGTTTTCTTGCAGGCTAGAGTGAGGGGGAACAACACATGGTACCTAGACAGTGGTTGTTCTAAGCATATGACTGGAGATAGATCAAGATTTCTCTCACTCTCTGCCTATGATGGTGGAAGTGTGACTTTTGGTGACAACATGAAAGGCAACATAGTTGCCATGGGTAAAGTTGGTAAGTCATCATCACATTCCATAGATAATGTTTTTCTAGTTGATGGTTTGAAGCATAATTTGTTGAGTATTTCCCAGTTCTATGATAAGGGGAACATTGTGAAATTTAATAGTGAAAAATGTTTGATCGTCAACAAAAGCACAAGGGATGGTGTTTTAGAAGGAACAAGGAAAGGGAACACATATGTTGTGGATCTTAACTTTGTTCCCAAAAATAAGTTTACATGCCTTAGTGTTATTGATGATGATCCTCTTTTATGGCATATGAGTCTTGGACATGCTAGTTTTTATTTGCTTGACAAACTTCGTTCTAAAAGACTAGTTTTAGATCTACCTTTAATTAAGTTTCATATAGATCGTGTTTGTGATGCGTGTGCTAAAGGGAAGCATGTTAGATCCTCCTTTAAGTCTAAGAATGTGGTGAGTACCATAAGACCATTAGAGTTGATTCATATGGATTTGTGTGGACCAATGAGGATTCAAAGTAGGAGTGGCAAGAAGTATGTGTTGGTTATTGTCGATGACTTCTCTAGATCTACATGGGTTATTTTTCTTTCTAGCAAAGACAAGACTTATGATGAGTTCCTTGTCTTTGCAAAGAAAGTTCAAAATTTGAGTGGTAAAAAATTGTTACACCTTAGATCCGACCATGACAAGGAATTTGAGAACTTTAAGTTTGATGACTTTAGTAGGGAACATGGCTTGGACCACAATTTCTCCGCCCCTAGGACACCTCAACAAAATGGTGTTGTTGAAAGGAAGAATAGGACCTTAGAGGAAATGGCTAGAACTATGTTGATAGCTAGTGGTCTTCCTATGAACTTTTGGGCCGAAGCCGTGAATACTGCTTGTCATATTATAAATCGTGCCATGTTGATACCTTTGTTAAATAAAACTCCTTATGAGCTATATTTTGGTAAAAAGCCAAATATTACATATTTCAGAACATTTGGATGTAAATGTTTTGTCCATAATAATGGGAAACAAAATCTTGGAAAATTTGATGCTAGGAGTGATGAAGCTGTATTTCTTGGATACTCTTCAACTGGCAAAGCTTATAGAGTTTATAATAAAAGGACTATGTGTGTAGAAGAAAGTGTGCATATTATTTTTGATGAATCCGATAAAATTATTCCAAGCACACAGGTTGATGATGACTTCAAGATAGGTTTGGTAAAAGACCAAATTCTCATTGATGAGACTTTGGAAGAAGAAGAAGTCATGGGAACAAAGCCTAAGGAACAACATCATGTTCCTGTTCCCAACGAAGAAGAAGAACTAGGTGAGAATACACAAGTGAATGAATCCACTATTGTTGAACCTGGTTCCCAAGAACAGGGAAGTGAAGATGATCAAGGAATTCTACAAGGAAATCAAGTTCCCATCCAGGATTTCCAACCAAAGCCTTGGAAACATCAGCGTGCCCATCCTGTGGAACTCATAACCAGTGACATAAACAAGGGAACACAAACGAGGTCTCAAATTAGAAATTTTTGTGCTTTTCATGCTTTTCTTTCTATGATGGAACCCAGGAACCATGAAGAAGCTCTCACTGATGCTGATTAGATTGTGGCTATGCAAGATGAACTCCATCAATTTGAAAGGAACAAGGTTTGGCACCTTGAACCTAAACCTAAACACAATAAGGTTATTGGTTTGAAATGGGTGTTTAGGAACAAGTTGGATGAGTTCGGAACCATAGTAAGAAACAAGGCTCGTTTGGTTGTGAAAGGATACAATCAACAGGAAGGTATTGATTACGAAGAAACTTTTGCTCCTGTTGCTAGATTGGAAGCTATTAGAATATTTATTGCATCTGCTGCTTTCATGGGTTTTAAATTGTATCAAATGGATGTGAAATGTGCGTTTTTAAATGGTTATCTAAATGAAGAGGTTTTTGTGGAACAACCTCCGGGTTTTGAAAATAAAGATTTTTCCAAATCATGTCTTTAAGCTTGACAAAGCTCTTTACGGGTTAAAGCAAGCTCCAAGAGCATGGTATGAAAGACTTTCAAAGTTCCTTCTTGAAAATGAGTTTAAAAGAGGAAAATTAGATCGAACCTTGTTTTTAAAATCAAAAGGGAAACATTTATTAGTAGTTCAAATATATGTTGATGATATTATATTTGGTGCCACTAATGAATCTTTGTGCAAGGACTTTGCTAATCTCATGAGTAAAGAATTCGAAATGAGTATGATGGGTGACCTCAATTTCTTCTTGGGATTACAAATCAAACAAACAGAAGAAGAAATCTACATCCATCAACAAAAAGTATAACATATTCTCTCACTATAATTCACCCCCCCTCTTATAGTGCTCATATTATACAATAATTGGTATCAGAGCACCTCTTCATCTCAATAAAACCGTCCCCCTTCACAAACATGGACCTCACAAAAACTCCTCACACTCTCACTCAACAAAAACTCGAAAAACTCTCTCCCTCTTCTACCCACACTGAATCTCCAACTCCCATGGATATCTCACCAAATCCACCAAAACGGATCTTGAGAAAAAGGAAACAAAGTGAAGAAACTATGGAGAGGGAATTGTTCTACTCTTGTTAGAGGAACCCAAATTGATTTTAATGCTGAATTTTTGGGAAATCTATTTGGTGTTCCTATGACGGGAACCGATGTTTACTTCAAGAAACAACGAGGTTCTTACCCTTTTCTAATATCTCTTTTGATGAACTTATTGTGAAATATGGTGGTAAACGAGGTACTACTTTTCTTGATCACAATCTCCTTTCCCCTTACCACAAAATACTTTTCCACATTCTCAAAAAAGCCATTTTGCCTCACCTTTCTAAACGTGCTCAAGTTAGCATGTTAGATTTGATTTACATTCATTGCCTAGCTTCCCATAAACCAATCAATTTTCCATCTTTAATGATTCAACACATGAGTCATTGTATTGAAAACGGGTTTGTTGTTGGCTATGGAGCTCTTGTTACGGAAATTTTAATTAAGTTCAATGTGAAGCTTAATGGAGTTCCTAATATTGGTTTGACAACGGGAAATTTGTTAAATGCTAGGGCCTTGAATAATTTGAATGTGTGTCTTCTTGATGGTGATGTGGTTAAAGGAAGAGGAAATGTGGATGATGATGAGGAAGAAGATGAATTTGATGGAGAAGAGGATGATGAAACCGAAATTGAGGTCGAAAAGGAAAAAGAAAAAGAAACAGAACAAGAAAAGAAAACTGAAAAAATCGAAAAAGAAAAAGCAAAGAAAAATGAAAAACTAGAAACAGAAAAATAACGAGAAGACAGAGAAAAGGCAAAAGGAAAGAAAGTGGTTGGCATGGAAGAATTGGAGATGGAGAAACCGGCTTTGAGAGCTTCTCGAACTAGTCAACGAGTTCGAAACATGAAGGTGTTAAATTCTCCTTCTTTTGTGCTTGATGAAAATGATAGTATTGATGATGATGCAGTTAGGGTGATTGCCAAAGAGGCCTACGAGGCTTGCATTCCTCCATCAAGGGAACAATCCCCTGTTCCCATGGACACCACTCCACCTAAAACTGCATCTCCACCTACTCCTAAACCACAAAACACCCCGATTCCTCCTCCTTCCAAGCAGACTACATCTCCTGTTCCCAAGGGAAAGAAACCTGCAACTGTTCCCATCTCAAAGGAACAAACTGCTGTTCCTGATCCTAAGGAACACCCTGCCGAAACCAACCCACATAACACATCCCCTTCTTCATCCCAAAACCCTACTATTGGTGCTACTTATACTTTTGCTCATGCACAAAGGTTAGATTACTTGTTTACATTGGTTATGGGTCACTCGGAAGCAATGATGGAATTCGCTAATGAAGCAGATGGAGTGAATGGGCTAGTACAAGGGTTGACGGAGAAGGTTGCCAAAGCTTTAGCGGGTCAAAATATGATTATGGAGCAACTTGGAGATATGACCACGACCCTCCAAAAGATGGATAAGAATTTGATGAATTTGGAGGATATTGTGTTCAAGTTTGCTAAGACCGTCGAAAGCAACCATAAGGAAGTGATGGTCAAGTTGGATGATGTGGTGGAAGAAGTAGTCGAACAACCCTCCTCTCCTAAGCCTTAAACACTCTTCTTCGTTTTCTTATTATGGGACTAATTTTTTTTGTGTATTTTCTTTCCTTCCTTCGCATGCTACAATGGAACAATGTTAATTTGATAATTCTAAGTTGAAACTTTTTGCATGTGTGCGTCTCTTGAATGGCTAATATTCTTGGATTGCGGTTTTTGAGAGTTGAATGCTTTATTCGCTTGTACTAACCAAATTGTTTCTAACAAAGTTTGGTGGTGTGATGTGTTTTGATAGATAAATTTTATCTTTTCGAAATCGCGGGATAATGTTTTTGAAGATGCCAAAGGGGGAAAGAGCAAGGCAATAAGAGTAAATATTTTTTTTTCAAGTTTATTTAATATCGTGTTTTCTCTTAGTTAACAAAATAAAATAAAAATAAAAAGTCTATTAGAATTTAAATTAGTTTATGTGACCTATTTACATTAAATATTATATTGTATATGCCTTTTGTTGCCATCTTCAAAAAGGGGGAAATTGTTGACCCTTGAGTTTTGAAGATGACTTAACCACAAAAGACATATTGTATTTTATTTATGATGTTTCTAGGTAATTCATTCTCAAGCAAAGAGAATACTTGATCGAAGATTAAAATGGAGAATTAATCAAAGATCGAAGTGAAGATGTTCGAATGATGAAGTATCAAGCTTGGAGTGAAGATTAAAATACATTAGGATGTATTTAATATCTTCTTGTTAAGGTTGAGTAAATGCTCAATTTAGTTTGTGTTGAATTCTCAAACGGAACTTGGTTCTGTTCCCATGAAAGGAACAGACACTGGCACAATTAGGAACAAGGTTAAGGAACAGACTTAGAAACACCTTAAGGAACCTCTAATACTTCCTAAGTGGTGCGCCTAACATTATTTGTGCGCCCAACTGGTTAGTTAGGAGTCCTAGGTTAGTTTTGACTAGATCCACTATTTTACGGAGTTTGTTATTAGTTTGTTAGGAAAAGATTTAAAATGATTTTCTGTTTTAATTAGGATAATATCAAACCTTTTTAAATCTTATCTTTTATATTTTAATTAAACCAAAAGATTTTGTTTTCAAAATCAAATATAATTTTCGGTAATAAAAAGATTTTCTTTTTAAATACAAATATGGTTTTTCGGTTTTAATTAATTTATTTATAAAGATATTTTCCTAAAAACTATTTAAAGTAAATATTTTAATTACTCCCCAAGAAATTAGATATCACACCTAATCACTACTGCTACACGTTTGTAGTTAGTAGTTAGTGGTTAGTGGGCTTATTTAATTTCTTCTTAAGCCTAAATTAATTTAATTAGATTAGTTATTCCCCAAGCATTTACAATCACGTATTTTTTACTGCTTCTTATTTTTAACCTAAGTAGTGGGGTGAGTGGGTTAATTATTTCTCAAGAAATATTTTATAAATACTAATTAATTAATTAAGTTATGGACATCATGGGATAATGGACTTAATCAGTGGGTAGTTTATTCTTGCCTAAGTACTCTATAAATAGGCGCCTAAACCTTAGATTATTGTGTGTCTGACTTAGCTAAATATTCTTAGTTGTCTTAAGAGTCAGTGTCGTTCCTAAGAGAATTCATACTTAATTTATTCGAGTTATTACTCTTCCATTGTCTTACAAATTGTATTTTTGGGTAAGGGTTTGAGTGAACTCTTGTAAGTGTGAGAAGCTTTGAGTGAAGCGTCAGAAAAAGAAAGAGAAAGTAACTTCGAGGGAAGTTCGAGAGGAACGACAGTTGTGGGAACTATTGTTGGGAACTTGAGTTTAGGAACTCAAGTTGTGGCTCGAGAGAAAAGTAATAGGTTTGTAAACAGAGTCGTTTAGCCTATTATAGTGGAAAGTTTGAGTTAAAATCTCTTGTGGTCGAGGTTGTTTCTTCCTATTGGGCCTCGGAAGTTTTTCCTCGCTAAAATCTCTCGTGTTCCCATTGTGTGTTCCCTAGTTAACTTTTAATTCCGCAAAAAGTATAACATATTCTCTCACTATAATTTACCCCACCTCTTATAGTGCTCATATTATACAACACTCCCTTTTTTTTAATGATTTTCGGATGCGGTTTTGTAAAAACTGAATCTGTTACTAAGTCACTAATAAGGTTTTTTCCACTAGTGTCCCATTCCACCGCTGCCTCCTCCTTCCTCCCATTCCACCACCATACATAATCAGTACCCACCGCTGCTTCCTCCATTAACCACAACGCCGACCTCCGTTGTTCATCACCGTCGCACCACATTGCATCCTCAACACCGACCACCACGTCTTCTCCCCTATTCTTTTTAGTTTTCTTTCTTCTTATTTACCCCCATCTTCTCTCTTATTCCCATTAGCACCAAGAGTGACGATGAGGAGCGTGGAGCAGGTAGGAGTGTGGGGGTAGAAGAGGAAGGAGGCGAGGAGGTTTGTTTTTGGGGGTTGTTTTTCGTGATGGGGGCAAATTTCAAGGTGGGGAGGCTGAGTTCAGGGTGGGGAGGTTGGTGGCTGGGATGGTGGGGCCTGTTTCGAAGGGGAGTGGTGGCTTTTGGGGGTGGGGCTGGTGGCTGGGGTGGGTCGGTGGAAGGGAAGGGGGTCAAACTTGATATGGAGGTGAAGAAGGAGGAGGAAGAAACGAGTAGAATGAGGGAAAAAAAGAAAAAAAAAATTATATGAAGTTCAGGTCACAAGTCACCTAGGACCATTATGAGAAGACACTCTCAAAAGGTTGGATTATTCAAAAATATCTCACAAATGCGACTGTTTTAAGAAGACCGCTTAAAGGTTGGAATATGAGAATCCAATTTTCCAAAAAAATATTGCGTAAGTTACGCTACACACAGTAAAATGTTGTCTTGTTCAATGCAAAAAGTATAAAAAAAGATAAGAACTTCGCTTGTACCTAAGCATATATAAGTGGGATACTGGGATACTCACCCACCTACAAAATATCATATAAGTCCGTCTCACTATAAATTATCGTAAGACAAAGATAACATTTTGTCCGAATGGGGTGGTTACTTACAGTAGAAATGACATCTTTTAAGTAAAAGGTGACTCATTGTTTTAAAGTGACTCCCTTTAATTTAAAATGTGACCCCTCTAAGTTATTGTAATCTATGATTTTTAAGATCTTTGTTTTAGAATATTGGATAATATTGTTGCATGTGAACATTCATACCCAAAATATATTTAAATTGATACTCCTTCTGTAATTTTTTAGTTTGCTCACGTGGAATATTTACACTACTCTCAATCAGAGAGAATCTTCAAAATCATTCTCACTATATAAGAAAAAATATAGTCATGTGGATCTTGTTTGATTCGTCTCAATGAGTACTTTATTAATAATCAATCATTATAATGTTTACTAATATGTAAAGAAAGATATTTAAACTCATAAAAGTCTAATGGACAAACATGCACGGTCAAAACAAGCAATTTTATTTAAAAAAGAGGGACTATTCATATGTTCATTAATTATGTTTTTATTAAGTTTATTGTTTGGCTAATAAATGATGGGGTGTAGAAAGAGTAGTTTGTGTTTTTTCAAGGGGTTTGGGTTATGTAAGGGGAATAGTTGGAAAAAAAACCCTGGTCTTTAAATAATGACTTTTATAATTAGTTTGATAGGCTGTAAGATTCAGATGTAATGACTACGATTTTTATGTATCTATGTAGAGAAAGACTCGTAACGATGTATATGGGGGTTGAATTTTGTGTTCAATTTATAGGGCCTACGAGTCCACCGTTTCCACCATTAGTACGATATTGTCCGCTTTGGGTCTAGCCCGCACGTATTTGTTTTTGGGCTCCTTCCCAAAAAGCCTCATACTAATGTAGTTGGTGAACTCCTATAAACTAGATAATTTCTTCTTATCTCTCCGATGTGGGACTTGGGATGTATACCCAACAATCCTCCCCTCATACCAAGGACCACAAGCCTCCCATCCAGCGATAATCCGTCTAATCATCTTGTACCGCTGCCAACCCGCGGAACACGCCGCCTGACCACCACAATATAAGGAAGACTTTCGACACAAGGCACCAAGAACAGATTTCCCACCGCAAGGTCATATTGAGAGCCTCTCTCATCTCCTTAGATATCATGCACCGTGTCTCCAAGCTATGTCTGCAACTAACATGTTTACGCTCCATGCTTCCAGGTTGTACCCTTGACATATTCTTGCTTTATAACCGTCCATGCATTAACTGAGTCACCCATCCTTCAAAACTATACAGGATACCATCAAAGAGTTGCACACATGCCCTTGAGCTACACACCGCTCTGCGCCCTGCGTGCTCCAGCAAGCCGACCATGGGGTCCACCATTGTATGCACGTTCTCGCAGCCGAACCGTCAGCTCTTATACCATTTGTAGGGCCACGAGTCCACCTAAAGCTCCACCATTAGTATGATATTGTCCGCTTTGGGCCTAGCCCGCACGGATTTATTTTTGGGCTCCTTCCCAAAAGGCCTCATACTAATGTAGTTGGTGAAATCTTATAAACTAGGTAACTTATTATCTCTCCAATGCGGAACTTGGGATGTATACCCAACAATGGTAATGATGTGCAGATGGGTAAATGAAGTGTCATGTGTAGGTGTGTGTGTGTTTGCAATGACGCGAGAAGGCAATGACGCGAGAAGAGAATGAAGAGCAGCAGCCCGCAGGCTTTGGCTCGCCATAACCCGCGCCCGCAACCAGACATGTCTTTGAGACTTGTGCGTCTGCTAGCCCGCAGGTCTAGCCCGCTCCCGCAGGCCAGCAGCTTTCTCCTGCGGCCCGTAGCCCGCGCCCGCGGGATTCAGCGATGTCCTTGGCGTTTGTCGAGCTCTTTTACACATTTTCTTCTTAATTTTGAGACCTTGTTTAGCTAGGTTTCCTAATTGTTACCTTAGTATAAATATGTTGTAGCCGTTTATTGTTATTTGATGCCATGCCATATAAGAGACTCATATTCATAGATTGAGAGAGAAATTCATCGAGAGAGACTTCTAAAGAGAGATTAGAGAGTCTAGAGAGATTGAATTGTCTTCTTGCATCATCATCTCATATTCAAAGTCCTAGTGCAGTGTTCGTGGTTTTCTCCCTATTCAAGGGTTTCCATGTTAAATATTCATGTTTTCTTTATTACTTTAATTTTTTTATTCCTCCGTATATTATATTTCGATTGCTTGATTTGTTAGCACCTACGATACATATTCCAAACACAATTATGTGTTTTTTTCTTCATAATTTCCTTTGCTTGTACACCTAATCCCACCTTTAGAATGGTACGAGAATTTATACAATTAAATTAGAAGTATTTAGAGATAGAAAGACATACCATGGACTATGGATAAGATTTTATGCATAATATTACATCTACATTTATTATATTTTACTACATATTATCACATACCAAATGGGTCGTTAGTGCTGATAGAGTATAATAGTATTTGATACGTGTCGTTTACCGTATAAAATTGAAACCTATTCTTAGACCTCAAAAATATTAACAAGTAGAAAAGCGTCAATCCCACATAGAAACTACTAAATTTCCTAAACTCAAAGTTTAACTAAGAAAAATACTATTCACGCAAATAAGCGAGAATATACAACTATTTACCTATTTACAGAGATTTGGGGGGTTTAAGATAATCCCAACTAATAGAACTAAGTAAAAATAAAACTAATCTACTATCTACAAGTGATGACAAGCTAACCATTAAGAACAAAACTTAAAAATACTCAAGCTTTTAATAGTGAATTTGGGTCACACACGATTAGTTGCAAACACAATATGACAGGTTAATAATAGGAATTTTGGTAGTAAAATTTCCCCAAATCCCTCTTCTCCAATCTAGCCAAGCAAAATTAACACAGCCCACTATGACAAAATTATGAGTGGCAATAGCTAACGTTAAACTAGGCCAAAGTTAACTCTTAATAATCCTACAATCCCTAGTAATTCGCAACTAGCGAAAATTCAGATTAATAGCATTAAGAACTATCAACCCAATCAATCAAAACACATAGATGTATTAATCAGCTTGATCAAATTATACTCTACCTTAAACTGGTATTATTTATTTCTCATGAAATATTTTATAAAAACTAATTAATTAATTAAGTTATGGACATCATGGGATAATGGACTTAATCAGTGGGTAGTTTATGTCTTGCCTAAGTACTCTATAAATAGGCGCCTAAACCTTAGATTATTGTGTGTCTGACTTAGCTAAATATTCTTAGTTGTCTTAAGAGTCAGTGTCGTTCCTAAGAGAATTCATACTTACTTTATTCGAGTTATTACTCTTCCATTGTCTTACAAATTGTATCTTTGGGTAAGGGTTTGAGTGAACTCTTGTAAGTGTGAGAAGCTTTGAGTGAAGCGTGAGAAAAAGAAAGAGAAAGTAACTTCGAGGGAAGTTCGAGAGGAACGACAGTTGTGGGAACTGTTGTTGGGAACTTGAGCTTAGGAACTTAAGTTGTGGCTCGAGGGAAAAGTAATAGGTTTGTAAACAGAGTCGTTTAGCCTATTATAGTGGAAAGTTTGAGTTAAAATCTCTTGTGGTCGAGGTTGTTTCTTCCTATTGTGCCTAGGAAGTTTTGCCTCGCTAAAATCTCTCGTGTTCCCATTGTGTGTTCCCTAGTTAACTTTTAATTCCGCAAAAAGTATAACATATTCTCTCACTATAATTCACCCCACCTCTTATAGTGCTCATATTATACAACACTCCCTTTTTTTTAATGATTTTCGGATGCGGTTTTGTAAAAACTGAATCTGTTACTAAGTAACAGATAAGGTTTTTTCCACTAGTGTCCCATTCCACCGCTGCCTCCTCCTTCCTCCCATTCCACCACCATACATAATCAGTACCCACCGCTGCTTCCTCCATTAACCACAACGCCGACCTCCGTTGTTCATCACCGTCGCACCACACTGCATCCTCAACACCGACCACCACGTCTTCTCCCCTATTCTTTTTAGTTTTCTTTCTTCTTATTTACCCCCATCTTCTCTCTTATTCCCATTAGCACCAAGAGTGACGATGAGGAGCGTGGAGCAGGTAGGAGTGTGGGGGTAGAAGAGGAAGGAGGCGAGGAGGTTGATTTTTGGGGGGTTGTTTTTCGTGATGGTGGCAAATTTCAAGGTGGGGAGGCTGAGTTCAGGGTGGGGAGGTTGGTGGCTGGGCTGGTGGGGCCTGTTTCGAAGGGGAGTGGTGGCTTTTGGGGGTGGGGCTGGTGGCTGGGGTGGGTCGGTGCAAGGGAAGGGGGTCAAACTTGATATGGAGGTGAAGGAGGAGGAAGAAGAAACGAGTAGAAGGAGGGATAAAAAGAAAAAAAAAAATTATATGAAGTTCAGGTCACAAGTCACCTAGGACCATTATGAGAAGACACTCTCAAAAGGTTGGATTATTCAAAAATATCTCACAAATGCGACTATTTTATGAAGACCGCTTAAAGGTTGGAATATTAAAATCCAATTTTCCAAAAAAATATTGCGCAAGTTACGCTACACACAGTAAAATGTTGTCTTGTTCAATGCAAAAAGTATAAAAAAAGATAAGAACTTCGCTTGTACCTAAGCATATATAGGTGGGATACTGGGATACTCACCCACCTACAAAATATCATATAAGTACGTCTCACTATAAATTATCGTAAGACAAAGATAACTTTTTTGTCCGAATGGGGTGGTTACTTACAGTAGAAATGACATCTTTTAAGTAAAAGGTGACTCATTGTTTTAAAGTGACTCCCTTTAATTTAAAATGTGACCCCTCTAAGTTAATGTAATCTATGATTTTTAAGATCTTTGTTTTAGAATATTGGATAATATTGTTGCATGTGAACATTCATACCCAAAATATATTTAAATTGATACTCCTTCTGTAATTTTTTAGTTTGCTCACGTGGAATATTGACACTACTCTCAATTAAAGAGAATCTTCAAAATCATTCTCACTATATAAGAAAAAATATAGTCATGTGGATCTTGTTTGATTCGTCTCAATGAGTACTTTATTAATAATCAATCATTATCATGTGTACAAATATGTAAAGAAAGATATTTAAACTCATAAAAGTTTCATGGACAAACATGCACGGTCAAAACAAGCAATTTTATTCAAAAAAGAGGGACTATTCATATGTTCATTAATTATGTTTTTATTAAGTTTATTGTTTGGCTAATAAATGATGGGGTGTAGAAAGAGTAGTTTGTGTTTTTTCAAGGGGTTTGGGTTATGTAAGGGGAATAGTTGGAAAAAAAACCCTGGTCTTTAAATAATGACTTTTATAATTAGTTTGATAGGCTGTAAGATTCAGATGTAATGACAATGATTTTTATGTATCTATGTAGAGAAAGACTCGTAACGATGTATATGGGGGTTGGATTTTGTGTTCAATTTATAGGGCCTACGAGTCCACCGTTTCCACCATTAGTACGATATTGTCCGCTTTGGGTCTAGCCCGCACGTATTTGTTTTTGGGCTCCTTCCCAAAAAGCCTCATACTAATGTAGTTGGTGAACTCCTATAAACTAGATAATTTCTTCTTATCTCTCCGATGTGGGACTTGGGATGTATACCCAACAATCCTCCCCTCATACCAAGGACCACAAGCCTCCCATCCAGCGATAATCCGTCTAATCATCTTGTACCGCTGCCAACCCGCGGAACACGCCGCCTGACCACCACAATATCAGGAAGACTTTCGACACAAGGCACCAAGAACAGATTTCCCACCGCAAGGTCATATTGAGAGCCTCTCTCATCTCCTTAGATATCATGCACCATGTCTCCAAGCTATGTCTGCAACTAACATGTTTACGCTCCATGCTTCCAGGTTGTACCCCTGACATATTCTTGCTTTATAACCGTCCATGCATTAACTGAGTCACCCATCCTTCAAAACTATACAGGATACCATCAAAGAGTTGCACACATGCCCTTGAGCTACACACCGCTCTGCGCCCTGCGTGCTCCAGCAAGCCGACCATGGGGTCCACCATTGTATGCACGTTCTCGCAGCCGAACCGTCAGCTCTTATACCATTTGTAGGGCCACGAATCCACCTAAAGCTCCACCATTAGTATGATATTGTCCGCTTTGGGCCTAGCCCGCACGGATTTGTTTTTGGGCTCCTTCCCAAAAGGCCTCATACTAATGTAGTTGGTGAAATCTTATAAACTAGGTAACTTATTATCTCTTCAATGCGGGACGTGGGATGTATACCCAACAATGGTAATGATGTGGAGATGAGTAAATGAAGTGTCATGTGTAGGTGTGTGTGTGTTTGCAATGACGCGAGAAGGCAATGACGCGAGAAGAGAATGAAGAGCTGCAGCCCGCAGGCTTTGGCTCGCCATAACCCGCGCCCGCAACCAGGCATGTCTTTGAGACTTGTGCGTCTGCTAGCCCGCAGGTCTAGCCCGCTCCCGCAGGCCAGCAGCTTGCCCCTGCGGCCCGTAGCCCGCGCACGCAGGATTCAGCGATGTCCTTGGCGTTTGTCGAGCTCTTTTACACGTTTTCTTCTTAATTTTGAGACCTTGTTTAGCTAGGTTTCCTAATTGTTACCTTAGTATACTTATGTTGTAGCCGTTTATTGTTATTTGATGCCATGCCATATGAGAGACTCATATTCATAGATTGAGAGAGAAATTCATCTAGAGAGACTTCTAAAGAGAGATTAGAGAGTCTAGAGAGATTGAATTGTCTTCTTGCATCATCATCTCATATTCAAAGTCCTAGTGCAGTGTTCGTGGTTTTCTCCCTATTCAAGGGTTTCCATGTTAAATATTCATGTTTTCTTTATTACTTTAATTTCTTTATTCCTCCGTATATTATATTTCGATTGCTTGATTTGTTAGCACCTACGATACATATTCCTAACACAATTATGTATTTTTTTCTTCATAATTTCCTTTGATTGTACACTTAATCCCACCTTTAGAATGATACGAGAATTTATACAATTAAATTAGAAGTATTTAGAGATAGAAAGACATACCATGGACTATGGATAAGATTTTATGCATAATATTACATCTATATTTATTATATTTTACTACATATTATCAGATACCAAATGGGCCGTTAGTGCTGATAGAGTATAATAGTATTTGATACGTGTCGTTTACCGTATAAAATTGAAACCTATTCTTAGACCTCAAAAATATTAACAAGTAGAAAAGGGTCAATCCCACAGAGAAACTACTAAATTTCCTAAACTCAAAGTTTAACTAAGAAAAATACTATTCACACAAATAAGCGAGATTATACAACTATTTACCTATTTACAGAGATTTGGGGGGTTTAAGATAATCCCAACTAATAGAACTAAGTAAAAATAAAACTAATCTACTATCTACAAGTGATGACAAGCTAACCATTAAGAACAAAACTTAAAAAAACTCAAGCTTTTAATAGTGAATCTGGGTCACACACGATTAGTTGCAAACACAATATGACAGGTTAATAATAGGAATTTTGGTAGTAAAATTTCCCCAAATCCCTCTTCTCCAATCTAGCCAAGCAAAATTAACGCAGCCCACTATGACAAAATTATGAGTGGCAATAGCTAACATTAAACTAGGCTAAAGTTAACTCTTAATAATCCTACAATCCCTACTAATTCTCAACTAGCAAAAATTCAGATTAATAGCATTAAGAACTATCAACCCAATCAATCAAAACACATAGATGTATTAATCAACTTGATCAAATTATACTCTACTTTAAACTGGTATTATGTCGCAAATTCCAATTTAAACTAGTTACTACCCGGATTACGTAATCTGTACTAGGACAAATTATGTAATTAGCATAAGAATGCACTATATACTCAAAAGATAGCAATTAAGCATAAAAATGTAATATTTATTATCAATAACAAATATAACTTGAATATCATATCAAGATTCGAACTAACAATGTAAATACTACTTCCTCCATTCTTTTTCTATTGAAACAATTGAGTTTTCACGCTTGCCAATGCACAACATCAAGTATTGATATCTTTAACTACTTTTTAGTAAAAATTATACAAATTTGATATTTTGAAAGTATATGTCAAGACAAATCTAAGAAGACCCCACATGACTATATTTTTCCTTATGTAAAAATCACAATAGATTGTTAAAGGATGGTGAGTGAATAGTGTAAAAATCTCTATGTGTATTTCATTTTAATTGATAATTTCATGTATATTCTTTTGAATGGTCAGGTTAGTACAAAAGCAGAGGGTAATTTTCAACTTATAACATGGAGCATTTTAGGACCCACCGAGTGAGAATCTTATTTTTGTAGGCCGACAGGACGGAGATCATGTATTTCATTTTTATTCTAGTTAGTTGATCGTTTATATAATACTCCCTCATGTTCTTTTAATCTACACACTTTTCTTTTCGATCTATTTCTTTTTAATCTACACACTGTTTTTTCTATTCTTGGTAACATGTTCCATCTACTTTTTCCTATTTCTCCACCCATGTCATCCACTTTTTAATATTTTAACTCACTTTTTAGTTTCTCTCTATCACTTTTCTGTTTTTCTCTCCATCTTTTCAGTTTCTCTCTCATACTTTTGTACTTCCTCCTTGATTCTTTCCCAAAGTGAAGTGAGTAAACTAATAAGAAATAGAGGGAGCAGTGAAATGTTGTTGTAATTAGATATCTACTCAAATTATATATACAAAAAACTTTTTAAGTATTTAGTGTTTGCGTATAGTCTTTATCACTCAAAACTTGCCATCATTTCGCAATAAAAAAATTAAATCATTTGTTGCGGTATTGGGCTACAGCCGCAACAATAGGTTAACCTAATTATGCTTCCCATTCAACCTATTGTTGCAGAACTGTGACCACAACAATAGCTTTAAAACCTACTGTTGCCCCTTGATTTGTTGTTTTTACAATGAGGAAATAAACGATAGAGTTTACATGATAGAAGCTAAAAGTAAATAACTAAAACGAGCTCTTTTAACTCGTACATGATTGTCTAGCAAAGTAGAAGAAACAAGTGACTATGTCCTTTTGTCACTGATACCTACATTGAGGAAGGAAATAAACTTAAGGTATATTGATACGCCCAAGTTATACGTTGTGTATACGTTATTTTGGTGCACTTTGCTAAGGGTTTGATTGTAATTGTTAACATTCGTGTTTTATTTAACCCTTAGCGGAAGTTCGGAGTTTTGCGAGATAAGTTGTGTTAATGTCATGCATTCCGAGCTCTCAAGGTGAAATGTATTTGAGCCGAGCATCGCAAGCCAAACTCCACCGCAAGCCCAAGCCAAGAAACACACAACCAAACTCCACCGCAAGCCTAAGCGAGCCCAGCGTTATCACCAACCAAGCATCGCAAGCCTCGCCCCTCCAGCAGCTCGGCAGCCCAGCAGCCTCGCCCAGCAGCACAGCCATCGCACAGCGATGCGGAGCCTGCCCAGCAGCAGCTCGCGGCTCGCGAAGGAGCTCGCGACTCGCGAGCCCTGCCTTCGCGACTCGCGAGGTACTTCGCGGCTCGCGACCAGCCTTTGCCCAGCAATTGTGCGCGGATGGCAGTGCGATCTTCGCGACTCGCGACCAGTGTCGCGACTCGCGACGCTTAAGACGGCTTGGGGCCACTATTTTGTGCGGGGTTTAAAAGCTTCCTAAAACCTAATTTTTGGGGGGGACGAAGAGGAGACGAAGAGGAGAGCTAAAACGTAGGCCTTGGAGCAGCAAGCTTGAGGAGAGAGAGAGGATACTCCTCTCCTCATCCTTCCTTCTTCATGATTCTCTTTTCATCTTTCCTTCTTCATTTCTCTTTGTTCTTCATTTCTTAGTCTTTGTTCTTCATTTCCTAGTTTTAGTTTTCATTTCTTAGTTTAGTTTTTAGGGATTTCAACTATGGATTTGGTTTTTGCTATCGGATTGTAGCTTGAACTGTTCTTGAAGAAATTAACATGAAGCTTCAACCGTTATTGTGAGATCTTTCCTCTCTTTCTATTTTCCTTGATTATGGTTCAATTTGTATGCTTGTGATCTATGATTATTGCATAATTATGCTAGGAACGTTACTAGTTTGATTGTGTAATTAATCTAATGCTAGATTTAAGAATAAAATCGGATTGTTTTATTCTTTTATCAATTTGTAGCAAACTAGGGAGTAACTTAGATGCTGATCGTCTTGGTTATGTCTTAGGGAAATTGAATCAACTGTTGAATGTTTATCGCGTGTATGACATTAGCAGGTCTATTGACTCTCTGTGTTTATTGCTGCTATTGGATTGAACTTAGACGCAGATCGGACTAGGTTATCCTTTAGTTAGGGTTTTATAGTCACGTTGATCGTGCTATTCAACTAGGAATAAGGAGAATACGAGATTAATTCTCAACAATAGATAATTATGGAAATAATTAGAGTTAAGGTTCAATGATCAATAATGAATTGAAGTGGATGTTAATCGGATTCAAGATCTTTCCATATTGATTTCTCATTTTGTTTAATTATGCTAGTTAGTTGTAGTTTAATCATAACTCTTTTGAAGCCCCCCTTGTTATTAGGTTTCTCGGCCCTTAGCTTAATCTAGGTTTTGAATCACGCTGAGTATTAAACTCGTCCCTGTTTCCCTGTGGATAAGTGTAGGAGAAATTTTATCTTTGGACGGGTGCGGTGCACAACGACACATCCGCCGCCCCGCCATATATTCCTTTCCTTCGCAACATGGATGGAGTAGCTCGTTATGTGGTTGGAACCTGAATTGCAGTAGGCATACAAATTCTTGATTTGGTTGAGAAAATAAAGGGGTAATTGCTTCCAAGTTGTGTACGAGGCCAGTGGAGGAAAGTGTGATAATATCACTTACCTTGACATCGACATCCATTGTTAGTCCTTAATTATCATGTTCTCTAAGAACAATAATACCCTCCTTTATGCTGGTAAATTCAAGTTATTGATCCATATCCATTGAACTATTGTTGAGTACTTGAGTCCCCTAGGTTTTGAAAGATGACAAACAGCTGCTGGGAATAGTTGTTATTACAGGTGGTTCTGGGCTGTTAGGCAACAACTGAGTATATATCTAACTGTTCCTGATTGTTTAATAAAATAGTCAAAAGAATATTTGCTATGCTATGATGTGTTCTTGTATAGCAAACAGGTTATTCCAAGACTTGAAGGTAAGAAGCCCTCTCGAAGTTGTTCGAGGAAAAGACAAAGTTCTTCATTGTTGATTGAAGTGCATGAAGATAGTTTAGGATTCTTTTATTGATTCATCTTAGGTCTTTATGTAATATTTGCGTATGATATGTCTAGTGGAATTGCTTGTGTTGTTCTTAAGTGTGAAAGAGTAGGGTTTTGAATATGGAACCGGTTGGTTACATATTCAGAACACTACTAATTAAGTAGGGTAACAGGTCTGGATACCAGTTACTTTACCGGGTGATTGAGCTGGCTGTTTTAGAAAAGATTTTCGGAAAAATATTTTCTCAAATACTTTCCATAAGAAATATTTGCCAGCCTTTAGAAACATTATTCAGTATTTACTTACCTTAAAGCTTGAGTATATCATGGATAATATATTTCCTCCGAGAAAGATATTGTTCAAGGTATACTTTCCATAACTTAGGATTATCATATCTTTGATATCTTGAGTTTAGACACGCACAAATGTTAGACCTAGGTCTATAAATACTGAATCATAATTCTCCTTCACCCTTGATTCTCTCCCGGACTTTATTGAGTATTTTCGAGAGCCTTCACAAAGAGAACAACTAAAACAGTTTCCTAAAATAGAGTACGCATCTCATAGAGCTTCATATTACTCTTTGTTTGCTTTGTAAGAAAGCGTGAGTTAAGAGAAACTGATTGTATTGAATCTCTAACAGAGCGGTTAGAGATTGGGTAGCATTTGTGAGTTCATTCCTGAGTGCTTATGAGTTCAAGTGCGAAGTAGCACACTAGAGTTAGTGTGGGGTGTGATGTTTCCCTGGAGTAAGGGAAACAAGAGAATGCGAGAGTATTCTTGTTTCTGAGAGTTGATTAATAATAAAATGAGCGTAGGAGGACATAGGCTCTTATTTGGCTGAACCTCAGTAAATTTGGTGTGTTCATTATTGCTTTCAAGTTCTAGTGTTTTCGCTGTCAGGAACCTGCACAACTGGTTCCTCTTTAAATCGAAAGAATTTGAATTTGTCACCAGATCGTTAAGTACTCAATTCACCCCCTCTCTTGAGTACATTGCAAACCTTCAATTGGTATTAGAGCAGGTTCTTCTTAATAGGGTAACACCTAGAGAAGTAGATCATGAGTACTCAAGAAATGAATGCTATGGGATACGACAACAAGACTCCTAAATTCAATGGGAAAAACTATGCGTGGTGGAAAAATAGATTGAAGAACATCATCGTTGGCATTGACTACGAATGTTGGTTGGTTGTCAAGAACAGACCATTAGAGATTACCAAGGAGGTTGATGGTTCCTCAGTAACGAAGAAGGAAAGTGAATATACTTCTACTGGTTACAAGAAGCTGGAGAAGAATGCCAAAGCCATGTCCATATTGCAACAAGCTATTGGAGAGAATGAGACAAACATAATCTATGCTTGTGTCTCCGCAAAAGAGACATGGGATACCCTCGAACTTTCTTATGAGGGAACCAATGAGGTAAAAAGGTCTAAAATTGATTTACTTATGTCTGAATACGAAGTTTTTAACATGAATAAAGATGAAAAAATAAATGATTGCTTTGTTAGATGTATGACTATTGTAAATGATTTATAATCTCTTAGCAAAAGTTTTTATGACGAAGATTTGGTTAAAAAATGTTGAGAAGTTTGACAGATGTATGGACGGCTAAGGTAACAGCTATCTATGAAGCAAAAGATCTTACAGCGCTGAGTCTGGAACAGCTGATTGGTTCCCTCATGACTCATGAAATGCTGGTTGAGTCTAAGAGTGACAAGGGACCAGTAGGAGGTGTTGCCTTGAAGGAAACAGTTGAAGAAGAAGATGATATAGCTATGATGGCTAAGCGTTTTGAGAGGCATTTCAGAGATCAACGTAAGAATTTCAAAGGTAAGAACTTTAAGAAAACTAATCCTTTAAGTGTAGGTTGTTTCAAGTGTGGAGATTTTGGTCACATCATTCGTGACTGTCCAAAGTGGAAGGACAAGCTTTCTAAAAGCAATGATAAGAAAATGTTCAAGAGGGCTATGATAGCTGCCATGTGGGGTGACTCCGATTCTGGATCAGAAGAGGATGAAGAGTCACCTAATCATGAAACCTGCATGACTGCTATTATGGATCAAGAAGGGAACAACTTAGCTGATGGATCCAGAAAGGGGAACATTACGTCAAATCTTTGTCTCATGGCAAAGAAAGATGTACTTAGTGAACACAAGGTAAATTTGGAACAAATTCGTGAAGACATGCATCATTATGATAGAGATAATAATATGCTTGAATGTATTGATTCTTTGTTCGATGAATGTTTTAAACTAAGTGAGGCTTACTTGAGTTGAAGGAAAAGAAAAATATAATGTGATATTGCTATTGCTAGTTGTGATCACTTAGAGCAAGTGTGTATTGAGTTAAAGGATCAAGTGGCTGAGCTTGAAGTTGCACTTGATAAGTGCAAGGTCAAGTTTGAAACAACTAAGTCTTCTTTGCTAGAAAAGGATGAGGATGATCCTAGTGATAGTGAAGAAAACTTAATTGTTCCCCCTTTCCATGATTTGTTTAACCCAGATGATCCCCCAAATTTTGTGGCTTTTAAGAGTAAGACAAACACTCTAAGCAAGTCTAATTTACTGAATTCTTTTAATCTTTTGGTTGATGATGTAGAAGAATTGCATAGAGAGTTTGTTATGCTCAAGACTGCCCAGCTAACTGTTACCCCTGCAGATCCTTGTGCTGAAGTTAGTAAGATGATTACTGAGTATGAAGGTGAAATATGTGATTTGTATGCTGAAATTAATCAATTGAATAAAGGTAAGCTGAAAGTGGTTGTCAATGTGCCAAATGATTCACTAATTTCAAAACTCGAGTTTGATCTTGAGAAAATCAAAAGAGATTTCAAAGCTATGAATGAGAAAAATGTTTTTCTAATGAGAATTCTGGATACCAAGGACAAAGAGCTTCAAAACAGTCAAAGGCACATAGACAAACTCTTATCTGCAAAGAATACCTTGAACCATCTCACTTCCATGGAAGGTAACAGTGGTACAGCTGGTCTTGGTTATTCTAGAATGAGAACCAGGACCAACTGGCACCCTCGGGAAACCACTTAGATCGAGGAATTCAAAAGAGGTAAGTATGTCCTTGCGAAGGACATGCATGTGTGCTATCACTATGGTATGAATGGACATAAGATCTTTAATTGTCCAGCTAGGAAGAAAAGTGTTGAAAGAAACAACAATCATGTTAAGCAGGTCTGGGTGTGGAAGGACCAGCTAGACTCAACTGTTTCTAGAAAGGGACCTAAAAAGTATGGGTTCCTAAATCTAATGTTTGATTGTTTCTTGCAGGCTAAAGTGAGAGATATATAGTACCTTTTGGTGTTTGGACAGTGGTTGCTCAAGACATATGTACGGGGATAAGAAGCAATTTCTCTCACTCACAGCCTATGATGGTGTAAGTGTTACTTTTGGAGACAACAATAAAGGTTCTATTGTTGGCATAGGTAAAGTTGGTAAGTCACTTTCACAAGCTATTGATGATGTATATTATGTTGATGGCTTGCAACATAATCTTTTGAGCATTTCTCAATTATGTAATAAACGCAATCGAGTTGAGTTTCAAGTTGACCTTTGTCACATAGTTAATTCACAAACAGGTGAACTTGTCTGTGAGGGAACCAGGAAAGATGATATCTACATCACTTTACTGGATGAAATTCCAGAGAACAAGTCCATCTGTTTGATAGTTGTTTCCGAGTCAAATCAATGGGTTTGGCATAAGAGGTTTGGACATGCTAGCTTGACACTTTTGAATAAACTTAGGTCTCGTGACTTAGTGATTGGACTTCCAAACATTAAGCATGAGATTGATAAAGTTTGTTCAGAATGTGCCAAGGGGAAACATGTAAAATTCTCTTTCAAACCAAAAAGTGTCATGAGTACCAGCAGACCTTTCGAACTTGTACATATTGATTCATGTGGTCCCATGCGTGTACAAAGTCGAAATGGTCATATGTTTGTTTGTGTTATGGTTGATGATTTTTGAAGGTTTACATGGGTTATCTTTTTGCACTCAAAAGATGAAACCTTTAATGAGTTTGTTGCCTTAGTGAAACAGGTACAAAACCAGCTAAATCATCAGCTGGTTGCGGTAAGATTTGACCATGGTTCTGAGTTTGATAATTCAAGTTTCATTGATTTTTATAGAGAGCATGGACTAAGTCACAACTTATCTGGTCCTAGATTACCTCAACAAAATGGTGTTGTGGAAAGAATGAATAGAACTCTAGAGGAGATGGCGAGGACGATGCTTATTGAAAGTGGTCTCCCTAAGAGTTTTTGGGGAGAAGTTGTGAGCACTGCATGTTGTATCTTGAATCATGCTCTCATTAGACCTAAATTGAATAAGACCCCATATGAACTCCTAAAGGGTAGAAAGCCCATCATTGCACACTTTCATATCTTTAGATACAAGTGTTTCGTGCATAATAATGGGAAGAATCAGCTTGATAAGTTCTACCCTAGGAGCGATGAGGCAATCTTTCTTGGATATTCTCCTCATAGTAAGGCATACAAGGTGTTCAATAAGAGGACCTTGTATGTTGAGGAAAGTGTTCATGTGATTTTTGATGAGTTTAATATGTCTTCTGAGATTACACAGGTTGAACAAGAAGATATGATTGGGATGCTTGACTTCATTGGGAAACAGCCAGCTGGTTCCTCTCAGGATCCAGAAGAGGAGACAAGTCTACCTATTGATCCACTAAATGTTGATGGTGGAGGACCTGATCTAGAAAGAGAAGAGAATAATGAGGATTTGTCTGAGGGGGAACCAGATACTGATGGTTCCCATGGAGATCAATAGGTAAACGCCTTAGGGGGGAACCACCACACAGGATGGTGGTAACCCTAATGAGGGACAAGTAAGGAATGAGCAGGGAACCACTTTATATCCCAGCACATATGAGAGATCTAACTTAGATGATGCTGGAATGCAAGCTGGTTCCAGTCAGACTCATTCAAGAGGACAACATGGTCCAGTTTCAAAGAGTTTTAGATATCAATCTTATCATCTCTCTGATCAAATCATTAGTGATATTAATAAGGGAATTCAAACAAGAAGAGCTGTTTATGAAAACTCTTGTGCCTTTTTCTCTTTCTTGTCCAGCATAGAACTAGCTGATTACAAGATGGCATTGAATGATCCAGATTGGGTGCTGGCCATGCAAGATGGGTTGAATCAATCTGAAAGGAACCAGATATGGCACCTTGAGCCAAGACCAAGAGATAGGTCAGTCATTGGCACTAGATGGTTGTTCAGAAATAAGTTGGATGATCTTGGCACAATAGTTCAAAACAAAGTAAGGCTTGTGGTGCAAGGCTACAATAACCAAGAAGGCATCGATTATGATGAGACCTTTGCACCTGTTGCTAGGTTAGAGGCTATTAGAATCATTATTGCATTTGCTGCTCACATGAATATGAAATTGATTCAGATGGACGTAAAGACAACATTCTTGAATGGCCATTTGAAGGAGGAGGTATATGTACAACAACCACCTGGTTTTGCTGATCAACTATTTCCCCACTATGTATTCAAACTTGATAAAGCTTTGTACGGCCTCAAAGAAGCAGCGCACCAAGAGCTTGGTATGAGAGATTGTCAACGTTTTTGATGGAGGATGAATATAAGAGGGGAACAGTTGACAAAACTTTGTTTATCAAAACCAGGGGGAAACACTTGCTAGTAGTTCAAATTTATGTTGATGATATCATTTTTGGAGCTACTAACCAGTTGCTATGTGATGAGTTTGCTAATCTTATGCAGAGTGAGTTTGAAATGAGCATGATGGGAGAACTTGGCTTCTTCTCAGGCTTACAGATTAAGCAAACAACTGATGGAATTATGATCCACCAGCAAAAGTACCTTAGAGTGCTACTTAAGAAGTATCGTCTGGAGAACAATAAAGCTTATGACACTCCTGTTCCCACTTCCACAAAATTTGATGCTGATTCACAGGGAAAGAATGTGGAAGCTACACTATATAGAAGTATGATTGGTTCCCTCTTGTACTTAACAGCTAGTAGACCTGATATCGTGTTCTCTTTAGGATTGTGTGCAAGATTTTAAAGCAATCCGAAGGAGTCTCATTTAAAGGCTGTTAGAAGAATACTTAGGTATTTGGTGGGAACAGATGACTTATGCTTTTGGTACCCCAAAGGCACTTCTATTGAGCTGGTAGGGTATACAGATGTAGATTATGTTGGTTTCCTTATTGATATGAAAAGCACATCAGGTATGTCTCACTTCTTAGGCTCATGTCTGATCTCATGAGGCTATAAAAAGCAAAATTCAGTGGCCTTATTCACAACTGAATCAGAATATATAGTTGATGCTGCTTGTTTTTCCCAACTGTTCTGTTTTCTCAACAATAGGGAAGAAATCTTTCGTCAGTTCAAGGAAGAACGGTGGAAAATCGAATAGCACTACTGAAATGCCTCCATCTCCAAAGAAAACCCCCTTTGTCACTCAACCCGAAATCCTCCATCCTCCACCACAATCTCCGATAATCCTCCCTCCATCACTCAAACTCCAACCACCACTACTCCACAAAATCAACCTCCACCACCACAAAATCAGCCACCTCCATCACAACCACCTCCCTCCGTAACTTCATCTCTTACCCATCCTACCTCTCATGAACCCAATCCCACTCTAGCCAAACCTTTAACCACCTCCTCAACCAAAAACCCAGACGCCTCTGATGTATCCCATAACCTAATTTCCACTAAGATGGGTGAAGTTGTTCCTGAGGGGGAACATCAGAAAGATTCTGTCACCGGTGTTGTTGAAAAGGTTTTGGATGAGTTGTCTACTGAAGTTCCTGTTTAGAAAGAACAAAAGGAGGTAGAAGATCTGGTGGTCACTGGCCATAAGGAAGGGTCTCCATTAACCTCTACTAGGGCTAGAAGAAGGAGAGTGACGAAATCTGCTATGAAGAAGGAAACAGAAGAAGTTTATGAGGATCAATCTGCTGGTTCTACTAGGGGAACCAAGAGAAAAGGGGTACCAGTTAAACCCCCTCGCGCTACAAAAGGTAAATCTATTGAAACTCCTATTTTTACTTGTTCTACTCCTATTATTGAGAGAAGTGTGTTATCTGGTTGTTCTGTAGAAGATGGTTATTTTGATATTCCTGCTTTATCTGAGGTTCGTGATTTGTTGGAATTTCAAGGTCGGATGCCTTTGTTTAAGGATGTTAAGCATGCTTTTATGGATGCTGTTAGAGAATTTTATGTGAATTTGAAGCAATTACCTGATATGTCCTTGGGATCTACTGTTTTTGGAAGTGATATCTCCTTGTCTGTTTCTTCTGTGGCTTCTTTGCTTAATATTCCTAGAGATGGGTTTGATAAGAATGTTGGGGATGGTTAGCCTACTATTGTTGGGGTAACAGCTGAGGAGATTTATAAGTTTTTGTTTGTTGTTCCATATTCTAAGAAGGATAGTTACCAGTCTGCTAATTTGCGTGAACCCATTATGCTGATCCTACACTCCATTTGCAACAAAGTGTTAATTCGTAGGGCTCAGGGCAGGTGAACAATTCGTATAATGGAGATGGTCTTGATTTACTTAATGATGAAAAAGATCAAGATTAATCTCCTTGCCATAATCATTAATCATATCATGCACTGTTGTTCCTCTTCTCACCATGCCCTAGCCTATGGTTCAATCATCACCCTCTTGCTCAAGAAGCAAAAGATTCCTCTCAATGGGGAAATAGTTCCCATTCAAGTGCTTACAAAGAAAATATTGGGGCAGAAAGGGTTGAGTTTCTCCTCAAATATGCTGAGGTTCAAGGATTCAGGAGTACCAGCTGAGAAGAAAAAGCCGGAGAAGAAGAAGAGAAAGATAGGGGGAACCAGCACATATGTTACTGTGGTTGAAAGGTTGGACAGCCAGGAGAAGACTTTGGATAAAATGTATAAGTTGATTGAGGATAAGTCCAAGTCCTACAAGTCTAAGGTAACTAAGCTTGAGAAGAAGTTGGTCGAGACTAAGTTGTTGATTCTCTCTCTTCCATAAATAAAGGCTCAACTTCCTGCTACTAAGGGTGCTACTGGTTCTGCTGATCCTCGTCTGCCAGCTGATCCACGTCTTCCTGCTGATCCTATAATTGAGGATCAAGATGATGATGATGATGAGGAAGATGAAGAAGGTGCTGGATATTCACATTCCTCCTCCCACCAAGAAAAAGATGATGATGATGCCTCTGATGGAGAGGAAGAAGGAGAGGAAGAAGAGGATGACGAGGAGTGATTGCTATTTCCAGCTGTTTCCCCCCACCCCATTCTGATAAACTGCTTTTGCATTACTGTTTTCCCCCCCTTATTACAAAACATTCTCTTATGTAATTTGGGTTCTCGTTTAACTTTGTTGGTTTATATTTGGATAATTTGTGTGTTGGTTATGGATTGTGAGTTGTGTGACTAACTTGATTTCTTGCAACATGATGACTTGATTGGTAGTTGATGCTACTATTTTTGAATTAGGTGATAACTTATGTTCAATGGATCTGTGTTTGAGTACTTTTTAATGATGCCAAAAGGGGGAAAATGAGTTTGAAGTTGAAGTTGAAGCGCCTAAGTCTAGTATAGATTGAGTCAATCCTTGTATAGTTGTAGTTTTTCTTTAAAAAGAAAAAAAAGAGTCTTAGGACACAGTTGAAATTATTAACTGTTTCACCTTATGAGTCTTGTGTCAAGTAAACTCCCTTAATGAGTTATTTGGGCTTTGGTTGAAGTTATCAGTGTTTACTAACTTGTTGGTTGCAGGAAACTTCAAAGAGTTTGTCATCATTAAAAAAGGGGAATTTGTTGAGTCCCCTAGGTTGTGAATGAAGACAAACAGCTGCAGGGAACAGTTGTTGTTACAGGTGGTTGTAGGCTGTTAGGCAACAGCTGAGTATCTAACTGTTCCTTCTTGTTTAATAAAACAGTCAAAAGAATATTTGCTATGCTATGATGTGTTCTTGTGTAGCAAACAGGTTATTCCAAGACTTGAAGCTAAGAAGCCCTCTCGAAGTTGTTCGAGGAAAAGACAAACTTCTTCATTGTTGATTCAAGGGAAGCTTCAAGGATTGAAGTGCATGAAGATAGTTTAGGATTCTTTTATTGATTCATCTTATGTCTTCATGTAATATTTGCGTATGATATTTCTAGTGGAATTGTTTGTGTTGTTCTTAAGTGTGAAATAGTAGGGTTTTGAATATGGAACCAGTTGGTTACATATTCTAAACACTACTAAGTAGGGTAACAGGTTTGGGTACCAGTTACTTTACCGGGTGATTGAGCTGGCTGTTTTAGAAAAGATTTTCGGAAAAATATTTTCTCAAATACTTTCCATAAGAATTATTTGCCAGCGTTTAGAATCATTATTCAGTATTTACTTGCCTAAAAGCGTTGGTATATCTTGGATAATATCTGTAACACCCCGTCCTTCTACTACTAAGATACTAAACAAAATCTACTCAAGATATACTATAAACACGTTAGCGGAAATAACGTCGGGACGGTTATGCTACTCTAAAACAATAATTAAAGATAATTCCTCAAACCAAAGTTTCATAGCTTAAAAAGGAAATTAATATCCGAGAAAACATCATAGTTTTAAAATAAGAGAAATATCCCAATTACTTCATATCATCAATCCAAAAACTATGAGACATGCAAGTCTCCCGAAAAAAAACTGAGATAAAAACTAAATGTCCTTGAAAGCTATCCAAAAGTAAGTCTCCCTATGGTCTACATAGAATTCATCCACCAAAAACAAAACCAGGAGCTTCTTCTCACTACTAACCCTCACTCTGCTAGCTCAAGCGGTCACAAGTCTAGCAATCATTTCCATCTGCAAGGATATATATATTAAATAATTCCACAGTCAGTGGGGAGTAACCAGAAGTTCTCCCAGAACAATAGCAATCAAAGCACGATTCAGAAGTAGATTATTAAGAAAGGAAAATTATGCAATCATTACATCAATAGCATGCACATAAAAATCATAAAGCTCATAGGTAAAACAAGTGATCATCAAAAATAAGTAAATAAGGTATAGTGAGTGAAACAATTCTAGAATATATAAATAATAATAAATCAAAACTACAACAAGTTATTGAGTCAGAAACCGAACGCCAGTGATTCGCAAATCACTTCCTAAGGTTTGTCAGATCGCAATCTCCAGGTCAGTCTATGGGCTTACGTTCCCCACTGCCTGTGTCTAAGAATGGCCAAACTCCCGATGCAGGGTAGAACACGCAGAACTCCCTGACCTCTCGGACGACAATAATTAACTCAGGTGTACCCCTAATTCGCAAACCAGGTGGTTGGCATGTTCTTCACCGGGGACTACATCTATCCCACCGGATATTCTTATCTCAAAATAAAATCATGCATATTATCTAAGTATCATTCATCTTAAAATATTCATCAAAAAGGGATGCCACCCGGCCTTATACCCACATTTCATCAAACAGTTCTTCATAATTCCTCAAAATAAATAACTTACAAACTTTCAACACATGTCTCCCACAATAAACACTTGAACATTTCTAAGCATCATCAATGATATAAAACTAATTTTTTTACAGCACCAACAATTCGTTCAAAATATATCACCAAATAACTCTAAACTTATTCATTAAAAGAGTAGTAACAATTAGTCATTTTCGTTCATAAATCAAACTTAACCATATGGTTACCCAATGATACATACTGCATCCTACTGAAAATTAGAAACCCAGAATATAATAAATTATGAATTATTTCTGATTAACAACCTCTCAAATAATTTAAAAGAGTATCCTTAATTTCACAACAAAAACCCAATAATAATTATTAAACTATTAAGTTCGAGCAGTAAAATCACATAAAAATTATCATACGACCCTAATAGCTCTACTGACATGGTACAATTTTTATTTATAATTTTCCGACTCTAAAAGTATTTTTAACAGTTAATATACAGATTACTCAATAAAGCCAAAATAATAACTAAAAATATAAACAAACGCCTAAAAATTACCAAAAATTTATATAACATGAAAAATCTTACAGAAATACATAATATTCAAACAAATGAATTTTTCGGCCTCTAGAAATAATTTTCATGATTAATATACTGACAGAAACGAAATTACAAAAACAGATATATCAACTAAATAAACCAGTAAGCAGTAGGAAAAAATTATTACAAGGCATGAAATACATACTACGCATGTAACATGATCTAATAAAAATAATTTCATCAATTTCAACATTCGTTCAATAATTATTATGCAATTTAGCCAAAAAACGCACAAAACACCAATTAAATCAAATAAATACCAAAAACAATACGAAAATTATTTTCCCCGACACAGTATTCACATAGCATGCATCAAGTATATATTCATGTCAAATTTCGTCAATAATTTCACTCAAAAAGTATTTTAAATAATTCCTAGCGCAATAATCTAATACCGAATAATACCCTAATCACTATGGTTCTAAGACAACTACTAGTTACCTGGATCGTCGGGAGGAGAGCGAGTCTAAAGAGATACAAAAAATATGTGCAATCCAAGTCCTCCACGAACGAAAATTGTAGCACTAAGTCAGTAGGCGTTTTCTTCTTGAACGTTGAAAAATCTCATTTCGCACTGTTCTGTTCCGACCATGATTCCTGGTGATTGAAAGATCAGATTCTAAATCGCTCTGGTCAAAGTTAAGAACGAGATGTTTTAAACGTTCTGTCCAAATTGCAAGACGATCCAACGGTTAGATCTCCGGCTACGGTTATTTTCGTGAAGGTGTGACAGGAAAAACCGGGTTGAACCTTTCTATTCTTTTCCTCTTCCTTTTCTCTCTTTCTTTTCTTGAAAACGGTTTGGGCTAAATGAGAATGATGCTGAACTTCTTTCAATAAAAATCAGAATTTTATGGCAAGGAAAAATGAAGGGTTTAGGAGAAATGATTAGGGGGGTTATGGATGTTACAAACTACCAAGGGTCATCAAATAAAAGAAAAGAAATGAAAGAAGAGAAGCTTCTTCTTTCTCCCTCCCCATAGCCGACAGTCCAATCCCAACCACACCAAGATGATTTCGGCCCAAGTCATCAAAGGTCCACGCATCAAAAGTCCGTCACGCGACAAATCGATAAATTCCTAAATCGCGCCTAAACTTTGAAAATACTTAATAATGAAAATAATTCTAATAAATTATATTATAAATATAAATATAATGCACACATTAACACACCATATAATAAAATAATAATTCAGCTCCCAAATTATAAAGAATAAAAATCATTAATCTAGAGAAAATAATAGTTTTAGGGAAAACTTTTGCGGAAAAACTAGGAGCAAAATTATGGGTTGTTACAATCTCCCCTCCTTAAATAAAGTTTCGTCCTCGAAACTTCAAAACAACCAAGAGACAAAAGAAAATACTCTAGATAAAGAACATTAAGAAAACAAAAATCGATGGATTTTAGTCAAGAACTAAACAACTTTTCAGGTATAAAATTTGATAACTCAAATAATATATATTTTATTTTAGAAGACCAAAAGATTTTTATAGTAAAGAAGCACGGTAACAACAATCATTTTATAAAATGTGAAAGAACCAAAGACAAGTATTAGAAAGTTTAAGGTAAAAACTTTTGCACAATAAACTATAGGAAATTTTGTAAAAGAAGCAGGAATAAATATTTACGTAAAATTATAAAAGAACAAATCCGATCATACATAAATATTTTGAGAAAAGAAACGAAGAAGAAAAAGTTCGTAAATAGATAGCCAAACCAATTTAAATAGAGCTAACCACACGGCTTATACTCCACTTAAAGAGATAAGAACACTTTAATAAAGAGTAGCTAGCTGCTTTATTAAAGTAGCACTTACGAACACAAGTCATGACATATGTTATGAGAGCGTACGCCTCCTAAACATATATATGAAATTTAAAGTTCGCAAAAGAAATTGAAAACTTTAAAATAAATTTCACAACGACGAAACACTAATAATAAATAGGCGTTAAAGTAATAAATTATTAACAACAATTATAAAATTTCCAAGTCGACACAAACATGCATGGAACCACCCATTGCAACCTAGTATCAACAAAACAATATTTGAAAGCCAACTTATCAAATCACATTAGAGTTTACTGGAATCACCCAATATAAACTTAATATCAACTGAAAAAGGAAATTAAATCAAAACAGATAAAATGTGTCAACTTATCAAATTGACATACAAGTCACAGGAATCACCCATTATGACTCAATATCAACTCAAACAAGTTTAAAATTTAGACTTATCAAATTGACATACAAGTCAAAGGAATCACCCATTTTGACTTAATATCAACTCAAACAAGTTTAAACTTTAGACTGAGTATATAAATTTTGTTTTCAAAGAATATAAAACAGATTAGTCAAAATCAGAGAATTAAATAAGAAGTAATGAAAGCAACCAAAATTTTGCTATGAAATGAGAAAGCACTAAATATTTAAACAAGAAACAACAAATAGTAAACGAGATCCTTTCACGCATTTGAGTTTGAAGAATAATGCTAATAAGAAAAGTAAGTAAAGTAAAAGTTGTTGAATGCTAACCTTTAAAACAAAATAGTTTACATCTACTTTTCAATCTAACACCAAGACAACTCATTAAAGTACTTTTATTTTCAAAGACTACAAAACTTTTTACCATAATTAAAGGCTAAACAAGGATTAGCATGAAAAATATATATATATATATATATATATATATATATATATATATATATATATATATATATATATATATATTAAAAGGAATTTATAAATATAGATGGTCAAAGACGGTAAGAGAAATTTGAAAAATATCTTGAAAGACAATTTCATAACCCCTTTCTTTTTCCAAACCATTATAAAACAATTGAAATTAAACGTTTTTCAAAAGAGTATGTCAAAATATTAACAATAACAAAATTTGAAAATCAGAAAATAACTCTAACATAAGTATAAAATTTATTAAGTTCAAAGATTTAAAATATAATTTGGAATATAAATTCAAACTAGATAGTTTTGTAAATAATAAAACAGATACGTAGTACTCACATAAAAAACAATACTTAATTGAAAAAGAACATAAAGTATACTGTCCCACAAAATAACATATACTATCAAGCAACTAGCAAATAAAATAAATGCAATGCAACACACAAGACTATATTAAAATAAAATTAAAGCTTATTTTTAAATTGCAAAACACAAAACAAATAAAACACACAACTAAACCAAGAAGGCTATAAATTACTTCGCTTTCGCTGCGCACTCTGATAAAAGAGAAAATAAATTACAAGTCAGAGGCCCTGCAAATAAGATTAACAAACTTGGTGGACTAATTCCACCAATAATACAAGTAACTATACATATAACATATGCTCCATAAGCATGAGAGCACACCACATTCCCATAAGGCTTCCCTTTAATTACTCTACCCATAACACTCTCATTATAGTGAAACTACTAAACTTAATTCTAAACAAAATTTATCTCCTAGGGCTAACTAATAATTCAAAAGAATCATTAGCAACTCTTTTTCAGAGCTTAGGAGCGTTTTGCTCTAATACCAACTGTAACACCCCGTCCTTCTACTATTAAGATACTAAACAAAATCTAATCAAGATATACTATAAAGACGTTAGCGGAAATAACGTCGGGACGGTTATGCTACTCTAAAACAATAATTAAAGATAATTCCTCAAACCAAAGTTTCATAGCTTAAAAAGGAAATTAATATCCGAGAAAACATCATAGTTCTAAAATAAGAGAAATATCCCAATTACTTCATATCATCAATCCAAAAACTATGAGACATGCAAGTCTCCCGAAAAAAACTGAGATAAAAACTAAATGTCCTTGAAAGCTATCCAAAAGTAAGTCTCCCTATGGTCTACATAGAATTCATCCACCAAAAATAAAACCAGGAGCTTCTTCTCACTACTAACCCTAACTCTGCTAGCCCAAGCGGTCACAAGTCTAACAATCATTTCCATCTGCAAGGATATATATATTAAATAATTCCACAGTCAGTGGGGAGTAACCAGCAGTTCTCCCAGAATAATAGCAATCAAAGCACGATTCAGAAGTAGATTATTAAGAAAGGAAAAAATCATGCAATCATTACATCAATAGCATGCACATAAAAATCACAAAGCTCATAGGTAAAACAAGTGATCATCAAAAATAAGTAAACAAGGTATAGTGAGTGAAACAATTCTAGAATATATAAATAATAATAAATCAAAACTACAACAAGTTATTGAGTCAGAAACCGAACGCCAGTGATTCGCAAATCACTTCCTAAAGTTTGTCAGATCGCAATCTCTAGATCAGTCTATGGGCTTACGTTCCCCACTGCCTGTGTCTAAGAATGGCCAAACTCCCAATGCAGGATAGAACACGCAAAACTCCCTGACCTCTCGGACGACAACAATTAACCCAGTTGTACCCCTAGTTCGCAAACCAGGTGGTTGGCATATTCTTCACCGGGGACTACATCTATCCCACCGGATATTCTTATCTCAAAATAAAATCATGCATATTATCTAAGTATCATTCATCTTAAAATATTCATCAAAAAGGGATGTCACCCGGCCTTATACCCACATTTCATCAAACAGTTCTTCATAATTCCTCAAAATAAATAACTTACAAACTTTCAACACATGTCTCCCACAATAAACACTTGAACATTTCTAAGCATCATCAATGATATAAAACTAATTTTTTTACAGCACCAACAATTCGTTCAAAATATATCACCAAATAACTCTAAACTTATTCATTAAAAGAGTAGTAACAATTAATCATTTTCGTTCATAAATCAAACAACCTCCCAATGATACATACTGCATCCTACTGAAAATCAGCAACCCAGAATATAATAAATTATGAATTATTTCTGATTAACAACCTCTCAAATAATTTAATAGAGTATCCTCAATTTCACAACAAAAACCCAATAATAATTATTAAACTATTAAGTTCGAGCAGTAAAATCATATAAAAATTATCATACGACCCTAATAGCTCTACTGACATGGTTTTTCGGACTCCAAAAGTATTTTTAACAGTTAATATACAGATTACTCAATAAAGCCAAAATAATAACTAAAAATATAAACAAACGCCCAAAAATTACCAAAAATTTACATAACATGCAAAATCTCACGGAAATACATAATATTCAAAGAAATGAATTTTTCGGCCTCTAGAAATAATTTTCATGATTAATATACTGACAGAAACGAAATTACAAAAACAGATATATTAATTAAATAAACCAGTAAACAGTAGGAAAAATTATTCCAAGGCATGAAATACATACTACGCATGTAACATGATCTAAGAAAAATAATTTCATCAATTTTAACATTCGGTCAATAATTATTAATGCAATTTAGCCAAAAACGCACAAAACACCAATTAAATCAAATAAATACCAAAAACAATACGAAAATTATTTTCCCCTACACAGTATTCACATAGCATGCATCAAGTATATTCATGTCAAATTTCGTCAATAATTTCACTCAAAAAGTATTTTAAATAATTCCTAGCGCAATAATCTAATACCGAATAATACCCTAATCACTATGGTTCTAAGACAACTACTAGTTACCTGGATCGTTGGGAGGAGAGTGAGTCTAAAGAGATACGGAAAATATATGCAATCCAAGTCCTCCACGAACGAAAATTTTAGCAATAAGTAAGTAGGCGTTTTCTTCTTGAACGTTGAAAAATCTCATTTCACACTGCTCTGTTCCGACCATGATTCCCGGTGATCAAAAGTTCGGATTCTAAATCGCTTCGGTGAAAGTTAAGAACAAGATGTTGTAAACGTTCTGTCCAAATTTCAAGACGATCCAACGGTTAGATCTCCGGCTACGGTTATTTTCGTGAAGGTGTGACAGGAAAAACCGGGTTGAATCTTTCTATTCTTTTCCTCTTCCTTTTCTCTCTTTCTTTTCTTGAAAACGGTGAGGGTTAAATGAGAATGATGCTGAACTTCTTTTAATAAAAATCAGAATTTTATGGCAAGGAAAAATGAAGGGTTTAGGAGAAATGATTAAGGGGGTTATGGGGGTTACAAACCTTTTTTTTTTTTTAAAGGTAAGGAAAAAGAAGGTTAGGAGACCCTCCACACGAGGGGAGCTCCAACCTTATCGTTTACAAGGATTGAATGAAGAGCTGAATGAGTACAATTTTCAATACAAAAACTAGAATCTATGAGGTGGCCAACATTGGCAATCCAATCTGCTGCTTTATTTGCTTCCCGATAGACATGTCGAATAGTCCAAGAAGAAAAGGAGCGGAGAGAAGTGCGGATATCCTGAATGATGTGGGCGATCTGCCAAGGGGGGGACCAGATGCCTTTGATGGAGTTGATAACCATGAGGTTATCTCCTTCGATGTGGAGATGAGTAATACCATTTTGAATAGCTAGCCGGACTCCATGCTGAAGGGCTGTAGCTTCTGCCACCGAGACTGAAGATGTACCAAGGTTTAAGGCGGCGGCTTTGACTAGGTTGGCGTCGGAATCTCTGATGATAAACCCTGCTGCTGCTGAAGAATCACGAACAGAGCCGTCGAAGTTGAGTTTGAAAAATGGAGATGATGGAGGCTCCCAAGCCACCAAGATTGAAGAAGGGTACTTGGGAGTGGAGGGATTGAGAGAAGAGTGGAAAAATGGGGAGCCAGAGGAATTGCAGTAATCAACTGCATTCCTAAGACTCCATTCTGAGAAAAGAAATTTTGCTTTATGAAGAATCCTATGAATATTAAGCGAGTCGTTATGAAAGATGATATTATTTCTTTCTTTCCAAATACTCCAAATTAGGAAGACAAATTTAGAATCGTAGCTTTTATTCTTTTTAATAGTAGAGAAAGTATCTAAAAAAGTAGCACTAGTAAAGGAATAAGGCAACCAATCATTAAGTTCTTTAAGCTGCCAAAGGGGGAGGAGCTTAGAACAATGTCCAAAGATGTGATCTATGGATTCCTCTTGGGTAGCACAAAGGGTGCAGTGACTAAACGGGGTGATATTTCTTTTTGCAAGGGTTGCACGAACCCCAAGGCTATTATGGTAGATCTGCCATAGAAAAATCTTTAGCTTAGCTGAGATATCGAGATTCCAAATCCAACGGTGAGGCCATTTTTCCTTGCTAGGTGGGAGGTTATGAGCCAGCCAAGTAGCGGACTTAACTGTGAATAGTCCTGAAGGACTAGGGCCCCAAATAGGTTCATCAGAGAGGGAGGCAGAAGGTAACGGAATGCCTTTAATGCATTTGATGATATGGTTAGGGAGAAGAGTTTTTAATTTAATAAAATCCCAAGATTTATCTGGTAAAATGAAATCTTTTAATAGCAGGTTAACATCAACTTGGTTTTCATTTAACTTTAAGATGGTCATTAAGTTTTCCTCTAGGCACCAATTATGGAGCCAAAAAAGAATTTGAGAACCATCTCCGATTTTCCAACGAATGCCTTTATGGAGTAATGGGCGTTGAAGTAAAAAAAATTTCCAAATGGGTGAGTCATTTGGCTTAGGTTTGCAATTAAAAAACGATTGATTTTGAAGATATTTGTCGGAAATGAGTTTAACCCAAAATTATTAGGTTCAGTGAGAAGTTTCCAACCAAGTTTGGCAATAAAGGCTTTATTCATTGGCAAAGTTTTTCTAAGGCCTAAACCCCCTTGGGATTTTGGTCTGCATATTTTATCCCAGGCAATTAATGGTGTTGCATTTCTTTCCTTATTTTGACGCCAGAAAAACTTCCTGTGAAGAGAATCAATAGAAGTAGTAATGCCAGGTGTCAACATAGTTGAGGCGCATGTATATGCCGGTAGGGCCTCGAGGTTGGCTTGGATCATAGTTAATCTCCCTGCTTTAATTTGGAGAGGAATCCAGATTCCCACAAATTAATTCTTTGCTCTGTTTTTTGGACAATGTGGGCCAGATCTGCTTTAGAAGGATGGTGGGAGCTAAAGAAAATTCCAAGATATCTGCCCAGGGACGAATTAGGGAGCATGTTAAAATGGCTAGCTAAAGCCACTTTACGAGGCTGGTTGACCTTTTTGGAGAAGATGATCGATGATTTGTGGAAATTAATTAATTGACCAGAGATGGTACAGAAGTCATCGAGTACTCTTTTTAGATTGGTACAAGCTGACGTAGTAGCTTTGCAAAAGAGTAGGCTAGTTCTCGGAAGGAGTTTAAAGCCAATGCCTGAATTGGGGACTTGGCTTTGGATAGTCAATTTTATTATTAGCACTTCCATGCAAATAATGAACAGGTAGGGCGATAGGGGGTCACCTTGACGAAGGCCCCTGGAGGGGCGGAACCAGGGTGAAGGTTGGCCATTAACTTTGATTGAGTATGAAACATTTGTGACACATCTTTAATCCATGAGATCCATAGGGTGGGAAAACCAAAAGCACGAAGAGTTTCCCAAAGGAAATCCCATTCAATTCTGTCATAAGCTTTTTCCATGTCTAGTTTTAGTGCACACCAACCAGTCTTATTTTGAGATTTATGGAATGTATTGAGAGCTTCTTGAGCTATAAGGAGATTATCGTGAATATTGAGTAAAAGCATTTTGTAGAGGGCTTATTTATTTTTGAAAATTTGGCCATAAACGGTTAACCAAAATTTTTGATATTGCTTTATAAATAGTGTTGATTAAGCTAATCGGGCGGAAATGATCCGGGGTTTCGGGAGCCTCTTTTTTTGGGAATAAGAGTGATCAGAGTATGATTTAGTGAAGGAGGGAGTTTCCCATGGAAGAAGAAGCTTTGAATAGCAGTGGTTACTTCTCTTTGTATGATGGGCCAGTAAGCTTGGTAGAATTTTGCACCAAAGCCATCGGAGCCTGGGGCTTTTAACGGATTAATATCAAAGATAACATTTTTTATTTCTTCGGCAGAGACTGGAGCAAGGAGTTTATCGGAGTCTTGTTGGAACACGAAAGGGTTGATAAAGTTCAGATCAATCTGTCTATTTGCGGAGTGTGAAGATTTGAGTCGTTTCTTAAAAGAATCTGAAAGAAGAGCAGTAAGATCGTCATGAGAGTCAATCCATTGGCCAAGATCATTTTTTAATCTAAAAATAGTCAGGTGGGCCATTGTTTTCTTCATTCTATTATGGAAGAATCTAGAGTTGCGATCTCCCTGAGTGAGCCATGTTTTCCTTGCATTATGACCCCAAGCTTTTTGGTTAAAAAGTAGAAGTTTCTCTTTGTAAAATGAGACGATTAATATGTTTAATTAGGATTTGATTATACGATTGTAGCCATAGTTTCCGTTGTATTTCTTTTAATTTTTCGTCATTGTGGAGTAGTTTATTTGACGTGTGCTTGTACTTTGTTTTAGCCCAAGATTTAAGTTCAGTTTTAATGCGACTAAGCTTTTGCTGAATACGATAGAAACGCGAGCCTGTAATTGGAACATTCCAAATTTTCTTAACAATATTATGCGAGTCGGTGTCTATCGTCCAAAAATTTTGGAACCGAAAAGGAGGCGGTTTAGTGATTTCATCATCATTGGTGGAGAAAATGATGGGTGCATGATCGGAAACTGTAAAGTTACCATAGAAATTTGTGCTATTGTCGAAGCAGTCGAAGAAACTTTTATGACATATGGCCCTGGCTAAACGTTCGTAAATGATCTCGTTGTTATGGTTGCCTCTCCACGTAAAAGCTTGTTGTAAACAGGGAATGTCTATTGCTTGAGAATTAGTCAAGAGGAGGGGGAGTCGGTGAAGTTGGTTCTGTTTCAGAAGGCAACCGCCTAGTTTGTTGTTGGGAGATAGCATCTCATTAAAATCCCCAAGCATAAGCCAGGGGAAGGGGAGAGTAGTAACGTAGCTATTCAAATAAGTCCAGAATGTATCCTTTTCGACATTTTTAGTCGGGCAATATGTGCCCAAGACTGAATACATTTTATTGTGTGGCTTGTAGAGAACGTCGAGATGAACCAAACGATCATGAGAGTAATGATTTTGAACTGTAATATTGGAGCTATTCCAACACACCCACATTCCACCGACATGGTTAATTGGGTCAACAACTAAATTATTGTGAAAGTGAAGAGCTTTGAGAATTCGATGGCTATTATAATTATTAGTTAACGTTTCAATGACGAAGATAATATCCGGTTTATATTTGTTCTTTAGGTAGAGAAGCTCGCTCAAAGCTTGGGGTTTTTTACCCCCTTGGATATTCCAGCATAAAATTTTCATATAATAAACGGATTGGTGAGATAGATTCGTTTGGTAGGTTTATAATAAACCTGTTCGTACATAGGCCAAAAAAGCCTCATTAGCTTTCTTCCTCTCCTTGTTTCAATTCTGAGATGAGAAAATAGGCCTATTATAGAAAGAAAACAAGTCAGGGGGTGTATAACCACCCCAGTGCATAAGCGAGTGTCAAGCACTCGGTTCGATAGGGCTTTAAGAGCCTGGTCAATGGTAGGTTGATAATAAACATGTTGATACATAGGCCAAAAAAATGGCCTCATTAACTTTCTTCCTCTCCTTGTTCCAATTATGAGATGAGAAAATAGGCCTGCCATAGAAAGAAAACGAGTCAGGGGGTGTATAACCACCCCTGTGCAAAAGCGAGTGTCAAGCACTCGGTTCGATAGGGCTTCAAGAGCCTGGTCACTTAGGTAAATATACATTTGCGAGTGATGGAGCACTCGATTCCATAGGGATTGGGTAACCCGATCCATAAAAGAGATAAAGAATGGGAGCAAATAAGCCGTCAAGTAAATAAATAAAGGCAAGTGAGTTAAAAATATAATGGACCACAATGCAGGGCTAGAATCTTTTTCCTTGGATCTGTAATTCATGGGGTAAACAGCTGGCTTAACAAACCTGCAACCAAGTAGCACACGGTTAGGGGGTGTAATAACACCCCTGTTCTTAAGGGGGTGTCTAAGCACTCGGTGCCAAATGAGATTGCAATCCCGTTCCATAATAGTAGTCAAAATGCATTGAAGCAAGAAATGAGTTAAATCGATAGAATCCATGTTTAGAGTAAAAAATTTGCAATGGAGGATAACTTCATGGTCGTTCAAGAGACTGAAAATTGCGCCCACTTTGACTGGATGGATGCCAAAAAAGAAAGTTGACCTGTAAAACTTCAACAAACTGTGAATGGGTGAAAAACCACCCCTATTCCATTGGGGTATGAAGACCCGTTCCATCTCTAAATTAGTAAAAAACACTTTAACAATCACAAAAGGAGGGAGTTCCAAGAACGAGCGGATCATTCTAAGAATAAGAGACATTAGTGGTTGACCATCCAATCAATAGCTATATTATTAGAGGCAAATTCATGCGGAGAGGTACAATGGAGAAAGACCATGAAAAACAAAATAGAACATGTGAATTGGAAGGACATGACAAACCTCAACATGAATGTAGAAAAAACAAAATGCCATAGTTTTAGTAAGCAGTAATGTAAGCACAGCAATTTTGAGATTGTCTTGGAAAAAGCACACAAAATTCTAAAATGAAAGAGCTTATAATAGAATAGGAAAATTCCATTCGATAAAAATAAATCCTCAAGAATTGTACAATGAAAAGAACAACTAAAAGCTAAGCACCAGCAATTGAGAAACATAACATAAGAGAAGTGTTGGAGGCATACAACCAGTAATACCATACTTGTAGTAAGCACAAAAAGGTGTATTTCATTTTGATTTTCAACTACAAAGAACATGTTGCGGTAGTATAAAAGGGAATACCATAAATGAAAAGGCAAAAAGGGGAAAATTAACCCTCTAGTATTCTTAGCCAAGAACAACTATAAATCAAACTGGGAGAAAAAAAAAGTTGAAAAAACAAGTGCAATAAGAGCTAAAGAGAACATAAACAATTTCCCCACGTGTATAGTTGGAAAGCCAATACATATTGGCAGAATCCTTGAAGTAGCAAAGGAGATGCAATAAGGATATAATTGAAAAACTAGATATCCTATCATCAGTAGAAGGAGCAAGAAGACCCCAAATAAATATTAAGAAAAAAAGAACAATTGACAAATAAGGATGGTTCAGCATAAGAACAAGGCAAGCAGGAAGCACCTTTGACAAAAACACAGCTTCATCCATTGAAAAAATGAGAAAAGAGAGAGTGAAAATAAAGATGAAGAGAAAGGATAACTTCCCTAAATGAAGTGCATCTGAGAAGGAGTGTTGCAATCCATCATAGAGTTGAAGATGAGTAGCCCAGGAGACTTCCGATGGACGCCAACCGCCTGAGGTAGAGCTTGTGAGGGGTAGATGGAACTGTGCGTATTAAAGCCAGATCGAGTATCGGAGCTTGTGGTTCCGACACAGGAGACAGAGGGGCCATCGAATAGGAACCTCGATAACGAAAAATCGAATGAAGAAGGTGGGCACAGTGTTGGTGCTTGAGATACCCACATGAACTCTCGAATTGACTCTCTTCTGGTTCGCCGGAGTAAGGAACCAGTTGTGGCGCATCTGGTTCGTGCCCTGGCCGAATACATAGGGGGGATGACGGTAAAAAAGATAGTGGAGTCGGTGATGCTGATTGCCTTCGTAGGCGATTTAGAGGTCGGGTAATGAAATTTGAAACAAATTCTCTCAAGATCTGGAGCGTATGTGGTAGCATTTGGGAGGGTTTGCAGTGAACTAGGCTTGGAGAGGGATGATTCACGATGCAAGGAGTTACAGAAGACGGTGTTAGGGTTTGGTTCTTTGTGTTTTTTCTTTTTTCTTTTTCGTTTTCTCTCTCTAGAAATCTCTAGCATCTTTTGGAGCATTTTCTCTCACTTATGGGGGTTACAAACTACCAAGGGTCATCAAATAAAAGAAAAGAAATGAAAGAAGAGAAGCTTCTTCTTTCTCCCTCCCCATAGCCGACTGTCCAAGCCCAACCACACCAAGATGATTTCGGCCCAAGTCATCAAAGGTCCACGCATCAAAAGTCCGTCACGCGACAAATCGATAAATTCCTAAATCGCGCCTAAACTTTGAAAATACTTAATAATGAAAATAATTCTAATAAATTATATTATAAATATAATTATAATGCACACATTAACACACCATATAATAAAATAATAATTCGGCTCCCAAATTATAAAGAATAAAAATCATTAATCTAGAGAAAATAATAGTTTTAGGGAAAACTTTTGCAGAAAAACTAGGAGCAAAATTATGGGTTGTTACAATCTCCCCTCCTTAAATAAAGTTTCGTCCTCGAAACTTCAAAACAACCAAGAGACAAAAGAAAATACTCTAGATAAAGAACATTAAGAAAACAGAAATCGATGGATTTTAGTCAAGAACAAAACAACTTTTCAGGTATAAAATTTGATAACTCAAATAATATATGTTTTATTTTAGAAGACCAAAAGATTTTTATAGTAAAGAAGCACGGTAACAACAATCATTTTATAAAATGTGAAAGAACCAAAAAGAAGTATTAGAAAGTTTAAGGTAAAAACTTTTGCACAATAAACTATAGGAAATTTTGTAAAAGAAGCAGGAATAAATATTTACGTAAAATTATAAAAGAACAAATCCGATCATACATAAATATTTTGAGAAAAGAAACGAAGAAAAAAAAGTTTGTAAATATATAGCCAAACCAATTTAAATAGAGCTAACCACACGGCTTATACTCCACTTAAAGAGATAAGAACACTTTAATAAAGAGTAGCTAGCTGCTTTATTAAAGTAGCACTTACGAACACAAGTCATGACATATGTTATGAGAGCGTACGCCTCCTAAACATATATATGAAATTTAAAGTTCGCAAAAGAAATTGAAAACTTCAAAATAAATTTCACAACGACGAAACACTAATAATAAATAGGCGTTAAAGTAATAAATTATTCACAACAATTATAAAATTTTCCAAGTCGACACAAACGTGCATGGAACCACCCATTGCAACCTAGTATCAACAAAACAATATTTGAAAGCCAACTTATCAAATCGACATTAAAGTTTACTGGAATCACCCAATATAAACTTAATATCAACTGAAAAAGGAAATTAAATCAAAACAGATAAAATGTGTCAACTTATCAAATTGACATACAAGTCACACGAATCACCCATTATGACTCAATATCAACTCAAACAAGTTTAAAATTTAGACTTATCAAATTGACATACAAGTCAAAGGAATCACCCATTATGACTTAATATCAACTCAAACAAGTTTAAAATTTAGACTGAGTATATAAATTTTGTTTTCAAAGAATATAAAACAGATCAGTCAAAATCAGAGAATTAAATAAGAAGTAATGAAAACAACCAAAATTTTGCTATGAAATGAGAAAGCACTAAATATTTAAACAAGAAACAATAAATAGTAAACGAGATCCTTTCACGCATTTGAGTTTGAAGAATAATGCTAATAAGAAAAGTAAGTAAAGTAAAAGTTGTTGAATGCTAACCTTTAAAACAAAATAGTTTACATCTACTTTTCAATCTAACACCAAGACAACTCATTAAAGTACTTTTATTTTCAAAGACTACAAAACTTATTACCATAATTAAAGGCTAAACAAGGATTAGCATGAAAAATATATATATATATATATATATATATATATATATATATATATATATATATATATATATATATATATATATATATATATATATAATATATTAAAAGGATAATATTTATAAATATAGATGGTCAAAGACGGTAAGAGAAATTTGAAAAATATCTTGAAAGACAATTTCATAACCCCTTTCTTTTTCCAAACCATTATAAAACAATTGAAATTAAACGTTTTTCAAAAGAGTGTGTCAAAATATTAACAATAACAAAATTTGAAAATCAGAAAATAACTCTAACATAAGTATAAAATTTATTAAGTTCAAAGATCTAAAATATAATTTAGAATATAAATTTAAACTAGATAGTTTTGTAAATAATAAAACAGATACGTAGTAATCACATAAAAAACAATACTTAATTGAAAAAGAACATAAAGTATATACTGTCTCACAAAATAACATATACTATCAAGCAACTAGCAAATAAAATAAATGCAATGCAACACACAAGACTATATTAAAATAAAATTAAAGCTTATTTTTAAATTGCAAAACACAAAACAAATAAAACACACAACTAAACCGAGAAGGCTATAAATTACTTCGCTTTCGCTGCGCACTCTGATAAAAGAGAAAATAAATTACAAGTCAGAGGCCCTGCAAATAAGAATAACAAACTTGGTGGACTAATTCCACCAATAATACAAGTAACTATACATATAACATATGCTCCATAAGCATGAGAGCACACCACATTCCCATAAGGCTTCCCTTTACTTACTCTACCCATAACACTCTCATTATAGTGAAACTACTAAACTTAATTCTAAACAAATTTTATCTCCTAGGGCTAACTAATAATTCAAAAGAATCATTGGCAACTCTTTTTTAGAGTTTAGGAGCGTTTTGCTCTGATACCAACTGTAACACCTCGTCCTTCTACTACTAAGATACTAAACAAAATCTAATCAAGATATACTATAAAGACGTTAGCAAAAATAACGTCAGGACGGTTATGCTACTCTAAAACAATAATTAAAGATAATTTCTCAAACCAAAGTTTCATAGCTTAAAAAGGAAATTAATATCCGAGAAAACATCATAGTTCTAAAATAAGAGAAATATCCCAATTACTTCATATCATCAATCCAAAAACTATGAGACATGCAAGTCTCCCGAAAAACAACTGAGATAAAAACTAGGAAAAATTGACAAGAGCAAGCCCAAGTATGGCCACCCTTCCATAATAGATCCCAACTTTCGATTATTCCACACCAGTCCCAACTTTGGGTGGTGCTTTACATTAATGGTCCTAGCAGGTCACCTAACCTGCTACAACAGGTAAACCATTGAAACCACCACCATAGCCACCTCAGCCACCCTCTCCCCTGCACTGCCACCCCCTCCCCCGCCATCGTAACTCCTCCTCTAATGTTTTTACCCAGCCACAACAATTCCACCCCACCTCTCTCTCTCTACCACTCTACCCCCACCCTCACCACCTCCGGCAACCCCACGCCCAGCCACCACCTCCACCTCACCCTCTCCCTCTCCCCCTTCCTCGCCGGCAATCGAACCCCCTTCCTAACTCAGCACTGCAGCGGCCCAGCCCCACCCCGGCCCTTTCCCCTATCCTGAATTCCCCAACCTCCATCACCCTCCAGCCCTCCGATTTCCTCCCCTCTCTCATCTTCTTCCATGGAGTTCCGATCTAATATTCAATGGCGAAGAACCGCTTGCAATTTAGGGTCGGAGGGGGTGGATGGGTGGTGGAAATCGGAGGGAATATGTGGGTGCTGGAAATCGGAGGGCTGGAGGTTGAGGGTCTGAAATGGTGTGGGTGGTGGGTTTAGGTTTTGTTAGAGGAGAGAGAGGGAGGTGCGGCGGCTGGTCGAGGTGGGGGGAAAGAGGGTCGGGGAGGGTTCATGGGTCCTGGGTTACGGTCGACGACAGGACAGGAAGCCTTGGCGCCGGCGGAGAGGGTGGTCCGGCACCGGCAGTGAGGTGGAAGGGGTGATGGTGGCTGGCAGGTGGTTTTGTGGCAGGGGAGGAGAGACAAAAGACTGAAAAATGAGGAAGGAGATGGGTTTAATTTTTTTTACACGTTAAGCAGGTCACCTTTCCACTTGGACCGTTTTCGTAAAAGACCCCTTAAAGTTGGGACTGGTGTGGAATAATCGAAAGTTGGGATCTATTATGGAAGGGTGGCCATAGTTGGGCCTGCTCTTGTCAATTTTTCCTAAAAACTAAATGTCTTTGAAAGCTATGCAAAAGTAAGTCTCCCTATGGTCTACATAGAATTCATCCACCAAAAACAAAACCAGGAGCTTCTTCTCACTACTAACCCTCACTCTGCTAGCCCAAGCGGTCACAAGTCTAGCAATCATTTCCATCTGCAAGGATATATATATTAAATAATTTCACAGTCAGTGGGGAGTAACCAGCAGTTCTCCCAGAACAATAGCAATCAAAGCACAATTCAGAAGTAGATTATTAAGAAAGGAAAATCATGCAATCATTACATCAATAGCATGCACATAAAAATCATAAAGCTCATAGGTAAAACAAGTTATCATCAAAAATAAGTAAACAAGGTATAGTGAGTGAAACAATTCTAGAATTTATAAATAATAATAAATCAAAACTACAACAAGTTATTGAGTCAGAAACCGAACGCCAGTGATTCGCAAATCACTTCCTAAGGTTTGTCATATCGCAATCTCCAGGTCAGTCTATGGGCTTACGTTCCCCACTGCCTGTGTCTAAGAATGGCCAAACTCCTGATACAGGTAGAACACGCAGAACTCCCTGACCTCTCGGACGACAACAATTAACCCAGGTGTACCCCTAGTTCGCAAACCAGGTGGTTGGCATGTTCTTCACCGGGGACTACATCTATCCCACCGGATATTCTTATCTCAAAATAAAATCATGTATATTATCTAAGTATCATTCATCTTAAAATATTCATCAAAAAGGGATGCCACCCGGCCTTATACCCACATTTCATCAAACAGTTCTTCATAATTCCTCAAAATAAATAACTTACAAACTTTCAACACATGTCTCCCACAATAAACATTTGAACATTTCTAAGCATCATCAATGATATAAAACTAATTTTTTTACAGCACCAACAATTCGCTCAAAATATATCACCAAATAACTCTAAACTTATTCAATAAAAGAGTAGTAACAATTAATCATTTTCGTTCATAAATCAAACATAAACATATGGTTACCCAATGATACATACTGCATCCTACTGAAAATCAACAACCCAGAATATAATAAATTATGAACTATTTCTGATTAACAACCTCTCAAATAATTTAAAAGAGTATCTTCAATTTCACAACAAAAACCCAATAATAATTTTTAAACTATTAAGTTCGAGCAGTAAAATCACATAAAAATAATCATACGACCCTAATAGCTCTACTGACATGGTACAATTTTTATTTATAATTTTCGGACTCCAAAAGTATTTTTAACAGTTAATATACAGATTACTCAATAAAGCCAAAATAATAACTAAAAATATAAACAAATTCTCAAAAATTACCAAAAATTTACATAACATGCAAAATCTCACGGAAATACATAATATTCAGAGAAATGAATTTTTCGGCCTCTAGAAATAATTTTCATGATTAATATACTGACAGAAACGAAATTACAAATACAGATATATCAATTAAATAAACCAGTATATAGTAGGCAAAAATTATTCCAAGGCATGAAATACATACTACGCATGTAACATGATCTAAGAAAAATAATTTCATCAATTTTAACATTCGTTCAATAATTATTATGCAATTTAGCAAAAAACGCACAAAACACCAATTAAATCAAATAAATACCAAAAACAATACGAAAATTATTTTCCTCTACACAGTATTCACATAGCATGCATCAAGTATATTCATGTCAAATTTCGTCAATAATTTCACTCAAAAAGTATTTTAAATAATTCCTAGTGCAATAATCTAATACCGAATAATACCCTAATCACTATGGTTCTAAGACAACTACTAGTTACCTGGATCGTCGGGAGGAGAGCGAGTGTAAAGAGATACGAAAAATATGTGCAATCCAAGTCCTCCACGAACGAAAATTGTAGCAATAAGTCAGTAGACGTTTTCTTCTTGAACGTTGAAAAATCTCATTTCGCACTGCTCTGTTCCGACCATGATTCCCGGTGATCAAAAACTCGGATTCTAAATCGCACAGGTCAAAGTTAAGAACAAGATATTGTAAACGTTCTGTCCAAATTTCAAGACGATCCAACGGTTATATCTCCGTCTACGGTTATTTTCGTGAAGGTGTGATAGGAAAAACCGGGTTGAACCTTTCTATTCTTTTCCTCTTTCTTTTCTCTCTTTCTTTTCTTGAAAACGGTGAGGGTTAAATGAGAATGATGCTGAACTTCTTTTAATAAAAATCAGAATTTTATGGCAAGGAAAGATGAAGGGTTTAGGAGAAATGATTAGGGGGGTTATGGGGGTTACAAACTACCAAGGGTCATCAAATAAAAGAAAAGAAATGAAAGAAGAGAAGCTTCTTCTTTCTCCCTCCCCAAAGCCGACTATCCAAGCCCAACCACACGAAGATGATTTCGGCCCAAGTCATCAAAGGTCCACGCATCAAAAGTCCGTCACGCGACAAATCGATAAATTCCTAAATCGCGCCTAAACTTTGAAAATACTTAATAATGAAAATAATTCTAATAAATTATATTATAAATATAATTATAATGCACATATTAACACACCATATAATAAAATAATAATTCGGCACCCAAATTATAAAGAATAAAAATCATTAATCTAGAGAAAATAATAGTTTTAGGGAAAATTTTTGCGGAAAAACTAGGAGCAAATCTCCCCTCCTTAAATAAAGTTTCGTCCTCGAAACTTCAAAACAACCAAGAGACAAAAGAAAATACTCTAGATAAAGAACATTAAGAAAACAGAAATCGATGGATTTTAGTCAAGAACTAAACAACTTTTCAGGTATAAAATTTGATAACTCAAATAATATATATTTTATTTTGGAAGACCAAAAGATTTGTATAGTAAAGAAGCACGGTAACAACAATCATTTAATAAAATGTGAAAGAACCAAAGACAAGTATTAGAAAGTTTAAGGTAAAAAGTTTTGCACAATAAACTATAGGAAATTTTGTAAAAGAAGCAGGAATAAATATTTACGTAAAATTATAAAAGAACAAATCCGATCATACATAAATATTTTGAGAAAAGAAACGAAGAAGAAAAAGTTCGTAAATAGATAGCCAAACCAATTTAAATAGAGTTAACCACACGGCTTATACTCCACTTAATGAGATAAGAACACTTTAATAAAGAGTAGCTAGCTGCTTTATTAAAGTAGCACTTACGAACACAAGTCATGACATATGTTATGAGAGCGTACGCCTCCTAAACATATATATGAAATTTAAAGTTCGCAAAAGAAATTGAAAACTTCAAAATAAATTTCACAACGACGAAACACTAATAATAAATAGGCGTTAAAGTAATAAATTATTAACAACAATTATAAAATTTTCCAAGTCGACACAAACGTGCATGGAACCACCTATTGCAACCTAGTATCAACAAAACAATATTTGAAAGCCAACTTATAAAATCGACTTTAGAGTTTACTGATGGTGGCCCTCGCCGGAATCCGACCACTGCCAGGAGACGCGCAACCCCTCCAGCTTTCCTTCCTTTCCTTTTTCGCAGCCCCACACTCTCCCTCCTCCCGCTCGCTGCTCTCCCTCCCCTGTTTATCTCCTCCCCGACGCCTCCGTCTGCTCGCCTCCCTCCGCCGTCCCTGATCTCGCCGGTGAACCTCCCCGCACAAGCCCGACGTCGCACCAGCCCATCTTATCTCTTTTTCGCTTGCTCGGTGCTCCGGTTCGCTGCTGCCGCTTCGTCGTTCGAGCCCCAGCTCGCGTGGCCAGGTCTCCGCTCACGCCGCCTTGCCAGCACCAGCGTCGGTGCTCTTCGCCGCTGTCGGAGTTTCGTTTCCCTCCCCTGTGCCGTCCCTGCTCCTAAGTAGCAGAGGTATAATCACCTCTTGTTCTGTTTCTTTGAGTTTTGAGATGGGTCATGTTGCAAAAGTTTAAGCTCTTACCCTTTGTTAACTAGTTCGAATATGGGCCTATAAGCTGGTTTATACGAATAAACCTTATTAGTATAATCTGTTAATTAATGATTGGGCTCAAATCTGATTTGATTAGCTAAAATATGTTAGTTTAATCTTTTTGGACTAATCATATTATTGGGCTTGATTTATATTTCTCAAATGTTAGACAAAGTCATTTGTTAATTTGTTTGGGCTATGAATTAATGAGTAGTAATTGAGACATTTAGTTGAGCCTAATTAAACTAAACTTAGCATTAATAAACCAATTTGTTAATGGTGGGCTAATGACACATGTTATAACTAATATGTCGTCTATTAATGTAAACTAAATTATGTCGTACGTTAACATTATGCTAATATGAATTGCTAGATTTATAAAATGAATTATATATTGGTTACTAATCCTAGAATGAAAGTAATGGAGTTACTTTACCTAGTAGTTGATTAAAGAGTCACCTTAATAAGTTAATAACGACTTAGATAATAATGACTATTAATGGACCTTTTTATGACCTAAAGTAATAAGTATGACATTATAAGTAGGACAATAACGATATAACAAACCTTGAGTATAATAAGCTCTAACTAATATTTAAGTATAAGGGTTAAATAATGAAACGTATATTAATATCACTATTCTTGACTAGATTAAAAAGGATAAAGGATATTACACGCTTCCCCCGACTTTCAAGGTTATTAAGCAAGAATCGAGGTAACGTCTACTGCTAACACCCGCACTCCCTTTCCAACTATGTTTTATGATGCTTTTATAATGTTTATGCTATGATATTTATGGTGTGCGGGATGTGAACTGTTTTATTATGTAAATGATGTTTATAAGAAGTATGATTCTGTGAATGATTTGATATAATTAACGTTATGCAATGACTCTATTATGATTTCTGAAAAAGTACTTAAAAGAAACGAAACATGATAAATAAAAGTGAAAGATGGTGAATGGCAGTACTATGTTCTATCTCTGGGCCGTGCACGTGTCGTTCTGTTATCTGGCGGCAACGCCACCTTTTGATGGGGGACAAGATCCTCGGTGGCACCCGCATGATGGCATTATATGCCACCTTCTGATGGGGGACAATGTCCTCGGTGGCTTTGCTTGGCATTATATGCCACCTTCTGATGGGGGACTATGTCCTCAGTGGCTTTGCCGTATGTTACTATTGGCATTGTATGCCACCTTCTGATGGGGGATGAAGATCCTCGGTGGCTTTGCCTTCTGTTACGATCTATGGCATTATATGCCACCTTCTGATGGGGGAATTATGTCCTCGGTGGCTATGCCTTTTGTTGTACTCGCCAAGTAACCAAATAAAGTATTATGATAAATTATAACAATGGCTTTTAAATTCCTGATTCGAAGTGCATGTTTACGAAATGGTTTGACTATATTCTCTCCTCCCTGTTTGCTAATAAAATGAATTGAAATGAATTTACGTTGTTAGAGTAGTATGTTACTGAGCCTCGGCTCATTACGTTTTGTTTTCTGTTTTAGGTATGCACATGAAGATGGGATTGCGTAGCAGTGAGGAATAATTTACTTTAAATTATGCGTCTATGACAGTTATGTAATCTAAGTTATAAATAGTAAATTATGCAACTCTAGTTATGCTTAACTTAACTATATATATATTTCTAGATTCACTATAACTTTTATAACATGTTTAGTTTATGAAGGAATGTTTGCCTTGTGCTTTCCCGAATGGAAAGTACGGCAGTAATGCACCGACTAAGCAAGATAAGGTCTTCCGCTGCTAAACATTGAATTAATTAACCTAATAATGATGCTTAGAAGTCGGGGCGTTACAGACTGAGTATATAAAATTTTGTTTTCAAAGAATATAAAACAGATCTGTCAAAATCAGAGAATTAAATAAGAAGTAATGAAAACATCCAAAATTTTGCTATGAAATGAGAAAGCACTAAATATTTAAACAAGAAACAACAAATAGTAAACGAGATCCTTTCACGCATTTGAGTTTGAAGAATAATGCTAATAAGAAAAGTAAGTAAAGTAAAAGTTGTTGAATGCTAACCTTTAAAACAAAATAGTTTACATCTACTCAATCGAACACCAAGACAACTCATTAAAGTACTTTTATTTTCAAAGACTACAAAACTTATTACCATAATTAAAGGCTAAACAAGGATTAGCATGAAAAAAAAAACGGATTTTTCACCAGGTACCCCTGAGGTTTCACAATATTCACCTGGTACCCTCGCGTTTTCAACAATTCACCTGGTGCCCCTGAGATTTTGAAAAATACTCAGAATACCCTTAATGACTAACGGCTATCAACTCCGTTAGTCATTAAGGCTAAATCAACCAAATTAACCCCCTAACTAACCTAACTAATGCTAATTAATCCTAATTAACTCTAATTAAACCTAATTAATAATTTTAAACTCTAATTAACCTATCTCTCTCCCCTAACCCCTAACCCCACCACCCTCCCACCGCCCCACCACCGACTCCCCCACCCTCCCACCACCCCACCACCCCGGCCCCCCTTCCCACCCCCTCCCCAACCCCCACCCCAAAGAAGCCACCACCTCCCCCACCCCCCGCAGCCCCCTCCCCCACCCCTCCGCGGCGCCTACCCCTTCCCCCTCCACCGCCCCTTCCCCTTTGAATTCCCCAGTCCCCACCCCCTCCCCTCCTCTCGTTTTCGTCCGCCTAAAACCGAACCCCCTCCCCTCCCCCTCCGCGCGCGCTACCCCTTCCCCCTCCACGCCCCTTCCCCTTCGAATTCCCAGTCCCCACCCCTTCCCCTCCTCTACTTTCGTCGCCTAAAACCGAACCCCATCCCCCTCTGTTTTCGAATTTATGGCAGCAAGAACAACAGTTTCGAGGGAAGACGAAGACAAAGCAGCGGCGAAAGTTAGGGTTGGGGAAATCCGTGTGAAAGCAAGGTGAGGCGAGAGAGTGAGAAATTGAAGGGGGGGGGGGGGAAATCAACGGGGAAGGGGGAGGGGAGGGGGGAAATCAACGAGAGAAGGGGGAGGGGGAGGGGGGGGAAATCGACGGGGAGGGAGTGGAGCTTGGGGCGGCGGCGGCGGTGAGGGGGTGGGGGATGGGCCGCGGTGTGAGTGGAGGGGAGGGGGAGGGGGAGGGGGGGGGGTTGGGCTGGGGTGGGAGGGGTGGGGATGGAGGAGGGGGGCTGCCCAAGTTAGGTTAATTAAGTTTTTTTAGGGTCAAACTTAACGGAAAGTTGACGGTAGGGTCACGTCAGGTATTTTTCAAAACCTTAGGGGCACCAGGTGAATTGTTGAAAACGCGAGGGTACCAGGTGAATTTCGTCAAACCACAGGGGTACCTGGTGAAAAATCCGAAAAAAAAATATATATATATTAAAAGGAAAATATTTATAAATATAGATGGTCAAAGACGGTAAGAGAAATTTGAAAAATATCTTGAAAGACAATTTCATAACCCTTTTCTTTTTCCAAACCATTATAAAACAATTGAAATTAAACGTTTTTCAAAAGAGTATGTCAAAATATTAACAATAACAAAATTTGAAAATCAGAAAATAACTCTAACATAAGTATAAAATTTATTAAGTTCAAAGATCTAAAATATAATTTGGAATATAAATTCAAACTAGATAGTTTTGTAAATAATAAAACAGATACGTAGTACTCACATAAAAAAACAATACTTAATTGAAAAAGAACATAAAGTATATACTGTCTCACAAAATAACATATACTATCAAACAACTAGCACTAGAGGAAAAAAAACCCAAGGGCCGCGGTCAAAAAGGGCCCAAGGGCTGCGTTTTTTGACCGCAGCCCGTGGACTAGCAGCCCTTGCCCTTGGCTTTTAGGAAGGCCTGCGGTTTTTAGCCGCAGCCCTTCGCGTGTTAAGGGCTGCGGTCAGCGCAAAAACCGCAGCCCTTAGTGGGTTAAGGGCTGCGGTTAAGGGCCAAAACCGCAACCCTTGGTGAGTTAAGGGCTGCGGTTTTAGCCCTTTACCGCAGCCATTAACCCACTAAGGGCTGCGGTTTTTGCCCGGACCGCAGCCCTTGTGACCCAAAAAAAATTAAAATTTTTTTTATTTGTATTTTTTTGTCCAAAATGTTCCCAAACAGTTTTATATATATATAAGTATCTTTTTATATTACAAATTATGTCTTTTACACAAATATAAAGAAAATAATAACTGAATTACACAAAGAACTTCTCTAGATATGACAAATAAAACAAAAATCTCCGAATCAACCGGCAAGTTGGAGCTACCACCTGCCATGGGTCTGCTCTCTGTATTCCATATCAGTATCACTTCAGCATGAGACATCCATATCAATATTTTATCATTGTTTGAGGTGCAACCGCACAAGAGCTTAAGTAAAACAATAAACAACCAGCAGCCACTTAGTGCTTGATAGCTTTGATACTGCAACCAGATTACCAACCGTCACACCCATACATTGAATATTAAGCAAACGGCATCACATATACCTTAAAATTTGTGGCAACACTCAACTTTTGTGAATCAGCTCCCCCAGACTTGAATAAGGGACCAACAACAGGTTTTTCCGACTGTACCAGCATACTTGAAGCAAATTTCTGAGGCAGGATAGTCTCACAAGAAGACAAAAGCTGAACAAGTAGCATACATAACCTGAAACAAGTAGCATTGTCCCACCATAAAAATTATTGAAACATATCAGCAGAAGGTTTACAAGTTATGACCTTTGATTCATCACTTTTATGAAAGAAATATATTCCTCATCAATATGAAAGAAAGAATTGAGTTGGCTTATCACAAACTTGATGACCAAAATCACGAACAACTAGTATATGATGATGACGAAAGCACAACTTTTCGACATTCGTCATCTCCAACATACTTTCTCAATTGATCAAAGAAAGCACATGAGACTAGAAGAATGCCAATTTTCATTACCTCTCCGGCATAATGAGCCATTGTAAAAGCTTTCTCACGCTCTCCTTTGAAAGATGAGTTGGACTTCAAATGCTGCTTCAGCTTATTAGCAAAACTTAGGTCTGTGCCATTTGGGAAAGTAGACTCCTCATCAAGCAAGGACAACAACCCAAGTGGATTCTGCAAAATAAAAGGAGTCAACTGCCACTATGCCAGTATATTTATGCAGCATATATAATTTGGAATCATATTTTGCTAATGGCAGTCAATTATGACTCTGTTCTCCTCACCTTAATTTTTATTTTTAAAAAAATAAGTTGAGTTGAGGAATAATATATTTAAGATACGTCAAATTCAGGGACACTAAATTCAGAGCCAATAAGGGCTACCCTTTACAACTATAAAGTTCTAATAAGTTAAGCTCATGGCCATAAGTTCAGATAACATTAGACTAAATTCAGAGCTTGGTTGTCTTCAAATTCAACTTTTGTCCAATCAATTGCATCCTGGATGTATTCCTGACCAAAAATAAAGATCTCATATATATATATGTTTGGAAATATTCAAATGTTGTGTAAAGGGTACACTACTATCCTCGTCGTCATTGAAAATAAAGAAAGAATTATGTACAAGTATGTCCAGGCAAGCCAAAATCAACCAACCCAAGAAGCCACTATAAGTGGTGGCTCATTGATCTTTCACAAGTAAATGACCAAAAAATTAAGTATCCACGTACAAAACTTTAAGCAAGTATTATAGCTGGAAAACTTTCCAACACAATCAGCACTTTAGCAGCACACATGGGCATGTTATACATCTTGAATTCTATAAGGACGCGTTATAGTCTCAGAAATTGAAATTTCAAACTTTCCTAACAAACTCACCTCCTGCTCTAATTTGAATAAACAACGATTGAAGTGCTGCTGCAATCTCTCAGCTGCATATATATACCAGAACTTATCATCCTCCCAACGTCCAAGTCGATTAAAACAGTAAACGACTCCCATACATATTCATTCAGACCTCCTTAAATCTCCATTTACAATACGACCCTAACTCAGCCGTCATTATTTGTTGTCTTTGCCACTTGATTTTCAATCTATCAGCAATATTAAATGATTCCATTTAATTATAAGATATTGGCACATAAGAATCAGCTCTATGACACTATGTGGGTATGTTTTGTTATCACTCATAAATTTTAATCAGCACACATCAAATCATGAATGCAATATCTCTCAATTAGCAGAATATCAACTGAAGTTACCAAAAACAGCATAATAAAACACATTATAAGGTAACAAAATGATGAAAAAAAACCACAGCACTGTCTAATTTCGAATAGAATTCTAACTAAATGGCCAAAATGAAGAAATTTTTAAAACCCAATTCATGTAATTAATCATACTTCTATATGATATCAGGAACAATCAATAAAACTCCAAGCAACTAAATAAACCAGAAAATCAAGAGCTAAATACGTCCCTGCATCATGCCACCTAGAGAGAGAGAAATAAACATGCCAGACATTGGATCATCAATCGAAAAGATTCATAAATCAAACATAAACATATGGTTACCCAATGATACATACTGCATCCTACTGAAAATCAACAACCCAGAATATAATAAATTTTGAATTATTTCTGATTAACAACCTCTCAAATAATTTAAAAGAGTATCTTCAATTTCACAACAAAAACCCAATAATAATTTCTAAACTATTAAGTTCGAGCAGTAAAATCACATAAAAATTATCATACGACCCTAATAGCTCTACTGACATGGTACAATTTTTATTTATAATTTTCGGACTCCAAAAGTATTTTTAACAGTTAATATACAGATTACTCAATAAAGCCAAAATAATAACTAAAAATATAAAAAAACGCCCAAAAATTACCAAAAATTTACATAACATGCAATATCTCACGGAAATACATAATATTCAAAGAAATAAATTTTTCAGCCTCTAGAAATAATTTTCATGATCAATATACTGACAGAAACGAAATTACAAAAATAGATATATCAAATAAATAAACCAGTAAAAAGTAGGAAAAAATTATTCCAAGGCATGAAATACATACTACGCATGTAACATGATCTAAGAAAAATAATTTCATCAATTTTAACATTCATTCAATAATTATTATGCAATTTAGCCAAAAACGCACAAAACACCAATTAAATCAAATAAATACCAAAAACAATACGAAAATTATTTTCCCCTACACAGTATTCACATATCATGCATCAAGTATATTCATGTCAAATTTCGTCAATAATTTCACTCAAAAAGTATTTTAAATAATTTCTAGCGCAATAATTTAATACCGAATAATACCCTAATCAATATGGTTCTAAGACAACTACTAGTTACCTGGATCTTCGAGAGGAGAGCGAGTCTAAAGAGATACAAAAAATATGTGCAATCCAAGTCCTCCACGAACGAAAATTGTAGCAATAAGTCAGTAGGCGTTTTCTTCTTGAACGTTGAAAAACCTCATTTCGCACTGCTCTGTTCCGACCATGATTCCCGGTGATCAAAAGCTCGGATTCTAAATCGCACCGGTCAAAGTTTAGAACAAGATGTTGTAAACGTTCTGCCCAAATTTCAAGACAATCCAACGGTAAGATCTCCGGCTACGGTTATTTTTGTGAAGGTATCACAGGAAAAACCGGGTTGATCCTTTCTATTCTTTTCCTCTTCCTTTTCTCTCTTTCTTTTCTTGAAAACGGTGAGGGTTAAATGAGAATGATGCTGAACTTCTTTTTATAAAAATCAGAATTTTATCTCAAGGAAAAATGAAGGGTTTAGGAGAAATGATTAGGGGGGTTATGGGGGTTACAAACTACCAAGGGTCATCAAATAAAAGAAAAGAAATGAAAGAAGATAAGCTTCTTCTTTCTCCCTCCCCATAGCTGACTATCCAAGCCCAACCACACCAAGATGATTTCGGCCCAAGTCATCAAAGGTCCACGCATCAAAAGTCCGTCACGCGATAAATCGATAAATTCCTAAATCGCGCCTAAACTTTGAAAATACTTAATAATGAATATAATTCTAATAAATTATATTATAAATATAATTATAATGCACACATTAACACACCATATAATAAAATAATAATTCGGCTCCCAAATTATAAAGAATAAAAATCATTAATCTAGAGAAAATAATAGTTTTAGGGAAAAATTTTGCGGAAAAACTAGGAGCAAAATTATGGGTTGTTACAATCTCCCCTCCTTAAATAAAGTTTCGTCCTCGAAACTTCAAAACAACCAAGAGACAAAAGAAAATACTCTAGATAAAGAACATTAAGAAAACAGAAATCGATGGATTTTAGTCAAGAACTAAACAACTTTTCAGGTATAAAATTTGATAACTCAAATAATATATATTTTATTTTGGAAGACCAAAAGATTTGTATAGTAAAGAAGCACGGTAACAACAATCATTTTATAAAATGTGAAAGAACCAAAGACAAGTATTAGAAAGTTTAAGGTAAAAACTTTTGCACAATAAACTATAGGAAATTTTGTAAAAGAAGCAGGAATAAATATTTACGTAAAATTATAAAAGAACAAATCCGATCATACATAAATATTTTGAGAAAAAAAACGAAGAAGAAAAAGTTCGTAAATAGATAGCCAAACTAGTTTAAATAGAGCTAACCACACGGCTTATACTCCACTTAATGAGATAAGAACACTTTAATAAAGAGTAGCTAGCTGCTTTATTAAACTAGCACTTACGAACACAAGTCATGACATATGTTATGAGAGCGTACGCCTCCTAAACATATATATGAAATTTAAAGTTCGCAAAAGAAATTGAAAACTTTAAAATAAATTTCACAACGACGAAACACTAATAATAAATAGTCGTTAAAGTAATAAATTATTAACAACAATTATAAAATTTTCCAAGTCGACACAAACGTGCATGGAACCACCCATTGCAACCTAGTATCAACAAAACAATATTTGAAAGCCAACTTATCAAATCGACTTTAGAGTTTACTGGAATCACCCAATATAAACTTAATATCAACTGAAAAAGGAAATTAAATCAAAACAGATAAAATGTGTCAACTTATCAAATTGACATACAAGTCACAGGAATCACCCATTATGACTCAATATCAACTCAAACAAGTTTAAAATTTAGACTTATCAAATTGACATACAAGTCAAAGGAATCACCCATTATGACTTAATATCAACTCAAACAAGTTTAAAATTTAGACTGAGTATATAAATTTTGTTTTCAAAGAATATAAAACAGATCAGTCAAAATAAGAGAATTAAGTAAGAAGTAATGAAAACAACAAAAATTTTGCTATGAAATGAGAAAGCACTAAATATTTAAACAAGAAACATCAAATAGTAAACGAGATCCTTTCACGCATTTGAGTTTGAAGAATAATGCTAATTAGAAAAGTAAGTAAAGTAAAAGTTGTTGAATGCTAACCTTTAAAACAAAATAGTTTACATCTACTTTTCAATCTAACACCAAGACAACTCATTAAAGTACTTTTATTTTCAAAGACTACAAAACTTATTACCATAATTAAAGGCTAAACAAGGATTAGCATGAAAATATATATATATATATATATATATATATATATATATATATATATATATATATATATATATATATATATATATATATATATATATATATATATATATATATATATATATATATATATATATATATATATATATATATATTAAAAGAAAAATATTTATAAATATAGATGGTCAAAGACGGTAAGAGAAATTTGAAAAATATCTTGGAAGACAATTTCATAACCCCTTTCTTTTTCAAAACCATTATAAAACAATTGAAATTAAACGTTTTTCAAAAGAGTATGTCAAAATATTAACAATAACAAAATTTGAAAATCAGAAAATAACTCTAACATAAGTATAAAATTTATTAAGTTCAAAGATCAAAAATATAATTTGGAATATAAATTCAAACTAGATAGTTTTGTAAATAATAAAACAGATACGTAGTACTCACATAAAAAACAATACTTAATTGAAAAAGAACATAAAGTATATACTGTCTCACAAAATAACATATACTATCAAGTAACTAGCACTAAAGGAAAAAAACCCAAGGGCTGTGGTCAAAAAGGGCCCAAGGGTTGCGTTTTTTGACCGCAGCCCGTGGACTAGCAGCCCTTGTCCTTGGCATTTAGGAAGGGCTGTAGTTTTTAACCGCAGCCCTTCGCGTGTTAAGGGTTGCGGTCAGCGCAAAAACCGCAGCCCTTAGTGGGTTAAGGGCTGCAGTTTTTGCCCGAACCGCTGCCCTTGTGACCCAAAAAAAATAAATTTTTTTTTATTTGCATTTTTTTGTCCTAAATGTTCCCAAACAGTTTTATATATATATAAGTATCATTTTTCATTACAAATTATGTCTTTTACACAAATATAAAGAAAATAATAACTGAATTACACAAAGAACTTCTCTAGAGATGACAAATAAAACAAAAATCTCCGAATCAACCGGCAAGTTGGAGCTACCACCTGCCATGGGTCTGCTCTCTGTATTCCATATCACTATCACTTCAGCATGAGACATCCATATCAATATTTTATCATTGTTTGAGGTGCAACCGCACAAGAGCTTAAGTAAAACAATAAACAACCAGCAGCTACTTAGTGCTTGATAGCTTTGATACTGCAACCAGATTACCAACCGTCACACTCATACATTGAATATTAAGCAAACGGCATCACATATACCTTAAAATTTGTGGCAACACTCAACTTTTGTGAATCAGCTCCCCCAGACTTGAATAAGGGACCAACAACAGGTTTTTCCGACTGTACCAGCATACTTGAAGCAAATTTCTGAGGCAGGATAGTCTCACAAGAAGACAAAAGCTGAACAAGTAGCATACATAACCTGAAACAAGTAGCATTGTCCCACCATAAAAATTATTGAAACATATCAGCAGAAGGTTTACAAGTTATGACCTTTGATTCATCGCTTTTATGAAAGAAATATATTCCTCATCAATATGAAATAAAGAAATGAGTTGGCTTATCACAAACTTGATGACCAAAATCACGAACAACTAGTATATGATGATGACGAAAGCACTACTTTCCGACATTTGTCATCTCCAACATACTTTCTCAATTGATCAAAGAAAGCACATGAGACTACAAGAATGCCAATTTTCATTACCTCTCCGGCATAATGAGCCATTGTAAAAGCTTTCTCACGCTCTCCTTTGAAAGATGAGTTGGACTTCAAATGCTGCTTCAGCTTATTAGCAAAACTTAGGTCTGTGCCATTTGGGAAAGTAGACTCCTCATCAAGCAAGGACAGCAACCCAAGTGGATTCTGCAAAATAAAAGGAGTCAACTGCCACTATGCCAGTATATTTATGCAGCATATATAATTTGGAATCATATTTTGCTAATGGCAATCAATTATGACTCTGTTCTCCTCACCTTATTTTTTATTTTAAGAAAAATAAGTTGAGTTGAGGAATGATATATTTAAGATACGTCAAATTCAGGGACACTAAATTCAGAGCCAATAAGGGCTACCCTTTACAACTATAAAGTTCTAATAAGTTAAGCTCATGGCCATAAGTTCAGATAACATTAGACTAAATTCAGAGCTTGGTTGTCTTCAAATTCAACTTTTGTCCAATCAATTCCATCCTGGATGTATTCCTGACCAAATATATATATATATATATATATATATATATATATATATATATATATATATATATATATATATATATATATATATATATATATATATATATATATATATATATATATATATATATATATATATAATGTTGTGTAAAGGGTACACTACTATCCTCGTCGTCATTGAAAATAAAGAAAGAATTATGTACAAGTATGTCGAAGCAAGCCAAAATCAACCAACCCAAGAAGCCACTATAAGTGGTGGCTCATTGATCTTTCACAAGTAAATGACCAAAAAATTAAGTATCCACGTACAAAACTTTAAGCAAGTATTATAGCTGGAAAACTTTCCAACACAATCAGCACTTTAGCAGCACACATGGGCATGTTATACATCTTGAATTCTATAAGGACGCGTTATAGTCTCAGAAATTGAAATTTCAAACTTTCCTAACAAACTCACCTCCCCGCTCCGATTTGAATAAACGACGATTGAAGTGCTGCTGCAATCTCTCAGCTGCATATATATACCAAAACTTATCATCCTCCCAACGTCCAAGTCGATTAAAACAGTAAACGACTCCCATACATATTCATTCAGACCTCCTTAAATCTCCATTTACAATACGACCCTCACTCAGCCGTCATTATTTGTTGTCTTTGCCACTTGATTTTCAATCTATCAGCAATATTAAAGGATTCCATTTAATTATAAGATATTGGCACATAAGAATCAGCTCTATGACACTATGTGGGTATGTTTTGTTATCACTCATAAATTTTAATCAGCACACATCAAATCATGAATGCAATATCTCTCAATTAGCAAAATATCAACTGAAGTTACCAAAAACAGCATAATAAAACACATTATAAGGTAACAAAATGATGAAAAAAAACCACATCACTGTCTAATTTCGAATAGAATTCTAACTATTCCATGACCGAAATAGGAGGGATACACATTACACCACGATTTTGAATCCGAAGAGAAATTTCAAGAAATAGAATGGCCAAAATGAAGAAATTTTTAAAACCCAATTCATGTAATTAATCATACTTCTATATGATATCAGGAACAATCAATAAAACTCCAAGAAACTAAATAAACCAGAAAATCAAGAGCTAAATACGTCCCTGCATCATGCCACCTAGAGAGAGAAATAAACATGCCAGACATTATAGCTTAAAATTAATTGTTTCCTAATTTAAATTGGATCATCAATCGAAAATATTCATACATTTTATATTATCAAAAAAAAAAAAAATTAAAAATCCAAGCTTCGGTTGAACAATAATTTCCAACATATCACAATTCATAACATAGTAAACTCAAACTTCCAATAGAAGCCGCAAATTTCAGGCATAACACAAATATTTTCTCAAGAAAGGTTAAAAAGCTCGAAATTAACCATGAATTTTAGGTCAAACTAACAAAAATTAGGCCAAAAAAAAGCAGAACCGCGAGATTTCACCTGAAAAAGGCGATTTTCGAGAATTACGATCCAGTCTGAAGGCAATTCTCAATGCGCTGTGACGCAAGACTAAGATTAAAAATGACTACCCAAAAATCTCCAACTAAAATAATTAAAAATTTCATCAAATTAACTAGGTAGGCAATAAAATCAATTGAAAAACAAAGTTAACCTAGAACATGAATTTGATGATTAGGGTTTTTTATCCTTACCATGAAGATCGGCGCACGGCGGAAAGCCACTGGACAACACAGCAGCATTACGCACAAGGAAGAAGATGAGAGTAGGGGAACACAACAGCATTGCGCACATGAATTTGATGATTAGGGTTTTTTCCCTTATCGAAGCGGCGGTAGAACAGGAGCACTGCCAGCAGCACATGACAGCAACCACAACTTCGTCGAAGTACCAGTAGAGATACGAAGAGAAAGAGGGTCGGGTATTGGGGTAAGACCTGAGAGGGGGAGAATCGGGGAGAGAGAGAAGAGAGTTAGGGTTTTGGTAAAAGTTTCAGGTTGAGTGAGATGGGTTTTGGGTAGAAATCTGTGGTTCGACATGAGAGGAGAGAGGAAGAGATGAGGGGATGCAAGAGAGGAGATGGTAGGAGAGAGAGAGAGAGAGAGAGAGAGAGAGAGAGAGAGAGAAAAGGGGAGGGAGACATGGGAGCTAAGGCTGCTAAGCTAACGCGTGTATGAGGGGGGAATTTATTTATGGCAAATAGAGTATTAAAGCCCAAGGGTTGCGGTTGGCCCAAAACCACAGCCCTTCACTACGTAGGGCTGCGGTTGGCCCAAAACCGCAGCCCTTCACTACGAAGGGCTGCGGTTTGTAATAAACCGCAGCCCTTGCACTGCAGCCCTTGCATTTTTTTCCACTAGTGTAGCAAATAAAATAAATGCAATGCAACACACAAGACTATATTAAAATAAAATTAAAGCTTATTTTTAAATTGCAAAACACAAAACAAATAAAACACACAACTAAACCGAGAAGGCTATAAATTACTTTGCTTTCGCTGCGCACTCTGATAAAAGAGAAAATAAATTACAAGTCAGAGGCCCTGCAAATAAGATTAACAAACTTGGTGGACTAATTCCACCAATAATACAAGTAACTATACATATAACATATGCTCCATAAGCATGAGAGCACATCACATTCCCATAAGGCTTCCTTTTACTTACTCTACCCATAACACTCTCATTATAGTGAAATTACTAAACTTAATTCTAAACAAATTTTATCTCCTAGGGCTAACTAATAATTCAAAAGAATCATTAGCAACTCTTTTTCAGAGTTTAGGAGCGTTTTACTCTGATACCAACTGTAACACCCCGTCCTTCTACTACTAAGATACTAAACAAAATCTAATCAAGATATACTATAAAGACGTTAGCGGAAATAACGTCGGGACGGTTATGCTACTCTAAAACAATAATTAAAGATAATTCCTCAAACCAAAGTTTCATAGCTTAAAAAGGAAATTAATATCCGAGAAAACATCATAGTTCTAAAATAAGAGAAATATCCCAATTACTTCATATCATCAATCCAAAAACTATGAGACATGCAAGTCTCCCGAAAAAAAACTGAGACAAAAACTAAATGTCCTTGAAAGCTATCCAAAAGTAAGTCTCCCTATGGTCTACATAGAATTCATCCACCAAAAACAAAACCAGGAGCTTCTTCTCACAAACTAACCCTCACTCTGCTAGCCCAAGCGGTCACAAGTCTAGCAATCATTTCCATCTGCAAGGATATATATATTAAATAATTCCACAGTCAGTGGGGAGTAACCAGCAGTTCTCCCAGAACAATAGCAATCAAAGCACGATTCAGAAGTAGATTATTAAGAAAGGAAAATCATGCAATCATTACATCAATAGCATGCACATAAAAATCATAAAGCTCATAGGTAAAACAAGTGATCATCAAAAATAAGTAAACAAGGTATAGTGAGTGAAACAATTCTAGAATATATAAATAATAATAAATCAAAACTACAACAAGTTATTGAGTCAGAAAACGAACGCCAGTGATTCGCAAATCACTTCCTAAGGTTTGTCAGATCGCAATCTCCAGGTCAGTCTATGGGCTTACGTTCCCCACTGCCTGTGTCTAAGAATGACCAAACTCCCGATGCAGGGTAGAACACGCAGAACTCCCTGACCCCTCGGACGACAACAATTAACCCAGGTGTACCCCTAGTTCGCAAACCAGGTGGTTGGCATGTTCTTCACCGGGGACTACATCTATCCCACCGGATATTCTTATCTCAAAATAAAATCATGTATATTATCTAGGTATCATTCATCTTAAAATATTCATCAAAAAGGGATGTCACCCGGCCTTATACCCACATTTCATCAAACAATTCTTCATAATTCCTCAAAATAAATAACTTGCAAACTTTCAACACATGTCTCCCACAATAAACACTTGAACATTTCTAAGCATCATCAATGATATAAAACTAATTTTTTTACAGCACCAACAATTCGTTCAAAATATATCACCAAATAACTCTAAACTTATTCAATAAAAGAGTAGTAACAATTAATCATTTTCGTTCATAAATCAAACATAAACATATGGTTACCCAATGATACATACTGCATCCTACTGAAAATCAACAACCCAGAATATAATAAATTATGAACTATTTCTGATTAACAACCTCTCAAATAATTTAAAAGAGTATCTTCAATTTCACAACAAAAACCCAATAATAATTTTTAAACTATTAAGTTCGAGCAGTAAAATCACATAAAAATTTTCATACGACCCTAATAGCTCTACCGACATGGTACAATTTTTATTTATAATTTTCGGACTCCAAAAGTATTTTTAACAGTTAATATACAGATTACTCAATAAAGCCAAAATAATAACTAAAAATATAAACAAACGCTCAAAAATTACCAAAAATTTGCATAACATGTAAAATCTCACGGAAAAACATAATATTCAAATAAATAAATTTTTCGGCCTCAATAAATAATTTTCATGATTAATATACTGACAGAAACGAAATTACAAAAACAGATATATCAATTAAATAAACCAGTAAGCAGTAGTCAAAAATTATTCCAAGGCATGAAATACATACTACGCATGTAACATGATCTAATCAAAATAATTTCATCAATTTTAAAATTCGTTCAATAATTATTATGCAATTTAGCCAAAAACGCACAAAACACCAATTAAATTAAATAAATACCAAAACAATACGAAAATTATTTTCCTCTACACAGTATTCACATAGCATGCATCAAGTATATTCATGTCAAATTTCGTCAATAATTCCACTCAAAAAGTATTTTAAATAATTCCTAGCGCAATAATCTAATACCGAATAATACCCTAATCACTATGGTTCTAAGACAACTACTAGTTACCTGGATCGTCGGGAGGAGAGCGAGTCTAAAGAGATACGAAAAATATGTGTAATCCAAGTCCTCCATGAACGAAAATTGTAGCAATAAGTCAGTAGGCGTTTTCTTCTTGAACGTTGAAAAATCTCATTTCGCACTGCTCTGTTCCGACCATGATTCCCGGTGATCAAAAGCTCGGATTCTAAATCTCTCTGGTCAAAATTAAGAACAAGATTTTGGAAACGTTCTGTCCAAATTTCAAGACGATCCAACGGTTAGATCTCCGACTACAGTTATTTTCGTGAAGGTGTGACAGGAAAAACCTGGTTGAAGCTTTCTATTCTTTTCCTCTTCCTTTTCTCTCTTTCTTTTCTTGAAAATGGTGAGGGTTAAATGAGAATGATGCTGAACTTCTTTTAATAAAAATCAGAATTTTATGGCAAGGAAAAATGAAGGGTTTAGGAGAAATGATTAGGGGGGTTATGGGGGTTACAAACTACCAAGGGTCATCAAATAAAAGAAAAGAAATGAAAGAAGAGAAGCTTCTTCTTTCTCCCTCCCCATAGCCGACTGTCATCAAAGGTCCACGCATCAAAAGTCCGTCACGCGATAAATCGATAAATTCCTAAATCGCGCCTAAACTTTGAAAATACTTAATAATGAAAATAATTCTAATAAATTATATTATAAATATAATTATAATGCACACATTAACACACCATATAATAAAATAATAATTCGGCTCCCAAATTATAAAGAATAAAAATCATTAATCTAGAGAAAATAATAGTTTTAGGGAAAACTTTTGCGGAAAAACTAGGAGCAAAATTATGGGTTGTTACAATATTTTTCCTCCGAGAAAGAAATTGTTCAAGATATACTTTCCATAACTTAGGATTATCATATCTTTGATATCTTGAGTTAGGGCACGCTCAAATGTTAGACCTAGGTCTATAAATACTGAATCATAATTCTCCTTCACCCTTGATGCTCTCCCGGACTTTATTCAATATTTTCGAGAGCCTTCACAAAAAGAACAGCTAAAACAGTTTCCTAACACTAGTGGAAAGAAACGGAAGGGCTGCGTTTTTGGCCAGCAGCACTTCATTAAAAGTGAAGGGCTGCTGTTTAGGCCCAAAACCGCATCCCTTCCAATATGGATGGGCTGCGGTTTTGGGCCTAAACCGCAAGGGCTGCGGTTTTGACCATAACCACAGCCCTTGTGACCCAAAAAAATAAAAATAAAATTTTTTTGCATTTTTTTTACTCCTAAATATATCAAGAAACCAAGAACATATTAACAAATTCTACAAACAAAATTATTTACAGACCTTTGTGACTGCATTTTTTTCATTACAAATTCTTGAAAAATATTTCTCGTCACTTAAGAGTCTTAAAATTGAAAAAGTTTGAGATAGAACTAATCTTAGTAACACCAGGATCAAGAATCAAGGAGAGACTGCAACTATTAAATCATAGAACGGGTAAGAAATATGAATCAACAGAATGATTAATACATCTTATTCCATTAAAAAAATTCACATTTCAGTTCTACTATGCAAAGATTCAAAAACTTAATAGTCTTAAACAAACTAGCAGAATATAATCACAATTCATGAACTTCAAAATTCGACAAAACAATGAAAAAAAACCTAAAATTGACAAAAAAAAATCACGAACCAACAAATCTCGGGAAAATCCGGCGAGGGGGGAAAATCCGGTGAGGTGGAAAAATTCGGCGACATAAACGAGAGACTGAGCGTGAAGTGAAAAAACCGGCGAGGTGGTGTGAGCGAAGGAGATCCGAGAGCCAAAGGAGGAGAGACGAGAGACGAAGGGGAAAAATCCGGCGACGACGATGATGGCTCGGTTTTGGACGGCAGCTGCGGCTACGACGATGGCTCGGTTTTGGACGGCAGCTGCTGCGAGGACGATGGTTCGCTTCTGAGAAGCTGTGCGACCGGAGATTTGTGGTGCTTGAAGATGAATGAGAGAGAGACAGAGACGAATGAGAGGAGAGAGGTTAGAGGAAATTCAGTTTGAGAGAGGTTAGAGTGAGGAGAGAGAATGATGAGAGAAACGGCGCTTGAAGAAATTTGTGCTACTAGGTTTCATTTGTGTACGGCGTGCTGATCAATATATAATTAAGAACATCAGCTAATTAAGGGCTGCGGTTTTGGGCTAACCGCAACCCTTCACTATTAAGGGCTGCGGTTTTTGGGCTAACCGCAGCCGTTCACTAAAAGGGCTGCAGTTTTTGGGATGACCGCAGCCCTTCTCTATTAAGGGCTGCGTTTTTCAAAAAACGCAGCCCTTGCACCGCAGCCCTTGTGTTTTTTTCCACTAGTGTAAAATAGAGTACGCATCTCATATAGCTTCATATTACTCTTTGTTTGCTATGTAAGAAAGCGTGAGTTAAGAGAAACTGATTGTATTGAATCTCTAGCAGAGGGGTTAGAGATTGGGTAGCGTTTGTGAGTTGATTCCCGAGTGCTTGTGAGTTCAAGTGCGAAGTAGCACACTAGAGTTAGTGTGGGGTGTGTTGTTTCCCTGGAGTTAGGGAAACAGGAGAGTGCGAGAGTATTCTTATTTTTCAGAGTTGATTAATAAGAAAATTAGCGTCGGAGGACGTAGACCCTTGTTTGGCTGAACCTCGTTAAATTTGGTGTGTTCAAAACTGCTTTCAAGTTCTAGTGTTTCCACTGTCACGAACCAGCCCAACTGGTTCCCCTTTAAATCGAAAGAATTTGAATTTGTCACCACATCGTTAAGTACTCAATTCACCCCCCCTTTTGATTACATTGCAAACCTTCATCTACCTACACTCATTTTAGTAGATATTAGTTGGTGGCATTGTCCTTGGGTTTCCCTCTTTGGTGCATTTTTTTCTTTCTTTGGTGCAATACACACAGACATCCAAGAGTATTCACTCGGTTTATGAACCACAACTGATTTTACTTATAACAAGTTGTTATAGGTAGAAGCATAAAGTCTTAGAGTTGATAAGGTCTTATGCTTGTTGGTACATGCGAACTTAATTGGTTGATCTTGTGCTTGTAAAGGAGCTCGATTTTAACTCTTGATGGACCGCTTCAGAAATTTCCATATTTACAGTCTCAAACACAGTGTCATCAACTTGGGAAAAGGTACCTCCATTGATTCCCGAGCAATTTAAATTGTCTTTCTTCCCCTTTTTGGTATAGGTAGACATACATGGAACAATTGAAAAGGCCTTAGTGCTTTTCTTGTTCTTAGCTATCAAACATTCATCATCCAAAGGTCGTTTTCCTCTTAAAGGAACAACCTTATTAAGTGAAAGAGAGGGATCAGCAGTCCCTGTTGGTTGACTCTGATTAGTCAAATAGCTAATTAGTTTGGCTAGTTCATCATGAACGCCTTCGGTAGAAACCACTTGCTAAAGATGGCTTCCTTGAATTTAATAAAGGTTGAAAAGTTCCAAATTGATAGCTTTGTCCAGATGTTCCAGTGTTGATGCTTTTTCTAAATCTAATAGAGCTTCCCTAACTTTAGCTGTCCTAGCTGAAGCTTGGCCTCTCCTGTAGAGATGACTTTATTATAGTTTTGAAGCTTCAGTTCACACGCTGATAGGTTTGAAAAACAATAATAACCAATTCGGAGGTTTCGGGTTCTTGCAAATCCTCCTCCAAGAGTTCTATCATAACAGAGTCCAAAATTATTTCATAGTTGCAAAGTTGTATTCCTCTTTCTTGAAGTAACAATTACCCATTGCCTTCAATTTACATGCCCACTCTACTAACATTCCAGGAGAAAATACATGTATTCAAAGTCCATACCCAACCTTTGACATCTCAGCTTCCAATACTCAGATTCTTCGAAACCATAATCCATTTATAAACTAGCAAAGCACACACACTAGAACACAACACTAAACTTCCGAATTCCAAAAGAAAGCAGCTAAATAATTAATGAAATGGAAACAACTAAATAAACCTAACTTAACAAGACAATGGGAAAACTTAAAACTTAGCTTGAAATCCTGGGAGAAAACTTAAAACTTTGCTTGAAATCATAAAAACTTGGCGTCGTTTTCTATGGTGGCTGTAGAGTAAAGCTACAGACAATTCCGGCGAGAAGACGGGAGAACTAAGAGGAGTTAGAGGCGGCTAGCTGGTCGCGTGGCTCTATCTTCTTCTTCGCATGTAGCTGCCGATGGCCAGATACAAGCCCGATACTTCAATACTTCAAACTAGATGGCTACAAATGTTCACAGCCGTGGCTCGTCGGCGACTTTACCGAGCAAAACTCGGCCCAGACCACCACCAAGCCAAGGAGGATGGTGGCACGGGAGAGGTTACGGTTTTCTCCTGTAATAGCAAGTCATCAAACATGATTTATAATTCAAAACTATGATTATTATTTAAGCGCAAACGATGTTTTAATTCGAAATTTTCTCGATCCGAACTTATCCGATCCGATCCGATCTGATCTGATCTGAACTTATTTTTTCTGATCTGATCTGAACTGATCTGATCTGATCTGAACTGATCTGATCTGATCTGATCTGATCTGATCTTATCTTATCTTATCTTATCTTTTAAAAAACATATTATTACTAATATTATTATTACTTTGTATTTCATTACTAGTATTACTATTATTATCATTTTATTAGTATGCACAACTTTCAATAATAATAATAATAATAATAATAATAATATAAATAATATAATAATAATAATAATGATAATAACAATAATAATAATAATAATAATAATATAATAATAATAATAATTATTATTATTATTATTATTATTATTATTTTTATTATTATTATAGCATAATTAGTTTTTTTTTTTTTTGAAAAAGAGCACATTAGTATATGAACACACAATTACAAAATAAAAGACTAAGCGCTCTCAGGCCCAATGCATTGGCTTCTTACCTCCCACATGGGATACTGAGGTTCAAATCTTGGTGGAAAAATATATCTTAATATTGTTGTGGGTGGGGGGGGGGTTGGGGGCATGGGGTCTTTAGGTGAGTGGCTTGCGCAGGCAAGACCCTGCAGAAAATTCATCTTACCACCGGGATTCCCGAAAGGGCTCAAAAAAATTAAAAATAAAAGAACACTCATGTTCAAGGTCCGTTAATAATAAGAATTTAGGTAGTAATGAAAAGAACATATAATGATATTAAAAAAAGAACATATACTCGAAAGAAAGATACAAGATCTATTTAAAGAACACATTTTAAAAATAAAAGATAGATGTTATTTTTATATTGATGACATGTTTGGATCTAACTAACAACATGTTATTTGTTATATCAATAAATTGTTCTTTTTTATCATAAATAAACCTATAAATATATATAATCATATGATCTTGAACAAAATGGTTAAATATTCTTCTTATATCGTTGTCTTGTTCTATATAAACTTTGTTTTTAAAGATAAGTTGAAATCCTTTGTAGGGAAAATTTTAAACGTGATGACAACACCATTAGGTTATCCCATACTACTCATATTTTATATAAACTAGTAATATATAATTTATATTATTCTACCAAAATTCTTTTAAAAAATAAACATCATATACTATTGTTATGTTCGTTACATGTACAACATCAAAAAGAACATCACATATCAAAATTATTAATTAGAATAAATATAAAAAAGAACACTTATAAATGCCAAAAGAACATCCTTCTTCTTGAACACAAATAGCTTCAAATAGTGATATCAATGACATCTATAATAATAGCAACGACATTAATAATAATTACCAATATTAATATTTAATAATTACAACAAGGACAATAATAATAATCTTTTTGACAAATGTACTAGTAAATAGTAATATTAATAGTAATAGTAATTGTATAAAGTAGTAGTAGTAATAATAATAATAATAATAATAATAATAATAATAATAATAATAATAATAATAATAATAATAATTATTATTATTATTATTATTATTATTATTATTATTATTATTATTATTATTACAATAACAATAATAGCATTAGTAATACTAATAATCATAATAATCATGATGATAATAATAATAAGTTTTTTAAATATAAGCATAATCTGAACTTATCTGATCTGATCTGATCTGAACTTATCTGATCTGATCTGATCTGAACTTATTTTTTCTGATCTGATCTGATCTGAACTTATTTTTTTCGATCGATCCGATCGATCCGATCTCGATCCGATCCGATCTGATCTGAAATAAGCAAAAATAAGGTGAACTGAACATAGCCTAAGTATGATTCGTATGTTTAAAAAGACTTTATGAGTAATGACATAAGTACTATGACGCCTAATGAAAGAATATTTTAGAAAAAGCCCAAGTCTAATTAAATAGTAATAAATTTCATTAATCAATTGTTGGTTAGATCCAAGGAAGGACTATTCCAAGGAAGGACTATTACAAGCCTCCCCCGGCTATTAAGAAAATTCAACTACGATACCAGGTAACATCTACCGCTAGCAGCCGCATTCTCCTTCCAAATATGTTTTATGATATGATTTATGTTGATGTTTATCATGGATTGCGGGGTACGAAACATTTACTATGAAAACATGTTTTATGAATTCCTGATGATATGAAAAGTATGTCTTCTGTTTTGATATGAAAGAACTATGATGACGTTATGTTATTACTCTGTTATGATTCTGAAAGATACTTAAAAGTCATGAAACATGATAAATAAAAGTGAAAGATGGTTCTTGGCAGTATTTTGTTATGTTGGTTTGCGGTAGAAAACAACAATGGGCCCATATCAAATCTTAACAATTTAATGTTATTCTACTAGTGCTGCATAATTTTTGCTTGCTTGTTTATTGTATCAGAATTTTCATGTTTAGATGGTGCGGAAATTCAGAGATTTACTTTTTATCTAATAGTAATTTGTTTAGGAATACATATTAGTTTCCATTCTTACTTAGATACTAAAATTTGATGTATTACGCCATAATTATTTCCTAGTTTAAGTAGGGCTAGACTTTGTTGTTAAATTTGATAGAACTAAAAATGAGTCTAGGCATCTCAATAAGGGCGAGGAGAGTTTGGTCCAGTTAAAAGTATAAAGGAGGTTCCATACAAAAACCAGTTGACAAGTATGAGTAACTCCTCTAGAAATAATGTGATACTTTCTCTCCTCTTTCTTCAATGTGATACAATTCACGTGTGGACAACCCTTTGAGTCTCAACAATAATTGAATATAACACCAATTATGAGGCTCCAACCATCAACTTAAACTTTTGATTAGTTGGCCCTCTGACATTCATTGTCTATATAAATTGAAGAGGGCTTGAGTCATCATCTGTCAGAGGGATAACAAAAAAATTAATGGTCATAGATTACAAACACTTCATTAGAGATTTTGCTAGTATCTCTAAAAGGTGAGGGTTCAAATGCACAAAGGTGTATTATAGAATGGGTCGTTACTAATATTCGTTAAACTGCCTATATTTTTTTTTGAGGGGACGTTAAACTGCTTATATATTTTGGTAATTCTTTTTTTTATAAAGAAGAAAGATACACAAGTTAGGGACGTCTTCTCTCAAGACTAAACCCTGACTTATCAAGGGAAAGAAAATAAGAAAATTTACTATCCAAAAAAAATGGTCAATATCCTGGTGAATCGGAACAAATTATCCCAGATATGCAACGTACTCAGCGGCACGGTTCGCTTCCCGGTAGATGTGTCTGGAGACTGGAGTGGTGGTGTGGAAAACTGGAAATAGGTTAGCAGATTCCTGATATCATCCGTAAGTAGTTGAATTTTCCAAGGACACTGAGCTTTTTCTTGCAAATTATTTAGAATAAGTATGTTATCATGATCTTCAATAAAGATCTGTCTAACGTTGTGTTCCATAGCCAACATGAGGCTATTGCAAAGCCTGTGAGCTTCAGCAAGAAGCAGAGAGGTGGTTCCGAGATTGAAGGTGCAACTAGCAATATGATACCAAGGTGATCCCTAATAACTACGCATGCAGACAGTGGCGGAGCCACGTGGTAACAAGGGGTAGCACGTGCTACCCCTGTTTTTTTCAAAAAAAAAAAATCGAAAAAATTCGAAAAAATCAGGAAAAACCTAAACATTCCCCTGCGCCGTTTCATTTCACATTTCTCTCTCAATCTCAACTCAGTCACTCTCTGTCTAAATTCCGACTCGTCGCCGGTCGCCTCCTCTCTCTCGAGTCTCGACTTTTGCTGTTGCTGGTCGTCGGTCCGTTCAAGACTTCAAGTGTGGTCGTCGCCGACTCGCCTCGTCGGTGCGGCACTGCGGTGGCCCGGTGGGTTCTCTTAGTCGTCGGTGCGGTACTTTGGACCTTCGGTGAGTAACAAAAACCCTTAATTCCATCATAATATGAGAAAATCGAAGGCTTTGGTTCAGTTTTGAGTTTTAGTTTTGAGAAAATCGAACTTAAAATTTTCAGTTTTGAGAAAATCGAACTTAAAATTTTCAGTATTGAGAAAATCGAACTTAAATCTAAGTGTGGATGAGTTCTTTGATTGGTGGGTACAGTGGGTTTTTGTTGAACCCAATAAATAACTTACCAAATTAAGTGGTAAGTATAATATTTTACATCTTTGACTCTAACATGGAAACTTTGATTGGTGAGTGAGTGGTGACAGTCGGTACCGTGGGTTTGGAGTATTTGCTGTAATTTGTGACTCATTTGTGTATGAAATTTTGATTGTTACTTTGTTAGTCTGAATTTTGATTGATTGTTGTGAAATGTGAATTTTGATTGTTAGTTAGGCTGAAATTTTTTTATTGTTAGTTGTGAATTTGGGAAATGGAATGATTGATTGTTGTGGAAATTTGGGAATGATATGTTGTTGAATATGTGGAATTTGTGGAAATTGGGAATAATATGTAATTGAATTTATTAGTGAATCCTTGTTAGTGAATGAGTTATTAGTGAATTGTTAGTTTAATATTGTAATTGTGGGAATGGATTATTAGTGAATGAGAATTCTATATTTTAGAATCATGAAGAGAAAACAAGAGAGTCATATCTAAAGCTTTTTTTTTCCAAAGGAACACCTAATGAAAATCAAGTTGATTCAAGTCCACTTCTTCCTCCAACTCAACTAAGCTAACAAAATTCATCTCCACTAAGTACTAACCCTCCATCTCAAAATGAAGACTTAGAATTTGGAGCTACTTCAAATACTAGGTCTCAAGTCCCAACTCCTTTGAAAAGGTTAACCGAAATGAAAATTAAGAATCTTCCTCAAGATCCGGGGAAGAGGAGAAATATGAGTGATTTCCATAAAGATAATAGAGATTATATTAGGAGATTTTAGTAAAGTAAAACTACGCTACCCCTCCTCCGGAATCCTGGATCCGCCCCTGCATGCAGAGCTAGAGTTTCCTCGAACTGAGCCATCGAAGTCTAGTTTGAAGGTGCCAGGGAGAGGAGGGAACCTAGCAACATTAACAAGAGAATGAGTATATACGGAGCGGTCGAGGTTGAGCCTGAGTAAGTAAAGAGTCTAGTTGGGTGCGTGATGTTCATTCAAAGAAGATGCGGAAAGCTCTAGCGTAGGTTGTATATGGGCATAAGGAGTCTGCTGAAAAATAAGAGCATTACGTGTTTTCCAAAGACTCCAGAGGGCAGTGACAATTTTCTTAAAAGGTAAACCAACTTGGTGTCGCAACTATCGAAAAAGGTGGTCAACAGAGGGGTTCTGAGGGGGGTGGTTCAACCAATTGAAGGTTACAGGGGCATCCCAGAAGTCCCTAATCTTCGGGGAACGCAAAAAAATGTGGTCTTGAGACGTTGACTGTTTATTAATTTTGGTGGTTTTGATCGCTACTTGTTAGTAATTAGGGGTGTGCACCGGTCTGAGACCGGACCTGTTGGACCGGTGGACCGGAATTTGTATTTTTTTTTCAAAAAAATCTTCTTTGCTCAGGTTTAAACATATTTATAAATTCGATATATTAAAATCTAATAATTCTAAAAGCAATAATCTTAAAGGCGATAAAGATGAAGTTTTAACTTTCTAATTTTCAAAATTTTAAACTTTTTTTTAACCTTTAAACCTATTTTTACAAAAAAGAAGGAATTCCGGTCCACCGATCTAGTCCGGAAAATTCTAGGTTTGGACGGGGTCCGGTCCGGTTCTGGTCCGAATTTTGATCCTCGTCCAAAACTGCACACCCCTATTCCTGATATATCCTATGCCACAATTTCTCATTTGCACTTTTAATTTGTTCATATCTTGCTATACTTCCGCTCCTAAAACCTAGTCCCATGACCCATCATTATATTTTATCGCACTAATAATCGATTAAGATACTTAAAATGAAAATGTCGCCTAATAATTTAACATCCATCTCAAATATCAGGTTTTGGCTTATCATTCAACAAACCTATCTATAATCTTTTATTATTTTTTTTAGGGGCTTGCTAGATTCTTGTAACTTGTAAGAAATGGATTTTACATGTTACAAGACTCTTGCCACATTGGTTCGGTTTGGTTGGGTATAAAACATTTTCAGTGTTTCATGGAAAATAATTTACAATAGAAAACACAATTCCAAAATTAGTTTCCCGTTATTTGGTTCCATGTAAGAAAAATGATGAAACGAAAGGAAAATGAAAGGGACAGTAAGCAGGTAGTGAGAGGAGTGTACAAGAGAGATAAGGAAAAGGAAGGAAAATAATTTTCCCTTCATTTTGAAGGGAAAATGGTTTTCCATCATTGGGAGAACAATTTTACTCCTAGGGAAAATGGTTTTACACTCCTTTGCAAACCAAACAATGTAAAATTGAAAATAGAGGAAAACAGTTTTCCAGGAAAACGTTTTACACCCTACCAAACGGAGCCAATGTGTCACCTTACAAGCTAAGATCCAAAAGGGATACTATTTGATATGTTCTAAAATTATAGTGAGCTATGTTTGCAACTCGATGTGGACACGTTTGATGGTGGTGAGTGTTGGAATCAAGGCTTGAAAAGCCTCCTTTACTTTAAAAGTCCCACATTGCTTGTGGGAGGGAATACTCCCTTGTTTATATATTCCCTCCCTTCTTATACTTATTGAGTTGGATACTTGAGATGCTTTTGTGGTTGGTTATCATGCTTGGGCTTGGGCATGCTATCACACACGCGCCGCCCGCCCGGACCGGGCCAAAGCATGGGTTATGGGTTCTGGGAATAGAGCTGAGTTGGAGCCTATCTTTTTGGACCCGGGCTGAGTGTGTGTGTAACGGTTTATGGCAATCCCTTGATATCCTCTCACTTATGAGTTCATACACACAAATCATTCTCTTCTCCATCTTCTCTTCCCTCTCTTCTTCCTGGGTACGTGCTAATCTCCATAGCCTATTCTGTTAGTGGTGACAGTTTAGGTTGTTGTGTTAACTTTGGGGAGCTTTCCGGCCAGTGTCAATTACCACCGTTGTCGGAAATTGCTTTCAAGTCAGTGGTCTCCTACCACGGCACAACCTTGAAATCAGTTTCTTCCTTGCCATTGCAACTGTCAGTTTCTAACAGTGAGTTCTCGTTCTCATCTTTACTAGTTCCCATGATTGATCTTGGACTTCAATAAATTATTGGAATTACCATATGCTCTGTTGTGTTTATATAATTAGCTAAGTACGAGACAAAGACTTCTCGTTTGGATTGCTAGTTGCAACTTTATCGAGCTAACTGCTAACATGGGAATGAGCTGAAGAGCGTGACTGATAGCATATCATAAGTTTGGGTTTCAATTTTAAGTAAAAATTGAACTCTAAGGATAAATATGTATATAGGGTGTAACCATATAAGTTATAATAGAGATTACGCAGTTTTTAATAAGGTATTCCTATGTTGTAGCGTTTCTTATGGTTTTTTCTTTCAAGTTGAACCCTTGAACTTTCTCCATTAAAGTCAATGTTAAGGTATCCAATTATTTTCTTACTTTTAGTTATTTTATACTTACATCTGGAGGGAATTTTTTCACAAAAAGTTTACCCTACTTCTCCATTTGGTCTAACCCTTTTGAAGCCGAATAATTTCTCTCGCTTCTAATATAAGGAACTTTATAGTAAACCTGGGTGTACCATGCTCATGGAGTTATGGTACACTCAAGACTATTTTTTGCTCATTGCTCATTTGAAATTCTCCAAATGAGCAAAATACTACTCATTTCTAATCAATTTTGGTCATACGTCCAAATGAGCAAACTTTTTCAAATGGGCAAACATTTCTATTCATTTGAGAAAATGAGCAAATACTTTTGCCCAAATGAGCAAACTTTTTCGCTCATTTTCTCAAACGAGAATAAGTATTTGCTCATTTTGAAACTGCAATATTGATTTCAAATGTGAAACTAAGCTAAGTCTACCATTAATATACACTAAAACTTCAATATTTGGTTTTGCCATTCATGAACGGATGAACCCCAACCTTCTCAAATCATATTTTACAATTCATCAATTTGTTTAGCCGCGATGAGAGAGAAACAATAAAGGAGAGAGAAATTTGGAGGTTAGAAAATTGGGGGAGAAATAAATTTTCAGGTAAGAGAAATCTAAATCTAGTGTTGATTCTTAAATCATCTTTTTCATTATCTATCATTAATTTCGCCCTTGAATAATTTCGGAAACTCTAATATTGACTCTCAAATCTGATTTTAATTCTGCCGTTGATGAGATTCGGAGCTCCAATGTTGCTTTTGTCATTTATTAAATTGAATGAAGGTCACAAATTTGGAGGAGAGTGAGAAACAATGTAGGAGAAATATTTGGAGGTATGAAACAATTAAGGAGATAAATTTGGAGGTGAGAAACAATGGAAGAGAGAGAAATTTGGAGGTAAGAGAAATAATAGAGGAGAGAAAAATTGGAGGTAAGAGGAATAATGAAGAAGAAGAGAGAGAAATAAGTAATTAAAATTGAGTAAAATTTTGCTCATTTTGAAAATTTATTACATAAACCCTTGGGTGTACCATGAGCTTGGTACACCCGAGTGTACCATACATGTACTCATATAAGTCTAAAGAATGTAAGATGATTATAAACCTTCGAAAGCATGGTTTATGTGACACTCAGATTCAGTTTAAGATCATCACTACGAGATACAAATTTTGTCTTCTCATATTTCCTTTTCTCTCTATTTTATTTTCTTATTTTTGAACCTAATTCCAATTACAGCAAAAATTTGGAGTCAAAATAACACCCTCCCATGTGACTCAATAGTATTTGACAAGATTCAATTACCTCAATAATTTCCATATCCATAGCAACTTTGCATTTACACAAGAATACAAATTCACCGATGGAACAACAAAAAGCTTTAAACTCAGAAAATTTCAGAAGAAAATTCATCGATGGAACTTGTTAGCCAAATAACATTCCTAGGTGATGGTATACAAGCAAACTCTGAAGAAAAACTGGAATAAGAAGCGAATGAAGTATATGCATATTTCAATAATTATGGATTTTAACATAATCCATATAAAATTTCTATCTTTTTTTTTTTTGAAAAAAGGACTTACCTATAAATTTGCACCAAAATCATAATATATATATATATATATATATATATATATATATATATATATATATATATATATATATATATATATATATATATATATATATATATATATATATATATATATATATAGTGAGTGAAGGCATTTTATATGAGAAATGAGAAAGAACCACAACCGTCCGATTTGAAGGCATTTTAATTATCTTTTTGAGTTATTTTTGTTTTCCCTAGTTCCCTTTAGCTTGTGTGGTATTCAAGTGATTTTGACTCATTTGAACTATGAAAAATAATTAGAGCTATGTTAACATTTGTTTAAAATTATAGGAAGAACTAATTAATTAGGTTTGTAGTCATACTTTTATTGAGTTATAACAATAATAGTTTCGAGTTGTAGGAAGAACTAATTAGAGTTGTAGTAGCACTTCTTTAGAGTTATAGCAATGCTTGTTTAGAGTTATACCGAGTCTTCTATAGTTTCAAGTGATTTTGGCTCTTTTTCAGAGTTACATGAAGTAGTAATTAGAGTTACGACAGTACTTGTTTAGAGTCATATGAAGGAGTAATTAGAGTTATGACAAAAATTCTTTAGAGTCGTAGAAGATACTTACTAGTTTATGGTAGTACTTGTTTAGAGTTATAGGAAGGAGTAAATAGAGTTATGGAAAAAAATTCTTCTGAGTCGTAGAAGATACTAGTAGAGTTATATCAACTCTTGTTTAGAGTTATATGCAATGGTATTAGAGTTATGAAAATAAACACTTATGTAGAGCTATAGGAGATAATAATTAGTTTATATATAGAACATATAACTCTAACTGCTATAAATCATAAAACTCTAATCAAATGTTGGCATAACTCTAACTACTAGTTTATAGAACTCTAGTCAAATTATGTTCGCATAACTCTTAACTACTAGTTCATGTAACTCTAATCAAATGTTGGTGTAACAATAACTTTGACTTCCTATAACTCTAATTAAATCTTGGAATAACTCCGAATTCTACTTCCTAAAAATCTAATCAAATGTTTGCATAACTGTAAATTTTATTTCCTATGACTCTAATTAAATGTTGCCGTAACTCTAGATACTTGTTTATATACCTTTCAATAAATTTTGCAACTTGATAGCCTGTTATCTTAATTGGCGGGTGTTTTGTGTGCAAACACACAAAAATGTGGGTTTGACTCCTACACATGCTTTTATTATTTGATATGATTTTTTAACGGTCTTGATCAATTTTTAGGATGTAATTTCTCTCCTTACATAATGAGGTGGTAAAATAAGAAATTAATTACACTAGCTTGAGTCACAATAACAAAAGAAGTTCGACTCTACCTAAAACTTACATGAGTGCAATTGTACAGAACAATTTGTTCTATGTCTTAGGTTTCTTAACTTTTAACAAGAGTCATTTCATAACCTATGTGGAAATCGAACCCGCATCTTGTGCATAGCACAATGCTCTTCCATTTGAGCTAATAGGTTTTAGGGTGTTCGAACATGATATGCCCAAAAATGTTCCTGTTTCTAAGAATAAGCAGATTATTTCAGAAAAAGTAGATCACAAACAGTGCTCTACTTGTTTATATACCTTTAATCACGTGTAATGGTGCAATGGTTTTGAAACAAGCTCATACATGTAGCTTGAACAAAAGCAATCAAGAACATAGCACATAAACTGAGAATGTTCTAGCACATAAAACTTGCAACATTAGTGCTGAAAGAGAATGCAGTTGTATGCTTTTACTGATGTAAATTATAAGCATCAAATTTATGCCCACTAGCTGTAGAAAGGAGTATATTTCTAGTTCTCAGCAAAAAAGTTTCTAAATCAATTTTTGTTTGTGAGTTGAAACAAATTCCACTTTTACAATGCATATAGATTTAGGAATTGAATTATAAACATCAAACATAAAAGAGCTTAGTACACATAGCCACACATGACTGCCAAGAGCACTAGCAGTAATGAACGCACATTCCCAGCTACCAAAGCTAACCAGAGAAATGGAGTCAACTTCAGACATAAATGAGTCTTTTTGCATAGAACCACAAACAACAAAACATGAAACTCGAAAGCTACTCTCCCAGTCTCCCCACCCCCAGTCACCCCATTGGTAAACTAGCCCAGAGTATAAATGTTCCAGTGGAAAAACTACCAACATTCTAATGGCAGATTGAACTAACTAGTTGCGTAATTGCATAAACATGGAAGAGAAACACCACCTCGCATTCAAGATAATAATAAAGTTTAAATTTGACTAAGAAAAAGAAGGAACTGAACAATTGTTTCAATGTTGCATAGTTAACCTCACTAAACAACCAGAAAAAGACTAACAACCTAAATAAAAAAAATCAACCAGGATCAAACAAAACCAACCAATTCATTCCATATTTAACGCAATCAAACGAAAAAAGCACATGACATGTACTAATTGAACGCATTCAAAAGAGCACAAATGAGAGATTCATACAATTTGGCGATCAACAACTTTCCTTAAAAATGTGATGAAATGATATTAGAACAATGTTTAACGCTTTTCACTGCACATAAATCATACTCCCTCCGTCCCAAAATACTCTTGACACTTATCAAGGCACGTAGTTTTAGATGATAAGTTGTTGTTTGGTTATCAATTGTTATTTTATTGAAAAGTAGATGTGATAGGAGTTAGTAGTTAGTAAAAGTAGTATTATTTTATTTTAAGGAGAGAGAATGTGGGCCATGGTTAGAGTTGGTATGTAATAGGAGTGGTATTATTTTATTTGGAGGAGAGAGAGTGTTGGCCAATGTTTAAAAGGTAGAAGGATTAAAATAATAGTGGGTCATATCCAAAAATAGAAGTGTAAAGAGTATTTTGGGACAGATGAAAATGAAAAGTGTAAAGAGTATTATGGGACGGAGGGAGTATTAAGCAAATGTAAATCATATTTAACCACAACAACTGAAATTCAAAAACCCTAGATCTCAATCGATTGAAAAAAAAAACGAATAGTGCCCAAAAAAAGCTGGAAGTGAAGAGATAGGAAGAGAAATACTTGGTTTCTGAAGTTTGTCATTCTCGAATTTGGAGATGGAGGAGTGAACCGTCTCCATAGCAAGAGCGAATCGGTGCTGAAAAGTGAAAACCAAATAAGCGTGAGAAATTTAAGGAGAGAGATTCGTGAATATTTTGGGAATTTTCTTTCAAATTTTACATTTTAATCTGGACCATTAAACGAGCAATTATTTAAGGGTTGGGATCTGTTCTCATAACTCACATAAAACCCCCTTCTCACGTGAACTCATTTCTATATATACTAGTTGTTAGTAGCAACAATAACGGCGGACAACTAAATAGTAAACATTAGCATAATCGGATAAGAGAAAACGATAAAGCGCGCCTATGTAAACATGATCAGATTTTTGAAACAAAGAGATTCAAACATTAAAGTTGATAAGGTTGAGGTTTAAAATCCATCACCTACATAAACATTTACAAACCAGAGAATCGTTTTTCATCTCCTCCTCTTCTCCTACATTTAATTGTTCTATTGTTTGCCTAAAAAAAGAACTTGTACTTACACATAGCAACTGCATACACACCTCCATACTAATGTAAGAGTTGCACATCTATCTGTATAGTCCCAAAAAAACAAAATTCATGAGTTCTTGCGTCGTGGTCAGCATGAAGGATGGAGATGTTGATGATCCTGCGTTCTTCTCTGTAACAGTTACTGGGGGTAGTTCTTGAGCTACAAGAAGACGGGGAAAATTAGAAAGAAGAAATGGCCGAGGAAGTAGAACAACTCGAAGCGATTATTAAAAGGCAGAAATGTAAATTAACAATAGCACAAAGAAGGTTAATTGTGGAAAACTTGCTTGTAACTAAGAATGATGGACTAATGTAATGCATCCTTTCTTGTTAATGGAAATTAAGTTTATTTGGTTCATTGGAGAGCTTATAGTTGCAATTGTTTCTTAGTAGTATCTACTGTGATGTTGTGCAATACCTAATTGTTTCATTCTTCATGGAGTAAAGGAAAAAATAAATAAAAATATAAAACACAATGTTCCCTTACCCATTGAGTTAGACGTAAACATAAGATTTGAATTTTAAGGCAAATCTAAAGCTTAATAAGTTTGGCATAAGCATACTTAAAAACTTCATCAGCAAAGAGGTTCTGCACAAGTTAGAGCAACATTCCAAAGTTAACTACAAACTTTCCATCGCTTAGTACACGCCTGGACTTTTATTTAGGCATTACCTTGACTATGTATAAGTTTTTTTATTAGTATAGGTTTTATGTGTATAATAGTGTTTATGTTGACTGTTGGCTTGGTTTCAAGTTTTCATTGATTGTTTTGTGTGTAAAATTCATCCTAATTTATTTGCATGATCTATTTTCAACATGTAGACACTATCACATATTCACGAGTTCTTGAAAATTTACTACATCACTATAAGGCCAGAAACATATATGCAATAGTATGTACATGTTAAAAATAGAGAAGAGGTAAAGAGGTCGTCAAAGTTCTCCAGTGTTTATTTATGTTTGTAGGCTCTTGATCATAATTTTCATAAGCTCCATTCGCAGACATTATTGTAGCTCATAATGTATGTGAGACAGTTAATTTATTTCCATGATTTAGCTAGGGAAGTTTGAAATTGAGAAGAGGTGGTTGTAAAGAGGCTGTCAAAGTTCTCTTGACAATGTTTCTTTTTTCATTGGTAACATAACCTCTGTATATTTCTTTTCAGATTGGAGTACAAGAAATGCTAGCTTGATTATTTTTACCAGGTAATTTCAAAGAAGCCTATGAACAAATCAGTAGAACTCAAATTTGAGGCACATTCAACTCTTTTCAACTATAACTTTGCCGGAAAGGAAAATACATGAGCTTTCTTACTCTCATCTTCCTAAACACGCATAGCCCTGATGTGTCGTATTTTTATATACATTTTAGGTGCATTTAGGTTGCATTCTAGGAGCATTTAGATGCATTGTAGTTCATAATTGCATACTATTACTTAATCTGCGAAATATTACTCCTCTTGTGCGTTTTTGGTATTATTTGATGAATTTCAGGTATTGAGAACATAATTGGAGTATTGTTGGACAAGTTTGAGTACTTAGGAGCAATTGGAAGCAAGCTACATTGATAAGGATCATTATGAACATCTTTGAGTGCAATTTGGAGCTAAAATAAAGTTGGAATTTAATATAAGAATTGTGGAAATTGAGCCATGCCTACTCTTTTGTCCATAACTTTTGACTCGATTATGATAATTGATTGATTCCAGCGGTATTGGAAAGTAGGCTTGAAGAGCTTTCCAACGATAGGTTACACGGCCCAAGGCGAGTTGTATTCTGAGAGATATGGGCTTCACAAGTTGGCCCAGTCTGCCAGGAACTTCTTACGCGCACGCGATTTTGATAATTTCGGCCATTTAATGATTTATTTGGTTTCCTTATCTTGTAATTTTGGTTCCCTACTAGTATTAGGACTTATAAGTGTATATTAGAGGATTTCTAATTAGGTTAGAGGATCTATCATCTATTACTCACTTTTCAATATCACGTTATTTGGTTTCTCTAGTTTTCTCTCTAGTTTTGTGCCCTAGTTTGTTTCTATTGCTACTTTGGAGATTCAAGATTCAAGCTTTCATATTCATCTTCAATTCAATAAGTCTTATTCTCTTCTCTCTTCTCTTTATTATATTTTAATCATGTTTTCTATTATGATTATTGCTCTATTTGCCATGATTAGTGAGTAGTCTTTTTATCTAAGATTGAGTTGAGCCATAATATGGATTGATCTTATGGTTTTTCTCTAATTCCCATGTTATTGAGTTATATGTTTAGGGTTTAATGAGATTGTTCTTATTGTCAATTTTACATCTTGATTCAGCCCTAATTTATATTATCAACGAAAGTTGGAGTTGAGATTAGGAATATTTGTTTGATGTTAAATTGTTATTTTATTAATTGAGTTCATCAACGAAAGTTGGGTCTTAATTTAGATAATCTTGTTATTGATTTGAATTCTCCCATGAAAATAGGTGAGAACTAGAATTGGGAATTATTTGACATTGGTTCTTAATGCTTGTGTGTAAGCCATGAAAATAGGAGACATACATGTTAGTTAGGCCTTTTGCTATCACGAAAGTGAGCTCTAGGTATTGAGGAATGACCGAGTATTTAGTTTCGGTTCGCAGCTGTGTTTTATTACTGAGTCATAAGGGAATGTCAATCTCGCCTAAGCTATGATATATTGAATAACTGGGATGTGAGTTATATTTTGATCAATTCATATTAGTGGTGATACTTAATCTTAGTGTTTTAATTGTCATACTTTGTTATTAGTTTATAGATTCTTCTGGATATTTGGAATGTGTAGCTATTTCATAGTCTAGAGTCAACTAGTGTTTAATCTTGCACCTCCCTGAGTTCGACCCGTATGTGCTACGACACCGTACACTTGCGGTATTAAAATAAAACCCTAACAAGTTTTTGGCGCCGTTGCCGGGGAGGTAACGGATTAGAATTAGTCTGATTATAGATTTAATAGACTACATTGTGTATATTTTTATTTTTCGTTTGTAAATAACTCTTTTTTCTACTTTTGTAAAGATCTTCTTTTTCACTATTCATGGAGTCATATTATCACTATAATGGGGACGATTCTATTGATAGGGCCAATGGTTATAATTATATGGAATCTCATGTTTCTCTCTTTGATACATCGTGTCAATATACTTCCAATTTTTGCATGAATTCTAATCAATTACCTGATATGTGTTGTGATCCCCATATACATGCTAGTAATTCTAGAGCAATTTTCTATTTTCCTCAATATGAAAATGAATTGTTTTGGAAATACTATCGTAGACTTGGAGACTTTATTGGTCCTAATCACGAATATGAACAATGGGATATGTGTCAAGTGGTTTATGAGGGTTTAAATGATGAAAGTAGAGCGGTGTTTGAGTCTATGTCTAATGGACAATTTCTATCCCAATCCCCTGCTTATTGTTGGAATCTAATCGAGTGGTTGGCTAAGAATAATTATGAGTGGGATATGTCATTATCTCGCTAGACCAGGTCCAGAAAATTCCTCCACTCTTTCACCTCAAAGCTACATTACAACACCTCCATATAGTTCTAATTGTCACTCTACTTTTCATGATATTCCTTTATGTGATGTGACATTAGTAAATGATTTTGACCCCTCTCCCCAATATGATTGTCAATCTGCTCGGAGTTATAGTTTCCACCCATATATTTATGATGATGATGATGATGATGAGGGTTGGAAAGAACTTGAAAATTATGGGGATGATTATCAAATCACGGGGAAGATCGATGTAAAGGATGTTTTGAGTGAGGAACAACCCTTGATTGAAAATCCTTCATTGGAGAAGTCTATAGATGAGAGTGAAGTTATTCATGAGTCTTTGTCGGTTCCACCAATTGTTTTTGAGTCTCATGTTCCTTTCTCTCAAAAACTTGACCTTATTCCTTCTTCCCCTATATTATACCCCCCATCGTTCTCTATTTCCCCCAATATGATGACTCTTATGACCATATAATTGATGTACAGTTAGTGTTTATCTCTCCTTTTGAGTCTTTTAAAACGACTAACGACTTTTCCTTTTCTTACTCTTGTAAAAATCACTTCTCCTTTGATTTTTCTTTGTCTAGGTTTAATAGATTTTTAGGACTAGTGTATTTCCTCTTTCCTTTTCGCTCTTACATAATAAGCTCTGAGATGTTTGCAGGGACATACGATAAGCTTCTTAGAGCGTTGAAGTGTTATGCATTAGTCTACTGATTTTACATGGTCGTGCGAGACCTTTATAAATTTGCGCTTTTCGGGAGGCAACCCGAGTGTACCCCGTTTTTTTCATTTTCTTTGATTTTTCCTTTTTGTGTGATTTTAATTACATTGATGTTTTTGTGTTTGTTTTTGGTGTGTTTATAGGTTTATCAAAAAAAAAAAAAAACAAAAAAAAGAAATTGTTCGTAGAAAATAAGCTGGAAGACGACCTTCAAAAACACGAGTCGCGGCACAATGCCTCAGCTCGCGGACAAATGCCGAGAGCATACCGCGACTCGCCGCAAATACCACGACTCGCGGTAAATACCGCGACTCGCGGCATTAAACGCGACCTGCGTTATTGGAGATTGAAAATTTTCAAACATCATCGTCATCATCACTGCTCATTTCACTCCTAATATCATCTAGCCTCCATCTTGCAACAACCAAGCGCACCACCACCATCACATCACATGTTTCCACATTACACTGCTTCATACCGGACTGTGAACCCACAACACCACCGTTTCACCGCCCTCCCTGCCGCGCACCAACAACCACCCCCTCCCCTGTTTCCTCTCCTCGTTTTTCTCCTCCCCTCCAGCTCTTTTCACTCCAACCAGCGCACACACCACTCACCAGCGTCGTTTCCGACCACCCACAACATCACCGCATCCCTGCGCGTCACCATATCACCGCCCAGTCACCAGCGCAGCCTCCCTCTCACTCCCGTTTCTTTCTCGCGCCCAGCACCGGCATTCATCGCCCCTCTGGTTCTCCGCCCACCCGCAATCCTCTGGATTCCCGCCGCTGTTGTGCACTCCACCGAACCTCCTCTTCGTTGTTCCTCTTCGTTCTGCTCTCTCGTTCTCCTTTCTCCTTTTTCATCTTATTTCTCTTTTTCTTTCTATTTTTGTATACTGATTCTCTATTTCTCTTTTTCTTTTCTTTTCTTTTCTTTTCTTTCTCCTTTTTTTTATTATTACTTTTACTTTTGACCACCTAATTTCATTATCTTTTCCTTTTTCTCTAATTTTTCTAATTGATGGTTGTTATAGGATTCGTACAAGTTGGCTACAAATTGATTCAAGTTGGTCTTCAAGAAGCATAACAATGTTGATTTTGGCGCTTATTCACCTCTTTTTCCCATTAGATTGGGTAGTAAGCTTCTTTACTCTATATTGTTCGTACTCTTGATCAGATTTTCTCTGTTTTTGCTTGGATTTTTGTTTGTGACGCCATACTTGTTTTCTTGTGACTCTATTAATTAACTCCTTTCACTGTTGGGAATTGTGTGTGGCGATAGTGGTGGATTGTGGTGTTTGCAGGAGTGATTCGGTGATTCAGTGATTCGGTGATTAATGGATTTCATTAGTGTTTCTTCTCTAATCTTGTTTATTGCAGTGAGGACACTGCAAATTTTAGCTTGGGGGAGGACTATTCTATCATTTACTGCTTTTTAGTGTAGTTTTTACTGCTTTCTTAGGTTGTTGCACGGTTTGTACTGCTCATTAGGAGTGGGAGTTTACGTGTAACCAAAAAAATTGTACTGCTTTCTTAGTTGCATCAGCATATTAGATTTCATCTCATCTTAGTTGCATCTATGGGACTATTGCTAGCACTATTTGAGAACCTTGTTGATATCCTTACTACGGTCTTAAGCGTAATCCATCTCATTCATGATTCTTCATAGCATAATTGTATTGCGATTGATTGCTTGTGGTAAGATTGGTTGATCTCTCTCTGGCTTGATTTAACCTTACTGTTTAGACATCTTTACCCACGTGAGCTTTTGTGCCTATAAACTGACGTATCTGTGTCAGTTATGTTCTTTCATGTGTGATTAGTTCCTTATTTGTTGCATGGATCTTGACTTTGACTTGGTACTCTTTGACACTTGACTTTATAAGCATTTGGATATGATTGAGGCATTCTTTGCATTGTTCTGAGCTTCCAGAAATATTTTCTTTTCATATATATTATCCTTTCTCTAGCCCCGCCGAGCCTTTTCTGACTTTGTTCTGAATTAATACCTACACTACAAGCCTCTAGCCTTTTATGATTTCTCTACCCAAGCCTTGGTAAGTGGAGTAGCATTAAAAGTTTATGTTTTGAGCTTGTATTTGTGGTTTTGCGGTGATTATTGGAAGAAAAGATGTGAAGGAAGTTGCTTGAAATAGTGTGGAAGTATAAAATGAAAAGAATGATGAAGAAGTTGTGAAAAATAATTTTGAAAAAAAATGATGAAAAAAATTGAATAAAAGTTGAATGAAATTTGTTGGAGTTGATAAAGATGGGTACTCTCTTGATTTAATGGTAATGTGTTGTTGAACTTCTAGTAGAAGTTTTTGTGACGTTTGCATCTAATGGCCATAGATGTTAAGTGTTGTTTTCTCCACTAGTTGGCTTTTAGCACCACATTTCCAAATACATTTCCTACCCATAGCCTCAGCCCCATTACAACCCTTGAAAGTCCTCGTGATCTTTTTGCATTGTAATTTCGAGTGGAAAGTGAGTCGATAGTCAAAGTTAAAGAGTAAATGTTTCATTTGAGTCGACATGGTTTAGGTTGAGTGACATTGATTATGCCATAAACACATGAGAGTATGAGTGCACATGACTAAAGTGAGGTCTCTCAGGTTTGGTTAAGTCTAGCTTGGGGGAGATGGTATGTGGTATGCTAGGAGAGTTGATTGCATTACATGACGTGCTATGCGGCTTTGCTTGAGAATGTTTCGATGCTTGGTTCGTGTAGTAATTACATCTCTCGTGTTCTAAATTGTGTGCTTTGCCCTATCGTAGTCCCATATTGTAGGTTGTCTTTCTTTTCCAATGTCTATGTCTAATTGCTTGAGGACAAGCAATGGTTTAGCTTGGGGGAGTTTGATGTGTCGTATTTTTATATACATTTTAGGTGCATTTAGGTTGCATTCTAGGAGCATTTAGATGCATTGTAGTTCATAATTGCATACTATTACTTAATCTGCGAAATATTACTCCTCTTGTGCGTTTTTGGTATTATTTGATGAATTTCAGGTATTGAGAACATAATTGGAGTATTGTTGGACAAGTTTGAGTACTTAGGAGCAATTGGAAGCAAGCTACATTGATAAGGATCATTATGAACATCTTTGAGTGCAATTTGGAGCTAAAATAAAGTTGGAATTTAATATAAGAATTGTGGAAATTGAGCCATGCCTACTCTTTTGTCCATAACTTTTGACTCGATTATGATAATTGATTGATTCCAGCGGTATTGGAAAGTAGGCTTGAAGAGATTTCCAACGATAGGTTACACGGCCCAAGGCGAGTTGTATTCTGAGAGATATGGGCTTCACAAGTTGGCCCAGTCTGCCAGGAACTTCTTACGCGCATGCGATTTTGATAATTTCGGCCATTTAATGATTTATTTGGTTTCCTTATCTTGTAATTTTGGTTCCCTACTAGTATTAGGACTTATAAGTGTATATTAGAGGATTTCTAATTAGGTTAGAGGATCTATCATCTATTACTCACTTTTCAATATCACGTTATTTGGTTTCTCTAGTTTTCTCTCTAGTTTTGTGCCCTAGTTTGTTTCTATTGCTACTTTGGAGATTCAAGATTCAAGCTTTCATATTCATCTTCAATTCAATAAGTCTTATTCTCTTCTCTCTTCTCTTTATTATATTTTAATCATGTTTTCTATTATGATTATTGCTCTATTTGCCATGATTAGTGAGTAGTCTTTTTATCTAAGATTGAGTTGAGCCATAATATGGATTGATCTTATGGTTTTTCTCTAATTCCCATGTTATTGAGTTATATGTTTAGGGTTTAATGAGATTGTTCTTATTGTCAATTTTACATCTTGATTCAGCCCTAATTTATATTATCAACGAAAGTTGGAGTTGAGATTAGGAATATTTGTTTGATGTTAAATTGTTATTTTATTAATTGAGTTCATCAACGAAAGTTGGGTCTTAATTTAGATAATCTTGTTATTGATTTGAATTCTCCCATGAAAATAGGTGAGAACTAGAATTGGGAATTATTTGACATTGGTTCTTAATGCTTGTGTGTAAGCCATGAAAATAGGAGACATACATGTTAGTTAGGCCTTTTGCTATCACGAAAGTGAGCTCTAGGTATTGAGGAATGACCGAGTATTTAGTTTCGGTTCGCAGCTGTGTTTTATTACTGAGTCATAAGGGAATGTCAATCTCGCCTAAGCTATGATATATTGAATAACTGGGATGTGAGTTATATTTTGATCAATTCATATTAGTGGTGATACTTAATCTTAGTGTTTTAATTGTCATACTTTGTTATTAGTTTATAGATTCTTCTGGATATTTGGAATGTGTAGCTATTTCATAGTCTAGAGTCAACTAGTGTTTAATCTTGCACCTCCCTGAGTTCGACCCGTATGTGCTACGACACCGTACACTTGCGGTATTAAAATAAAACCCTAACAAGCCCTGTCTCCCACATGGTGAATATGAAAAGGTCCATCCCAAAGGAAAAGGAGAGACGACAATTTTGGCGAACTCCCTTAGCAATGATGCTGCATTTACTGGGATAGGTACTCTCAAAATAAAGGCTTTCCTCTGTACTTCCCCACACCACTTTTGATATTACTCTGGAGTTAGTGAAACTACCTAGTGGTATAACCGGTATCAGGGAATTCTAAACTAAGAGATAAAAAGTTGAAAGAGGGTAATCAACAACGGTTTATTTTGGCACTATATCTTAGAAGGACCCCTGATTCAGCAAGAATTTAGCAATTAACAATAAAAGATAGGATATTCAGCATTGCCACAAGGCAATAAGACACTTCATTTCATTCTTATAGCAGCTCACCCAGCAATGCAGCAATAAATTTGCCCTATCAGCCCAAAAACCTAACCAAGATTCACCAACATAAAAACCAATTCTTTTACTTTTCATAACAACAATTTGGAGTAAGAAAATGGAATTAATCACAAAACAACCAAATTTAATTGATGAACACATAAAAAATCAAAAATTTAAACAAATATAAGCACATAGAGTAAAGTAAAAGACAAGAGGAAGATATTAAAACCTCATGGACTCCTCTGAGTTCCTTTGCACAATAATAGGAAGGCATGATAATCAGGATCCAAGTCATCCCCTTCACGACAGGGACTCAGAGGAATCTTAGGACCATCGTCATCATAGTCTTCCTCATAGTCTTCATAGACCTTAAAAAGGCGAAGCTTTCCATCAGCATCCTCGCAGAACATGTCATGGCATTTCCCCTCATCTGCAAATTTAGGTTCTCTGATATACATCCCCTCCCAAGGCAAGCCCATGTCTTCATCCGAATTACCATCAATCTCCACCGTCACCTCATAAACTTTTTCATTTCCCTTCCTTTTGGGTGCAGAGCTCTCATTGGAACCCAACGCCCTCAATCCGCAGACAATTGGTGGTCTGGTCATGGGGGGTGGCATAAGTTTCTCTCCCTTTTCCTCAGTGTTAGGCTCACTAATCTTTACCCCCTTTCCCTTAGTTTTTTGAACAGAAACCCTAGTTGTAGCTTTAGGTTTATGGGACTTACAAGGAGGGGTGTTAAACACTTCCTCGGCCATTTTCATCACTTTTTGCAAGGCTTTGAAGGAGTCTTTGCTCAATAAACTGGATGCTTCACTGGAGTAAAACATCTTCCAAGCATAAGGACTCCCATCCGAAATAGAATTCGGCCAGATTTCTGCAAGGAAGGCTCTCCTCCTTCGTTTTTTGCAGCAAAGGCTGCGTCCTTTAGTAGTTGAGTGGTGATCATTGTTCCCTTTTGGTGAAAAGATGAGGGGATGGAAGAATTTAAATAGAGAGAAGAAGATGACCACAGAGAGGGAAAAGATTACGAGAGTAAAGAGCAAAGATGAACTTCCCTATAAATGTGGTAGTAAATCAGCAAAAGAGAACAATTGGAACTACAAAAGGCAAGGGAACACAAACAAGAACTTTTCCAAAGCATGTTAGATGAGACAAAAAAAGCAATATGTACTCTCCGTAACATCCCATAGTGGCAGATCTATACTTTATCCTAAAGTTATGCAAGGAAACCATTAGATGCTTTTATGAAGATAACATAAATACCAACTATTACATGCTCTTTTACAGGAGGTTTGAGATCAGCAACAAACACTTTCAGCAGGTTACTTTAGTGAGCAAACAGTAAAAAAAAGGAAAAGCTTGCATTTAAAGGCTGTTTTTTTACAGATCCAAGGGAAGATATCTAAAGGGTTGCTTGTCAACTATAGTAGGAACACACGTTTTATGAAGATAACAAAGGGAAGATATAAGAAAATATTAGCAGCAAATTGTCTCCATGTCATTCAAAGTGTGCACACTGAACCACAAAGGGACTCTGACTTTTTTTTTTTAAGCATTCACATCTATCTTCTACCACGTTTAGCAATTACATCAATGTAACCATGAGATCTTGCCTATATTTGACACCACATTAACTAATTTTATTAATGTAGTAGAACATATCTTCTACATAGAAAAAAAAACAAAAGCATGAAACATTTTTAGAATAATGTAAGCACCCTACCTTATGAATTTCTTGCTTGTTAGAGCAAAAAACAAATGAGGAAGGTGAATAAAATAGTACAAGAACCAAAGTGCTATATAGTAAACCACAAATGTTTGAGGATTTTAGTAGGCTAACAAAGGTTGTGACCTGAGCATTATAATATAAGACCATAATATTAGGACATCATGGTAGGGGGGCTATGAGCCAACAAGTTGCAGGCATTACAAGGAATATCAACAGTAAATACAATAGCTATGTGGTACTCTCTCACATAGCATAAAGGGGGGAGAGGAAAAGGGGAACAGTAACAGTACTTGCACATAATTGACTGTGCACCAACTTCTCAGAAAATTGAGGATTATAAAATAGCAAAGCAAGTTAGGCATTAAGCTATACAAGCACAAGTAGTGGTATTAGGATGTAAAGGACCTAATATCAAATTAAGGAGGTAACTAAGCAATGTCAATACAACATCACAACAGGAATCATAGAAACTACCTCCTAATTACGGCAGATGGTAATACATAATAACTAATTAGTAAGCAAGAAAAAACAACTTAAATCAGGCGAGACCTATGGCCACCACAAATGCAAGAAAAACGCTATTGAGAACCAGCACGGGAGTGCAGAATTGCAAGAGATAATGGATGTAAATTACACGAAAATAACTCAGGCACTCCATTCAATAATAAGAAAGCTGTAATAACTCATGCACTCCATTCAATAATAAGAAAGCTGTAATGAAAAAAAAAACGGCCATTAAAAAGAAACTTTAGAAGGCTGGGGAAATGCAGCCTCTTTGCTCAGCCATCTGAAAGGTACGAGAAGATGGACCGCAATTCCGCAAGGCACACTCCTGTAGCTGAAGCTTATTGAACATCTTCCTTCCCCATCCACTGCGTCCTCTTAATTGCACTTATGAGTACCCAATTTTGTGAGAAAATAATTCGAGTTAGTTAGGGTTAAGGGATGTTGCCAGAAGAGAGAGCAATTGTATAATTGTTTGGAAGATGGAGGAGAATGAAGGTGGGAGAAGAGTAGGCGTGAATTGCCGCCAATTTCAGTCACGCGTCTAACAAAGGCAACAAATTTTCCGGAAAAAAAAAACACGTGGCAAATGGATGGCAGGGAGATAGTTCTATGAACAGCGGAGGGCAGAACCGTCACAGCACTATTACTAAGGAATAGTAACAAAACTCCTTGCTTTTTAATGGGTATACATACATACATATATATATTGGAATGGGATCTTGTGAAAACATCCCTAAAGCTGAAAACTGAAAACAGAAGATCTGGGCCATTGAAATTATATCCAATGGCTGTGATCAAATTCACAAGATTTGGGCCAATTACATTATCTCCTCCAGGAGCCCCATTCTCTCTTTTCAAACCATGACACAAACCCCAACTTCACAATTTTCATTCTTTCTCTTCTGGCTAATTCATCAGACAACAATTCAACAATGGAGAATATCCATTTTCTCTTTCCTCTCACCATTTATCTCTGAGTTACACTGAGATTCTAACAGCTGCAAAAATGGATGTCTCAGGCGTCGATTTTGCTTAGAAAATCGCGATTTCTCTTCAGCACAACTTCTCAGCCTTCGTCTCCCCGGATTCCTCGAATCTCGCTCCCAAAACGATGTAGATGTCTCCTTTCTTCATCCTATTCGCCACGACGCCATGTCCAAGCTGCTGTCGCTCGCCGCCGTCAACTAGCTCATGATTCTGACCGGTGATTCTCTCTCTTTATTGGTCGCTTTTCTGTTATTTGTACTTTCTTTTGAATGATGAAACTTGAAACAATATGTTGTTGTCTGATAATTTCAAGGAAACTTCATATTGATGTTGATTGTTGATTAGAGGAACTTTCTGGTGCTAATTCTAGCTCAGTTTTGTTGATGATGATGATTGATTCTATTTAAGAGATTGGCTAAGTTATGGAGCTGCAATTTGAACTGATTATTTCTCGCATTTTTATGAAAGTTGAGAGAGAAAGAGAAAAAGGAAGAAGATGAAGGTGGGGGAAATATCAAGACTTAAAGTTACTCTAATATTAGTCAAAGTTACTGTTATAATACTCAAAGCTACCCTAAAAAAAATGAAAGTTCATCTTAACATAATAAAGTTACCCTAAAAGTGGTAAAAGTTACTCTTATAATATATAAAGTTGCCCTTGGAATATATAAAGTTATCCTTAATATAATTTAGTTACCCCAAAACTGGTAAAAGTTACCCTTAAAATATATAAACTTGCCCTTGGAATATATAAAGTTTTCCTTAATATAAGCTAGTTACCCTAAAACTGGTAAAAGTTACCCTGTTTTTATTTTTCAGATTAAGAGTTGTTTTCAGCGGATCCCACCCCTAGACGGATCCGTGGGTCTGTGACGATGGAGAAAATACTGGTTTCCATGCTGGTTTCCAGACTTAAAAAAAAAAAAAAAAAAAAGGATAAGGCCAAGGATCTGGGGAATTTTAATAAGTAAATTTAAAACTTAAAACAGAAAGCATAAAGTAAAGTAAGGCGGTTGAACCGACCATTGGTTTTACAGATAAGACTTACAGAGAGTCTTGAATGAAACTAAAACTTAAAGAGTGTTACAATTTTATGTGAGAGAAAGAGAGGGAGAGAGAGAGATTTTTAGAGGAGCTTGTATTGCTGTGTTATGCTCTGCCTTGAACTGAAGGAGAAACCTCAATTTATAGGCAGGGATGAGTAATGCTGTCATGTAATGCTGTTGATGAACAATCTGTCTTCTGCTTTACACTGTTCACTGTTTTGTCTTTTGATGCTTTTACTGTTGATGAATAGTAATGCTTTACACTGTTTGACTGCTTTTGACTTTTTGCTGTTGATGCAGAATTTTGTCCGTTGTTGCGGTGTCTTTGATGAAGCTTGGAGATAGTGAAATAATCATTTTTTTTTAAAGTCTGGAAACTAGCATCTTCTTCATCATCACTGAGGTGGATGGAGGAGTCTGCTGTTGATTCATGTTCCGAAGTAATAGAAGATTCAGACATACTATTAGCTAGCTGTCGTAGGATCCGAGCATAATCTTCCGGGGTTTTAGCTGATGCAAGCAAAGAATTTGCCTGTGATTTTCGGGCAAGAAACTGAGATTGTTCCGGCCCTGTAGTCATTGTACCTGTGTTACAGTTTTTCTTCAACCGTGCTTTGATGGCTGGTTCAAGAATAGACGGTGGAGTATTGAAGTTCGACCACCATCTGATTTTAAATTTTCTTTGGAGGACCACGCCCCCTTGTTCCTGGTTTATATCGAGGAACCATTGACAAACCCAAGGAAGATAAAACTTCATTGAAAACAAACATAGGGCGGGAAAACGTCTTTCTATATCTGAAGGATTGTACTGGGTTCGAAAGGTATCATAACTTTTTGTAATGTCAGGGTGAAGGATTTCACTAGAAGAGCCGTAGAACTTCCACCATTGGGCAAACCAAGATGGCAATTTTTCTGGCTGTATCGTTTTAGTGTTAAAGTAGATAAGCCATGAATGAGATAGCCTATTATTTTGTATTTGAAAAGTGGAGAACCACGCCTGTTGGTAATCCCAATAATTAAAGGTTTTACAATGTGGGAAAGTGTTATTGAAGCTAATGGGGAAGGCTTTGTGTTTCGACAGGTCTTGATTCCAGTCTTGAGGACTAAGAACCTTTAGAATTTTAATGGTTGAATAAGAGGGCTCAACTTGCTCATTTTTATAAAAGAAATGTTTGAATTCAGCGGAGCCGGTAACCTCAAGGATTGTCTGGTAGTATTCTGCAGTTTTAGTACGGTCCCAAGGCTTATAGAACCAGTTTTTCCCAAAGATTTTTTGTATGGAGATATAAGGATCTTTATCATGATATCCTTGTTCAATTGTTATGATATTCTGTGAGGCAGTTTTAACAAAATATTCTGAAGTCTCGTTTTTCTTAGGCTGTGCAAGCACAACTTGAGAGCTATCAGTTTTATAAAGCTGTTTTTGAGGAAGGGTTTTTTGGGAAGATTCTCCTTCCTCGGGTTTTGAAATGATACTAATATTTTTTCCCGTAGGGACTTTACCTTCCGTTGCTGCTTTGCTTGTGCTTCCTTGGTTTTGCATAGAGCTTTGGAAAGCTTGGATAAGCTGGGGGTGTTTTAGGATGGACGAAGGATGCTCAGAGATGGAAAGAAGCCATTCCTGAACTTCCTGTGTTCTATCAATAGAAGAGGTTTCACTCTCATTATTCTGAACTGCATCGTACCAAGTCTTAATGGGTTTTTGTGGTTTTTTCTGGAGGAGGTCGGGACTTCTCTTTATCTTTTGTCTTTCTAGGCATTTCTGTAAGAAATTCACGGGTTAAGAAGTCAGGGATAGAATTCTCTTCTCCTTTTATATGCTCAATATCAAATTCAAAAATGCTTAAGATAGACTGCCATCTAGCAAAAACATGTTTTACAGCAATATTTTGGACATCCTTTTTTAAAACAGCTTTTGCAGCTTGACAATCAACACGTAATAAGAATTTTTTATTTAGTAAATCAGATTGGAATTTTGTAATACAGAGAACAATGGATAAAACTTCCTGCTTTATAGTAGAGTATTTTAGCTGGGTATCATTCCAATGTCCAGAGGTGAATCTGATAATGTGTTCCTTACCATTGTCAACCTGTTTTAGGATACCTCCATAACCCTTGTCACTGGCGTCTGTCTCAACAATTTTAGGTAGGTCAGGGTTTGCTAAACTAAGGCAAGGGATTTCTAAGACACGAGTTTTTATAGTCTTAACGCACTGGGTATGGAGATCGGACCAAGGCGGTGGGTTTTTCTTTAGTCTATCATGGAGAGGTTTCGCATTCGCGAGAGATTTGGATAAAAGTCTAAGACATAGTTTAAACTACCAAGAAACCTCTCGTAGTTGAGTTTTGTCCAAGATTTTATCAGGAAACATACTAGTGAATTGGAGAGACCTATCAATAGGGGTAATAGTGCCACATGACACAATCTGGCCTAGGAATCTAATTTCAGTTTGAAATAAGGAAATCTTTTTTGCTGAAATAACAAGACCATTCTTTTTAATTAGATAGAAAAAAGTCTTGAGGTTTTTAAAGTGCAGATCAATCGTGCTTGAGTAAACTAGCATGTCATCAATGTAAACAATGCAAAAGTCTGAATAGGGGTTGAAGATATCGTTCATAATCCTCTGGTATTCAGAGGGAGCATTCTTAAGGCCGAAAGGCATAACATTCCATTCATATTGGCCAAAAGGAACAGTAAAGGCCGTTTTATAACGATGTTGTGGCTTGATCTGTATTTGCCAGAAACCTGACTTCATATCGAATTTTGAGAAGATATAGGCATGGTGTAATTTTTGCATCAGATCTTTTTTATTGGGTATTGGGTAACGGATCCAACGAAGGGCATCGTTAAGAGGCTTGTAATTTATGACTAGCCTAGGCGTGCCACGTTCAATCTCAGAGGCTTTATTGACGTAAAATGCCGCACAGCTCCAAGGGGAACGGGATTTGGAAATTAAGCCTTTGCTTTCGAGAAATCTAATTTCTTCTCGACAATGGCGTTCTAAGTCAGCATTCATTTGGGTTGGTCGAGCTTTGGTAGGGATATTTTTTTCATCAAAATCAGGCTCATAAGGTAAGTCGACCATGTGTTGCTTTCTATTCCGAAGGCATTGGGGCGCTCGAGCAAACTTCGCTTTCGAGGAGATTTTGGAAGTCGATTATCCGAGTTTTTAGAATACTACTTTGTTATTGTTCCTCAATTTTTTGTAAATGGATTTTCTGTTTTAGATCATGCACGTCACTCTGTTTTCGATTGATAAGAGAGTTTATCTCACTGTTATAAATGGAGCTTGCCTTTATAATGTTGAGATTTCTAGTCTTGGGTTTTTCTAAGAAACGGAAGTCAAGCTTTTTATTTTTAGTTTTGAAGGATATTCCATCATAATTGACACTGTAAGGAGTTATGAGATTTATGAAGGGTGTTTCCAAGATTACTGAATGGTGCATATATGTAACGAGGACAAAATGGCTTTTTAGAGAGAGGCCTTGATTCAAAATGTTGGCATCTGTTTTTCCCTCTATATGCATTTTGGTGTTGTTAGCAGAACTAAGTTTTTCCAAGGTTTTTTGGTGAAAGCGTTTTGGGACAAGACTGGATTTAATGCAATTTAAATCTGCTCCGGTATCGAACAAAGCTATAGTATTGATTTTGAAGTCACTGGAGAACTCAAGTGTGATTTTTATGTAATACTTCCTAGAACTGATTTCTTTTAAAACAAAAAGGAAATCATCTGGGACTTTTGGGATATCGTCAGGATCACTTTCACTAGGGATATCCCGGGACTATATGAGAAGACGAAGGTTGAATAATGGCTGAGTCTTGTTGTTGCTTGGTCTTAAGGTCTTTTATATCGGTTTTAATGGATTTTACTTCAGCCTGAAGGTCCTGTATGGTTCTTTCTGGCTTCTTTCTAGTGCTTCTCTTTTCTAAAATAGAAGTGAGGTTGTAAGGTTCAGTGCTTGAAGAAGAAGGGTTAAGGTCCTTTTCTTTAGGACTTTCTTCGAGGGATTTACGTAGACGTTCAAGGTATTATTTTTGAAGAGCAGGATTATTAATGTCCTGGATAACATCTAATATGAGGTTTTGTTTAATGGTGAGGACATTTAGGGTAGAATCCTCATCATTAGCTGAAGAGGAGGAATCTATATCATCATCCTGAGGGCCATAATTCTCAGCTGAATTATCAGTTTCCTCATTAGAAGACTCTATGAAAAGAGCTAAAATTTTTCCTAGAGTTTCATCATCTAGGTCGAGGTTTTGGATTTTATTAGACACTCTACAAAATCTAGCCGTGTGACCCTTTTTGCCACACTTAAAACAAGTTATGTTTTTAAGGTCAGGTTTTGTAGTGGTCTGTTGGTGTTTCCTATGAGGCTTCCATTTTCGCTGTTCAAATGGTTTTCTATGGAAGACTTTCTCAACCTTCTTATAGAACCTTCGTGCTCTATAGGGCTTTTGGTAATGGGTTGTTTTGTTACAGTTCCCTTTACAAGTGCTAGTCTGAGGGGAAGAGACATCAAATTGTTGACAGAAGGAACCTAATTCCTTTTTAGTCTCATTTAACTCTCTTTTTAGGTGTTTTTGGAGCTTCAAATCTTGACATATTTGAAGGCCTTGTTTAGAGGTTACACTAACCAACTCACCGTAGGTTAGCCTATCGTAAGGGATAATATGTTCGCCAAAATCCTCACGGATTCGGTTTCTGACCTTTTCCCCTAATATGGTTGGAAGACCAGCTAGGAATTTTTCTTTCCAAAAGGGTTGATTAGAATCTTCTCTAAGCATAACCCTGGTTAAGAAGGTATTTTTGTACCACTGGAAATCACTAAGTTTTTTGCATCTTAGGTTAGACAAAAGATCTGCATTTTTGTCTCTGAAATGGGAGGAATCTCCAATGAAATGAAGTGATAAGGTAAATATGAGGGTTGAGACAGAATCTTGAATTGGTTCTCCTTTTAGGTTAAGAATGGGAACCCCATCTTCAGTTGTCTGAATTGCATTCAAGATGTCTAGCTGCTGTTCTTTGGTGAGGTAGAAATCCCACCATCCTTTTAGTTGGCCAGAGAAGCCTGCAATAAGGAGTTCCACAACAGTTTTATCTGATGTACCAGATTGGGTTTTGTAAGCATTTGAAGCCATCGTCATTTGCTGTAAAAGGTTTAAAATCTGGTGTTCACTTATACCGTTTATATTCCACTCATAGATAGAGGAGGCATTATATTTTGGTTGAACAATTGTGTTAGGCTGGCTACCTACTTGAGACTCATTAGACCTTATTGGAATAATATCAAGAGGACCAGAATTTTGCCAAACAAGTTTAGCTAATTCAGGTGTTTTAGGGCTAGTTTCCGGATCAGTGTTGTCACTTAAATCTAGAACACAAGCAGTGTTATTCTGGACTGTTTCTTCCTCAACTATTTTTGAAGTAGAAGGTTCAACCCTGCTAATTTGGTCTCTAATAGCTTGAAGAAATTCAGTCTTTGAAGTCGTAACTTCCTTTTGAGCCTTTTGTGAAATCTGATAAAGTTTAAAAATTGGATTTCGGAGGCTTTTTTCTAAAGGTGTCGAGACTAGACTTGTCTCTGCCTTAAGGCTTTGTTTCTCAATTCTAGAAAGTTGTTTTCCTAGGGTGTGAAGACTGATATTAGTAAAATTGTTTTGCAGGACAATGTTTTTAAGGTTTGTCGTGGCTTCTTCCTGTGGTTTTTTAAGAGGAGAGGCCTCTACCTTGTTATCTCCTACGGGGAAGTTAATTTGTCGTAAAGGAGGATGGTCAGTTTGAACGGAGCCATCTGGAGTCTCCCATACGGGTGTTCTTCTATTGGTGTTGATAGGTTCTATGGTTTTAAAGGGGTAATCAATGTTATTGTCAGAACTATATAGTTCGAACCAATCAAAGAAAAGAATATGGGTTTTATGTTTTTCAACAAAGCTGTAATAGCTTTCTTGGATCTTTTTTCGTATTCAAGAAAGTGCTCGAAGAACCATTTTCGCTTCGAGAGGTTATGTGGTGCATAAAAGTCTTTGTGAACCAAGTCTTTATTGATCTCAAAATCCTTTTCAAGGACGTTAAGCTCATTGTTTATATTCTCAGTTATAACTGAGGCTGAGGGTGAGTCTGGAGGAGACTGTCTTTCAGCATAAACTGGGTGTGGGACTTGGGTTCTGTATTCAACATTTTGAATGGAAGGCGAAGGTAAATCTGAGGTAGAATACCTTGGTCTTTCTGGGTAATTGGTTCTAGGACAGCTGATTTGTCGTTTATAGTGCATGTTATTTTCTGAAGGAAGACGAGAAATTCTTCCTAGGTTTTTAACAGAGGAATGGTCGGAATACCTAGAGCTAGTGCTTCTGTTAAAGCTAAGCTTAACACTACCGTTCGAGTATTGTATGACACGTTCAAGGTCGGTATTAGGTTCTGGAAGAGCTGGTGATTGCAGTTCAGGTTCAGCAGCTCCCTCAAGGAACCAATCTTAAGGAAGACTGACATCATTCCATTGTATTGGTCTAGGGATTCTTATGTTGGATCTAGAAAGGTCGGTTTGGAGGAGAAGGGTTTCTCCTTTTTTACTGTGTTGTATATTTCCAGTATTAAAAGCAGACATCATGGCTTTGTAATGGATTTTATAAATCAAAGCTACTGGAATAGAACCATCAAACATTTTATAGTTATGAGTTTTAATTTGTAAAAGTAAAGATGATAAGATATTCTTATCACTTAAAGAGACACTAAAATTTGGATAACAGTCAAAAGAGACTGGACCCATGCATAAACTTGACTCTATAGTTCCTAGTAAGGAATCATTAAAGTCTTTGAATCGTCCATCTAAGGGCAACAAGAACAGAATAATTTAATCCTTCTTTTGTAAGAGGTTTTAAGCCAACTTGAACCAACCCTATATGGATGTAACGATAACCTTTGTCGACATGTTTTTTCAAAGTACTAGATGAAAATAATTTAATAGTATCAATAGGTTTTGTTAAATGGATATCTCGTTCTTTGGTTTTGATTACATAATCAGTTTTAAAAATACTATACTTTTTCATTTTATAAATCTGGTCTTTATTAACTTTGGGTATCTCCCAATTGTCAATGTTTTGCTCGAGGTTTTCTATAGTAAAGGTTTCATTTTTAACCGGTTCATCGGCTTTACCACTACTACCACGAGAAAAGGATGGAGTTCCTCTGTTCCAAATAGAACTCATACCTTTGAACCGTAACTTAAACCGTAAATTAAACCGAGAAAATGCCTATAACCTACCCGCCGTTTAGGTAATCGTAGCCTTATGGTCCGATCGCCTCACACGGGACTTACTGCCTCTACAAACGTTAAAACAAGCAGGGTAACAAATAGGACATAAATAAGTTTGAAGACTGGAAAGTACTGAAATCAGAAGAACAAGTTTTATATAGAACAAATATAACTACACCCCATGGCTCTGATAACAAGTTTTCTAAAGGTGTGGAGACTAGACTTGTCTCTGCCTTAAGGCTTTGTTTCTCAATTTTATAAAGCTGTTTTTGAGGAAGGGTTTTTTGGGAAGATTCTCCTTCCTCGGGTTTTGAAATGATACTAATATTTTTTCCCGTAGGGACTTTACCTTCCGTTGCTGCTTTGCTTGTGCTTCCTTGGTTTTGCATAGAGCTTTGGAAAGCTTGGATAAGTCGGGGGTGTTTTAGGATGGACGAAGGATGCTCGAGAGATGGAAAGAAGCCATTCCCGAACTTCCCGTGTTCTATCAATAGAAGAGGTTTCACTCTCATTATTTCGAACCGCATCGTACCAAGTCTTAATGGGTTTTTGTGGTTTTTTCTGGAGGAGGTCGGGACTTCTCTTTATCTTTTGTCTTTCTAGGCATTTCTGTAAGAAATTCACGGGTTAAGAAGTCGGGATAGAATTCTCTTCTCCTTTTATATGCTCAATATCAAATTCAAAAATGCTTAAGATAGATCGCCATCTAGCAAAAACATGTTTTACAAAGAATATTTTGGACATCCTTTTTTAAAACGACTTTTTGCGGCTTGACAATCAACACGTAATAAGAATTTTTTATTTAGTAAATCGATTGGAATTTTGTAATATAGAGAACAATGGATAAAACTTCCTGCTTTATAGTAGAGTATTTTAGCCGGGTATCATTCCAATGTCCAGAGGTGAATCTCGATAATGTGTTCCTTACCATTGTCGACTGTTTTAGGATACCTCCATAACCCTTGTCACCGGCGTCCGTCTCAACAATTTTAGGTAGGTCAGGGTTTGCTAAACTAAGGCAAGGGATTTCTAAGACACGAGTTTTAATAGTCTTAACAGACTGGGTATGGAGATCGGACCAAGGCGGTGGGTTTTTCTTTAGTCTATCATGGAGAGGTTTCGCACTGCGAGAGATTTGGATAAAAGTCTAAGACATAGTTTAAACTACCAAGAAACCTCTCGTAGTTGAGTTTTGTCCAAGATTTTATCGGGAAACTTACTAGTGAATTGGAGAGACCTATCAATAGGGGTAATAGTGCCATATGACACAATCGGCCTAGGAATCTAATTTCGGTTTGAAATAAGGAAATCTTTTTCTTTGAAATAACAAGACCATTCTTTTTAATTAGATAGAAAAAAATCTTGAGGTTTTTAAAGTGCTGATCAATCGTGCTTGAGTAAACTAGCACGTCATCAATGTAAACAATGCAAAAGTCTGAATAGGGGTTGAAGATATCGTTCATAATCCTCTGGTATTCAGAGGGAGCATTCTTAAGGCCGAAAGGCATAACATTCCATTCATATTGGCCAAAAGGGAAAAAGAAAGGCCGTTTTATAACGATGTTGTGGCTTGATTTGTATTTGCCGTAAAACCCGATTTCATATCGAATTTTGAGAAGATATAGGCATGGTGTAATTTTTGCATCGGATCTTTTTATTGGGTATTGGGTAACGGATCCAACGAAGGGCATCGTTAAGAGGCTTGTAATTTATGACTAGCCTAGGCGTGCCACGTTCAATCTCAGAGGCTTTATTGACGTAAAATGCCGCACAGCTCCAAGGGGAACGGGATTTGGAAATTAAGTCTTTGCTTTCGAGAAATCTAATTTCTTCTCGACAATGGCGTTCTAAGTCAGCATTCATTTGGGTTGGTCGAGCTTTGGTAGGGATATTTTTTTCATCAAAATCAGGCTCATAAGGTAAGTCGACCATGTGTTGCTTTCTATTCCGAAGGCATTGGGCGGCTCGAGCAAACTTCGCTTTCGAGGAGATTTTGGAAGTCAATTATCCGAGTTTTTAGAATACTACTTTGTAATTGTTCCTCAATTTTTTGTAAATGGATTTTCTGTTTTAGATCATGCACGTCACTCTGTTTTCGATTGATAAGAGAGTTTATCTCACTGTTATAAATGGAGCTTGCCTTTATAATGTTGAGATTTCTAGTCTTGGGTTTTTCTAAGAAACGGAAGTCAAGCTTTTTATTTTTAGTTTTGAAGGATATTCCATCATAATTGACACTGTAAGGAGTTATGAGGTTTATGAAGGGTGTTCCCAAGATTACTGAATGGTGCATATTTGTAACGAGGACAAAATGGCTTTTTAGAGAGAGGCCTTGATTCAAAATGTTGGCATCTGTTTTTCCCTCTATATGCATTTTGGTGTTGTTAGCAGAACTAAGTTTTTCCAAGGTTTTTTGGTGAAAGCGTTTTGGGACGAGACTGGATTTAATGCAATTTAAATCGCTCCAAAGATCGAACAAAGCTATAGTATTGATTTTGAAGTCACTCGGAGAACTCAAGTGTGATTTTTATGTAATACTTCCTAGAACCGATTTCTTTTAAAACAAAAAGGAAATCATCTCGGGACTTTTGGGATATCGTCGGGATCACTTTCACTAGGGATATCTCGGGACTATATGAGAAGACGAAGGCGAATAATGGCTGAGTCTTGTTGTTGCTTGGTCTTAAGGTCTTTTATATCGATTTTAATGGATTTTACTTCAGCCTGAAGGTCCTGTATGGTTCTTTCTGGCTTCTTTCTAGTGCTTCTCTTTTCTAAAATAGAAGTGAGGTTGTAAGGTTCAGTGCTTGAAGAAGAAGGGTTAATGTCCTTTTCTTTAGGACTTTCTTCGAGGGATTTACGTAGACGTTCAAGGTATTGTTTTTGAAGAGCAGGATTATTAATGTCCTGGATAACATCTAATATGAGGTTTTGTTCAATGGTGAGGACATTTAGGGTAGAATCCTCATCATTAGCTGAAGAGGAGGAATCTATATCATCATCCTGAGGGCCATAATTCTCAGCTGAATTATCAGTTTCCTCATCAGAAGACTCTATGAAAAGAGCTGAAATTTTTCCTAGAGTTTCATCATCTAGGTCGAGGTTTTGGATTTTATTAGACACTCTACAAAATCTAGCCGTGTGACCCTTTTTGCCACACTTAAAACAAGTTATGTTTTTAAGGTCAGGTTTTGTAGTGGTCTGTTGGTGTTTCCTATGGGGCTTCCATTTTCGCTGTTCAAATGGTTTTCTATGGAAGACTTTCTCAACCTTCTTATAGAACCTTCGTGCTCTATAGGGCTTTTGGTAATGGGTTGTTTTGTTACAGTTCCCTTTACAAGTGCTAGTCTGAGGGGAGGAGACATCAAATTGTTGACAGAAGGAACCTAATTCCTTTTTAGTCTCTTTTAACTTTCTTTTTAGGTGTTTTTGGAGCTTCAAATCTTGACATATTTGAAGGCCTTGTTTAAAGGTTACACTAACCAACTCACCGTAGGTTAGCCTATCGTAAGGGATAATATGTTCGCCAAAATCCTCACGGATTCGGTTTCTGACCTTTTCCCCTAATATGGTGGGAAGACCAGCTAGGAATTTTTCTTTCCAAAAGGGTTGATTAGAATCTTCTCTAAGCATAACCCTGGTTAAGAAGGTATTTTTTGTACCACTGGAAATCACTAAGTTTTTTGCATCTTAGGTTAGACAAAAGATCTGCATTTTTGTCTCTGAGATGGGAGGAATCTCCAATGAAATGAAGTGATAAGGTAAATATGAGGGTTGAGACAGAATCTTGAATTGGTTCTCCATTTAGGTTAAGAATGGGAACCCCATCTTCAGTTGTCTGAATTGCATTCAAGATGTCTAGCTGCTGTTCTTTGGTGAGGTAGAAATCCCACCATCCTTTTAGTTGGCCAGAGAAGCCTGCAATAAGGAGTTCCGCAACAGTTTTATCTGATGTACCAGATTGGGTTTTGTAAGCATTTGAAGCCATCGTCATTTGCTGTAAAAGGTTTAAAATCTGGTGTTCACTCATACCGTCTATATTCCACTCATAGATAGATGAGGCATTATATTTTGGTTGAGCAATTGTGTTAGGCTGGCTACCTACTTGAGACTCATTTGACCTTATTGGATTAATATCAAGAGGACCAGAATTTTACCAAACAAGTTTAGCTAATTCAGGTGTTTTAGGGCTAGTTTCCGGATCAGTGTTGTCACTTAAATCTAGAACACAAGCAGTGTTATTCTGGACTGTTTCTTCCTCAACTATTTTTGAAGTAGAAGGTTCAACCCTGCTAATTTGGTCTCTAATAGCTTGAAGAAATTCAGTCTTTGAAGTCGTAACTTCCTTTTGAGCCTTTTGTGAAATCTGATAAGGTTTAAAAATCGGATTTCGGAGGCTTTTTTCTAAAGGTGTGGAGACTAGACTTGTCTCTGCCTTAAGGCTTTGTTTCTCAATTCTAGAAAGTTGTTTTCCTAGGGTGTGAAGACTGATATTAGTAAAATTGTTTTGCAGGACAATGTTTTTAAGGTTTGTCGTGGCTTCTTCCTGTGGTTTTTTAAGAGGAGAGGCCTCTACCTTGTTATCTCCTACGGGGAAGTTAATTTGTCGTAAAGGAGGATGGTCAGTTTGAATGGAGCCATCTGGAGTCTCCCATACGGGTGTTCTTCTATTGGTGTTGATAGGTTCTATGGTTTTAAAGGGGTAATCAATGTTATTGTCAGAACTATATAGTTCGAACCAATCAAACAAAAGAATATGGGTTTTATGTTTTTCAACAAAGCTGTAATAGCTTTCTTGGATCTTTTTTCGTATTTCAAGAAAGTGCTCGAAGAACCATTTTCGCTTCGAGAGGTTATGTGGTGCATAAAAGTCTTTGTGAACCAAGTCTTTATTGATCTCAAAATATTTTCAAGGACGTTAAGCTCATTGTTTATATTCTCAGTTATAACTGAGGCTGAGGGTGAGTCTGGAGGAGACTGTCTTTCAGCATAAACTGGGTGTGGGACTTGGGTCTGTATTCAACATTTTGAATGGAAGGCGAAGGTAAATCTAAGGTAGAATACCTTGGTCTTTCTGGGTAATTAGTTCTAGGACAGCTGATTTGTCGTTTATAGTGCATGTTATTTTCTGAAGGAAGACGAGAAATTCTTCCTAGGTTTTTAACAGAGGAATGGTCGGAATACCTAGAGCTAGTGCTTCTGTTAAAGCTAAGCTTAACACTACCATCAGAGTATTGTATGACACGTTCAAGGTCGGTATTAGGTTCTGGAAGAGCTGGTGATTGCACTTCAGGTTCAGCAGCTCCCTCAAGGAACCAATCTTCAGGAAGACTGACATCATTCCATTGTATTGGTCTAGGGATTCTTATGTTGGATCTAGAAAGGTCGGTTTAGAGGAGAAGGGTTTCTCCTTTTTTACTGTGTTGTATATTTCCAGTATTAAAAGCAGACATCATGGCTTTGTAATGGATTTTATAAATCAAAGCTACTGGAATAGAACCATCAAACATTTTATAGTTATGAGTTTTAATTTGTAAAAGTAAAGATGATAAGATATTCTTATCACTTAAAGAGACACTAAAATTTGGATAACAGTCAAAAGAGACTGGACCCATGCATAAACTTGACTCTATAGTTCCTAGTAAGGAATCATTAAAGTCTTTGAATCGTCCATCTCTAAGGGCAACAAGAACAGAAGAATTTAATCCTTCTTTTGTAAGAGGTTTTAAGCCAACTTGAACCAACCCTATATGGATGTAACGATAACCTTTGTCGACATGTTTTTTCAAAGTACTAGATGAAAATAATTTTATAGTATCAATAGGTTTTGTTAAATGGATATCTCGTTCTTGGGTTTTGATTACATAATCAATTTTAAAAATACTATACTTTTTCATTTTATAAATCTGGTCTTTATTAACTTTGGGTATCTCCCAATTGTCAATGTTTTGCTTGAGGTTTTCTATAGTAAGGGTTTCATTTTTAACCAGTTTACTGGCTTTACCACTACTACCACGAGAAGAGGATGGAGTTCCTCTGTTCCAAATAGAACTCATACCTTTGAACCAGAACTTAAACCAGAAATTAAACCAGAAAATGCCTATAACCTACCCGCCGTTTAGGTAACTGTAGCCTTATGGTCTGACTGCCTCACACGGGACTTACTGCCTCTACAAACGTTAAAACAAGCAGGGTAACAAATAGGACATAAACAAGTTTGAAGACTGGAAAGTACTGAAATCAGAAGAACAAGTTTTATATAGAACAAATATAACTACACCCCATGGCTCTGATACCAGGATAAAATCAGCATATATATATAATCAGCATAAAATCCATATAAAATATCAATATTTTCACTAAAGAATAACAAATTTAGCTATAAATTTTCGCTAAAATCATACAATTATGTATATATATAAATCACTCACCTGTATTTACTGGCAATAGTGTCGAACGACAGGTGAGACTTCTCTGAGCTCTTGACGAGAATGCGTAATCATTTATCAATGTTGTGATACAATTATATGGAGTCATGGACAGATACCTAGGATCGTGAGGGAGTGCCAATTGTGGAAGCGGTAATGTATTTTCCCAATTTCTAAAATCGCGCCTAAAGAAATCTATTGTGTGTTGATCACGTGAGTTTTTTTGCCAATTTCAAGGCTTTTGTTGGTCTATATAAATAATGACCTTAAAAAGTGTCCATATTTACTAAATCTAATTCGCACACCCCCAAATTGCGTGCCGCGCTTTCTAAAACACCGAACATAGAGGGTCACTATTGGCCGCGTTTTCTTGTAGTGTGACTTCACGGAGGGGGGCAATATATAACAAAAATTTTAAGGGTACAACAACATAGGAAATGTAGAAACACAAACATTTCTTATAGAAATAATTTACAAAAATAACCACTATAAATAAAAACATTACACACACGTACCAATATTATATTGTAGATATACTTTGACTTTTGGCACTATTTAGAAAATTAAATTTGACTATCATTTGTGATTTATGGGTAAGAAAAAATACAGTCATTTGGGGTCTTGTTTGATTCGTCTCGATATTTACTTTTAGAATATCAACTTTTTATAATTTTTACAAAGACAAAATTAGAGTTATTAGTACTCAAAGTTTTACATTGGCATGTGTAAAAAGTATAGTGTAACTATTACTTCCTTCGGTCTTTATTAGTTTACCCGTATTCCTTTTTGGGATGTCCCTTATTAGTTTACCCATTTCTTTTGTTTCTTCTTTTGGAATGGGAGCACTACCTTTTCATGACACACACATTCAACTTTAATATAAATAAATCTTTTCTCTTTCTTTCTATGTCCCACAATATTATTTCTCCTAAAATTCTATGCAAAAGAAACGGGTAAACTAATAAAGACCGGAGACATTATTTACTTTAGGACTTTGTATTTGTTGTATAGATCTTACCAATTTTTTAAAAAATGTATTCATCCATTCCACCAAGACCCTACAATATAAATATGACTTAGTTGAATGGCACCTAATGTAAACATTCTCCAACCATCCGAAAAAAAATGCTAAATTTCGACACAAACTTTCAATTATATAAACCAAATCCAATAAGGTAGTGTTTGGATAGAATACATTTATTTCAAATGCTTTATTTCAAATAATTAATTTCAAATCCTCACATTCAAATCTAAATCATCTGTTTGGGAAAAATAAGAATTTTAAATTCATCATTTCATAAAAAGTGAAAAAGAACCCCACCTTTTGTCATCTTTCTCATTCTTCAAGCTCCTCTATTTCACTGAGTCCCTTCCTTCTTCCACTTCCCAAAAATTAGGTTTTGTTTCTCTCTCTAATCAATTGATTATCTATCCAAACGAAAGAAGAATCTAGCCAATTTCAATTTTTTTCTATCTTTGTAAACAAAAATAAGATTTCTCATCTACCGATTTCCTTCTCCTTTTATTCTGCTTCATCGCCATCTTCAATTCATCAGTAATTTTTAGCTAAAAATCAAAGCTTATTAGAGCTTTAATGGTGATCTAGGACTAGGAGAGAGAAAGGGGAAAGAAGATAGATAGAAGGAATGAGAGTTTGACAGGATGAAGAGATGGTGTGGCTGGATTTCAAATATGTGGATTTGAGGAGGGATTTCAAATCCTAAAAAATGTGCTTATATTTTGAAAGGCATGAAATTGGAGCAAATACAAATCCAAATACTTAGATTATCCAAACAAAATATTTGGACCAATTCCATCCTTTGAAATGAAATGCTATTATCCAAACAGACCATAAATAACTTTAAATCAATTGTATGCAACCTCATCTTTATAATCCGACAATATCAACCACCACCACCGCAGCTATTCATCATGTTCTTGATAGAAATCCGATCAAAACCCATCTCCATAAAAAAACGGACATGCATGCAATTGGGGATTTTCCATCGCATAATATGTAGTAAGTATAAACCGCGACCGAAGATAGAAGATCATAAGATCTTAATATTTCCAAATGTCATTCCAGAAATTTTGTAGTTGGTTGCCCAACAAGTTCGCTTTATCAAGCGAATCCGTAAAATTGTGAACCTCGCAATTAAATTGAAGATCAAAAGATTTTAACTGGCACCTTTAAAAACTTTCGAGGCAAAAAGGAAGTGCAAAATGAATCGATATACCCGACATTCATGAATTTTTTTTCGGATGGTTGTACAAGTCTGATAATTTGAGGTAGCAAGAATCAAATAGTTTTGTTGGATAATCTTAGATGGGTTTGTATCTAATAGAATTTGACTATGAACCGTCAATTACGTTGGGGTCATTTATGAGGAAATGGTGGTTAACAAAACTAAAAAAACGTGAATGGGAAGAGTTGGAAAGGTGGAGCTGAGTTAATGGGGATTGATTAGGAGACATTAAATTTTCCAAATTCCAATCCTCTCCTTCTGATTTTTTATAAAAAACCATCTCAAACATATAGCACGCACGATATTCATGGTCAAACTTTGATCGTTAATTACTTCGATTCAAGTTGATAAAAATAATAATATAATATATGATAATTAGTATTTTTCAAGACGAATCTAACGACATAATATACATATCATTAGAAATATTTGTGGTCGAGCTTCACAACGTAAGCGCCGCAACAGAATTGAAGGGCTTTTTGATGATGAAGGGGTGTGGCAACAAGATGGAGAAAATTTGGAGGAAGTGATTGGCAAGTACTATGATAACCTCTTTCATTCAGATGATCCTTCACCTGCGCAGATGCAAGAAGTATTAAAAAGTGTTCCCTGTTCGGTTACTCCTGAGTTTAATGCAAGTCTCATGATGCCTTACTCAAAAGACGAAATTTATGCAGCTTTACTTCAGATGCACCCGTGCAAGGCCCCTGGGCCCGATGGTATGCATGTAATTTTTTTATCAGAGATTTTGGCATATTGTTGGGAATGATGTAACTGATTATGTTAGTAATATTTTACATGGTTTAACTTCTCCGAGCCATGTGAATAATACTAATGTTGTTTTAATTCCGAAAGTGAAATCCCCAACTACTATGGCAGAGTTTAGGCCAATTAGTTTATGCAATGTTTTGTATAAACTTGTTCCTGGTCGCCTGATCACGGATAATGCTCTTATTGCTCTTGAGCTTTTCCATACTATGAAGAAAAGGAGCAAGGGGCGTAGAGGTAGAGGAACAGTAGCCTTGAAACTTGACATGAGCAAGGCATACGACAGGGTTGAGTGGGGTTTTCTTCGAAAGCTCTTACTCACTCTGGGCTTTGATGGAAGATGGGTTAACCTGGTTATGGAGTGTATATCTTCCGTGTCATATTCTTTCCTGCTGAACGACCGAGTTTGTGGAGCTGTGACTCCCTCCCGGGGGCTTCGGCAAGGGGATCCTCTATCTCCCTATCTCTTTATCCTTGTTGCTGATGCTTTTTCTCATATGTTACAGAGCCAAGTTCATGAGAGGAAGTTACATGGGGCTAAGGCTAGCCGTTATGGTCCGGCAATATCTCACCTTCTCTTTGCAGATGACAACCTTCTTTTTGCTAGAGCTAACCGACAGGAATGCAGAACTATTGTTGATATTCTCAACCAGTATGAAAAAGCATCCGGACAGAAAATTAACTATGAAAAGTCGGAGGTGTCTTTTAGCAAAGGAGTTAGTACTGACATACAAGAAGAGATGATGGGTATTCTTAACATGCGGCAAGTTGACAGGCATAGCAAATATTAAGGCCTCCCTACGGTGGTGGGAAGGTCTAAAAAAGTAATGTTTGAAGCTCTCATGGATCGCATCTGGAAGAAATTGCAGGGATGGAAAGAGAAGCTCTTATCTCGCGCTGGGAAAGAAATTCTCCTGAAATCTGTTATACAAGCCATCCCAACATACTTGATGGGGGTGTATAAACTCCCGGGCTCGGTTATTGACAAAATCAGTTCGGCCATGGCAAAAAAATTTTGGGGTCAGACAGGGCCAACTAGGAAAATTCACTGGAGGAGTTGGGAAGCCATGTGCACTCCCAAGTTCCTAGGAGGCATGGGCTTCAAGGACTTGAGAGTATTCAATGATGCGTTGCTTGGAAGACAAGCCTAGAGATTAGTTCAGCATCCTGAGTCTCTGATGGGGCGTGTGATGCAAGCCAAATACTATCCTAATATAACCTTTCTTGATGCTTCTTTAGGATGTGCGGGTAGCTATTCTTGGAGCAGTATTTGGAGTGCGAAGGCTTTGATCAAGGAAGGGATGATATGGCGCATTGGCGATGGTAAACAGGTGAACATTTGGCATGACCCTTGGGTAGTAGGAGAGGAAGGAAGATTTATCACTAGTCCTCCAGTAGAGGATGTCACCCATGTTTGCGAGCTTATTAACATGGAGACTACGGAATGGAAACCCGAGACTCTTGCTGTAACAACCCATAATTTTGCTCCTAGTTTTTCCGCAAAAGTTTTCCCTAAAACTATTATTTTCTCTAGATTAATGATTTTTATGCTTTATACTTTGGGAGCCGAATTATTATTTTATTATATGGTGTGTTAATGTGTGGATTATATTTATATTTATAATATAATTTATTAGAATTATTTTCATTATTAAGTATTTTCAATGTTTAGGCGCGATTTAGGAATTTATCGATTTGTCGCGTGACGGACTTTTGATTCGTGGACCTTTGATGACTTGGGACGAAATCATCTTGGTGTACTTGGGCTTGGACAGCCGGCCAAGAAGAAGGAGAAGGAGAAGAAGAGCTTCTCTTCTTTCATTTCTTTTTATTTTCTTTTGTGACCCATTGTAGTTTTGAAACCCCCATAACCCCCCTAATCATTTCTCCTAAACCCTTCATTTTTCTTTGCCATAAAATTCTGATTTTTATTAAAAGAAGTTCAGCATCATTCTCATTTAACCCTCACCGTTTTCCAAGAAAAGAAAGAGAGAAAAGGAAGAGGAAAAGAATAGAAAGGTTCAACCCGGTTTTTCCTGTCATACCTTCACGAAAATAACTGTAGCCTGAGATCTAACCGTTGGATCGTCTTCAAATTTGGACATAACGTTTACAACATCTTGTTCTTAAGTTTGACCGGAGAGATTTAGAATATGAGCTTTTGATCACCGGGAATCATGGTCGGATCAGAGCAGTGCGAAACAAGAGTTTTCAACGTTCAAGAAGAAAATGCCTAGTGACTTGTTGCTACAATTCTCGTTCGTTGTGCTTTGGGGTTAGAAGAGGAATTGGATTGTATGCGTAACTCTTAACTATCTCTTTAGACTCAGCTCTCCTCCCGACGTTCCAGGTAACTAGTAGTTGTCTTAGAACCATAGTGATTAGGGTATTATTCGGTATTAGATTATTACGCTAGGAATTATTTAAAAAACTTTTTATATGAAATTATTGACGAAATTTGACATGAATATACTTGATGCATGCTATGTGAATACTGTGTAGAGGAAAATAATTTTCGTATTGGTTTTGGTATTTATTTGATTTAATTGGTGTTTTGTGCGTTTTTGGCTAAATTGCATAATAATTATTGAACGAATGTTAAAATTGATGACATTATTTTTCTTAGATCATGTTACATGCTTAGTATGTATTCCATGCCTTAGAATAATTTTTTCCTACTGTTTACTATTTTATTTATTTGATATATCTGTTTTTGTAATTTCAGTTCTGTCAGTATATAAATCATGAAAATTATTTCTAGAGGCCGAAAAATTAATTTCTTTGACTATTATGTATTTCTGTGAGTTGATACATGTTATGTAAATTTTTGGTAATTTTTGGGCGTCTGTTTATATTTTTAACTATTATAATGGCTTATTTGAGGAATCTGTATATTAACTGTTAAAAATACTTTTGGAGTCCGAAAATTATAAATAAAAATTTTACCATGTCAGTAGAGCTATTAGGGTCGTATGATAATTTTTATGTGATTTTACTGCTTGAACTTAATAGTTTAATAATTATTATTGGGTTTTTGTTGTGAAATTGAGGATACTCTTTTAAATTATTTGAGAGGTTGTTAATCAGAAATAATTCATAATTTATTATATTCTGGGTTGCTGATTTTCAGTAGGATGCAGTATGTATCATTGGGTAACCATATGTTTATGTTTGATTTATGAAAGAAAATGATTAATTGTTACTACTCTTTTAAAAAGTTTTGGAGTTAATTGGTGATGTATGTTTGATTGAATTGTTGGTGCTGTAAAAACCAGTTTAATATCATTGTTGATGTTTAGAAATGTTCAAGTGTTTATTGTGGGAGACATTTGTTGAAAGTTTGTAAGTTATTATTTTAGAGGAATTATGAGGAGTTGTTTTGATGAATTATGGGTATAAGGCCGGGTGACATCCCTTTTTGATGAATATTTTAAGATGAATGATACTTGGATTATATGCATGATTGTATTTTGAGATAAGAATATCCGGTGGGATAGATGTAGTCCCCGGTGAAGAACATGCCAACCACCTGGTTTGCGAACTAGGGGTACACCTGGGTTAATTGTTGTCGTCCGAGAGGTCAGGGAGTTTCTGCGTGTTCTACCCCTGCATCGGGAGTTTGACCATTCTTAGACACGGGCGGGGGGAACGTAAGCCCATAGGCGACCCGGAGATTGCGATCTGACAAACCTTAGGAAGTGATTTGCGAATCACTGGCGTTCGGTTTCTGACTCAATAACTTGTTGTAGTTTTGATTTATTATTATTTATATATTCTAGAATTGTTTCACTCACTATATCTTGTTTACTTATTTTTGATGATCACTTGTTTTACCTATGAGCTTTATGATTTTTATGTGCATGCTATTGATGTAATGATTGCATGATTTTCCGTTCTTAATAATCTACTTTTGAATCATGCTTTGATTGATATTGTTCTAGGAGAACTGCTAGTTACTCCCCACTGATTGTGGATGTTTGTTGATATATTTTGTAGGTGTTGTTGATGGGATTCTTCTTTGGTTTTGGGTGCGGGTTGTGATGTGAGCATTAAAAAGCTAGATGTTTTAGGCCTAGACTTTTAATTAGTTTGAGAGTCAGTTTTCTCTTTTAGTTATTACTCTAATTAATTTAAATTATTTATACTATTTACTTATGTTGGTTTATCACTTAGTTATTTAAACACATTTCTTGTAGTAGTGACATTCCCAGAAGACGATGTTTCCGCCATCGTCCTATTAATACTATTATTATTTCTTTCTTTTCCGCTTTGAAATTTCGGGGTGTTACGGTTGGTATCGAGCAAAACGCTCCTAAACTCGAAACGAGTTGCTAATGATTCTTTAGAATTATTAGTTAGCCATAGGAGATAAAATTTGTTTAGAATTAAGTTTAGTAGTTTCACTATAATGAGAGTGTGATGGGTAGAGTAAGTAAAGGGAAGCCTTATGGGAATGTGGTGTGCTCTCATGCTTATGGAGCATATGTTATATGTATAGTTACTTATATTATTGGTGGAATTAGTCTACCAAGTTTGCTAATCTTATTTGCAGGGCCTCTTACATGTAATTTATTTTCTCTTTTATCAGAGCGCGCAACGAAAGCGAAGTAATTTATAGCCTTCTCGGTTTAGTTGTGTGTTTAATTTATTTTGTGTTTTGCAATTTTAAAAATAAACTTTAATTTTATTTTAATATAGTCATGTGTGTTGCATTGCATTTATTTTATTTGCTAGTTGCTTGATAGTATATATGTTATTATGTGAGTCAGTATATACTTTCTGTTCTTTTTCAATTAAGTGTTGTTTTTTATGTGAGTACTACGTATCTGTTTTATTATTTACAAAACTTTCTAGTTTGAATTTATATTCTAAATTATATTTTAGATCTTTGAACTTAATAAATTTTATACTTATGTTAGAGTTATTTTCTGATTTTCAAATTTTGTTATTGTTAATATTTTGACATACTCTTTTGAAAAACGTTTAATTTCAATTGTTTTATAATGGTTTGGAAAAAGAAAGGGGTTATGAAATTGTCTTTCAAGATATTCTTTAAATTTCTCTTACCGTTTTGGACCATCTATATTTATACACTAGTGGAAAAAAAGACAAGGGCTGCGATGCAAGGGTTGCGGTTTATTATGAACCGCAACCCTTAATGTGAAGGGCTGCGGTTACTCCGAAAATCGCAGCCCTTCGAACACAAAGGGCTGCGGTTTTTGGTCTAACCGCAGTCCTTAACAAAAGGGCTGCGGTTTCTAAGAAGAACCGCAGCCCTTCACTTTATTATTATTTTTTTTTTATAAAAATTTGCGCGCATACCACACGCCAAAACAAAACCATAACTCTTTACTTTCTCCCCAGTCCCCGATTTTCTCTCACCTCACCAAACCCTGAAACCACCTCTCACCTCACCAAACCCCGAAAGCACATCTCACCCTTTCTCTCTCTCTCCTTTACCCAGCCGGTGTGCGCTGCCTCACCACCACTTGCCGGCGCTCAGACCGGCGCTGCTGTAGTGCTTAAATTATCTGCTTTGTGTTTGCTCTTAAGTAATTGGGAATAGTGGCAATTACTAATCAAATGAGGTGAGTTCTTTATACTTTTTTTTTAGATCTGATACACTCTCTTGTTCTTCTTTTATCGCTAAAACTTGTTTTAGGAGAAAAATCTAAGTTCTTTTTTTTTTGAATTTTTGCGGATAAATTTATACAGGGCTCAAGTGTTGTACTTTGTTTTAAAACCTTGAAATAATCGAGTTGTGAGCATGTCTACGACGCCATTGAAACCCTCTTCGTCTCGCTCAAACCGCCGCTTTTTTGGAGGTATACACTATTCTCTTTTTCTTTCACGATGAATTATTGTTGCTGGGTTAGGATGGTATCTGGTTTTGTTTTCTTTCGTTCATTGGGGCATTTCGTCGAACAGATTGTTCATGGTTTGATTGGTGAGTGAAATTTTGGTAATTGGGTATAATGATGTATTGTTGTTTTGTTGTTGGGTTGTTATTGTTGTTCTGTTGTAGATGATATTATTACGGCAACTGTTGTGATCTGTTTGCAATTGACATCTAATCTAGCTAGAAAAATAATCTCTCTTCTTCACAAAGGAAGAAAGTGAACTTGATATCAAAAAATGAGAGTTGAATTCTTATACATGCTCCCTGTATATATGAGCTAATTACTGTTTGGTATATTTGAGTTATATAATCACTAATATTTGTTACCTTTAAAAGCTACTCTAATTAATTAATTTTGTCCTGCCTCTTGCTGTGGCAGGATTACATACCTTCTGTATTTGATAATTTTAGTGCTAATGTAGATGGAATCATTGTCAACTTCGGATCCTGGGATACTACTGGCCATTGAGTGATAGAGGTGCAGACGTATTTGTCTTAGCTTTTTCTTTGATCAGCAGGGCAAGTTATGATAATGTTCTTAAGGTATACTACTGATTTTCTGATGTAATTTGGCAAATTTGTGTTTTGGTAATGTTTGGTTCATGAGTGTTTCTTCTCTGTTTGCTATATCACTACTAATTTATATCACTACTAGTTGAGTGTTCTTGTGTTTTGGCAATTATTCTTGTTTCTTGAGTTTACCCACATGCAAACGTAGTACATCCCATTTTTAAAATATTCGTTCTGATCTTCCGGCATATACTTTTGCTACAATCAATTTGTTTATATGTTATGATTGATATTATTTCTAAAATGTATATTATAACTCATCTAGACCTTTCCATGACGGCTATTATATAATAAACTGCCTCAAAAACTCAAAAATTTTAATCGGTTTTACAAAACAATTACTCGATTAATTACTAGGAGCGTCTGACTTGTTTATCTTAGTTACTTTTTTTAGTTTGAAAGGCACTAGTTTTATGTGATTGTTGGGGGTGTTTCATACTTTTATGTGATGAAAGTTCTTATCTTTAGTTGGATTTGTTGTAGGTTGTTGTTATCGTAGTTTTACCTAGACAAGATTTATAGTTATTGTTATATTGGTATACTTGAGCAATTGTAGCTCTGAGTATAGAAGCTGCCGGAAGAAGTTGAAGAACTGGAGTTGATTGGAAGGATGAGGAGGACGATGAGTAGAAAAGGATTTGAGTGCAATTGTAGGACGATGAGTAGACTGACTCGAAGTCTATACTAGTGAAGGTAGTATGGGCACAATCAATGATGTCATTGGGATGCGCTACAACAATCAATACTTCACATTGGATCTACTGACATAGTAGTAACACACTAGCCCATTTTATGTTACTTTTACAAATACTATGCAGCCTCATGAGTCTTGGACATCATGTGGGCTTATTTATCTGCTTTCCTATTCTCATTTCCTCAGTTAAAAGTTGGATCTTTTTTTTTCACAAAAATCATGAATTATTCTCATTGTTTTCTGTCTATTACTTTGTATAATTTATGGTTTTTTACCCTGAAAAGAGAAGATTTTCGAGGGATTATAATGTCAGAGTTTTCAAACTTGTCATCCCTGAAACTTCTACGATCGGTAGATCTTCTTTCAAGATTAACAATTCTCCAGTTTAGTCAGATAGCAAATACTTTGTTAGCAATTTCATTTTCTGATGGTCAGGCAATAGTTGAACAGGTATCTCAACTGCTGGAAGGTCATATCCCTCTAATTTGGCATATTTCTAACCTCAGTTGCTTTTCTTTTTACTTTTTTCTGCAGCATGAGTGTGTATCTGCATTGTACATAATCCAGAAAGGGAGAGTAAGGATATAATTTGATGTTGACGTTTTGGAGAGCCCAAACTCTTTTTTGTATCTCAGATATGTTGCAGTTGCATCTGAGCATTGTGCTCATCTATCATGTGCATATTCTGAGCTACATCTATGAAGTTCGTAAGTTATTGATACTGTTGTGGTGCTTTAAGATGTTAGCATTGTTGTGCTTTAAGAGAGTTCAATTTGGAACTTGAAGATCCTGTGCGACATGTCCCTTGGTGCAGCTGGGCGGGCGCGGATGTGTCGTTGTGCACCGCACCCGGCCAAAGGTAAAATTTCTCCTACTCTCTTTTACACTAAAGCAGTATAATGGAAGTAGGGGTCGTATCCACAGGGAAACAGGGACGAGTTTAGTACTAAGCGTGATTCGAAACCTAGATTAAGCTAAGGGCCGAGAAACCTAATTACAAAGGGGGGTTTCGGGTTGATAATAAACAAACTACAACTAACTAGCATGTAAATAAAATGAGAAATCAATTATGGAAAGATCTTGAATCCGATTAACATCCACTTCAATTCATTATCGATCCTTGAACCTCCAATCTAATTATTTCCATAATTATCTATTGTCGAGAATTAATCTCGTGTTCTCCTTATTCTTAGTTGAATAGCACGATCAGCGTGACTATAAAACCCTAACTAAAGGATAACCTAGTCCGATCTGCGTCTAAGTTCAATCCAATAGCAGCAATAAACACAGAGAACCAATAGACCTGCTAATGTCATACACGCGATAAACATTCAACAGTTGATTCAATTTCCCTAAGAAATAATCAAGAAGATCAGCATCTAAATTACTCCCTAGTTTGCTACCAATTGATAAAAGAATAAAACAATCCGATTCTATTCTTAAATCTAGCATTAGATTAATTACACAATCAAACTAGTAACGTTCCTAGCTTAATCATGCAACAATCATGGAAAGCAAGCATAGAAATTAAACCATAATCAAAGAAACTAAATAGAGAGGAAAGATCTCACAATAATGCTTGAAGCTCCATATTAATCTCGTTCAAGAACGGTTCAAGCTACAATCGGCATAGCATAAGCCAATTCCATAGTTGAAATCTCCTAAAACTAAACTAAGAATGAAAACTAAAACTAAGAAATGAAAAACAAAGAAATAAGAAATGAAGAACAAAGAGAAATGAAGAAGGAAAGATGAAAAGAGAATCATGAAGAAGGAAGGATGAGGAGAGGAGTATCCTCTCTCTCCCCTCAAGCTTGCCACTCCAAGGTCTACATTTCAACTCTCCTCTTCGTGCTCCACTTCGTCTCCCCCAAAAATTAGGTTTTAGGAAGCATTTAAACCCCGCACAAAATCGTGGCCCCAAGCCGACTTAAGCGTCGCGAGTCGCGACACTGATCGCGAGTCGCGACGAGGACTCTGTCTCCCCGCACAAAATGGCTGGCACGCAGGTCGCGAGCCGCGACAGGCATCGCGAGTCGCGAGGAGCAGGGGGTCGCGAGGTGCGACAGTCCTCGCGAGTCGCGATAGGCTTCTTGGGCGCGTGCCGCTTTGAGCGTGCGATGGGCTGGCGTGCGAAGCCGCCGTGGCCGCCGAGCCGCTCGGGCTTGCGATGTTGCTTGGCGTCTTTGCAGGGCTTGCTAGGCATGCGGTGCTTGGGCTTGCGATCTTTGGCTGGTGGAGCTTGGTTGTGGCGGAGCTTGGTTGGTGAGATGATGTTGTGGAACCATTCATGCTTCCAAGAGCTCGGAACTTACAACTTTAATAATAATTAATATATAAAATTCCGAACTTCCGCTAAGGTCGATTTATATGCAAACATTAACAATTACAAATAAATCCCTTAGCAAAGTGTACCTAAAATACCACAAAAACATCGTATAACTTGAGCGTATCAAATACCCCCACACTTGAACTTTACTCGACCTCGAGTAAACTCAAAAATGAGAAATACCAATTAAATCATCGCCCAAGCTATCAACACCAACCTACACTCCCCATCAACTACATCATCATCATCACATCTTAACAAAATACGCTCAAAACCTAAACGTAAGGGATGATGATTCCCCCACACTTAGATTCAAGCTCACCTGAAATATACAAAGACGCGACAACAATAATAACCAAAGAACACCAACAAGTTTAACCAACAACACCAACAAGAATCAAAATGCCAGCTCACGACACACTAAACTACCAGCTCTCCCAAACCTCTAAAAGATGATCTAAAACTACTACTACTACAACTAATTTAGAATAGCAAGCCATGGAACAAAGACAAAAAGGTATAAATTCCATGCTTACTCCCAAAAACAAACAATCAACCAAAAGAATGTGAAAGCCAAAACAAAACTTCACAAAATCAAGGATGAAATAACCAACCCTACCCGAAAACGCTTTCCACCTTATGACACCATCTCCGGCAAATGAGTTTTCAAAGTATATAATTCTCTCTTAATCTCTCATTTTGCCTAGGAGCCCTTTCGGGTTTTCATCCTAGCTTCACACATTTCTTTTTGGTTGCACCTCACCATCTTACCCGCTCAATATAAGCCACTTTTTTGCATAGGTTGCCCTTTCGGGTTTTCAACCTATCCGGGCCCCCAATTTTTGCCCGAGTCGCCCACCCTTGCGGGTTTTCAACTCAGCGGGTTTCATTTCATCACTTTTTTTTTTTTATATTTTTTCATTTTTTTTTTCAATTTTTTTTTTTCAAATTGAAATAAATACAACATAAATACAACATAGATACATGAGAATGAGAAAACCCTCCCCCCTACTTAAACTACACATTGTCCTCAATGTGACGACAATTAGAAGAAAAAGTAAACTGAAAAATGGGGGGAGAAAATCGAAAATCGGGTAAATCGAAGATCGAATGCTCAAAACTCATGACCAAACAATCCGTCAAACTCAAATTTCTTAACAACACCAACTCAAATCTCCGAAATCAACTCACAACCCTCTCCCTCAAATCACTCAAACAAATGGCAAATTCAAAAGTTATAAATTTTTGAGATTTGCACCTAGCTCAAGAGATCGAAAAGATACAACAATCTCACTCCTCTAGTGTTACCAACTCCTAGCTATTGAACTCCTCCCAACGGGTTTTCTTTTGTGGACTTGGGCTCAAAGTGGATTAAGATTTGTTGTGGTTCTTTTGAGTGGGTGGGCGGTGGGTGAAAGAAAATTTGTTGTGGTGGTGGAAATTTGATGAAAAATAAAGGAAAAGAAAGAAAATAAAAAGGGTCTCGGGTTGCCTCCCAAGAAGCGCTGTTGTTTAAAGTCGTTAGCTCGACTTAGTACCTTAAGCTTAATCATTGGGATTGTGCTCCATGTGTGATAATGGTGGTTCCATGTCAATCTCCACTTCAAGTACCTGCAAAACTGATTGACAATACCTCTTGCAATGCATCGTTAGTACCTAGCTTACTACATCATGGTTGAGCATATAACATCAGATTATATCCAAAACCTAGCATTAAGTCAATAACAAACATTAACTAGTAGTACTCCTAGCTAATCCAAGTCATGACCATTACTATAAATGTTTAAAGCTAGACAATAACCAAGATATAGAGTAAATCATACCATAAACCGTCAAAAGCTTCAATCAACCATTCTCAAGAGAGTGGCCAACCAAAAACAAAGAGCACAAGCAATACCATCCAAAAATCACGCTAAATACAAACAAGTAACACCGTTTCCCCGGCAATGGCGCCAAAATTTGGGCGGGCGTGGATGTGTCGTTGTGCACCGCACCCGGCCAAAGATAAAATTTCTCCTACTCTCTTTTACACTAAAGCAGTATAATGGAAGTAGGGGTCGTATCCACAGGGAAACAGGGACGAGTTTAGTACTAAGCGTGATTCGAAACCTAGATTAAGCTAAGGGCCGAGAAACCTAATTACAAAGGGGGGTTTCGGGTTGATAATAAACAAACTACAACTAACTAGCATGTAAATAAAATGAGAAATCAATTATGGAAAGATCTTGAATCCGATTAACATCCACTTCAATTCATTATCGATCCTTGAACCTCCAATCTAATTATTTCCATAATTATCTATTGTCGAGAATTAATCTCGTGTTCTCCTTATTCTTAGTTGAATAGCACGATCAGCGTGACTATAAAACCCTAACTAAAGGATAACCTAGTCCGATCTGCGTCTAAGTTCAATCCAATAGCAGCAATAAACACAGAGAACCAATAGACCTGCTAATGTCATACACGCGATAAACATTCAACAGTTGATTCAATTTCCCTAAGAAATAATCAAGAAGATCAGCATCTAAATTACTCCCTAGTTTGCTACCAATTGATAAAAGAATAAAACAATCCGATTCTATTCTTAAATCTAGCATTAGATTAATTACACAATCAAACTAGTAACGTTCCTAGCTTAATCATGCAACAATCATGGAAAGCAAGCATAGAAATTAAACCATAATCAAAGAAACTAAATAGAGAGGAAAGATCTCACAATAATGCTTGAAGCTCCATATTAATCTCGTTCAAGAACGGTTCAAGCTACAATCGGCATAGCATAAGCCAATTCCATAGTTGAAATCTCCTAAAACTAAACTAAGAATGAAAACTAAAACTAAGAAATGAAAAACAAAGAAATAAGAAATGAAGAACAAAGAGAAATGAAGAAGGAAAGATGAAAAGAGAATCATGAAGAAGGAAGGATGAGGAGAGGAGTATCCTCTCTCTCCCCTCAAGCTTGCCACTCCAAGGTCTACATTTCAACTCTCCTCTTCGTGCTCCACTTCGTCTCCCCCAAAAATTAGGTTTTAGGAAGCATTTAAACCCCGCACAAAATCGTGGCCCCAAGCCGACTTAAGCGTCGCGAGTCGCGACACTGATCGCGAGTCGCGACGAGGACTCTGTCTCCCCGCACAAAATGGGCGGGCACGCGAGTCGCGAGCCGCGACAGGCATCGCGAGTCGCGAGGAGCGAGGGGTCGCGAGGTGCGGCAGGTCCTCGCGAGTCGCGATAGGCTTCTTGCGGGCGGCCGCTTTGAGCGTGCGATGGGCGGGCGTGCGGAAGCCGCCGTCTTCGCCGAGCCGCCGGGCTTGCGATGTTGCTTGGCGTCTTTGCCGTGGGCTTGCTAGGCATGCGGTGCTTGGGCTTGCGATGCTGGCTGGTGGAGCTTGGTTGTGGCGGAGCTTGGTTGGTGAGATGATGTTGTGGAACCATTCATGCTTCCAAGAGCTCGGAACTTACAACTTTAATAATAATTAATATATAAAATTCCGAACTTCCGCTAAGGTCGATTTATATGCAAACATTAACAATTACAAATAAATCCCTTAGCAAAGTGTACCTAAAATACCACAAAAACATCGTATAACTTGAGCGTATCAGCAGCTTATCCATCTCAAGGGAAAGAGGAGAAGGAGCACAATGACTTCCCTGTTGTATTTCAATGGTCTTGATGAACAACAACAATTTCGGGCATGCAAGATCAGAGTTTGTTGAAGAAGGGAGTGACGATGATATACAACGGTCCTGATGAACAACCACAATTTTCAGGCATGGAAGATCGGAGTTTGTTGAAGATGGGAGTGAGGATGAAAATAGGGGTAATTTATTTTTACAGTATGTTCTCTACACATGTAATTAATGTAATCTATATTTGTGTAAAAAAATATAATTTGCAATGAAAAATGATATATATATATATATATATATATATATATATATATATATATATATATATATATATATATATATATATATATATATATATATATATATATATATATATAACTGTTTGGGAACATTTAGGACTAAAAAGTGCAAAAAAAAAAAAAATTTTTTTTTGGGTCACAAGGGCTGCGGGCAAGGTAAAAACCGCAGCCCTTGGTGGGTTAAGGGCTGCGGTTAAGGGCCAAAACCGCAGCCCTTAATCGACCAAGGGCTGCGGTTTTGGCCCTTAACCGCATCCCTTAACCCACCAAGGGCTGCGGTTTTTGTCTTGACCGTAACCCTTAACGCGCTAAGGGCTGCGGTTCAAAACCGCAGCCCTTCCTAAATGCCAAGGGCTGCTAGTCCAATGGCTGCGGTCAAAAAACGCAGCCCTTGGGCCCCTTTTGACCGCATCCCTTAGGCTTTTTTCCTCTAGTGATAAATATTTTCCTTTTAATATTTTTATTTTTCATGCTAATCCTTGTTTAGCCTTTAATTATGGTGATAAGTTTTGTAGTCTTTGAAAATAAAAGTACTTTAATGAGTTGTTTTGGTGTTAGATTGAAATGTAGACGCAAACTATTTTGTTTTAAAGGTTAGCATTCAACAACTTTTACTTTACTTACTTTTCTTATTAGCATTATTTTTTTTCCAACTCAAATGCGTAAAACGATCTCATTTACTGTTTGTTTGTTTCTTGTTTAAATATTTAGTGCTTTCTCATTTCATAGCAAAATTTTGGTTGTTTTCATTACTTCTTATTTAAATCTCTGATTTTGACTGATCTGTTTTATATTCTTTGAAAACGAAATTTATATACTCAGTCTAAATTTTAAACTTGTTTGAGTTGATATTAAGTCATAATGGGTGATTCCTTTGACTTGTATGTCAATTTGATAAGTCTAAATTTTAAACTTGTTTGAGTTGATATTGAGTCATAATGGGTGATTCCTTTGACTTGTATGTCAATTTGATAAGTTGACACATTTTGACAATTTTGATTTAACTTCCTTTTTGAGTTGACATTAAGTTTATATTGGGTGATTCCGTTAAACTTTAATGTTGATTTGATAAGAAGACTTTCAAATATTGTTTCGTTGATACTAGGTTGCAATGGGTGGTTCCATGCACGTTTGTGTCGACTTGGCAAATTTTATAATTGTTTTTAATAATTTATTACTTTATCGCCTATTTATTATTAGTGTTTCGTCGTTGTGAAATCTATTTTAAAGTTTTCAATTTCTTTTGAACTTTAAATTTCATATATATGTTTAGGAGGCGTACGCTCTTATAACATATGTCATGATTTGTGTTCGTAAGTGCTACTTTAATAAAGCAGCTAGCTACTCTTTATTAAAGTGTTATTATCTCTTTAAGTGGAGTAGAAGCCCGTGTGGTTACCTCTATTTAAATTGGTTTGGCTATCGATTTACGAACTTTTTCTTCTTCGTTTCTTTTCTCAAAATTTTATGTATGATTGGATTTATTCTTTTATAATTTTACATAAATATTTATTCCTGCTTCTTTTACAAAATTACCTATAGTTTACTGTGCAAAAGTTTTTACCTTAAACTTTCTAATACTTGTCTTTGGTTTCACATTTTATAAAATGATTGTTGTTACCGTGCGTCTTTACTATACAACTCTTTTGGTCTTCCAAAATAAAATATATATATATATATTATTTGAGTTATCGCATTTTATACCTGAAAAGTTGTTTAGTTCTTAACTAAGATCCATCGATTTATGTTTTCTTAATGTTCTTTATTTAGAGTATTTTCTTTTGTCTCTTGGTTGTTTTGAAGTTTCGAGGACGAAACTCTTTTAAGGAGGGGAGATTGTAACAACCCATAATTTTGCTCCTAGTTTTTCCGCAAAAGTTTTCCCTAAAACTATTATTTTCTCTAGATTAATGATTTTTATTCTTTATACTTTGGGAGCCGAATTATTATTTTATTATATGGTGTGTTAATGTGTGGATTATATTTATATTTATAATATAATTTATTAGAATTATTTTCATTATTAAGTATTTTCAAAGTTTAGGCGCGATTTAGGAATTTATCGATTTGTCGCGTGACGGACTTTTGATGCGTGGACCTTTGATGACTTGGGACGAAATCATCTTGGTGTACTTGGGCTTGGACAGCCGGCCAAGGAGAAGGAGAAGGAGAAGAAGAGCTTCTCTTCTTTCATTTCTTTTTATTTTCTTTTGTGACCCATTGTAGTTTTGTAACCCCCATAACTCCCCTAATCATTTCTCCTAAACCCTTCATTTTTCCTTGCCATAAAATTCTGATTTTTATTAAAAAAAGTTCAGCATCATTCTCATTTAACCCTCACCGTTTTCCAAGAAAAGAAAGAGAGAAAAGGAAGAGGAAAAGAATAGAAAGGATCAACCCGGTTTTTCCTGGCATACCTTCACGAAAATAACTGTAGCTTGAGATCTAACCGTTGGATCGTCTTCAAATTTGGACATAACGTTTACAACATCTTGTTCTTAAGTTTGACTGGAGAGATTTAGAATCTTTGCTTTTGATCACCGGGAATCATGGTCGGATCAGAGCAGTGCGAAACAAGAGTTTTCAACGTTCAAGAAGAAAATGCCTAGTGACTTGTTGCTACAATTCTCGTTCGTTGTGCTTTGGGGTTAGAAGAGGAATTGGATTGTATGCGTAACTCTTAACAATCTCTTTAGACTCAGCTCTCCTCCCGACGTTCCAGGTAACTAGTAGTTGTCTTAGAACCATAGTGATTAGGGTATTATTCGGTATTAGATTATTACGCTAGAAATTATTTAAAATACTTTTTATATGAAATTATTGACGAAATTTGACATGAATATACTTGATGCATGCTATGTGAATACTTTGTAGAGGAAAATAATTTTCATATTATTTTTGGTATTTATTTGATTTAATTGGTGTTTTGTGCGTTTTTGGCTAAATTGCATAATAATTATTGAACGAATGTTAAAATTGATGAAATTATTTTTCTTAGATCATGTTACATGCTTTGTATGTATTCCATGCCTTAGAATAATTTTTTCCTACTGTTTACTATTTTATTTATTTGATATATCTGTTTTTGTAATTTCAGTTCTGTCAGTATATAAATCATGAAAATTATTTCTAGAGGCCGAAAAATTAATTTATTTGACTATTATGTATTTCTGTGAGTTGTTACATGTTATGTAAATTTTTGGTAAATTTTGGGCGTCTGTTTATATTTTTAACTATTATAATGGCTTATTTGAGGAATCTGTATATTAACTGTTAAAAATACTTTTGGAGTCCAAAAATTATAAATAAAACTTTTAACATGTCAGTAGAGCTATTAGGGTCGTATGATAATTTTTATGTGATTTTACTACTTGAACTTAATAGTTTAATAATTATTATTGGGTTTTTGTTGTGAAATTGAGGATACTCTTTTAAATTATTTGAGAGGTTGTTAATCAGAAATAATTCATAATTTATTATATTCTGGGTTGCTGATTTTCAGTAGGATGCAGTATGTATCATTGGGTAACCATATGTTTATGTTTGATTTATGAAAGAAAATGATTAATTGTTACTACTCTTTTAAAAAGTTTTGGAGTTAATTGGTGATGTATGTTTGATTGAATTGTTGGTGCTGTAAAAACCAGTTTAATATCATTGTTGATGTTTAGAAATGTTCAAGTGTTTATTGTGGGAGACATTTGTTGAAAGTTTGTAAGTTATTATTTTAGAGGAATTATGAGGAGTTGTTTTGATGAATTATGGGTATAAGGCCGGGTGGCATCCCTTTTTGATGAATATTTTAAGATGAATGATGCTTGGATTATATGCATGATTGTATTTTGAGATAAGAATATCCGGTGGGATAGATGTAGTCCCCGGTGAAGAACATGCCAACCACCTGGTTTGCGAACTAAGGGTACACCTGGGTTAATTGTTGTCGTCCGAGAGGTCAGGGAGTTCTGCGTGTTCTACCCTGCATTGGGAGTTTGGCCATTCTTAGACACAGGCAGTGGGGAACGTAAGCCCATAGACTGACCTGGAGATTGCGATCTGACAAACCTTAGGAAGTGATTTGCGAATCACTGGCGTTCGGTTTCTGACTCAATAACTTGTTGTAGTTTTGATTTATTATTATTTATATATTCTAGAATTGTTTCACTCACTATATCTTGTTTACTTATTTTTGATGATCACTTGTTTTACCTATGAGCTTTATGATTTTTATGTGCATGCTATTGATGTAATGATTGCATGATTTTCCGTTCTTAATAATCTACTTTTGAATCATGCTTTGATTGATATTGTTCTGGGAGAACTGCTGGTTACTCCCCACTGATTGTGGATGTTTGTTGATATATTTTGCAGGTGTTGTTGATGGGATTCTTTCTTTGGTTTTGGGTGCGGGTTGTGATGTGAGCATTAAAAAGCTAGATGTTTTAGGCCTAGACTTTTAATTATTTTGAGAGTCAGTTTTCTCTTTTAGTTATTACTCTAATTAATTTAAATTATTTATACTATTTACTTATGTTGGTTTATCACTTAGTTATTTAAACACATTTCTTGTAGTAGTGACATTCCCAGAAGACGATGTTTCCGCCATCGTCCTATTAATACTATTATTATTTCTTTCTTTTCCGCTTTGAAATTCTGGGGTGTTACACTTGCACTATACTTTCATGAAAGAGACCAGCAGCGAATTCTAGCCATTCCCTTAAGTTTTCGAGCTCCTGTGGACTCATTAATGTGGGCATACTCGAAGGACGACAAGTATTCAACAAAAACATCTTACATGTTGGGTAAAGGGGGTAGTCTAGGAGCCTTTCACGAGGCATGGAGAGAGATTTGGGCCTTGGAAGTTTCACCAAAGGTGAAACACTTTTTGTGGCGCTTGTGTTCGAATACCATCCCTACTCGTGCGCTACTTCGTCATCGCCACCTGCTGTCCGAGGCAAATTGCTCGTGGTGTGAGACTGCTTGCGAGTCGAGTGCCCATGCACTAATGCTTTGCCCGAGAGTTCGTGATTTGTGGGAAGATTGTGATTGTCAGCAAATGGTGGAGGAAGCAGGCGAAAATTGGTGTGACATGCTGCTGAAGTGGCAGGATTTTGATGTGAAGATGCGACAAAGAGCTGCGATCTTGGCGTGGAGCATTTGGCTCGAGAGGAATTGCAAAGTATTCGAAGGTAAAACCACTCCCAACTCTGTGATTATAGCTCGAGTAGAGCGCCATGTTTTTGAACATAACTCCTACACCAAGCAAGTCTATGCTGTGAATATTCCCCGGCATCCCCGAAGCGTGAATTATTGGCACCCACAACCTGCTGGCGTGGTGAAACTGAATGCGGATGCCTCTCTGGTAATTGAGGGATGGGTTGGAATGGGTGTGGTGGCCAGGGATGATAAAGGCGAGGTTCTCTTCGCGGTAACACGACGTGTGCAAGCTTGGTGGCCTTCTGAGATAGCAGAAAGCAAAGCTCTTCTTCTGGCCATAAAACTAGCGAAGCGCCATGGATTTGTCAACATCATTCTGGAGTCTGATAGCCAAGTGTTGGTTAATCGCTTCTCAAAGGATGTAGTCTGTTATTCTGATTTTGATAGTGTTTTAGAAGATATTCTGTCTTTTAGCTGTTGTTTTGATTCAGTTGTGTGGTCTCATGTCAAGAGAGACGGGAATTGTGTTGCCCATCATCTCGCTAGGCTGGTTCCTTTTGGTGTCGAGCAAACTTGGGAACACCATTGTCCTGCAGAGGTTGCTCCTTATGTACTTTCGGACCTTTTGGCCATGATTTAATTTAATGTGTTTTTCCCCTCAAAAAAAAAAGAAATATTTGTGGTCAAAGCAAATTTCATAAATGGTGAATGCCTTATATTTTGAAATGGATGGAATACCGGTTACTATAATAAAATAGGAAAATATTAAACTAAGATCATGTTTTGTTCAACTTATTTTTAGTACTTATAAGGATAAGTATGTTCAGATAAAAGTTAAGTTCATATGAGGTCTAATAAAGTATAATAAGTTCAGATTAGTTCACTTCAGCAAAAATCATAATTAAATCAGTTTATGAAATGATATCAATCAGCAAAAGGTGGTTAATGTAAATAGAATTTAATTGATCGAATATCATAAATTAGGAAAATAATTAAACTATATAAAATATTGTAAATAAAACAACAACGTAGTGTATCTATATAAAATTGGTTAGGATTCTCCCTTGAGAGAAGGGTATCGTAACTTCTCCTTATGTAAAAAAAACGAAATATAGGAGTATCACTTGTGGACGAAGTATGTTTCATCATCGGATCCTTAAATGGGGAGACACGATTATGTGTCTACAGTGAGTCACACATTTGAATTTAACCAAAGTGGATAACATATGCTATTTTCCAATTTTTTGTTTACATTAGTAGATATACTAGACCATTGTGTTGCTTTAATGTCTTTAGTCTGTCATTGATTATTTATTCATGTTTATACCTAGAGATGTCAATGGATCAGACGAAGCTTCATTCACTCGACCTAATCTTCCGTCATCTGCAGGCAGATTGAGTGGATTAGGGGATACCGGGTAAAGTTGTCTTTCAACGAACTTCTTACATTTTCTTAAATCGTTAATTATTTTCACCATTGTATTAGTTTTCTTATCCCGCATTTTTTTTCTCTCTCGGTGCACGATAAGAGACCCTTCTCTTATCCTGCGCCGATGCCATGGCTGGGCGATCAAAAGCTACGGCGAAGAAATCTAAGAGTTGAAGCAATCAAAAAAGTAAGAATGATGGTCCTACTAGTCCATTTGAGGGTCAGAAACTCAAAGCAGTAGCAGAACTCCATGGAATTGAAGCATTGGTGATTAAGACCCCCGAAATGATTCCGCCATTATCACCTCGAAGCTCGCTGGAAGATTTGCAAAATCAACAGAAGGATAAGGCTTAGCTGTCGGAGTGGTTAACCATAATGAAGAAGAATCATATTAGATTGGAGGCCATTGAAACAGGTAAACCTCAATCTCGTCAACTATTGTCTGATTTTGAGAAAGTTCAGAATGAGGATGAATTGCCTGTGAAAAACACAATTAAGATTGACATTGAAGATGTCCAAGATGAAATTAATTACTGGGAATCATCTATCATTTGCTTTGTGGTGGGTGCAAATCCTCCATTTCCCATTATGGATGGATTTCTTCGTAGAATTTGGCCTGATAAAGGAATTGATAAAATTGTTGTTGTTAGCAAGGGTATTTTTCTTGTGTGATTTCATAATCTTGATCTATGTGATCAAGTATTGGCTGAAGGTTTCCAGTTTTTTGACAAGAAGCCTTTAATTGTGAAGAAATGGAACCCAGACATGGATTTTGAGAAAGAAGAACTCAAATTTATACCTATTTGGGTACAACTCCCTGCTCTTGATTTAAAATATTGGGGAGAACGTTGCTTATTCAAACTAGTTGCAGGGATTGGGAAACCTCTGAAACTTGATCAAGCCACTCAAACCAAAGAAAGATTATTGTATGCTAGAGTGCTAGTTGAATCTGGAATGAATCAAGATTTGTCTGATTTCATTGAATTTGAGAATGAAAAAGGCATTTTAATGCATCAGAAGGTTGTGTATGAGTGGAGACCTATCCAATGCCAGCAATGTAAGGGTATTGGGCATGCTACTAAGGATTGTAAGAAGAAGCAACAGGTTGTAAAGCAGAAATGGGTGCCAAAAAAGAAAGTTGTTGTAACAGATGAGGAGGGATTTCAGAGGGTAAAAGGGGTGGCTATTGTTGCCCAAACTAATCCTCAGCCAGTGGACATTGTTAACACCTTTATTGTATTGGATGATTTGGAGGACACAGAACTAGAGAAGTGGAAGAATAGACAGTGGAGATTGCACACAGGGAAGAATGGGGTATTGGTGTTCAAGAGATAGGGGTACATGGTGAGGAGGGAGAGCCTCCTGCCATGGATGGATAACTTTGTTTGTTGGAACGTAAGGGGACTAAACAACAAGAAAAAGCAGGGAGAAGTGAGAAAATTTCTCAATTCTCACAATATTAGGTTGTTTAGTTTCCTTGAGACAAAGGTTAAAGCTCATGCTCTTGGTGAGTTTTACCTAAATGTTTGTCCTGGTTGGTGTTTGACAACTAATAATCCATGGCATGAAAAAGGTAGGATCATAGTTGGGTGGTATCCTAGTGCAATGCATGTAGATATTATTTTTTGTTCAAGTCAAATAATCCATACTATAATAGAGGTGGTTAATGGAGGGAAAAAAAATTTGTATACCTTCATTTATGGTTTGAACACAAGGAATGAAAGAGAAGCCTTGTGGACTGACTTAATGAAGCTTGTTGTTGTTGATAAGCCTTGGATCATCTTGGGTGATTTCAATGCAATAATGAAGGTTGAAGAATGAATAGGCCAACCAGTTAGAACAAGAGAAGTGGAGGATATGCAGAACTATATGAGCTGGTTTTGGGTTATAGAATTGAAGACATCGAGTCGGGTTCTACACCTGGAATAACAAGCAGAAGGCAAAGGATGAGAGTTTGTTGCAGTTCTACACCTGGAATAACAAGCAGGAAGGCCAACCAGGTTGAAGGAAGGCAGGAATATTCTTTTCATTTTTGAAATCTACTTAAGGAAGGAAAATCACTATATATATTTCATATTTGCACGGTTTATTATTTCACGCTTAAAATCACGTTCATGATTCACTCATATAATTAGGGTTTTGTACATTAGAAGTTTCTTGAGAATTATAAATATATATAATTTCTATCCACGCCACCTACACAATTGGCATTCTTCACTCCTATGCATCCTTCCCATTATTTTTGCATGATCACCTGCATTTCTCACAAAAAATCACCTCTTAGTCATTCCGCCACTACACAGACATAATTTCTTTATGCTATAGAGATTTTGTTTTGTAGCAAACTAACAAACCATAATTAGAGCAAACCAACCACGGCTTGAGCAGCAACCAAAAAAACAAACAATTGTGGCAACAAGAAGCCTCACCGGTGATTCGGTGAACAAAAGGTGAGATCATCGACAGAGCCCAGAAGTAGTGCATGGCGGAACACCGACTATAATAGTGACACCACGCCACGAAAACCACCATGCTGCCCCGATTAGAAACAACTTCGACGAAGGAGCCGTTGCGGATAGCTGGATTTTCTAATTGTGAAAATAATACTTCCTTTGTTTTTTTTAGATGTAACATTTGTCTTTTTGGTAGGTAGATTAAAATAATCAAATGTTGCATAAAAAAAACAACGGTATTAATTCTAATTGAGAATAATGATGCACTGCCGTTAGATTTTTTTTCTTGAAAAGGATATTAAATTAGAAGGATGAATTGTCAATTATGTATATATCCTTGCGATTTGTGATCTATAACTCAAGTAGTTGGGAGATTGTATAAACTGTTATTGGTTATTTTTATTGATACTACTACACTCTTACTTAAAAGAGTTTTCTTCATCGTCCTTTTTGGCATCTACAATCTCTTTTTGTGCAGTTTACAGAACTTGGTGTTAATGACACATATTCACAGCAATTTGGTTTTTTGATGATTTATTATTTGATCAAATTTTTAGGTTTTTGGCAAAAGCAATAGGTTAGATCGTTTTAAACTGATGATAGTAAATACTATTAATCATGGTAATAATACTATTGGTTTTGGAAAGGCCACCTGTGGAGATGCATGATTGGTTAAAAAAAATCGATTCATTGTGCTTAAAGAAAAATAAGGAAGAAACTTTCTTTAGTACATGATTTCAATGGGTATGTTAGTGAAACCGTAATTATAATTGAAGATTCCAGTCTTCACATTCCTTAAACGAAAATCCGCAATATTATACTTTCTCTTTTTTTTAATTGTACCAGTTTATTTAACAAGTTGTTTTATCAAGCCGTTTTGCCACGTGTAATTCTTTGGTATTTGTTTTGGTGCATGACTTGCTATAAAAAAAATCATCATCTATCTATATTATTATCTAAAGCAAAATGATAAATCCTATGTGGCATGCTCACAATCACCAAGCAATTTTAGAGCACTATGAAGTAAAAACTCTCCAATCGGGTGTCCACGTCACCACGTGGCAATCATACATTTTGGTTTAAAATTTTTGTTCAAAATTAATTTCAAATCCGATTTACTCATTCTGATTGTCGTTAATTAAGGTAAATTTTAGGCAATTAGAAACATGCTCTCTAAATAATGAAGGCCAAAAATAAAAGCTCTCCTAAAAAAATATATAACTTATGGTAAGGATTTGAATTTTACCTATGTTAATTGCCAATCATCTTAATTTCCGGCTTAGAAATTCAATCTTGCGGATATTGTCATATTGATATCGAATAATCACAAAAAAAAGGTAAGCACTAATTAGGGCCCATTATAAACCGTCACTCCCCAAAATTACGGAATCTAAATTGCCTATCACGTTTATATAAGGAGGTTGTAGTTTGTATCCATTTCAAGGTTAAAGAATTGTTTTTGAGATTTGTTCTTCAATATCAGGAGGCAGAGATGGCGTCACCGGAGATTGCAAGCCCATCTGGGCCTCGGCGCCGGCGTTGATCCGACGAGCTAGGGCCTACTAACAATGATTGCACTGGCATTATTCTGGGTTTATTAGTTTTTTCTGAATTTGGTTTCTGGGTTTTGGGTGTTTTATCTTAAAATTTTAAATTTGATTCAATATAACATGTGGTTGTACTTTGATTTCGATTTTGACTTTTCATATTTGTTATGCAATTAAAGGAAAGACTTATAGTATTATTGAATTTGAAGCTTGGCATGTTTTGAGGAGAGAGACGAGGATGAATTCAAGAGGAAGGAGCATCTTTTCCTTCTTTTTTCCTCATATTATTAGCCTTTGACTTTAACCAATGGCTTTGATTTGTCAAACTGTGTCAGTAGAGTTTCCAAGCATCTCTAGAGGAGTTTGGCTAGGCGTCCAACTGTTTGAGTCTTTCATGGACTCAAACAGGGGTAATAGGGTCATTCTACTTGCAAAGAAAAGCTGAGGAAATTGATAGTAACACACGCGCGAGTGAATCAACAAAGGGCCAATTTCCCCCTTTAACAATTTCTCTCTCCAAACTCAACTTTCTCCCACTTTAAAAATTCTATCACTTTCATCTGCTTTCTCCAGACGGAATTCAATCCGGAGGCTACTGCAACGACTCCGGTAGCGGCAGCGGCACCAACCAGAGTGAAAAAAGTGATGGATGTTTTGATGCGGCCGCCGTGGCCGTACAAATACCAGATTAAGGGGCATCGTCTTATAATTTTACTTTTTGTTTTTTTTACATGTATACATTGAACTTAACAGAAAATTGCATGCAAGTAAAAATAATTAGTTTTTGAAATGGAATTCTAATTTAATTAACTAATATTAAAAAGAAAAAGAAAATTTTCATACTTTTTGATTATGTGTTTTTTTTTCTTTATGCAACCAGGTTATGATGATATCTTTCATCTGAAAATGACTGCTGAGACGTTTCTTGGTGGCTTGAATTTCTTCAATATCATCACTAGCCAATATCAAGTCATCAACATATATGAGTACAACCAAGAAACTATTGTGACTTTTGCAGAAAAGAGAGTAATCAGACTTGGATTGCACAAAACCATGTTTCTTCAATGCACTGCTCAATTTGGCAAACCATTGCCTTGGAGCTTGTTTTAGTCCATACAAGGACTTGTTAAGCTTGCACACTTTAGCATTCTTCTCTGTTGATAGATAAGCACCTTCCTTTAGTACTTCAAGCCTGTGACCATAGCCTTTGTACCCAGGAGGCAGCTTCATATAGACACTTTCCTGCAATTCACCATGGAGAAAAGCATTTTTACAATCCATTTGGTGCAAGTGTCATCCTTCTATGGAAGCAATAGCAAGTAAGGACCTCACAGTTGCCATTTTTGCAACTGGAGCAAAAGTTTGAGCATAGTCTATCCCATATCTCTGTCTGTTACCTAGTATCACAAGCCTAGACTTGTATCTGTTGATACTGCCATCTGAGTTGTACTTAATTTTGTACAACCATTTGCTTCCAATAGTAGTTTAACCCTCAGGTAGGTCTGTAATGGTCCAGGTTTGATTCTCTTCCAGAGCATCAAGCTCTTCATTCATGGTAGCTACCCATTTGGCATCTAGAATAGCTTCTTTGAAATTATTTGGTTCATGGTGATTTAGAGTTTTAGACATGAAGCATGAAAACTGAGGTGTTGTTAGGGATGGCAACGGGCCGGATCTGGACCGGTTCTTGATGGTACCAGATCCAGATCCGTTTTCTGAGCCTAGTCCCATATCCTACAGATCTGGTACGGATCTTAAAAAACAAAACCCATATCCAGATCCTCTAGATCCGCGGATCTACGGATCTGGATCTGGATCTCATTGGTTTTCCCGGAAATAAACTTGTACAATATCCCAATATTTTATTACTATATAATATAACTATTAAAACATTCATCAACAGTAATACCTTCACCAAACTAATAATATCACAAAATCCCAACATTTAAAAGCATTGTACGAGCTAAAACATTAAATCTTTTAAGTACCAAGCTACCAACATCCCAACATTCAAAAACATAAAAACTCTAAAATTAACATCAACAAATATCAAAGTAATAATAAGAGTTAAAACTAGTGGAATTTAACTAACTATTACATCAATTAAAACATCCCATACATCTTGTGCTACATAAATAATAATTTTAGTTCCAACATAGGAAAATCTTGTGCAAAGTCTTCAACACTTTAAGGGTAGTATTCCATATCACTATCATTTTCAACATCATCAACCTCCTAAAAAAATATAGGAAGAGAGATAGTGAATATATATAAAAATATACACTTATATATTATTAAAGTACGAAGAAAATATAATAAAACCACTTACCATATCAATAAAGTCAACTAAGTCTCCATCTTCTTCGGAATCTTCGGTAACGGTGGAACAAGCATAAGTGCCTTCCATAAAACCTAAGGACTTTAGATAAATTTTTGCAAGGAAATTTGCATAGTAACTTTGACCAGACTGACTTGAGTTATAAATATAAATATATTAGACCTTGAGTTATAAATATGATGAGTTGCAGACTTACATAAAGTTACAGTAGCATACTAGCATATATTATTCACCATTATCAAATTAGACTTGCTGTACCATATAATCTAACTACACAAAAAAATGAATGAAGTTCTTATAATATGATATTAAACTAATAATTTTTCACTACAGCAAGTCAGTCTACTCCTATACACAATACAACAAAACGGATCAAAACAATAACACAAAGAGAGTAAACTGATAGTCTACTCCTACAGCAAGTCAGCCTACTCCTACATGTATCACTACCAAATTATCACTGCAAGTAAGAAGTGTCTACTCCTACACACAATAGTACAAAATGGATCAAAACAAAATTGAATTATCTCATCTCATCTCGTCTACAGGCGCCATATATACTCCCCATAACAAAATTAAAATACAATGAATAACTAAAAAAATTGAATGCAATTCGGAATTTAATTACCATAAACAAAACCCACAATAATAAAATCTGCAGTGATCAAATAAAGCAATTGATTATGCATGGTTGGCTGTAATACTATACCTTTGGCTGCAACTGAACTGCCGGCGAGGAGGAGGGTTAGTCCGAGCAGGTGGAGGCGCGGAGGAGAAGGGAGGTGGTTGCCTGGTTGGTTACTGGTTAACGTAGAAGAAGAGGCAACAACCAACAAGAGACTAAACTGACTGTATTAGGGTTAAAAGTATATTACTGTATTAGGGAGTAGGGACTTTATGGTTTAAATTATATTTCATTAACTGTTAATTAGTAATTACAAATTTAAAATCATTTTTTTTAAAAAAAAAAAACGGTTCTACGGGTCGGATCCGGATTCTTAGACTAAGATCCGGATCCGCTTCTGAAGAGGTAGATCCAGATCCGACCCGGATCCTACGGGTCCAATTTTTTGAGATCCAGATCCTTAAAAACAGATCTGGAGCGCAGTGGCGGATCCAGGAATTTATGAATAGTTGGTCACTACCGACTAGATTGCACAGAGACGGATACGGGTACAAGTACGGTTATGGGTTCGGATACGCGTAGCCATATAGGATAATCCATGAATTTTTTTTAAAAAAAAACTACTTCAAATAAAATTAATTTATGACTAATAATAGTTCATATTACAATAAAATAGTACCTAAAAATTGTTACAATTGTTCTCAATGAGTTTTCATGTTTTGATACTGATTTAGAAAAAAAAAACTTGAGATATTCGGTTGCATATTCTTTCTTTTCATTCTGAAATTTAAATTATAATTTTTAATTAGATACAACAATTCAATTTGTTAAACTTATCAATCAAATTCACTTATCATATCAACGCATTATGCATATATACCAAATAATTTCACATTAGAGGGAATCCTATCCATCTCCAACTAATTCCACCAGCACATAAAACACATAAAACCAAAGGCTCATTCATGGCATCTCCGAAAACTTCATGATAGGTCCAATTCTAAAAATCCTAAAACAAGGGTTTTAGTGCATTACCTTAACACAATCAATCAAACCTTCAAAGCTAATCCAATGTTCATAACGTCATAGTCATCATTCACCAATTAGCCACTGTATTATAAATGTAGCTCAATTGCATTATATGATTGGATTGCTAGCGATGTCATGGAATTATTTCCTGGAAAAAACAAGAGAATGCGTAGAAAGTATTGTCAGAGTCTAAGGACACACGGTTTCGACATTTTCCCATTTAAGACGGCTAATTGACCAGATAATACAACAATATGACCACCCCAAATCAAAGCATATCCTAGATGCCCTCTCAGATATTCTGATCAATAACTAAAAGTTTAATATCCCCAATTAACAATCTCAACTTCATAGAATTTCAAGCAACAAACTAAAAATCTAGTCAGTCAAACATTTAACTCAAAACCCAACCTAAGAGACAAAATTTAAACAAAACAACTTACCAAAATTCTAAAAATGAATCCTTTAATAATTGAAATTAACGGAAAATTCAACTCAAAAGTAACCAGTTCCGAGCTTCCTAGCACAATTCAATTCTACACAATACCAATAATTCAAGGAATAAGACTAATTTTAAAAACCCTGAAAAAGACAATTCCTGAAAAAAAAAATAGCAGAAAAAGTTTACTAAAAAAGGCAAAAAAATTCAACTTACAGCTGTAGAGCTTCGAGAAATTTATCATGCTCAGATTCAGTCCAGCTTTCTCGAGACTTCGTAATTGTATACGGCTTTTGGATCTTCTTACTATTACACGAATCATCAGTCGGAGAAGAAGACGTCGTATTGGTTGCCGTCGTCGGCGAATTTTCCGGCGGCGGCGCCGAAAATATAATCAAAACATACAAATTTTGAGTGAAATCAAAACAGAAAAAAAATCTAGACATAATAGGAAAAATCAGTTCATGAAAACTGAAATACTAAGAGGGAAAGTAAAATAATTCAGCGTGAGAAACTGAAAATTGGAAGTTCTAAAACTTCGACTTCGTCAGATCTGGGGACTAGGAGAGCCTGAGTCTTCAGTTGCAAAGAAACTTGAATGGTGGGATCTGAAGATTCGAATGAAGGAAAGCTCTGGGTCGTGGGATTCGCGAAGCGGCGAAGGAGAAAGAGAGAGAAAGATGAAGACTTAGGGTTTTTCGCGTGTGAGAGAATGACGCTTCAAATGAATTTTCCACTGCCATCTCTAGGTGTTGTGTTAGTTTGAGTTGTTTGGTGAATTTTGTGAGGTTTGCAGGTTTGAGTGGAGTTGGCTGTTATATAGTCTTGGTGCCAGGTGGGTGGTTTGTGTGTTCTAGTGGATCTCCTCACTTCTGCACCTCCTACTGCTCTCTCTTCTTCTTGCTCAACTGTTTCTCTCACAGTTTCTCCTACCTCCTCTTCTTCAGTATCAAAACACTTGTTTTCAACACTCTTATCCCTCTTTGGTTCATGAGTGACATGAAACAACTTATATGGAAATATGGTCTCATAGAACCTCACATCTCTACTCACAAATGTACTGTTGTTGGTTAAGTTTAAGAGTTTAAAACCTTTTTGGGTGTATGGGTAACCTAGGAACACACATGGCACACCCCTAGCATCAAATTTATCCTTAACTCTAGAAGGATTATTAGCAAGAACGAAGCAACCAAAGGGTTTTAAATGCTTATAAGCAGGAAGAGTGTTGTACAGTAGCTCAAATGGAGTTTTGTTGCTCAGCACACTATTGGGCAGTCTGTTTGTGATATGTACAGCACATAGCACACAGTCTCCCTAAAATTGCAAAGTAAGACCACTTTGGAACCTCAATGCCCTTGCCATCTCCAGGATATTTCTATGCTTTCTTTCTACTCTTCCCTTTTGCTCAGGTCTATCCACACAGCTTGTTTGATGAATGATTCCTAAGCTAGCAAAGAAGGGCTTGCATTGTTTATCATCAAACTCCAGAGCATCATCACTCCTGATCACCTTTACCTTCTTCTCAAACTGAGTTTGTCCCATATGAACAAAATTATGTATGGCTTCAAAGGCATTTGATTTCTGCTTCAAAAGATGCACCCAGGTTACCCTACTATAGTCATCCACTATAGTGATAAAGTACCTTTGATTGTGCCTTGTTGCTACCTTGTATGGCCCCCAAATGTCTATGTGGACCAGTTTAAATGCTCTTGATGCTCTTGATTCACTTTGCTTGTATGGGATCTTGGTGAATCTGGTAAGAGGACAGGTGATGCACACATCTGCATTGTCATACTTGAACCCTTTGAGGTCCTTGATCTTGTTCAACTTTTGAAATGGAGCATGGCCAAGCCTCCAATGCCATAAGGTTGTCATAGGAACACTTGGTACTTCTGTTATTGTACCAGGGAGCTTCACCTGAGTCTCAGCACTCATAGCTTTCACTTCTTTTTCTTCCTTTCTCTCTACTTTTTGACACTCACCACTTCTTTTTCTCCAAGATTTCACAATCTTTTCCATGGGTTTGTTTATCAAGTAATACAATCCATGTTCAGCTCTTCCTACACCTTGCACATTTCCACTCTTCTTGTCCTGTATGATACATAACTCAGGATGGAAATCAACCTTGCAATTTTCATCAGTGGTTAATTTTTGCACTGAAAGAAGATTATGTTTGAATGTAGGAATATAGAGGACATTTTTTAGCTTCAATTCATTCTTCAAATCTGCCTCTCCAGTGTGAGAAATTACAGTCGTTTCTCCAGTTGGCAAGTTGATTTTCTGCTCTTTCTTCATTCTAGTGGGATTTTTAAGCAAACTCAGGCATCCAATCATATGATCTGATGCTCCTGAGTCAATAATCCATTCAGTTTTAATTGAATCTGCCAGGTTGCAGCTAACCATTCCTGCATAGCTGTAGTCAATTTCTTCTTCTGTGTCTGAGCCAGGTGTCTTTGAGGGTGTGGGAATAGAGATGGCAATTATCCATGGGTGAGTAAATTATCCACCCACCCGTCCCGAATAAATGGGTGATCACCCGCGGTGAAGCGGGTGACGGGCGGGTGATTGATGGATCGGGTCGGATATGGATGGTATTTTTTGGACCCATCACCCGCCCCATCATCTGCTCTATCCATCCATCCATCCACCCTTTATATATATATATATATATATATATATATATATATATATATATATATATATATTAAAGAAATTTGTTTTTTTATTACCACATGTCATTTAAGGTAATTAAAAAAAATAATTTTTTTAAGGGATAAAAAAAATACTTATAATTACTTTTTGGTGTGCAATAAGATTGATATTTTGTCGCTTTATTGTCAATCTATGATACTATGATTAATTTTTCATATATTAATTTCTTTAAAATTGTTAAGTTTAAAAAATAGTTTTTGTTCATAATATCACCCGTTTTCCACCCACTCCACCCGCCCCACCCGCAGATGATGGGTGGAGCGGATATGGGTGAAATTTTTGGCGGGTGATGGATGGTGTGGATGGAGTTTTGGGTCACGGGTGATGGGGCGGATGGAGCTCCACCCGACCCATCTCCGATCCATTGCCATCCCTATGTGGGAAGAAGTTTCATAAGCTGTTCAAGCTGCTGTGCAGTGATTGTTGCTCCACTTGATCCTGAGGAAGCTGCATCCACATTGCTCTTCACATGTGCTGCACTTCTGCCTCCCCTATTAAATCTTCCACCTCTATTGTACCTTCCTCCTCTACTATTGTTCCATGACTCTCTCATTTTTTCTTTTCCATCTCTCTGAGCTTAGGGTGCTTGTTTAGATACCCCACAATTCTCCAGCACTTCTCCCTTATATGGCCAACCTTCCCACATTCACTGCAGACAAGATCACTGCTCTTACTCAGCATAGCAGTTGCTTCATTTTCTTCTTTAACATGTTTCAGAATTTCCTTCTGACTTTCTTCTTGATGAAGGTAGCTACATGCTACATCCACAATTGGAAGTGGACTCATCATAAGAAGGTGGCTTCTCTTAACATTGTAGGCTTCATCAAGGCCATTTAAAAGCTGAAACAACTTTTGCTCGTCTTGTTGCTCATTCATAGCTGTGACAAAGGCATTGATTTATGTGTTGAGAGTTGTGATAGGTAGCAGGTTACTTAGAGACTCAAGTTCCTCCGACAATCCTCTCATCTCAGTGTAGTAATCTGTTATAGACTTTCCTCCTTGATTAGTCTCGTATATTTCTTTACTCAATTTATACTTCCTTTTATTTGTAAAGGTCCCCACATAGCAAGAAACTGTCCGAAGCGTCAACAACTTTCTGCATTGTTGGGCGACGCTTCCGAAGATGAAGATCGTGAGAGGGAGCAAACTCCTCCTCGAGTCAGTACTATGAAATTGTTGAATGCCATGAACTCCGAGGATTCTCCTATTGATGGTTTGATGTACTGCAAAGTTCGGGTTAATGGCATAGAAATTATGGCTATGGTGGATACTGGTGCCACACGTAACTTCGTCAAAATGGAGACGGCAAGGAAAATGGGTTTACAGGCTAGACCCACGACGCATACCATGAAGGCCGTGAATTCGGCCGCTTCGAACTCTGTTGGTCTTATCAAGAATGTCCACATTTCTGTGGGATCTTGGAATGGAAGAATTGACTTGTTGGCGGTAGCCATGGACGATTATGATCTGGTTCTTGGCAACAAGTTTTTCAGGAAGGCAAAGGCTTTTGTAGCGCCGCACCTGGGCGGCATCCTGATTAATGATGAAGCAAGTCCTTGTTTCATCGTTGGTAAGTCCTCTCCCAGCCCCTTAACTTCTGATGGGGTGTTGTCCGCTATGCAGGTTAAAAAGGGTATGAGAAAGGGGGAGCCTACCTTTTTGGCTGCAATGGTGGAGTTGAAGAAGGATGTGGTGGTGGAAGTGCCCGATGTAATTGCGGCTGTGCTGAAGGAGTACGAGGAGATCATGCCTGAAGATCTTCCTAAAAAGCTTCCACCAAGAAGGGTTGTTGACCATGCAATTGAGTTGGAGCCAGGCGTTAGGCCACCTGCGAAGGCGCCCTACCGAATGGGTCCATCCGAGTTGGCAGAACTTCGAAGACAATTGGATGGGTTGTTGGATTCTGGTTTTATTCAACCATCCAAGGCCCCTTATGGTGCACCGGTTTTATTCCAGAAGAAGGCAGATGGGTCCCTTCGCATGTGTGTGGATTACCGGGCTTTGAATAAGGTTACGGTGAAGAACAAGTACCCGATTCCGCGGACGGATGATTTATTTGATAGATTGTCGAAGGCTACTTACTTCACCAAACTTGATCTGCGTTCTGGTTATTGGCAAGTTAGGATTGCTGAAGGCGATGAATCAAAAACTACTTGTGTAACTAGATATGGTTCTTTTGAATTTCTTGTAATGCCGTTTGGGCTCACTAATGCCCCGGCTACCTTCTTGTAATTTAATGAATGATGTTCTTTACGAGTATCTCGATTGTTTTTGTGTTGTTTATTTGGATGACATTGTTGTGTACTCAAAAACGTTAGATGATCATGTTAGACATCTTAGGCTCGTCTTTGAGAAATTAAGGGAGTATGAGCTATAAGTAAAGAAAGAGAAATGCGAATTTGCTCAACCTGAGATTATGTTCCTTGGGCATAAAATCGCAAGGGGCGCGCGTGCGGATGGATGAGGCTAAGGTTAGGGCCATTATGGATTGGGAGCAACCTAAATCTGTCCCGGAATTGCGATCCTTTCTAGGTTTAGCCAATTACTATTGGAAGTTCATAAAAGGCTACTCACAGAAAGTATCGTCGCTGATCGATTTGTTAAAGAAAAGTCAGGTGTGGGAGTGGACAGAAAGGTGCCAATCCGCTTTTGAGGATTTAAAATCTGCAATCTCATCCGAGCCAGTGCTCAAACTTCCATAATTTGACAAGCCATTTGAAGTACACACGGATGCCTCCGGCAGAGCTATTGGTGGGGTTCTGGTCCAAGAAGGACATCCTGTAGCATTCGAGGGTCGAAAGCTCAATGATGCGGAGGAGAGATATTCAACACATGAGAAAGAGATGCTTGCAGTTGTGCATTGCTTGAGGATTTGGCGGCATTACTTGCTGGGTACGAAGTTTATAGTGCTCATCGATAATGTTGCCAACACGTTCTTCCAATCTCAGAAGAACTTGTCACCTAAACAAGCCCGTTGGATGGAATTTCTTGAGGAATATGATTTCACTTGGCAGCATAAGCCTGGTAGACATAACATGGTGTTGGATGCTCTAAGTCGTAAAACGCAAGAGGTGTTTGCGGCTATTTCGGCAGTTGAGTCAGACTTTACCAAGCGAGTGCGTGAGGAAAGCCAGAACGATCAAGAGTATGTTCGGTTGTGTGGTCAAGTGAGAGATGGTTCGGTGCGAAGGTACTGGATTGACAATGGGATGTTGTTGACAAAAGGGCGTAAGCTGTACGTCCCCTCGGGCAAATTGAGGCACGAATTGTTGCGGTCGGTTCATGATTCTGTTTGGGCCGGCCATCCTGGAAGGGAAAGGACGCAAGCTTTGCTGGAAAGAAGCTATTTCTGGCCGAAGATGCGATGGGAAGTTGAGGCCTATGTGAAGTCTTGCCATGTGTGTCAGTTAGATAAGACTGAGAAGCGCAAGGAGGCGGGTCTGTTGCAGCCTCTATCTATTGCGGAGAAACCGTGGGTGTCGGTTTCTATGGATTTCATATCTGGGTTTCCCGAAGTGAGTGGACAGCGATCGATCGTGGTTGTGGTAGATCGATTCTCGAAGTATGCTGTGTTTATTCCGGCCCCTAATGCATGTCCAGCCGAGGAGGCAGCGAAGCTTTTCCTTGGCTATGTGGTGAAGTACTTTGGACTTCCGAGCGACATCGTTAGTGATCGAGACACCAGGTTCACCGGAAGGTTTTGGGTGGCGCTGTTCAACTTAATGGGATCCCAACTGAAGTTCTCAACTGCTAACCATCCTCAAACGGATGGTCAGACGGAGCGTATTAATGCCTTGTTGGAAGAGTACTTGCGGCATTATGTAACGGCTTCGCAGAAAAACTAGTTAGAGCTCTTAGATACTGCTCAGTTTTGTTATAACTTGCATAAGAGTTCATCTACGGGGTTGAGCCCGTTTGAGTTGGCAATGGGGTGGCAGCCTCTAACCCCACATGAGATCATAAAGCAAAGCAAGGATGTGGGTTGTCCAGCCGCACATCGCTTTGCTAGCAGCCATCAAGAGTTGATGGAAGAGGCGAGGGATAGCCTTGAGAAGGCATCCCACCGCATGAAGAAGTATGCGGACAAAGGCAGGAGACCTTTGGAATTCAATGTTGGGGATAAAGTTTTGTTGAAGCTTACACCCCAAATCTGGAAAAAGATAAGAACCAAGACTGCTCAGAGATCCTTGATTCCGAGATACGATGGTCCCTTTGAGGTGATGCAAAGAGTTGGTGCAGTAGCATACAAGCTGAAGCTGCCGGAGAGATTGAAAGTCCATCCGACGTTTCATGTGAGTTACCTAAAACCATATCATGAGGATGTGGAGGGCCTGCATCCAACATCTAAGCGGAACCCACCGACAATCCGGAAGCAGTTCACTAAGGAAGTGGCAATGATTCTGGATCGTCGCGTGTTGGGACAAAGTAAGAAGAATCGAAGGATTGAGTACTTGGTCAAATGGAAATATAGTCCCGAATCAGAGGTTTCTTGGGAGAGAGACACTACCCTCTGGCAGTTCGAGGACAAGGTTGGGGAGTACTTGACGAGGGCGTCAAGCTCTTCAAGTGGGGGTGGTTTGTAAGACCCCATGTGCCGTGGGCGGGCACGGTGTGTCTCTGGTCGGGGGCACACCTAGTTCTACCTTGGTTGAGTCAAGGTGGAGCTTAGACGACGAGGCAACGTCGTGGAGGCGTAGCGTGGGCTAAGTCAAGCCAGGGCACGTTGAGTGTGGCCCTAGAAATATCCTAAGTGGATGGCCTATGATGGGGGCTGACTGAGTTACAAGGTCTAAGGCATGGCTCATGTGCGCTGGGGGCATGAGGCCTTGCCTTAGAGTGTTGTGTGCATGGCGAAGGGATGCTGGAAGCTTGGTCATGTGCTGGGCACGTGTGCGTGGGATGCACGCGCTCAGTATTCATTAAACAGTAATGTGTGTGGGAAATAAAGGGTGCGTGTATGCCACGCGCCCGTGTCAAGGGCAATGTATCTAGAGCGAAGCGACGCGACGGTTATTGCTTGCGGTTACTGCTGACAGGGCACAAGGGCCGCGTATTGAGGCGCGCTGCTTGGGGATTTCTTACTGCATGCTATGCCACGTGGCTGGCAATTACTAGGGCAGTTTGCTCAGACAGAGGGGCTTGTCTCTGTCATCATTGCCTATAAATATACATCCTTGGGGTCTGTCCAAGGGGTTAGACGAATTGTATAAACATTCCAATGAAATAAAGTGCTGCATTTGATTAGATACGTTGTGTGTTCATTGTTATTAGTCACATCATATCTTTTATCAAGCTGTTTCCAGATCTTAGCTGAGTTTGTTAGAAACATGATGGACTTTTTTATAGGTTCACTCACACTACCCAAGATCCATGATATGACCATATTATTACAAGTATCCCAAGCTTCCTATATTACAAAGATCACTGACATCCCTCTTCACAGTTCCAGTTACAAATCTAAGCTTCCTTTTTGAAGCTAATCCTATTTCTAAGGATCTTTTCCAGGATCTATAGTTCCCTGATCCTTGGAGTTTTTCAACAATGATAGAATTGCTTCCATCGATGGATGAAGATAAAGAGGATTACTACTATCTATTCCAGTGCCATGATGAAAGGAAAGAACAGGGGAAAAGTACTCGACTCACAGAACAAGTAAAAAATTCAAACTTTAAATTCTAAAAAAGAAATCTTTCTACACGAGACTACTGATAATGAGCTGAGGAAACGATCTTACTTGAACCGCAGCTCTGATACCATGTTGACATTGTAGATGTCATGACTACAGCTCACAAAATAACAGTAGCCAAGCATTATTTTCTCTCAAGCATTTCTCACTTCATTCATTCATTTGTTGTGTCCTGATTACAGACAAGGGCAACCTTTTATATGGCGGCACAGCACACAATTCTAGGTCACTTACTAGTGCCTTGACAACATATGACACCTGGGCATAATTAGCTAGAAGACAAGAAATAATAGCAGCTGGCACAACAGCACAAAATCAACCTAGGGAAAGAACATGGGCCTTAAACTAGTACAAGGAATAAAATTGACTAAGTAAAATAGTAAGTAGTATAATGGGCCTCATTTCATCATGGAACGTGGTTGATCGTGTCAAATCTAAATATAAAGGAATGTATTTGTTTGTGGGTGTCATTTGTATATGAATGTGATAGGAAAAATAACTTTCGGGAAAAGGTTGCAATAGGTATCATACGGATTTTGCATGTTCTAACAAGGTATCAATTTGCATATATATTTACTAAAGGCTTCCTGCTACAATTATTTTTGGAATTTAAGTCTTGTCTCAACTTACGCCTTCTTCCCACTATAACTACACGGGTGTGATAGAATAGAATATTATGTGTATATTCTCTATCAGTATGTGTTACCTACAATAACATAAGCAACCGTTTTGAGCCTATTAAGGCAAATAATATGTAGTGATATCATGGTGGCTAAAGAAAATCAGTAGATACCACAAGTGATACAGACCTATACTATGAAATATCGATATGCAATTTCATAGGCTAGAAAAAAAATACAAAGAGTCACATGGCATTTACACAATTCTTTTTGCCACGTTTTGTATACTTGCTGCTCTTTACCACATGTCTCGCAGTAGTGGATGCAAGTGAGTAACAAACGTAAGTTGATAAGTGTATTGAGCGCATCCATCTATGGCAAGTATAAATGACTGATAATCAAAGTCAATTCGTGCAATAATTACGGTTTCTATTGTAGAACTAGGTTTTTTACCCGTGCAAAATACACGGAATTTTTTTGTTTATAATTTATAATTTTATAATGTTTTTCCTAAAATCATGGTGTGAATATTAACTCGTGATTTAAAGTTTTATAATCAATATCGTATTTAGGAATACTTTAAAACTGGCTATGACCAGTGTATTCAGTCACTGATGTAGTTAATATTGGTGCAACACATGACCCAACCAATTTTTTTTTTAAAAGTTGACTGAAAAAGTCTTTGCTCTCTGCCCATTGCTTTACTTTGAGGATCAGATAAAATCACAATTCGCTCCACTACAGGGACTCAATCATGCAACACTTCTTCTCCCACTTTTCGTAGTCTCATTCACCCCCTCTCTCTTGTTGTCTTGCACCACCACTGCATCATACCAGGTCACCTCCCACCTCCAAACTTATAAAAAAAAAATCATCATGATTTTAGTCGTCTTATATTATGTGATTTTTCATTTTGTATTCATTATGTTCTAAAGTTATAGATTTTAATTATAATTTTTTATGAAAAAATGTTGCTTATTTCACATAACTTGAAAGTCTATAAACATATGCTAATGTTTAACATTGTTACTTTCCATCAAAGAAGAAATTGTCACTGAAAAATCTAATGAATAAATTGAACACTATTTGTGATCATAACATTCTATAGTCGTGTATGTTTTTGACCCATGCAAAATGCACAGTAAGTTTAATGTAGATATGTTTGACAGATTTGTTCATCAAATCAAATAATATAGAATTTAAAATGTTGAAATGGTGCAATTCATGTAAAAAAAACAGATCAATTTATGGACAATAAGAGCGGACCCAATCATATTGAATAAACAACACATATAAGTAAATAAATTAGATTATGAATGACAATATAACAAAATAAATGAAATTGCCAAGTAGATTAATATTATGAGTGATTCTGAAATACTCCCTTGTACACTACATTAGTGGTAATACTCCAGATCTCGCGATTTTTATCACAAGAAAAATATTTTAAACCCCTTTTTCTGGTAACTCTTGATATGGCCAACTGGACCCGTGAAGTGTTTTATTTGTTAAGTATATTCTATTCAAATTTTTTAATGTATACTTTATTTAATGGCTGCGTACAAATTTGATAAATTTCAATACTTATTATTAATCGCCTTTCAACCAAAAAAATCACGATTTTCAAAATTATGAGTAGATAATGAATGTGTTAGCACAATTCTATTATATTTAATAAATGTGATCAATTATAACGAAAGTAGAAATAAGTTTTCTATTCTCCGCCATTTTTCTCCCCCATACATCCGGATCTTCAAATTTTATTCAATAAAAAATCACCTTAGATTTCCACCTTAATTTTATTGAATCTCAAATAAGGAAACAACAAATTTAGATAATTTAGTTCAAAAAAAATAAACACTTTTATATTTTCTTTCGTCTTGTTTCGAAAATTTATAGAACAATAGCCTTTATGTTTCTAATCTACTATGAAAGTCGAGATTGTTCAGGGAACATTCAAGATTATTGGTGTCCCAATTAAGAAATTTTCACTTTAATTTCATTGAAATGTGTACAATGTTTATACTAAAAAGGAGTTTTGTCCTTAATTAAAGAATTAAATGTATAGACAAAATTTATATCATTCTTTCATGAGAATAGTATGCAATTTTTTAAGATGATTTGCATATACAAAGTTTGGATTTCTTCTATATATCTTATGCTTTTATATATTGAGAAATTTGGAGACACTAAGATTGTATTCACTAATACTTATGACTTATAAGATATTCTTGGGTTCAAGATTAATTAAGATGTACAGAAATGTCACATGTGTTTGATAATTATAATCACCTTTAGATTTATTAGCTAATATGATATTGCAGTTTTTAATATTTGTATTCTCAACGCAGTTGTTCTATACTTTGTACAATAGGTGCTTATAGGAAAAATAACTTTCGGAAAAAGGTTGCAATAGGTATCATACGGGTTTTGCATGTTCCAACAAGGTATCAATTTGCATGTATATTTACTAAAGGATTCCTGCTACAATTATTTTTGGAATTTAAGTCTTGTCTCAACTTACGCCCTCTTCCCACTATAACTGCGCGGGTGTGATAGAATAGAATATTATGTGTATATTCTCTATTAGTATGTGTTACCCACAATAACATAAGCAACCGTTTTGAGCCTATTAAGGCAAATAATATGTAGTGATATCATGGTGACTAAAGAAAATCAGTATATACCACAAGTGATACAGACCTATACTATGAAATATCGATATGCTCTCGCTGTAAAAAAAAAAAAAAAGAAATATCGATATGCAATTTCATAGGCTAGAAAAAAAAATACAAAGAGTCACATGGCATTGACACAATTCTTTTTGCCACGTTTTGTATACTTGCTGCTCTTTACCACATGTCTCGCAGTAGTGGATGCAAGTGAGTAACAAAGGTAAGTTGATAAGTGTATTGAACGCATCCATCTATGGCAAGTATAAATGACTGATAATCATAGTCAATTTGTGCAATAATTACGGTTTCTATTATAGAATCAATATATATATATATATATATATATATATATATATATATATATATATATATATAAAGGAGAAACTTTTCGGGAGCATAGGGAGCTCCTCAAAATTTCGAGCTCATAGAGCGCGCCACGTAGGATTGCTACGTCATCAATTTATATTTTTATTTTTTTACAAAAATAGAGTTCTAGATGATTTAAATACATATAAGGAGGTTTGGATAAGCGAAAATTAGAGTTTTGATTTGAATCAACAACCTAAATTATTATATTATGTAAATTGCGTATAACTTTTGCTACGTAATTCGGAATATTATAATTTTTGTACCATTGGAGAGTGCTCGAAATATTCTTCGAAATAAGATCCATTTATAATATAGTTGTACAACTCATGAAATATAGAGCGCCATGTAGGATTGCCATGTCATCAATTTTTATTTTTCTTTTTTTCTAAAAATAGAGTTCTACATAGATTTAAATACATATAAGGAGTCTTGGATAAGCAGAAATTAGAGTTTCGTTTTGAATGAACAACCTAAATTATTATATTATGTAAATTGTGTATAAGAGTTCTCAATAGATTTAAATACATATAAGGAATCTTGGATAAGCAGAAATTAGAGTTTCGTTTTGAATGAACAACCTAAATTATTATATTATGTAAATTGTGTATAACTTTTGCTACCATTAGATAGTGCTCGAAATATGATTCGAAATAAGATCAATTTACAATATAGTTCTACAATTTATGAAATAGAGAGCGTTACTTAAGATTGTCATGTCATTAGTTTTTATCTTAAATATTTGAAAAAAATAGAATTCTACATATATTTAAATACATAAAAGAGTTTTGGATAGGGGGAAATTAGAGTTGCGTTTTGAATAAACAACCTAAATTATTATATTATGTAAATTGAATTTAACTTTTGCTACCTAATTCAAAACATTATAATTTTTTTACCATTGACGAGTGCTTGAAATATGCTTCAAAATATGATCTACTTACAATATAGTTTTACAACTCATGAAAATATATTAAATTAGATGCATTGTAGGACATTATTTAGGCTTTTTTTTAGATAAATATAATAATGGCTATAATTATTAAGTATAGTGTATTATATGTGATTATAACATTTGATTATAGGTCCAATTTACGGGATTAAACATATTATCTTTCAAAGCCTCGCCTTACTCAACTAAACAAAAACAATATAGTATTGCAACAAAATTTATTAACTAAAATCTATAGCGATAAAGTTACATATTAGAGTTTTGGATTATGTTAAAATTAGAGTTTTATTTAAATAAAACATCCTTAGAATATTATAAAGAGCTCCAACTAAGCATGCCATGTCATCCTTATCAATTTTTAAGAAAGTATTATTTCTGTCCTGCATCAATTTAATTATTACTCTCTACTTTCTTAAAGTATCATTCGGGTATTATTTATGTTAAAACTGTATTAGCTATTATTAGTCATACCTATTATTGGGATACCATTTAATGATAGACTTAGCTACAATATTCAATTGAATATTAAAAATTATAAAATTTATATATCACAATAACAAATCTAGAAATTACAGTATAATGACAAATACTTTCTCCGTTTTTCTTTTACTTCAACAATTGGTTTTTAGAGTTTTATTTAAATAAAACATCCTTAGAATATTATAAAGAGCTCCAACTAAACATGCCATGTCATTCTTATCAATTTTTAAGAAAGTATTATTTCTGTCCTGCATCAATTAAATTATTACCCTCTACTTTATTAAAATATCATTCGGGTATTATTCATGTTAAAACTGTATTAGCCATTGTTAGTCATGCCTATTATTGGGATACCATTTAATGATAAACTTAGCTACAATATTCAATTGAATATTAAAAATTATAAAATTTATATATCACAATAACAAATCTAGAAATTACAGTATAATGACAAATACTTTCTCCGTTTTTTTGTTACTTCAACAATTGGGTTGGACATGGTTTTTAAGGAAATAAAAAATGGGTAGTTTAGCATAGAGGTACTTCTTTAGTTAACTAGAGTAGGGGACAAATAAATCCTTATTAAAGTAAATGCAATTTTATAAGGCAATTCGGGTAATTAATGATGGTTTTATTAACATAAAGTAAAGGTAATATTGTCAATTGTAGTTTCTTTTTTTACCAAAAGTGGAATGGTTCCAAAAGATGAAACTACCTAAAGTGGTAATTGTTGTACTAGAAAAAGAACAGAGGAAGTATGCAAATACAATGACCTTGAAAAATCTCATTTTACAACAACACAAAATCAACAATAATTTTAACAAAAAAATTGCAATAAAATAAAATAAACAACAACCGTTCTACATGATTTAAATACATATAAAGAGATTTGGATAAGTGAAAATTAGAGTTTGAATTTGAATCAACAACCTAAATTATTATATCATGAAAATTGTGTATAACTTTTGCTACATAATTGAATATTATAATTTTTGTATCATTGGAGAGCATTCGAAATATGCTTCAAATAAGCACTATCCAATGGTACAAAAATTATAATATTCTCGAATTACGTAGCAAAAGTTATACACAATTTACATAATATAATTATTTAGGTTGTTCATTCAAAACCAAACTCTAATTTTCGCTTATCCAAAGCTCCTTATATGCATTTAAATCTTAGCAGAACTCTATTTTTATAAAAAAAATAAAAATATTAATTAATGACATGACAATCCTACGTGGCGCTCTCTATTTCATAAGTTGTAGAACTATATTGTAAATAGATCTTATTTCGAAGCATATTTCGAGCACTATCCAATGGTACAAAAATTATAATATTCTGAATTACGTAGCAAAAGTTATATACAATTTACATAATATAATATTTAGGTTGTTCATTCAAAACCAAACTCTAATTTTCGCTTATTCAAAGCTACTTATATGTAATTAAATCATTGTAGAACTCTTTTTTTATAAAAAAATAAAAATATTAATTAATGACATGGCAATCCTACGTGGCGCGCTCTATGACCTCGAAATCTTGAGGAGCAACGTTATATTCAATTTACATAATATAATAATTTAGGTTGTTTATTCAAAACGAAACTCTAACTTCACCCTATCCGAAACTCATTTTATGTATTTAAATATATGTAGAACTCTATTTTTTAAAATATTTAAAATAAAAATTAATAACGTGGCAATCCTACGTGGCCCTCTCTATTTCATAAGTTGTAGAACTATATTGTAAATGAATCTTATTTCGGAGCATATTTCAAGCACTATCCAATGGTATAAAAATTATAATATTCCGAATTACGTAGCAAAAGTTATACACAATTTACATAATATAATTATTTAGGTTGTTTATTCAAACCCAAACTCTAATTTTCGCTTATCCAAAGCACCTTATATGCATTTAAATCATTGTAGAACTCTATTTTTATAAAAAAAAATAAAAATATTAATTAATGACATGGCAATCCTACATGGCGCTCTCTATTTCATAAGTTGTAGAACTATATTGTAAATGGATCTTATTTCGAAGCATATTTCGAGCACTATCCAATGGTACAAAAATTATAATATTCTGAATTACGTAGCAAAAGTTATATACAATTTACATAATATAATTATTTATGTTGTTCATTCAAAACCAAACTCTAATTTTCGCTTATCCAAAGCTACTTATATGTATTTAAATCTTTGTAGAACTCTTTTTTTTATAAAATATAAAAATATTAATTAATGACATGACAATCCTACGTGGCGCGCTCTATGACATCGAAATCTTGAGGAGCAACGTTATATTCAATTTACATAATATAATAATTTAGGTTGTTAATTCACAACGAAACTCTAATTTTCGCTTATCCAAAGCTATTTATATGTATTTAAATCTTTGTAGAACTCTTTTTTTTATAAAATATAAAAATATTAATTAATGACATAACAATCCTACGTGGCGCGCTCTATGACATCGAAATCTTGAGGAGCAACGTTATATTCAATTTACATAATATAATAATTTAGGTTGTTAATTCACAACGAAACTCTAATTTCACCCTATCCGAAACTCATTTTATGTATTTAAATATATGTAGAACTCTATTTTTAAAAATATTTAAAATTAAAATTAATAACGTGGTAATCCTACGTGGCCCTCTCTATTTCATAAGTTGTAGAACTATATTGTAAATGGATCTTATTTCGGAGCATATTTCAAGCACTATTCAATGGTACAAAAATTATAATATTCCGAATTACGTAGCAAAAGTTATACACAATTTACATAATATAATTCTTTAGGTTGTTCAATCAAAACCAAACTCTAATTTTCGTTTATCCAAAGCTCCTTATATGCATTTAAATCTTTGTAGAACTCTATTTTTATAAAAAATAAAAATATTAATTAATGACATGGCAATCCTACGTGGCGCTCTCTATTTCATAAGTTGTAGAACTATATTGTAAATGGATCTTATTTCGAAGCATATTTCGAGCACTCTACAATGGTACAAAAATTATAATATTCTGAATTACGTAGCAAAAGTCATATACAATTTACATAATATAATTATTTAGGTTGTTCATTCAAAACCAAACTCTAATTTTCGCTTATCCAAAGCTACTTATATGTATTTAAATCTTTGTAGAACTCTTTTTTTTATAAAAAATAAAAATATTAATTAATGATATGACAATCCTACGTGGCGCGCTCTATGACCTCGAAATCTTGAGGAGCTCCCTATGCTCCCGAAAAGTTCCTCCTTTATATATATATATTGATTGATTGTATAGATTATTCTCTCTCTAAATTTACATATTAGTCTTTTTTTTTGACATGTAAGATATTTATTCTGGATTTCAATTATTTAACACATGGTATGCCTTTGTATTTTTTTTTGCCAACAGAAAAGGAATGGCAAAGATGAGAAGTTGTACAACCTTTGAAGAAAGAAATGGATATTGAAGTGTATTTGCTTTAGGATTTTGTATTAAATCTAGAAATAGTATTGGTATCTAGAAATTGTATCAAATCTAGGATTATTTAGGAACGGAGTTAGTATTACAGTAACAAAATATGTTGTTTACTGAAATTTGCTATTTTTTTTGCCACATATATGCCACATCATTAGACTAATAATTTAACGGTTTTTTCACCATATACCCCCCGACAAATTAGAATATTCACCATATACCCTCAATGTTTCAGATATGCATCATATACCCATGACTTTTCGAAAACGTTCACCATATACCCCTGACTTTTCAAAATTGTTCACCAAATGCCCTTTTTGGTAACGGACGTTAAGTCGCCGTTAGAGTTATTTACAATTTTGCCACCCTAAGCCCTAACCCTAACCCTCTAAACCCTAAACCCTAACACTAATCCTAACCCCTAATCCCCTAAACCCTAATTCTAACCCCTAACTCTAACCCACCCCAGCCCAGCCCCTCTCCACCCTAGCCCAGCCCCCACCCCTCCCCCTCCCATCTACTCCACCGCCGCTACCCCCCCCACCCCCACCCTCTCCCCTTCCCCGTCGATTTCCCCACCCCCCCTCCCCTTCCCCGTCGTCGCTCCCCCCGCGCCCCACCTCCAGCCGCATCTCCCCGACAATAATGGACACCCCCACCCCACCTCTCCTACCACCGCAGCCTCCCGCTCTTCCCCGACAATGATGCTCTATCTCTCGTGCTCTTCATCGACCCCCCCACCCCTAATTTATCTTCAATTTCGCATCTCCCCGACAATAATACCGCTGCGTCGTTTTTGTTTCGAAGGGGTGCCGAAAATTTCCCATGAAGCCGAAGTAACCCCCACCCCCTTCGAATTACCCCCTCCCATGCTCCGCGTTTCTCTCTATCGTCCTCGCGCGCCTCAAGCGTGGGGTGAGTTGCGAAATTGGGGGGGGGGGCCGGGTCTAGGAAGCTTCGGATCTCGCCCGAGTTGCGAAAACTCGTGCTTGTGGTGGCCGGAGTTGTTTGCGAAACCTCAAGCCGAGTTGTTTTTTTGGCGGGCGAGGGGAGGGGTGGAGGGGCTCGACTGGGAGCAGCCGACGGGGAAGAGGAGGGGGAGGGGTGGGCAAATCGACGGGGGAAGGGGTGGAGGGGGCGGCGGTGGAGTATAGGGGAAGGGGAGGGGGTGGGGCCGGGGTGGGGTGGAGGGGAGGGCGAGGGGTGGGGGCTGGGCTGGCAGGGGGTTAGGGTTAGGGTTATTGTTTAGGGTTAGAGTTAGGGGTTAGGGTTATGGGTTATTTGTGGCAAAAGTGTAAATAACTCTAACGGTGAGTTAACGACAGTTAGAAAAAGGGCATTTGGTGAACAGTTTTGAAAAGTCAGGGGTATATGGTGAATATCTGAAACATTGAGGGTATATGGTGAATATTCTAATTTATCGGGGGTATATGGTGAAAAAACCGATAATTTAATCAAAAGTATAAATCAAATTACAACCTCTATAAATACATGCATCTTTTTTCTTTGATGTGTATACATGCATCTAAATGCTATAAAAATTCAATTACTGACAAATTTTTTACAACCTCTATAAAGTGTATTCAAATTAAGTTATTTTATAAATTGATTAGAATAGACAAAAATTATATCAATAACCAAGTTGCTAATCTATATATCTATACTAATATATTAAATGGCGTTCATAATTAAGTATCACGTGGAACCACCCCCATTCACTAAAAATATGCCATGGCATATGCTTAACAAGGGATATGTACTACAAAATTTTGTATAGTGAGATTCATATGAACATGAGACAAATAAGTTGTAAAGTAGAAGTCTCACCTTCTCAACCAACTGTTAGATATGCTTTTTACTTCATATATATATATAGAACTTAGAACATAAATTTATATAACAAATTAATCTGAAATAAGTATGAGCTCAAAGAATAGAACTATTATTCAAAGTAAAAAACTCTCACCATCGCCCGAGCTACACATTAGTTATATTAATAAAACATGTGGGAAGAATTGGAGCCTGACACGTGTCACCTAAATGTGTTCATTGACATGGAGCAATGTGTGTGAGGTTTCGATCCCCTGACTATCTAATTAGAATATTATCCTTTTAACCACCAAGCTAGATCACCTTCTTTAGAAACAAAGTCTAAATTCATATAGTAAATGCTTCTACCTCATTATAATTTTGTAAAAAATAAAATAAATGCACAGCAGCACCATCTTTTAATTTACAACGAAACTCAAATTTCTAATATTTATAAGTTAAAACACATATAAAAGCCTATATTTTATTATAAACTTCTCCAAAATATCCTATTTTTTACTGTTGAGTTTCCTCTAATTCGCCCTATTTTAACTTATAATAGTTAGGGATATGAAACGCCTCTAATTCGACACTAAAAAAAAGTCACTTAATATGTTTTCCTTCTTGTAGACACATAAATATGTCTCCCCATTCGAGTATGCTATGATGATTAATATCTCCGCTCTAAATGATCCGGATCGAAGAAAGAATAAAAATGAGCCTAAAATAAAATATTTCAAGCCCAATCCATATTCTAACCCGTTTTAATAACCCATTTTCGAAAATCATTTTTAAAATAGTTTTATAAAAGCTCATGTTTACAAACCTTTTAGGGAGCGTTTGGTTCATATTATTCTGGTATGAGGTATGGGTTTAGAATGAGCAAAACCCATACCTAGTGTTTGTTTAATAAATTGATAGATTTAATTCATTTAAAACGCATACCTCAAACCCTTAAGGTATGGGGTTTAGAAACTCAAGGGGGAGGTGGGTATGGCTCATACCAATACCTCTAGGTATCAAATAAAAGAAAAAATTACATTCGCAAATAAAACCAAACACGTGGTATTAAGTATCAAGTTCCAAACCTATACCACCTTAGTTTCATTCCTGATTCCAAACCTATACCACTATAATAGTTTTTTAAAAGTTCGTTTTCTAAAGGCCTTTTTCTAGCCCAACTTAATTGATAGAGTTAATGAATTATATTAATTAGTTTTATTAATTATCTAAAATATTTTCAAAAGATCTTTTATAGATGTCTTTTATAAAAATTCATTTTAATCTAAAGTATTTTCAAATTTCTTTTACTAATTCTATACATTTTATAGTTAGCTATTACTTCCCTAATACCTACACTATATAATACGCCCAACAAATAATAAGAATTAGATTAGAAAAAAAAGCTTCCTTGAAAGAAAGGAAACCCTCTCTTCTCCCCCCAAAGAAGAGAACTCTACCGGTTGTTTGCCCTCCGCTCTGGCGGCCACCCTCCTTTGCTCATGGCAGAGGAGATCACAAATTTCGTTTCAAACCTGCTACTAGATGATGAGGAGGAAAAGATCATAGATTTTGATGAAAGTTCAGTATCCCTACTGCTTTTAGGGCGACTTCTTACTGAACGTTCTTTTAATGTGGAAGCGTTTAAGCGGACTATCACCACTGTTTGGGCACCCAGCCATGGTTTGGTAATCAGGGCACTCCGACCGAATTTATTCGCTTTTCAATTCTTCCACTGGCGAGATATGATGAAAGTCCTTGATGGTCGTCCTTGGAACTTTGATAACATGCTAGTGCTACTCAAGGAGGCAGATGGTGGCGAGCCCCCGGATCAGGTAACCCTCAATCAATCTCCGTTTTGGATTAGGTTAAAAAATCTTCCTTTTAACATGCGATCCAATGATGTTGTGATTGGTACTATGGGTGAAATTATTGAAATTGAGGAAGATGTTCTTGGTTTTGGTCGATTTCGTCGTGTTAAAGTTATGCTTGACATTACGAAACCCCTAAGAAGATACAGAAAACTTAGAGACAAAAAAGGCAACGAGATACAAGTTGATTTTGCTTATGAGCGACTCCCATTTTTTTGTTTGGCATGTGGTGTAATGGGTCTCTCTGAAAAGGATTGTCAAGTTGTTTTTGAGGAAGATAAGTGTGAAAAACTAGGGTGGCATTTGGGTTTGAAGGCCACTCCTCGCAAAGGTAGAAGTAAAGAGATAGAGGAGGAGAAAAAATTTAAAAACTGTCGAAAGGTTTTATTTGATGCTGTGTGTTTGAAGAAGAGTGATACTAAACAGGGAGAACCTTCTTCAACTCTCTCTAAACCCCCTGAACGTATTATGGAGCATGGGGAAAAAACCCCACCAATATCTACTACTTTACTTGATGATGTGGATGATAATGAGCTTGGGAAACAAAGTCCCCCTCTCATGTTGTCGGCTTCCCATGCTTTTAATGCCACTCATGTTACTTTTCAGAATATGTTGACTTCCTCCTTAAATGAGGTGCCAGTAACTATTAATGAAAAAGGGACCACTGCTTTTGTTTTTACTAGCACAAAGGAGGTCAAAGGAGGAGAGAGAAATAAAGGGTGGAAAAGGCTGGCTAGAGGGACAATGGACGAGAAAGGTGTTGGGCTTTTGGAGGTCATGGATACTCCTATGAGGGATCAAAAGCGTCAGATTGGGTGTGTTGATATGGCAGTGGATCAATGTGAAGGTACTATGAAGCGTTCAAAGTCTAGTCCATCTCATGAATCAACTACTATTTTTTCGGCGGAGGTTGGTGTGGACCAACCCCGCCCAGCATTATGAATCTCTTATGCTGGAACTGCCGAGGGTTGGGCAACCCTTGGTCAGTTCAACAACTCCGTAGATGGAGTTCTTTCTATGGCCCTGATATTGTTTTTGTTTCAGAAACTATGATCAATAAAAATGATGCTGAGACTCTTAAGAGTCGTTTGGGTTTTCAGAATGCTTTTGGTGTTGCTAGTAGAGGTAGGGCGGGGGGTTTTGTGCTTATTTTGGAAGGAGGAAGTTCTGTTTTCTCTGGTTTCTTTTTCGCAACATCATATCTGTGGTGATGTTGATGACGGTGGAAAGAAGTGGCGTTTTGTTGGTTTGTATGGGTGGGCAAAAGAGGAAGAAAAACATAACACTTGGGCTCTTATGCGTTTCTTATGTTCTGATACTTCTCTTCCAATCCTTTTTGGTGGAGATTTTAATGAGATTCTGAGCTATGGTGAAAAGGAGGGAGGTGTTGATAGAGTTCGTAGAGAGATGGTACACTTTCGAGATACTATGGATGACCTTTCTTTGAGAGACTTAGGATATGTTGGTGTTTGGCATACTTGGGAGCGTGGCAACTCGCCTTTGACTTGCATTCGTGAACGACTTGACCGATTTGTGAGCTCCCCCTCTTGGATTGATCTTTATCCAACTTCCACTGTTGAGCATACTTTAAAGTATAAATCAGATCACTCAGCCATTATTGTGAAGCCCAATCAACATTTTAGGCCCAAAGGAAAAATGCGCAGATTTCATTTTGAGTCTTCTTGGCTTTTGGATGCTAGCTGTGAGGATGAGGTACAAGATGCCCCGGGCCGTTTCGCTGGACAGATTTAGTGGGCCGACATCGAGTGGCCCAAGCTTTGGGTCGCCGGAGCAAGTGTTAAGTTTCTAGCAATTAGGCAAACAAATAGATGCAAAGCAGAAGGAGCTTGAGAGGGCCCAAAATCTCCCCATTTCAGCTGCGAATTGTGACATCCGTGTGCAATGTGAGAAGAAGCTTGATGATCTGCATTCCAAACACGAAGCTTATTGGTATCTAAGATCGAGGGTGGCTGAAGTTCGCGATGGTGACAGAAACACAAAATATTTTCATCATAAAGCTTCTCAGAGAAAAAAGAGAAATTATGTAAAGGGTCTTTTTGATGAAAACAATGTTTGGCAGGAGGATGGGAATAGAATTGAAGATATTTTCACTGATTATTTTAATTCTATTTTTACTTCTTCTAATCCGTCTGAATTGCAGCTTCAAGAAGTGTTGGATCTTATTGACCCAATTGTTACGGATGATTTTAATCAGATTCTTTTGAAGCCTTTTTCAAAGGAGGAAATCCACCATGCACTACAACAAATGCACCCTTGCAAAGCTCCTGGTCCTGATGGTATGCATGCCATTTTCTACCAACGTTTCTGGCATATTGTTGGTGATGATGTGACTTCTTTTGTTAGCAATATTTTGCATGGTTCACTTTCTCCCCGATGTGTAAATCATACAAATATTGCTTTGATTTCGAAAGTTAAACATCCAACAAAGGCAGCTGAATTTCGTCCTATTGCTTTATGTAATGTTCTCTATAAACTGGTCTCAAAGGCTCTTGTGATCAGACTTAAAGAGTTTCTTCCTTTCATTGTTTCGGAGAATCAGAGTGCTTTTGTTCCTGGGAGATTGATCACTGACAATGCTCTCATTGCTCTGGAGATTTTTCACTCTATGAAGCACAGAAACCGGAGTCGAAAAGGTACTATTGCCATGAAGCTGGATATGAGCAAAGCCAATGACAGAGTGGAGTGGAGTTTTCTTCGAAAACTCCTGCTTACTATGGGGTTTGATGGCAGATGGGTGAATCTGATTATGGAATGTGTGACTTCTGTTTCCTACTCTTTCATTATGAATGGAGGAGTTTGTGGTCTCGCTTTTTCCCGCTAGAGGTCTCCGTCGGGAGACCCGTTATCTCCTTACTTGTTTATATTGATTCACGATGCTTTCTCAAAGATGATTCAGAGGGAAAGTGCAAGATAAGCAGATACATGGTGCTAGAGCCGGCCGCAAAGGGTCCGTATATCTCTCACCTTTTCTTTGTAGATGACAGTTTACTCTTTACTAGAGCTTCCCCTCAGGAATGCACCATTATCGTTGACATGCTCAACCAATATGAATCAGCATCCGGGCAGAAAATTAACTATGAAAAGTCGGAAGTTTCTTTTAGCAGAGGAGTAAGTATCGAAAGAAGAGAAGAATTGACGAGTATCCTGAAAATGAGACAGGTGGAAAAGCATGATCGTTACCTTGGTATCCCCTCTATCTCTGGAAGGTCAAAGAAGCAAATTTTTGACTCTCTTTTAGATAGAATTTGGAAGAAACTCCAAGGTCGGAAGGAAAAGCTCCTATCAAGAGCGAGGAAGGAGGTTTTCTTTGAAATCTGTTATTCAAGCTATCCCAACTTATCTCATGGGTGTCTACAAGATTCCTGCAGGAGTCATTCAAAAGATTCACTCAGCTATGGCGCGTTTCTGGTGGGGTAGCTCTGATACTCATCGGAAGATTCACTGGAAAAGTTGGGATTCATTATGCACATTGAAGTGTTTCGGTGGCATGGGTTTCAAAGATCTCAGAGTTTTTAATGATGCTTTATTGGGACGTCAAGCTTGGAGGTTAGTGCGCGAGCCATCATCTCTGTTTGCTAGGGTCATGAAAGCTAAATATTATCCAAAATGTGATTTCTTGGAAGCTTCTCTTGGGCACTCTTGTAGTTATTCATGGAGCAGTATTTGGAGTTCCAAAGCTCTCATTAAGGAAGGGGTTGTTTGGAGAGTGGGGAATGGTACACAGATCAAAATTTGGGAGGATCCTTGGGTTGTTGATGAGGAGGGGCGCTATCTCACTAGCACTCGCATTGATGGTCTTGAAATGGTGAGTGATTTAATTGATTTTGACAGAAGAGAATGGAAAGTGGATGTGTTGGAAGCAAATTTTAATGAGAGGGATATCAAATGTATTCTTGCTACCCCTCTTAGCACTTTACCTTTGCGAGACGAGCTCACTTGGGCATTTACAAAGAATGCTTGCTATTCGGTAAAAACCGCATATATGCTCGGGAAAGGTGGTAATCTAGATCTTTTTCACCAAGCATGGGTTGATATTTGGAGATTAGAGGTTAGTCCTAAAGTTCGTCATTTTCTTTGGCGTATGTGCTCTTCCTCTCTTCCGGTTCGTTGTCTTCTCCATCACTGTCATTTGATTGATGATAATTTATGCCCCTGGGGTTGCGGTGAAATTGAAACTCAAAACCATGCTATCTTTGACTGCCCTAGTGTGCGTGACATGTGGCTTGATTGTGGGTGTGAAGTTTTGCGCCAGCATGCTTCCCTCCCATCTATGTGCGAGACAATTCAGGTGTGGCGTAATTGTGACACATCTCTCACCATCAAAGCATCCTTTCGCTTCCGGGTTTTGTGGGGGCGAACGTAATCATCTCGTCTTCAATAGCAAAGCTACCCCCCGCCATGTTTTACTAGCTCGAGTATTGAGACTCGTGGAAGAACACGGAGAGTATTGCTCCAAAATCTACCCAGCTCACGAGGCAGCCACTGTTTCTAGGCCTCGACCGGTCGCCCCCTGATGGAATGACCAAGCTCAATATTGATGCGTCCCTCGCTGTTGATGGTTGGGTAGGCATAGGTGTTGTGGCCCGTGATTCAATTGGTGATGTGAGATTCGCTGCCACTCGTCGTTTTCGTGCTCATTGGACTGCTGAGATTGCCGAAGCAAAAGGTATTGAAATGGCGATTCGTTTAAGTCGCAGATATGGGTTACAAAATGTGATAATTGAATCGGATTGTTTAACGGTGATTAATCGACTCTCTAAGCATGCTATCTTCCTCTCTGATCTTGACATTGTACTCCATAATATTTTTGCCTCTAGCCTACACTTTTCTTCTCTCTCTTGGTCTCATGTTAAAAGAGACGGGAATGTTGTTGCCCATTATTTAGCAAAAATTATTCCTTTCGGGGATGAACAAATTTGGGAGAACCACTCTCCTCCGGAGGTGGCTCCCTACATTTTGATGGACAAATTATCAATGGAGTAATTAGCTTGCTTTTCAAAAAAAAAAATATAATACGCCCAACATCTTAATACTGATCACCTCCTAATACCACGCTTAACACCACCGCACCAACTCATACCAATTCTTCTCGCCTAATCACACCTGATCTTCAAAGTAATAGCTTGATCCATCGCCACATCATCATTAATGTCCCTGAGAAAAACCATTACAGATCATCATTCAATCATCAATTCATGCATCACATCATAACCTTATGAATTTGTTTGTGTGATAGATATTATTACGTTGCATCACCATACAACTAATACTGACGAATTATCTCACACCTAATTCATACTACATCAAAGACAAAAAAAGAAAATACTATTGAATTTAAGTTGACTTTGAGTTTCTCTCTCTTCTTTTCTCTCGACAAAATTTGAATGTGTCGTCGCCATGGCAAGGAAAAATGGCGGGAAGCTCAGAGCAGTGAGAATGGAAATCGGAAAAGTAAAGCGCAAGGACCTGATTCAGATTCTCAAGCTTTACGCACGAAATCTATGGATGAAATATTAGGAATTGAGGCATTAGATTTTGGACTTGGTGAGATTTTGACTCCGTAAACATCGATACGCCAACTCACACAACAATCGGAGATTCCACATACTTTCAAATTTCAATGACTGGTTGCAATCTATACATGCTAGTGCTGGAAAACCAAAATCTGTTAATCAATCAGGTAATATTCCAGTTTTTCAATTGAATGATGCTGATGATGTTGATATTGAGGATGAACTTGAAATGGATGATGAATTGATGAATGATAAGACTGATTTGAATATGATTGAACTTCGAATTGACAATGTAATTGAAATGCGAAATAATGGTGTAATTGAATCGGGAATTGGTGCTGAATCAAGAATTGGTGCAAAGTCCAGAGTGATTGCAATTGGTGAACCAAGTAACCCTGGAATTTTACCTGAACCTGTTACTATTGAGATGGATGATATTCAGGAGGAATTGGATTATTGGAGTTCTTCTATCATCTGTTATGTGGTTGGAGCGAATCCACCTTTGCAAGTGATGGAAGGTTTTCTTAGGCGGATTTGGAGAACTTATAACATTGATAAAGTTGCTTTGATCAAGAAAGGGATGTATCTTGTTAGATTCAGGGCAATGGATTCTAGAGACAAGATTCTTGAGGGTCATTTCTTCTTTGACAATAAGCCTGTTATTGTCAAACCCTGGGTGGAGGATATGGATTTAGAAAAAGAGGATTTGAAGACATTGCCAAATTGGGTGCAGTTGAAATTGAAACTTAAATATTGGGGTGAAAAATCTCTTCACAAAATTGTGTCTCAACTGGGAGATCCAATTAAAAGAGATGAAGCAACTAAGAATCGAGATAAAATTCAGTATGCTCGAGTTCTAGTTGAAGTTAAAATTGATCAGGCTTTTCCTGAATCTATTAATTTCTGGAATAAGAAGGGTGAGTTAACTGAGGTGCCAGTCACATTTGAATGGAAACCTACTCAATGCCTTAATTGTAAAGGTATTGGACATAATACTACAGACTGCAGACTGAAGAATAAAAGGAAGATTTGGGTTCCAAAGAATGTTCAGCCAGTGCAGATAGTACAACAACAGCCAACAATGTTGGAGACAGAACAAGTTCAGGAGTCACCCTCAAAGTCTGCTGAACCACAATCAAAAGCACATGAGATTAATCAGGAAGGGTTTCAGAGAGCTTTGAGGCCTATTAGGGTCAGGCCAAGTCAGGTAAAACAAACTAGCACTCATAACAATTTCAAAGCATTGAATGATGAAAATGAACATGAAATAGTTGTGACAGAAGATCCAGGTATACACAAATCAGGAGGGGGAGATCCTCCTATCCAAAAAGGATAAGATCTTGTGTTGGAATCACTACAAGAAAAGGCCATATCAGGAATGGAAAATTGTATAGCAAAAGATAACCTACTTGCTAAAAAGGCTCAAATGCACAAAATTTGCCTGCAACTCCTTCGCTTGATCAAACAAATAGATTAGCATAAAATTTAAAATTTTACACGTACTTCTAGCCTCTTCTCCCAATCTGCACCATACATGTTACTTAAAATCGGGCCAACCTTAACAACGAACTGAGGAAGCTCTTTGAAAAAATCCACAAGGTCCGCAAAGAAAAAAAACAGTTACATCCAGAACAGAAAAAATGATCCACATATCAAAGTCGATAAACCAAAAAACAGCGGGCCACGAAGTACTTCACCTTCACAGCTTTTAGTATCTGGCACAAAGTAACTCCACTACAATTAGCGCCTTCACTGGCATCACTGAATAGAACTAACAGTTGCTATACAAACAACCTCCTCAAGACAGAAAAATAAATATATTTGGAACAAAAAGGAAAGTTACATTGATATACCTCTCTTTCAAAGTACTCCAATAAGAAATGCTCCAATCACACCTTCAATTTGTCACCAAACCATCTCGAAAATACAATGGCGCCCATCTTAGGATGATAAATGAGTAACTAGTCTATCAAATCAGTTATATACAACCACCACAACTCAAAAACAGTTCGTTCCTCCATCTAGGGACCTAAGAGTAAGCAATAGAAAGGTGAAAAACACTGAAATCTACCCTAAGAGCACACAAAACAAGGGCAGCCGACATTCATTTTTTGCCCAGCAAAAATAAAAATTCTCTCATTGGCAAAAAATTTAACAAAAAGGGCATAAAGGCACCAACAATCCACCCAAAAAATTCCTTATTTCATCACATTTAGAGTTTAGACCATGATTTTCAGCCACATTCGTCTTTTTTTTCATCATAAAACCACAAAATAATCAAGATCTCGAAACAAACAGAGAAAGACGATATTTAACAGCCAACAAAACAGACAACATTGCAGAAATTTCAATATAGATGATCTGCGCATAACTGAGACAAAAATGCGAAAATGTAACACTAAAATTAGTTCACAAATCAAACAAAAATTTTAAAAAAAAACTCTCACCAAAATCAACAGACTGATTAGCTTTCCCGTCTATAAAACACAAATTGTTCGACGAAATGAGAGGCTAAAACCCTAAATTTCCCCTCTAAAAAACCCAGAATTTCACAAAATTTGCAAATTGAATGAAATGAGAAAGTCCACTGTATTGGAGGATAGAGAATTTTTACGCAAACTTACTCAATCTTCGGTTAATTAACAGTCCTCCATAAAAAATCAGCAACCAAATGTTCCCAAATTTCCCAATATTCTACTTCTTTAAACACAAACCCTAATTCTTAATTTCCACAGAACAAAAATCAAACAGAGAGATGGAGTTGAAAAATCGAAAATTGGAACCCTAGAATTCGATAAACAGAAAAAAGAAGAAGAAAAAAAAAGAAGATAAAAACTTGAAATCAAAATCTCTTACCTTCTTAGAGATGGAGTTGAAGAAACCTTTTTTTGGATTCTCTTTTTTTTCCTGTTTCACTTTCTCTTTCTCCTCCGTCTTTATCTCTTTTTAAAACCGTCCGTTGCTCCGGTGGATTGAGAGGGAGGAGGGAGGAGGGAGGAGGGAGGAGCAGATCTGAAGAGAGAGATGAGGGATGACGAGAGAGAGGAGTGACGAGAGAGAGGAAGCGAATTTTATTTTGTCTCTTTTAATCACATCAGCGACCGTTTAACGCACATGCTTAAATTGAAAAAATCTAAAATAAAATAAACGACCGTTTTAAACGGTCGCTGATTAATAACGACGGTTTATCCGTCGCTGTTACTTTAGAAGCAGTCGGTGAGCAACGACAGTTTTAAACAGTCGCTGAATGCAAGAATAACGACCGTTTTTCAAGCCGTCGCAGTGAAGCAGTCGTTGTTTTGGCCTTTTCTTGTAGTGAATGTAAGAGGTGTTAATAGTGCTAATAAGCAGAAAGATGTGTTTCAGTATATTAACAAGCTTTATGTTGGCATTGTTAGCTTCTTAGAAACAAAGGTAAAGCCTCAGAATCTTCGGAAGCTTTATCAAAGAATTTTCAAAGGATGGTGTTTTACATCCAACTCTAGTTTTCATGAAGGAGGTAGAATAATAGTGGCATGGAAACCTGGTAGCTTTCAGGTGAATATACTGAAAGGTACTAGTCAATTATTGCATTATTATTTACAGCCTGGTAGTGGTGCAGCTGGTTTCTATTGCACATTTATCTATGGATTTAATAAAGAAGTAGGAGATTAGAATTGTGGGAAGATCTGATGCAACTGAATTCAAATGAAGCATGGGTGATGTGTGGTGACTTCAATTGTGTGATGAGTACAGATGAAAGGTTGGGTTCACAGGTCAGAGAGGCTGAAATGAGAGACATGAAGAATTGTATGATGACTTGTGGTATGAATGATATAAAAAGTTCTGGGAACTTTTATACATGGAATAATAAGCAGCAAGGAGCTGCTAGGGTGTTCTCAAAATTGGACAGGATGTTGGCTAATCAGAAATGGCATGACATATTTCCTACTGCTGAAGCTTCATTCCATTGTGCGGGTGAGTTTGACCACTCCCCTGCCATTCTCACCGTGTATCCAGATGTTAAGGATGGCTATAAACCATTCAAGTATTATACAATATGGAGAACATCTGAGCATTTTGAAAGTAGAGTAAGAGATGCATGGAATTGTGATATTCAAGGTACTAAAATGTTCAAAGTTGTGAAGAAGCTGAAGGCAGTAAAGAAGACTTTGAAAGAATTGAACCAGCTGGGATTTCATGACATACAAGCTGCTGAAGTTAAAGCTCACCAGGTTATGTTAGAAGCACAGAAAAGAATGCATGAACATCCTGGTGATTTACAACTTGCTGATGCTGAAATTAATGCAGTTAAAGATATCATTTTCATCATAAAGCTTATGTTGAATTCTTGACTCAAAAAGCTAAGCATGCCTGGATCAAGGATGGTGATGAAAATATTTCACTTTTCCATCAGAGCATCAAGGCAAGGAAGCTGCAGAATCAAGTATATGGCATTTTTGATGCAACTGGAGGATGGTAGGATACATCTGAGGGAGTGTCAAGAGCTTTTTTATCCTATTATGAAAAGCTGTTAAGTAAAGATGCTAGTGCAAGGAAGCAGGTGGATGTCCAGCTTATTCAGGAGGGTCCTAGAATTAATGATGACCATCTGAGGATTTTAACTGCTCCTTATACTGAAGCTGAAGTAAAGAAGGCTCTATTTTCTATACCTGGTTGTAAAGCACCAGGTGCTGATGGGTTTGGAACATACTTCTACAGGGATGCTTGGCACATAGTGGGGGAGGAAGTGATTAGTGCTGTTTTGGATGCTTTGCAAAATGGCATGATATTGAAGGAGCTGAATCACACAGTTCTAACACTGGTACCTAAAATAAAATGCCCACATAATGTGTCTGATTTTAGACCAATAGCTTGCTGTAACACAATTTACAAATGTGTTACTAAAGTTATTTGTGGAAGATTGAGACAGGTCCTCCCTGATTTGATTATGGAAAATCAAAGTGGCTTTGTACATGGCAGGTACATTGTTCATAATATCATGGTGCTTCAAGATTTGGTAAAGCACTATGGAAGAAAGAAAGTGAAGCCTAGTTGTTTATTGAAAATAGACTTGCAAAAAGCCTATGACATTGTGAGCTGGGAATTTCTAAGAGAAATGCTAGAAGCCCTTGAATTCCCTGCAGCTTTTACAGAACTTGTTATGACATGTATTTCTACTCCCATGTTTTCAATCATGCTTAATGGCACAGTGAGAGGATTTTTTAAATCTTCTAGGGGTCTAAGGCAGGGTGACCCCATGTCACCCTTGGTATTTGTGTTGTGCATGGAATATCTCTCAAGGATATTGACAAAGCTAGGTGAACTAGAGCAGTTCCAGTTTCACCCTAGGTGCAAAGCAATGACGTTGACACATCTATGTTTTGCAGATGACCTCATATTATGTTGCAAGGGAGATTTTGTTTCTGTATATCTGCTATTGAAGGCTTTCAAACTTTTGGTTTGAAAGCTAATATTGGTAAATCTGCCATGTACTCATGTGGTATGAATCACACAGATATTCAGTGAATACTTGATGCCTCTGGATTTTCACAACAAGCATTGCCATTCAAGTATTTAGGTGTGCCTATATGTGCTAAGAAGATTTCTAATGCACAATGTGAAGCTCTTATAGAGAAGATGACAATGAGAATCAAATTGTGGAGCTCCAGGAATCTATCCTATGCAGCAAGAGTACAGCTTATCAATTCAGTATTACTAAGTCTCCACATGTATTGGGCACAGGTCTTTGTACTACCTAAGAAGGTTCTGCAGGAAATTAATAAAATCTGCAGATCTTTCTTGTGGAGTGGTCAATTTTATAGTCTTAAACCTGGTGCTATAGCTTGGGAACATCTATGCAGTCCTAAATCAGCAGGAGGCTTAAGATTCAGAGATATTGAAGTGTGGAATACTACTTTTATTGGAAAATATGTTTGGGCAGTTTCACATAAACAGGACAGTGTATGGCTTAGATGGATTAGCTCAGTCTATCTTAAGCAAGATGAAAGGTGGTCTTATGTACCTAATTCTAATACCAGCTGGTATTGGAAGAAGATTTGTGATGTGAAAAAAAGCTTAAAAAGGGTGTTCACACAAGCTGAGATCAACAATATGAGCAGATATTCAGTTCAAGAAGTGTATCACAAACTGAAGGGTGCACAGGCTGAGTTTCCTTGGGATAAGGTGGTATAGAATAGACTGGGAGTTCCTAAGCATAGATTTATCATCTGGCTGGCAATTCAAGGCAAGCTGAAGACTAAAGAGAAGTTGGCTTTGTATGGAATAAGCAGAGATGATCAATGCTTATTATGCAATAACAGTACTGAGAATCATCAGCACCTATTTTTTTCTTGTCCATTCAGTGGTGGATGTTTGAGGCTCATCAAGAGCTGGCTTCAAATCAGATGCACAACAACAAATCTGCAGCAACTTATTAGGAAGATACAGCGCAGCAGAAGATCAAAGTTTCACAAAAATGTCATTTTAGCTTGCTTGAATGCACTAGTGTATCTTATTTGGCAAGGTCGTAACTCTGTCTATTGGAATCAATGTGCTCCTAACATTGATGCTAGCTTTAAACAGATTAAGAACATCATTAGAGCTAGAGTTTTAGATATTATGCCATAGAAAGTGACAAGAAAAGATAAGCAATGGTTTGATAGATTGTAATTGGATGTATGTTAGTATTAGGATTATTGGTTCCTACTGTCCTAAAGGGTAAGGGAGTCCAACCTAGTTGGTTTGCCTCCTTTAGGATAGTTTAGGTTGTAAAATGATTAAGTTTTTAATCAATCTACTTACTTAATTAGCAAAAAAAAAAAAGCCAAAAAAAATACACTTTAACATCATTAACACCGCAAGATCATCATCTCTTAAATTTCTGATCTCACGCATACTCACATAAACTCTTTTTCTAAAGCAAGTTTAATATTCGATCCAAGATCCATACAAATAAACAACCTAAACATAGGTATAATTTTTTGAGGGTCCTTTAATTAATTTAATTCTCTATTATTATTTTTCTTGAAGTTACTAACATTCAATTCATGATGTAGATTGTTAATTAACATATTCTTGCGACTGTAAATATTATGTATTATACTAACTCCCTACGCATATTTTTTTTCTTATTTTTTATTTCTTTTTCATGTATAATTTATTTTCATGATTGTAATATTTTCCACATTGTATATTATTGTTAATCAAGACCTAAATAAATGTTCTAACACTTAAATCAGATAATATGGACGACCTGTTAGGATCACAGTAATATGATTGCTAAAAACTTGTCACTGAAAAAGTAGTCTTTTATGAGTTTAATGAACCAACCTAGACTAATCTTGTTTAGGGTGCTTGAAAATATTATTTGGTTGTTTAATTGCATAAAACTTGCTCTGAATCGTATTAAATAGAGGTCAACAATGGGTGAACGTGATTCCTAGTCATGTTCGTACCCCCACCCCCGAACTCAATTTTTGGTTCGATAACCAACTACCGAATCATGACAGGGAAATCTACATTGGATAAGTCCTTAAGTTGTCCCTAAGATTTTCCAATATCCAGTTAGGTTTATGAGTCTTCTTTTAACGGCTTGTTGGCGACTTCGAAACGTTTCAATAAAATATTTCAATGAGGTAGTCAAATATGTGCACACACTGCGTAGGCGAATAAAAACACGCCTACACTTCTTCTTCAGAAACTCAGAGTATCCATGGAAACTTCTTCCTTCAAACCTCCTCCTGCAATGGAATTATTTGTTTTCATCTCTTGAACATTTCAGGTTGACCTCGCCAATTACAAGGACAAAGATTATGTTTTGCCATCGCAAGATGTAGAGGTGGCCAATGGGCGGGCCCAAACGTTTACATCCCTGAACCGACCCGATGAAGAACCGGCCCGGCCCGGACCACGAAAACGACGGTTCAGGACCGACCCGGGACCGCTAGATATACAGGGTTGGCGTGGGCCGAGAGTTGGAGGAGGAGAATCGGACCGGACCAACCTTAGAACCGGACCGTGGTCCACATAGAACCGTGGGTTGGCCCGCACGCAAACCTGAACCTGAACCGCCGGCAAGGACCGTAACTAACCCGCCCAAGAACCGCCACAAACCAGCGATTCAAAGAAGTTTCAAAAAAATTTGATTCAGGTTCCTGCCTGCCTTCCTCTATTCAGGTTCCCAGAAATTGCAATTTGAAGTTTCAAAAAAATTCGAGCAATTGCAAGTTTGAAACTTGAAAGATTTCAGTGATAAAATTAAAGTGAAGTGGTGAAGCCGTGAAGGTGGCGGCCGGCGGGTGGCTTTGAGATCGAATCAATTCCTGCAAACAATAAATGTTATGAGTTGGTTGAGTCTACTCTAGGACTCTAGGCTTGTTGACTGCTATACAAAGGAGGAGATAAGATTAAAAGAGAAAAGAAAAAAGAAAAAAAAAATAAATTGGGTGGAAATAGCGCAGGTAGTGCTGCAGTCCTGTACAACTGTACTCAACAACAATGTCAAATTGTCAAGTGAACTGTGAAAGTGTGATAAAGAGAGAATTGTGCTGGACAAGTGGGCAACTATTTTTTTTTTTTAAAAGAGAATTCCCTATTAATATCTCATGTTACTGTTGGAAATGACTAGTGAATGACCGAATTCATTTGCAGAATACGAGCTTTTGTTTTATCAGTCTATCTTGTATCATGTAGCTCTACTATTCATTTGCAGGTTGCTCCTCAATTATATCTCCTAACGGATGAATTATCATCTGCTTTTGCTATTCTATCTTGTAGGTTGCAGCTTTTCTCCTCACTTATAACGCTGAACGGATGAATTATCATCCGCTCACCCCAATTCATCAATTATCAACTATCTCCCAACATACTTCATGATTTTCCCACCCTAATTGAATTTCAAAATAAAAAATTTCCCCCCAAAAAATTCCTATAAATACCTCCTTCGACCATTCTCATTCTTCACAATTCTCAGCATCTCAATCTCATACTCTCAAATTCTTTCAATCTCACATACGTAACCATTTCTTTCTACTTCTTTAAGTACTACATAAATATCCTACTTTCCAAATTTATTTATTGAGGATCGGAACATCTTAATTTCTTCTTTGGCTTTCTATTGTGTACTTAGCTAAATTTTAGTTCATTAATTTATTGCTTTACTATTTTTTGACTTTATTAGTTCTAACAATATCATATTACTTTTATACTTTAGTTTCTATCTCCAAAAAAATGTCTAAATTTTTCAAAAAAATTACTGGAAGAGGTAAGAGTGTTGGTTCAAGTAGCCGAAGGGGTGGTTCTTCACTAGTACAGAATCGACGATTTGCGTCGGATGTGAGGTGCTCATTTGCGTCGGACATGGGTCCGACGGCACAGGTCTCGACGCAGATGAAGAGACAGGATCTGCGTCGGACTAGGACACGACGCAATTGAAGAGCTATCTGCGTCGGACCCTGCCCAACATGCGACGCAGATGGAGTCAGTAGCCCAGCAAGCCAGACTCATTTGCGTCGGATGTTAGTCAACGTTCGACGCAAATTAACCATTTTTTTATTTAAAAAAATTCCATTTGCGTCGGACTTTGCCTTACATCCGACGCAAATGGGTAAATTTTGTTAAAAAAAAATAAATTCACGTAGACATTATTCACGCTAAACGCATACACAAACCTAAATCTACTAAACAATATGTTCAAAATCAACAAAAGGAAGATTAAAAACTCTAGTAATACACAATTCAAAACAAAACTATAATCAAACATAATCAAATTCAACAAATAACATAAAAACAGAAAAAAATAATCAAAACAGGAAAACATAATCAAACAAGTATAAAAACAGGAAAACATAATCAAACAAGTATAAAAACAGAACCATAATCTATACAAAATTAAAAAACGAAATTAAAAACTTAAATATTCAGATCTAACATACAAAAAACGAAATTAAAAAACTGAAATTAAAACAAAAATCAGATCTAACATACAAGAATGAAATTGCACTAAATATATTTTAAAAAAAACCTAAATCGCCAAAATCAGATCAAACTTCGTTCTCGTTCTTCAAATCTCGTTCTTCTTCAATTTCGTTCTTGAATTTGATAACAATTAAACAACAAGAATTCGCCGCCATTGCTAATTGAGCAAGAATTCTTGAATTTGATAACAATCTCGTTCTTCAAATCTCGTTCTTGCCATCAATTTCACTGAGTTCTCGGTCTTTCTTCTCTTGCTCGAGCTTTTCGAGCTTTTACTTTGCAAAATCAACGAAATTGAATTCGCCGCCATTGCTAATTGAGGAGGTTGGTTGGTGAGAAGAAGAAGGAGAAGATGAAGAATGGTAGAGAGAGAGAAGCGGTGAAGATCTGGTGGTATGAGAAAGAGAGAGGGAGAGGGAGGAGAAAGAGAGAGAGAGAAACGGCTGGTGTGATACATTTCGGTGGACGCGTTTTAATTTGTTAGGGTTTGGCTTGCTTATCTGCGTCGCACATATGGGCCATGCGACGCAGATAAGCCCAATTCATTTTCTGGTCAAAAAAAGTAGTAGGTTACATTTTTTATATCTAAAAATTAGCACAAATTATCTGCGTCGGATGGGCCATAGGGTCCGACGCAAATATTCTTTTGCATCGCACTAAAGGAAGGTGGGACGCAGATAGGATGTCTTTTGCGTCGATTCCATGTTGTATGCGACGCAGATAGGTCTTCTGCGACATTTCTCCTGTTATGCGACGCAGATGGTGAGACGCAAATCGTCATTTTTCTACTAGTGCTTCTAATTCACCGTCCATCGACAATAGCGATTTCATCCAAGATTTAGAACATGAGTTGTTAGATGATAATGAAGTTTTTGTGCAGCCACCCAACCGACAACCACCGGCTTCAAACATGCAACAACTGGGTTAGTGTTCAATAATTAGCAAATCATCTATCACTTAGCTAGTTATTTGTGATTATTTTAATAGTCAATGTATAAGATAATTAATCATTGATTATGCTACATTAATAATATTTTAGCAATAATAATTATGTAAATAAACTATCACTTAGCTAAATGGTAATTATGTTAACCGATATTGATTAAGATAATTAATAATCATGATTATGCTACATAAAAATAATTTAAGCAATAACAATTATGTAAAAAAAAGTATGAATTAACTAATTAGTGGTAGTTATGTTAATCGATAATGATTAAGAAAATTAATCATGATTATGTTACATAAAAATGATTTAAGCAATAACAATTATGTTATTTATGTAAATCAAATAACACTTAGCTAGTTAATCGTGATTATGTTAATGTTTTATCAATAATAATTATGTATAATTAGTACGTAAATAAATTATCACTTAGCTAGTTAATTGTGATTATTAATCGAAAAAAAATATGATGGTTAATCATGATTTTGTTTAATTAATAATGTTTTAGCAATAATAAGTACGTAAATAGACTAGCACGTAGGTAATTAATGTTAATTATGTTAATCGACAATGAGTAAATATATGTTAACTTAAATATTGTAGATGAAGCCGGTGAAACCGACGTGGGCAACGACGACGACGGAGCTGGTGGCTCACAACCTCAAGGAACCAAAAAAGTGTCATGGGTGTGGCCATTCTTTGAAAAGGTTGCTACCAATGAACCTAGACACTAGAAGTGCATTTGTCAGCTTTGCAAGAATGCAGGCATCAACCCACCACCGACTTACAACTGGAGGAACGGTGGTGGAACGGGGACCTTGGGTCGTCATTTGACCAACAAACATGGCCTTACGGCAGAGAATGTTAGTGGCGGGGACCGAAACACCCATACACAACTCCACGCGTATGCTGGTGAGATGCTCGGCGCAAGTATGCCTTTCTCCTACAATAGAGATCGTATGATTGATGAATTTGCTAAATATGTTATCACTGATGAATTGTCGTTTAGCCATGGGGAAAGTGATGCATATGAATATTTCAATAGAACTGCTTTGCAACCAGCATTTAGGAAAGTCCCTAGGAACACACTTAAGCGTCGCACACAAACTGCATTTCATCTCTATAGAAGTCATATGATGGAGATGTTTCATACCTTTAACGGTCGCATTAGCCTGACAACGGACACATGGACCTCATGTTTTGGTGAACCCTTTATGTGTGTTACTGCCCATTGGATCGATGATGAGTGGTTTTTTGCAGAAACGTATTATTGCTTTTGAGCTTATGGAAAAGAGTCATAGTGGGTACAACATAAAAGCCCGTTTAATGGAGTGTTGTAAGAAATACCATTTGCCTGATAAAGTATTTTCGTTATCTATGGATAATGCAACGGCCAACACTAAGGCCATTGATTTCTTGAAGCAGGAAAGTACATTTAAGCTTATATTAGATGGTCAATTCTTACATGTTAGATGTTGTGCTCATATACTCAACCTGTCTGTTCAAGAAGGTATAGCCTGTTTACAACCTTTATTAGAGCCCATTAGAAATATCGTTCGGGTCCTAAGAAAAAACCAGGTTAAGAGGAGGTACATGCCATTGTGTAAGGAATTCGGATTGCCGAAGAAGGTGTGGTCTCTTGATACTCCAACATGATGGAACTCTACTTATAAACTGCTGAATAATGCAATCAGGTATCGTGATGTTATGACTCTTTTATATAATGAAGTTGTTTCGAAAGAAGATATGTTGATTACTGATTATCATTGGACAGTTGTAATGCTTGTTCGGGATGTTTTTAAATCTTTTCACAATTTGGTTTATGAACCCAACATTTATTTGGTAATCGTAGAATGCATTAAGGTGGTACATGCCATCAATGAGAAATTGGATGTGAATGAAATCAAAGTTGTGCTTGATAGCATGAAGGTAAAGTGGTTTGCATATTTTAGTGAATTTCCGTACATTTATGGTGTTGCTTGTATACTTGATACAACGCTTAAACTTGATGGCCTATCAAACTTGCTAAATTTCTATTATCAATGTTTAGGTGTTACTTATGATGTTGGCAGTTATGTTTTGAAGTGTAGACACCTTTTGGAGGAACTTCATGATCATTATGTCTCGATTTATAACCCCGAATTCGTTCCGACTTCCGGACATGCAAATACTGTTCGCTTTAATTCTTTAATTACTAACATATTGAAGAAACAAAAAACTAGTGTCTTCGGATCCGCTTGTGCGGGGGTAGACGATTATTTGTCCTACCAATTTGAAACAGGTGCAGATTTCCACATTCTTAAATGGTGGAAACTTAAGGAAAATCAATTCCCCATTTTGGCTAGAATTGCAAGCGACATACTTACAATTCCAGCATCAACTATTGCTTCAGAGTCTGCTTTTAGTGCAGGTAGAAGAGTGCTGGATGAAAAAAGATATCGTCTATCTCCACAAAGCATCGAGATTTGCGTTTGCAAGAAAGATTGGGATTAAGCTGAAAAAAGAACGCAAGGATTAAGGGAAGATGAAGCAGAAGAAGATGATCCTTGGATGCTCATGGAAACCGAATCATCTAGTTTATCTAATGCAGGGAAACATACGGATGCTGGACAATAGTCAACTACTCAAGTACTCAACTGTCAACCACGACTTCAAATAAAATAAGGTACGTAGAGAACTACGTGGGCTTTGATTCCTTAGGGATACGTAGGCAGCTTACTCCTTGAAAATTCCAATATAATTGCCAAATTATATTGTAATTTTCAAATGTAAGTCCAAGCCCCCCCCTCCCATCAAAAGGGGGGGTGTTTTTCAATAATTTATTAATTTAATTATAAGAATTACATATAAATTTTTATTATTCTTATAAATAATATATATTGCAAAATCTTATTTGTTTAAGCATTTAAATTTGTATTGTAAAATCTTATTGTAAATAAATTAAATACTATAAATTCTTATTGTACTGAAATTATTATATATGTAAATTGTTATTTATTGCATATTCTTATTTGATCAAATTCTTATTATAAGAAAATATTTGTTAGAATATCTTATTTATCATAAATTGTTACTTTGACATTGTAAATTCTTTTTGTAATGAAATATTTGTTATATATTCTTATTTATTCTCAATAGTTGGTTTTCGCGTTCTTTAATATCTTATTTTGTATTTAGGATTGAGATGTAATGTTTTGGTTTTATCTTCGTATGCTAGACTCATAGCCTGTTTTTCTTTTTTGGTGAAAAAGCCAACAATATAAAATAGATAATTTACTTTCTAATTGTCATGTTTGTAAAAGTATTAAGTTAATAATGGCACTATATGCTTTTGCCCTCTATTAATAATCCAAATCTCCAATAGTCAAATACTCTTTTACATTAAAAAACAAAGGAAAAAAGGAAAGAAAGAAAAGAAAAAGGAAAAAGAAAAAAGGAATAAGTAAAAGAAGGAAGTCAGAAAGAAACAAAAGAAATAAAACAAAGAGCTTCTGCCTTCTAGTGAGTTCTTCGACATTTTCGAATTGTCGAATCCTCTTGCTACCTCGGTGGTGCGGCGTTGCACATCAATTCATCATCATCATCATCATCAATTCATCATTACTCATTAGTTTAAACTTTTAATACTTTAATGAGTGTCATGTGTGCTTCGGAAGCCTCACCACCGCTGCTCTCTTCTTCTTCCTGCTGCACCGTTGCTGGTGGTTTGAAGTGCGTCGTTCATGGTGCCTAGTGGTGGGCCGTGCTGCCGCTGCTGTCCTCAGCCTCACTAAACTGTCGTGGAGTCGTGCCCACCATCAGGTCAGTTCCTTCTTCAATTAAATTAGTATAGATTTGAAGTTTCATGTGATTCGAAATTTGTGGGTTTTTGTTGAATTGGGATTTTTTTGGTGTCATCAATCGTTTCGAGATTTGATTATTTATTTATTATCGTTTAATTGAGAAAATATTTGTGCCTTCAATTTTTTGGAGATTTGCAAGTTTAGGTATGGCATGAAATTTGCTTGATTTGGATTTAGGATTTTGGGGAATATTGGGATATGACGTGAACCGTCTTGCTGAACCTGAACCGAACCGGCACGGACCGCCCACTGAACTGCCGTGAACCGCACCCAGGCCGGTTCAGGTTCGCCAATCCTCAACCCTGATCCTGAACCGGCCCGGACCAGTCTCCCAACCGGTCCAGTTCAGGTTCACTCTTGACTGAACCGGCCCGACCTTAAACCCGGCCCTGAACCGGCCCAGCCCGGACTGTGGCCATGACTAGCAGGATGCGTAAGATTTTACACTTTTCGTTAAATTATTCATTCTTCGGTTTTTGGATAAGCCGAATGAAGTCAGATTTTGTCGGATGGTAAGAGCTGAAAAAAGACCCAAATAGCAGCCTAGACAAGCATTTGACAACATGTTAAAGTGACTTGATAATGGAGTTTTCCTTTGCGGAGTGACCTTTTTTGAGAAAATCATAGCCGATCTATGGAAATTGACTAGTTGACCCTACCGGTTGCTTAAAAAATCGATTATTCTTTTAAGGTTTCAATAGGCCATTGAGGTGGCTTTGTAGAAAACCAAACTATCATCCGCAAATATGAGATAAGGGACATTGGAAGTTCGAGATTTAAGTTTCAACCCCAATCCATGATCCTTGAATTTGGCTTTCTATAACAAGTTTTCTAATAAACACTTCCATGCAAATTATAAACAAGTAAGACAGGGAGTTCCCTTGTCTAAGACCTCTTAAAGGCTTAAACCACGGTCCATGGGGATGAGTGGTCGTCTAATTTAATAGAGTATGAGATATTTGTTACACATTCTTTTATCCATGAAATCCAGTTGGAAGGAAAGCTAAAGGCAGTTAGACAATGCTAGAGGAAGTCTCACTCTATGCGATTGTAAGCTTTTTCAATATCTAATTTCAATGCACACCATCTCGTTTTAGTTTGGGATTTTTGGAAGGTGTTTAAGGCTTCCTATGTAATTAGAAGGTTGTCATGAATATAGCGATCCTGGGTGAAAGCATTTTGGATTGGCTTATTTCCCTCTGCAGAATGGGTCTAAGCCGACTGACCAAAATTTTTGAAATTGCTTTGTAGATGGTGTTTATTAGACTAATAGGGCGGAAATAATGAGGATTTTCGTGGTGCTTCATTTTTGGGAATTAATTTTAAAACGTTATTAAAGTGTGGTAGCGAAGGAGGGAGTTTTCCATGAATGAAAAACTTTGAACTGCTATGGAAACATCTTTCCCGATAATTGGCCAATATGCTTGGTAAAATTTTCCTCCAAAGCCGTCAGAGCCTAGGGACTTATGCGGGTTGATGTCGAAGAAAGCGCTTTTTATTTCATCGAATGAGACAGGAGCTAAGAGTTGAGCACAATCATTAGAAGAGACGAATGGGGAAAGAAAACTTATGTATGTATGCCTATGAGGGGAAGAACTACTTTGAAAGCGTTGCTTGAAAGAATCATTTCAAACTTGGGAGATTTCATGGTGAGAATCTACCCACTGATCTAGGTCATTTCTTAGCCAGAAGATGGTAGTACTAGCCATCTTCTTATTCATTTTTTGTGAAAAAATCTAGAGTTGTGGTCTCCTTGAGTGAGCCACTTTTTTCCTACTTTCTGCTCCCCAATGCCCTTGGTTGAAAAGTAGTAGTTTCTCTCTTTAAAGAATTAGACGATTAATTTGTTTGATGAGGATCATGTTAAATGGATGTCCCTAAAGTCGAGTAATTCCTTTATTTTTGCTTCATTTCCTACCAGTTTATTGTATGTATGTCGATATCTATTTCTAGCCCATACTTTAATGTTTGTCTTGATGCGCGATAATTTCTGCTAAATTCTATAAAAGCGAGAGCCTTTAACAGGAATCATCCAAAATTTACTTACTATTTTATGGGATTCATTGTCAAGATATGTATGTATATATATGTGTGTATATATGTATGTATATAAGACCAAGAACAATTAATTATAAATTAAAGTTTTTTGTTTGATAAGTAAACTACATTCTGACTTTAATTATGAAAGATTCTGACTTTGTAACCGAAATCTTAATCTTAATTTCGTAAGAAACAGTTGAGTTTAATGTACAAATGAAAAATATATTGTCTAGTTAATAAGTTGAGTTGCATATTATTTCTTAACCGAAGTGAAAAACATATTCTCTCTTTATTTTATGTATACACATTTAGTACATAGGCTAAATTATTATGTCACTACTATATGTGTTTAATATTTCATTAATCATTTATAAGTATTTACACCATAATTTTAGGAGATATATCATAAATCCATTAATTTATAAAACAAAAAATATTATCGTGTAAGTTGTATGGGTCTAGAAGCTACTCCCTCTATTTTTTTTAATTGCTACATTTTTCTTAAATGGTTATTTCTTTTTAATTGCTACATTGTTTAAACTTTGCTTGTTTGGGGTACTTGGCCCATCAAAAAGTAATACTATTATATTTGTTTTTCTCTTTTTCCACCAAAAAGTACTATTTTTTTACTTTTCTCCATTATTTTACATTAAATGGATCAAAAAGTATCCACCAAAAAGTTTGAAAGTGACATTGTAACACCCCGTAATTTTCACTCTTTATTTTTGGCGTTGTTTATATTAAAATGATATTTTCCGTTAAAATAAAATAATTTATTATTAAAAACTATTTTGAAACTGTATAATTATTTAATTATTGTATTATTGTATTATGTTGTTGTGATTATTAATTTAAAGTGTATATATATTTATTTAGTAATTTCGCTAGTTATATATATAATGTGCGTATTTATTTTATCATATAGTTAGCAATTCTATAAATTTAAGTAGCGTGTGATTTTATTTTAAGCGTTAGATATATTTTGGACCGACCAACGTAACGGAATTGCAAGCCCATTCTATACACCATATGATTCGAAATTTTGGGTGTAAAAAAATTGGATGAGCATCTCCATTTCAGCTTTGTAACCACCAAGAAATGAGGAGTCAAGCCTTCATAAATCCCCCATCAATTGCCACCATTAACCCCCCCATTAACCCACCTTAATACACCCTTAAACTCTTTGCTTAGTAAGGTGAATAATCTCATTACTTTCTGCACTTTAACCCCCTCCAAAAGCTGGAAACAATCAGGAAAAAAACGTGCTTCACATTTTCGGCCATTTCTGCACACCCATTATGTTTGCATCGTATCTCCTTCGTTTCTTATCGTAATTGGGCGTGTGAGTAGTCGAAATTCATCTACTCGAAGAGATGTTGCTCGTGGTGTCATCAGTTTTTTAAGATACTGGAAGAATTGGTCGCAGTTTGCGTTTCAAACAGACAAGTCATCCGGTTTTCTTGGAGTTTCCAGAGCAATGTTATTCTCTTCTTTCTCTGCCATTCTAGTATTATGTTCCACCTAAAATCAAGGTAACTAACGGCGAACCTAGTATGATTAGAATTCGTTTAGGAATTATTTAGTTTTAATATCTAAGTAGTGATAATTTTATGCTAAGATTTGTGGGTGGGTGAAGTTTCATTTTTATGATTTTGTACTTGACATAGATGAATGCATGTGAGCTGATGCTTATGTGGAAGGAACTGATTCATATTATGTTGTTATTCTTGCGCGAAGCCGCGGAGTCTTGTTTAATGGCTAGAATTCATGATATAGGTTTGGTATAATTCTTGGTGTTTGATAGTAAATCACGTAGTTGTGATTATATGCATATGTGATGGTAGAATAGTTATGTATGAATAGGTTTTGTAAATATTTGAGCATGAGTATTGTCGTTCGTATTATATATATGTTGAAGAAGATTGGTGTTTTGTATTAAACGTCTGCCCGCAGACCGAGTGGGGTGCTGGTTGCGTCGTTGCATTGTGTGAAGCGGGGTAGTGTATATCTTCATGAGTAATGTTGCAAGTTTTTTGTGTGTGCGTGAATAGTTAAGTGGTGTTTTAGTATTATATGTGTAGTTGTATGCATGAATAGTCAAGTGGTGTTTTAGTATTATATGTGTAGTGTGTATAGGTAGCACCGTAGCAGGTGTGATGGCGATTATTTTCAATGTTATATGCTTACCTATGTTGATTTATATATGCACATATAATTATATTATGAGTGTTTTAATTATTTTATGATGGTTTGGTTGTTTGTAATTAATTGAGAGTATAATAATGATGTACTTTAATAAATCAATATCTAAGTTGTCGACGTTACAGTACTCGAGGGAGAATAATACTGTCTTTAGTACCGTTTCGCCAAGAGTTATATGTATTGGGGGTATTATAACTAACATTGTAATTAACCTTGTACCCAAACTCAGACAACGAGTGTGTCGTAGTTGCGGTATTTGATTATACTGTGTTTTTGGTGTATAATTATGTTTTAATGAAGGTTTATTCTTTTTAATTTGGTGAAATGATTTTATTAGTATTATTATTACTATTACTTTGGGAAAAATAAATATTTTTGAATTGAGTCTCTTGGATTGCGATCCTAGTTTCTGCTGATTTTAGGTGTAAGGCCTTAAGGGCAACCTTATTATCTATATTTGAGGATTACTGGATGAATAAATTATTGTATTTATTTCAAGAACTATTTTATTAATATTAAGATATCCGGCGGGATAGATGTAGTCCCCGGTGAAGAACATGCCAACCACCTAGATTGCGATTTAGGGGTATTACCTGGGTTAATAATTGTCGTCCGAGATGTTGGGAAGTACTGAGCTGGGTACTATCCTGCATCGGGAGTTTGACCATTCTTAGACACAGGCAGTAGGGAACGTAAGCCCATAGGCTGTTTGGAGATTTCAATCTGACAAACCTTAGGAAGTGGGTTGCGATCCACTGGCGTTCTGCTCTTTCTCAAAAACTTATTATATTATTTTGTTCTTTTATTTTGGAGGCTTATGTTATGGATCTTGTATTGCTATATATATAGCCGGCAAAACACCCGTTGACCCGACCCGAAATACCCGACCCGAGACCCGTTTTACACCCGAAAATAGTGACCTGAAATGGAACCGAAACCCGAAATAACCCGACCCGACCCAAACCCGACCCGAAAGCAAATGGACCCGAATATAACCCGAACCCGAATCTAACCGACCCCGAAAGTGACCCGACCCGAATTAACCCGATAATGATGACCCGAACCCGACCCGACCCGAAAAGTTGTCATATTAGTTATTTTTTAAACATATTTAAGGAAAAAAATTATCTTGAGATACTATATATGACTTAACCACTTCCCATTAACTATTTAACTTAGTTTTATTAGTCTTATATGTGCTTTATTTATTTGCTAGAATAAAAACCCAACCTAACCCGACCCGGTTTAACCCGACCCGTTTTAACCCGACCCGATCTAACCCGAAATTTAATGGACCCGAAATTGACCCGAACCCGAACGGACACGGCCCGACCCGGACTTAACACGAACACAAAGTTGACCCGATTATGACCCGACCCGTAATGACCCGACCCGTACTCGACCCGTTTGACCCGTTTGCCACTTCTAGCTATATATAAGTTTATTTATTGTTTATTTACTTTATCTAAGCATGTTCCTGTTAGCTGTTGTTTGGTTGTTGGTTGGTTCAGTTTGATATTTTCGTTGATTGAGACTTATTTATTAATGCTTGATAATTGCTATTTGAATCCTATATTGGGCTGGGAGAGCTATTAATTACTCCCCACTGATTATGGATATTTGTTGTATATATTTTGCAGGTTTTTTTTTTGACAGGAAAAACATTTTGGATTTATTCATTCAACTTGGAACTATCCTCCATTACAAGAGTAAGAGCCTCAGCAGGGATCTCCTCCAACCAAACCCTCATCTCATCTAAAGTAATACTCAGCTTTGCAAGAGCATGAGCGACACTATTACCTTGCCTTTTGACATGGGAAAAATGAATAAAGCTACATTGTTCAGAACTCACAAAGATGTCCCTAACTATAATACCAAAAGCTGAGTTCTCATATTTCCGCTTTTTCATGTGGTAAAATAGTTTGATGCAATCAGTCTCCAATATAACATTACGCAATCCCGCTTCAACTGCAATAATTAATCCATGCCGTGCTGCCATGGCTTCAGCGATATCTGCCTCACAGCTTCCTGGATGTTGTTTGCAGGACGCTGCCATTACCTCACCTAGGTGGTCCCTCATCACAGCACCAAACCCCACTCTATTATCTGCAAAAATAGCTGCATCCACATTGATTTTGTAGATGCCATCAGGTGGGGCGTTCCATTTTTCCACACAAGGAGCCTGCACAAACAAGCGAGGGGTGTTTTCATTTGCCTTCTTGAACTCTCCAAGCAAACCCATGGCCTTCTGAGATACATCTACTATTTCTTTCCTTTTTCCTTCAAACATCCATAAGTTTCTTTTAAGCCAAAGACCCCATATAATAATCCAAAAAATGTCCCACCATTCTCCATCTTTATATACTTTCAGCAGGTCACAACACCACTCCATAAAACTCATGCACTTCACATCCTTTGTTTGGATTCTAAGAGGAGAAATATACCAAGTCATGCTTGCATCTGCGCACCTCACTAGCATATGCATAATTGTTTCGTTCGCTGCACCACAAACTGGGCATAATTCATCCATTGTCAGCCCTCTATGCTTGAGGCTACTTCTCATAAATTGTGCCAAACACTCGAAATTGCAGCAGTGTTGGATGATCCAATCTCTTCTCTTTTCTCCTCTAGCCCCACATAGTAAGCACTCTTCACACTATAATTTCCATCTTTAGAGAAATGCCAAGTCCAACAATCCATGCCATCGTATAAAGAGATGGGAATTTTCATGATTTCATCAACCTCCCATTGAGTAAAATGGTTGTTCAATAAATTTTTATTCCATCTACCATCCATAATTAGCTCACTTACCAGCTTGGGTCCATCATCATCATCTGCAGCACTAGAAATAACTCTAAACTTAGGCAAATTTGGAACCCATGGGTCCTCCCATAAATCAATCAACGTTCCACTCCCCACAACCTTTCGAGCCCCTCGCTTCATCAGTTCCCTTGCAGACATGATTGAACGCCATGTAAAGCTGGAGTTTGGACTGACACACGCTGCCATAAAATCTGTCTTCGGAAAGTATTTACCTTTTAAAACCTTTGCCATAAGGGAATCCAGCATAGTGAGAATTCGCCAAGCTTGCTTCGCCAACATCGCCTTATTGAAGACCTGCATATCACGAAAACCAAGACCACCTTTTTTCTTCGGTTGATACAACTTATCCCAAGATATCCAAGCCGTCTTTCGTTCTTCACCTTTCTGACCCCAAAAGAAGCTTCTGAACATTTCTTCAATCTCTTTAAGAAGCTGAGCCGGAAGAGAGAAACATTGCATAGCAAAAGTAGGTATTGCTTGAACAACTGATTTAATTAATATTTCCCTTCCGGCTTGAGAAAGATATTTTTCTTTCCAACCTTTTAATTTCTTCCAGATACGATCCTGAATAGTTTGAAAATCCGTTTTTTAGAACTACCTACATAAGTAGGGAGCCCAAGATATTTATCGTGTTCTTCAACTGCCTTAAAAGTTAACTTCATATGAAGCATATCTTTCCGTTATGGATCAATATTTCGGCTAAAAGACACTTCGGATTTATCCATATTCAGTTTCTGACCAGAAGTTATCTCATAGTTAGCAAGAATTTCTTTCACATGCTCAACTTCATCTTCTGTAGCTCTAACAAAAAGGAGACTATCGTCTGCAAAAAATAGATAGGACATGGGATCAACTCGCCTACCAACCTTCACACCATGAATGACTTGCTTCTTCTCTGCATCCCGCAGCAACGCCGAAAGACCTTCCGCTCACAAAATAAACAGAAAAGGGGATAGGGGATCCCCTTGTCTGAGACCTCTACTTGGTGTAAAACCTCGGGAAGGTTGGCCATTTACAAGGATGGAAAATGAAGTCGAAGTGACACACCTCATAATCAGCTTGGTAAAACCTTTGGGAAATCCCAATTTTTCCATCATCTGTTCAAGGAAACTCCACTCTACCCTATCATATGCCTTGCTCATATCAAGTTTTAGCCCCAAATAGCCCATCTTCCCTTTCTTTTTCTTTCTCAAGTAATGAAAACATTCATAAGCAACCAGAATGTTATCAGTGATAAGCCTTCCTGGAACAAAACCACTTTGGGATTCATGAATAACAAAAGGGAGGACTTTTTTTAACTTGTTAGCCAGAACCTTAGCCACAATTTTATACAACACATTACATAAGCTAATGGGTCTAAAATCTGCAGGTGTGTCACATTTTTTCTTCTTGGGAATGAGAGCAATATGAGTTTGATTCAAATGAGCAATTTCGCCATCACCATTTAGAATTTCCAAGACCTTCTCCACCACCTCTCCTCCCACCACACTCCAGTATTTCTGGTAAAAGAGTGCACACATCCCATCGGGACCTGGGGATTTTGTAGGATGCATCTGGTCTAGCGCTTCATGGACCTCGATCCGTGAAAGCTTGCCGTCAAAAGACTCGCCATATTCGGCGTGATGATGGATTGAACCAAAGGTGTTACCACCGATGGATCAACCTGGCCTCCAGTATGAAAAAGATCATCGAAGTAATTAACAAAAACTTCCGAAATCTGGTCTTCTTCCTCATACTCAATACCTGCTGCATCTTTTATTATATCAATCTGATTTCTCTCCATTCTTTGTTTAGCTTTAGCATGGAAAAATTTAGAATTTTTATCTCCATGCTGCAACCAACTCTGACGGCTTCTTTGTTTCCAATAGACTTCTTCACGGGCCTCCAGTTCATTCATACGATTGTCAATTGCACGCATTTCTGCTATAACTTCGTCAGTTTGATCTTCTCCCATCAACTGACCCATCCTGAACTTGCAACTCATTATCTCTCTTGCAAAGTTTCCGAATTTCTCACTGCTCCACTTCCTCAGATTATTTGTCGTTGCTGCCAGCTTAGAACATATATCACCCGCACTCCTCCACCCTTCAATAATCTTCTCTTGACACGCTTCATCCCGAGTCCACATCTCCTCAAATTTATACAACCTTCTCTTCCTTCGTTCTGGTATGTCTTGAAGCCTTTTATTTATACAAAGTAACAGAGGGAGATGGTCAGACCTTCTCTTTTCCAGGTGGGAAACAAACGAGCCCGAGAAACAATCTTTCCACAATTCATTGACAACAAACCTATCTAGCCTTTCTTACATATTTTTGTCTCCTCCACGATTATTTGACCAAGTGTACATATAACCAATAAAGCCCAGATCTGATAAGTTACACCATTGAAGTGCTTCTCGGAACATGCTTGCATCATTGTCATTGAAAGCATTTCCACCTTTTTTTTTCCGACGAGACCATCATTAAATTAAAGTCACCACCGCATACCCATAGCATCTCCACAACATTCTTCAATTATTTCAATAGAAGGCACGTTTTAGGCTTGTGTTCGTCCTCTGGATACCCATATAGACCTGTGAATCTCCACTCTCCCATAGCACTATCCTCTATAATCACATCAATGTGATTTAGAGAAAAAGATTGTACAGTAGCATTATGCGCCTTCCATAACAAAGCTAGTCCTCCATTTCTACTACGCCCCTCTCCACTACACTCTACTACTAGCATATTATCGAACCTCAGTTTTTGCTTAACTTTTTCCATCTCATTCTTTTTTAATCTTGTCTCCGAAAGAAAAACAATTTGGGGATTTTCAATAATCACAATACGTCGTAAAGCATTAACAGCATGAGGTGTCCCCAAACCTCTACAATTCCAGCTCATGATGTACTTCATTGGTCACCGAGGGCCCATTTTGTGGGGCCCGCCACTTCTTGGTTCAGTTGTTGCTCACTACCCTTACCCTGCATCGAAACATCCACTCCCCACTTTTTTGCAATGTGCACATACTCCTCCCCAAAGACCCCCCTGAATTCTCCCTCAATTCATTTGCCTCCCGTTTTTTTCCCACAATCTTCTCCTGTATATGCTTCTCCCCACTCTCTTTCCTAGGAACCCTACACCACTTCTTTTTCTTCACATTAACAATACTCTTTCCTTCCTCTTTCTCCTTCTCATTTTCTTCTCTACTAACTCCTTCGTGCACTTGACCTATCCCCTCTTCACTCACCTTTACAACTTCATGCTCCCCTTTTTCACTACTGACTTCTATAGCCAAACTATTGTTGCCTGAACCAAGGTCATCTTCTAAAGCCACTCCCTTTAACTTAGAGATGACTTCCTGAACTTTCATGCTACTCTCCACCTGTTTCATACTTCTTGGCTTAGTTATGAATAGATTCCTAGCACAAGACCGCGACCCTTCTTCACATTTTCCATCATAAAACGCATCTTTAAAAATTTTCCATGGTGATGCTTTTAGCCATGGCCCATACTTCTTCTCCGGGGAATCATCATCTTTACTTTCATCACAATCTTTCGTTCCATGACCAATTTTTCCACAGAAAAAACAATACAGTGGTAATTTTTCATATTGCACTTCAAAACTTTCTTCTATACCACCTCTCATTTTAAGTTTAACATGTTTCATCAAAGGTTTCCGAATATCAACCATTATTCGAAGTCGAATTGATTTATCAATCCCCCTAGATCCTGAATCATCTACTTTCAGAACAGCACCAATCTTTTTTCCCACCGTTTGAACATTATTAGAGTTTAAGCGACCCTTAAATGGGAGGTTGTAAATCCTAACCCATAAGGGAAGGCCATACAACTCTATATCAGAAGGTTTTACATTACCTTGAATTTCTCCTAGTATCAAAGCATGTATGTCAAAGTGCCATGGTTGATCCTCCAGAATTCTTGCTTTGTCTCTCCAATGGTAGAATTGAAAGACATACGTGTTCTTCCCAACATTACTGATGTCCATTCCATGCTTCGGCTGCCACACATTCTTCATTGTGTTTATGAAGGCATTCATATTGATGTTTCTATTTGTCCATAATTTACCCACCAATCCGAGTTCGACTCTAGCCTCCTCCTCATCCTCACCATCTTCCACCCACTCCACCGAGTCAATCTCATCATCTTCACGCTTCTTATCACTATCTCCCTCGCACACTTTATCCACCCGCTCACTGTAATCTAATGCTTCTTCAGTATTTGTGTTATTTTCATGTATTTCACGAGAATCCATTGATAAGCCTGGGCAAATCCCAAGGAAATCCTTCGAAAAGGATGAAAACTAGGTAGAAACCCTAGAAAACCCTCCCAAGGAATACGACCTAGAGGGAACTCGACAGATTCATATTTTAAAGTAAGTTAATTTGTTATTTTGCAGGTTATGTTGATGGGAATCTTCTTTGGTTTTGGGCCCGGTTTGAGATGTGAGCATTAAAATGTTAGATGTTTTAGGCCTAGACTTTTAGTTAGTTTAAGAGTTAATGTTCTCTTTTGGATATTAATCTAATTAATTTAATCTATTTATACTATTTATATGTTGGTTTTATCACTTAGTTATTTAAACGCATTTTTTGTAGTAGTGACATTCCCAGAAGACGTATTTCCGCCATCATCCTATAATACTATTATTATTTCTTTCTTTTCCGCTTTGAAATTCTGGGGTGTTACAGACATTGCCTAAACTCTTGTGTATAATACAATGTAGCAATTTAAAATAAACGGAGGGAGTAATTCATTGTAAAAAAGTAATTGATAATAAGTCAGACATAAATTCTTCAAGTGAAGTTAAAACAAAATTGATGACTATTTATGTGAATATGATTTTAACTTAAATGATCCAATTCAAATGATGGTCGAAATGACATTTTTATATATTAATATATAAGTATATGATATTAGTTTGCCCGTACAAGATTGCACCAATTTTTTCCCCTACACCACCACCCCAGAAAAATATTATGAAAAACATTGGGCTGTTAAATCAAAGTGAGTTTGCCACAACCAAATTCCCATTTAAAGGCACTCAAGATGGGACATGATTTCATATCAAAGAGATAATCCCTGCATATGCCACCTCCTCACTTTGTGAATATGGCCCTTCAAATCTGGAAAAGAGAAACCAAATCTATGAATTATGATGTTAACAGAACACTACTGGCCCTCCAATCCAGTGAATTCGAATGAATTAGCATTTTATATGGAAGGATATCAATCAAGAGATGCCATAGCCAACATTTACTTTCTTTTTAAATGTAACAATTGAACTTTTCCACTATTCACACTTATCACTTTAACTAAGTTTTGTGATTTGTACATAATGAAAAACATAGTCAAGTAGGATCTAATTGTTCGATACGTCTCGTGACCCACTTTCATAATATGTAATTTTTATAATTTTTACCTATATGTAATTATAGATATTTATGGTCAAAGTAATGTCTCGTTGTGCGTGAAAGTAAGTTTGTTGCATTTAAAAAGAAACGGAGGAAATATATATATATATAATGAATTAGCATTTTATATGGAAAGATTATATATATATATATATATATATATATATATACATATACATATATATATATATATACATATACATATATATATATATATATGTATATATATATATATATATATATATATATATATATATATATATATATACATATACATATATATATATATACATATACATATATATATATATATATATATATATACATATATATATATATATATATATATATATATATATATATATATATATATATATATATATATATATATATATATATATATATATATATATATATATATATATATATATATATATATATATATATATATATATATATGTATATATATATATATATATGTATATGTATATATATATATATGTATATATATATGTATATATGTATATATATATGTATATATGTATATATATATATATATATGTATATGTATATATATATATATATATATATATATATATATATATATATATATATATATATATATATATATATATATATATATATATATGTATATATATATATATATATATATATATATATATATATATATATATATATATATATATATATATATATATATATATATATATATATATATATATATATATATATATATATGTATGTATATAACAAAATTTTCATTAAAAACTCTAGAGAGAGGGGCTCCCCCTTCTCTCTAGAATCCTAGCCCCCAAATCAATTTCTTTAGAAATTGAAACTCTAACTTCCTCTCTCTTCTCTTCCGCCTAGATTCAGCCATTTTTATGGCTTAGTTTGTCAAGTAGTCCAATTTCTCTTGTCCTCAGTCGGACATTTGTTCTTTTAGCCTCTTAATTAGCTTTCACCATTTCTAAAATTAGTCAATTTGGGAATGGTTGCTCGCGGTGTGGGTGGTGGTCGCTCGACTGTAGATCCTGGCCGAAGCTACTGTGTTCTTCTTGCGGCGTGAGTGCTGCTGGTTTCGAGCCAATCTTCTTCTGCCGATTGGCGGGGCTCGGGTCGAGGGTTTCAATTCTCCATTCGTTCGGGTTTCAATTCTCTAGTTCAGTTCGTTCTCGCGGTGGATCGTGGGTGTTCTCGTCGCCGGTGTTTCGTTCGCGGTGGTGTTCGCGTCGGCTAGTTTTTGCGGCGGCTCCGGCAATTGCTGGGTTTATTTTATTTTTCCTGTTTTTTATTTAATTTTCTGTTTTATTTAGTTCTTGTTTTTTAGTTGTTAGATTTGTGGTTGGTCATTGTTTGTTGTGGCCTCAAGTAATTGTGGTTCTCTTGAGAAGATTTGGGAGCTTATTCATTTTCAGTGGTGTTTGTCTTTCCCCCCAAGAAGGGTTTCACGAAGTTGTCTTCAGTTGGGCCTGGTGAGATGGTGTGTTCTGCGGCGGAGCATCTACTCGAGTTCCTTAGTGCTCTGTTTTCTTCTATATTTTTTTTGTACTTGAAGCTTCTTGTAACCACCCTTATGGGTGCTGTAGGGGGTGTCTCTTGTGTAGACACCTCCTACTTTTCTTCCCTGATAAAAAAAAAGTATATATATATAGGGGCAGGATCACATGAGAATGTTCCTTACATGAGAAATGAGAATGAATCTCAACCACACGATTGGATTAGAGTTACAACACTTGTTCATTAGAGTTACATCATTTGTTCATTAGAGTTATAGCGCGTAAAATCCATTTTCATTTCTCATGTAAGTATGCATTCTCATATAAACTCACTACTTTCCACTTGATAATTATTTCTTTTTATTTGATTAGATATGTAAATCCAATAGTCTAACACAGATTAGGACTCGAAGATATGTCGTGGGTTTTTAGATTCACTAAAGGAAGTCCATAAGCAAAGAACAGCAAACAGCAGGCAGAAGGAGAGCCCAAGCCAAAATGCGCTGGATCTGAAATTGGAAAACAGAAAGATAGTTTGGAGCGACTAAGGAGCGCTCGCTCCATATCTTCTGTGCAAGATTTTAGCACATCCATTTTATTCTAACTCTGTAAGATTAGGATCCTTAGTATATTACATATGAGATCTTCTTAAATTCTTATTGATATAAATTATTAAAATATCATAATTTACAAATGTACATTTAAAGATATTAATGGTAAAATATGTGCATATAAAAATTATGTAAGAGTATATGTAAGGGGGAGTTTGTTTAGTTTTGCTAGTACTTTCTAATAGTAATACGTTTCATGTTTGACATAGTCTCGAGAATTCACCCAAAAATTAAGATTTATAACATTAACTCTTCAAGGCCTTCCTAATTGCAATTTTTGTTAAAAAGAGTGTTTGTTATGACCTTAAGAGTTTTGATGATGAAAAATATAAATTGTTTTACATTATGCGTTATTGTTTGTACACTTCTATGATGCAAATTGTTTTGAGAAAGTCTTGATGCTCAAACTTGAAAGATTGAAGAGTCACTAGACTTTTCTTTTAGTAAATTTGTAAAAGTAAATAACTTGGTTCATGTTAGTTTAAGTGCTATTGGTAAAATTATAATCAAGAATATAATTATTTTAGCTATATATATGTACTAGAGTTATATTAGTAGTCACAGACATAAGAAAAAGTTGTATAGTTTATAAGAGTTCACCAACTCCATTAGTGTGAGGCATTTTGGGAAGGAGTTCAATGCAAATCCGTGCGGGTTTGACCCAAAGCGGACATATCACACTAATGGTGGAGCTATAGGTGAACTTTTGGGACAAACAAATGGTATAAGACCCGACTATTCGACTGCGAGAACATGCATACAATGGTGGACCCTATGGTTGGCTTGCTGGAGCACACATGGTGTAGAATGGTATAGCTTTAAGGCGTGGGTGCAAGTCTTTGGTGGTACTTTATATGATTCTCAAAGATGGGTGACTCAGTTGATGCATGGGACATGCTATTACAGTGTGGGAATATGTGTAAGGGGTGCAACCTGAAAGCATGGAGCTAAAACATGTTGATTGTAGGAATAGCTCGAAGGCATGGTGCATTAGATCTATTAAGGTGTAGGAGGCTCTCAGTGTGAACTCGTGATGGAAAATTTGTGCTTGGTGCCTTGTGTCGAAAGTCTTCGTGATATTTTGGTGGTCAAGCGGCGTGTTTCTCAAGTTTGGCGGTAGTTCAAGATGATTGGACATATTATCGTTGGATGGGAGGTCATGAGTCTTGTGATCCTTTGTCTAAGGGGAGGATTTTTGGGTGTATATCGCAATTCCCACATAGGAGAAATAAGAAAGAGTTTCCTAGTTTATAAGAGTTCACCAACTCCATTAGTATGTAGCCTTATGGGAAGGAGCTCACAAACAAATCTGTGGGGTTTTACCCAAATCGGATAATATCGTACTAACGGTGGAGCTATAGGTGAACTCGTAAGCCATCTTTTAGTAAGAAATTTGGCTATGAAAGTCTTTCAGTATTGCAAATTTCCTACTTCATGTTTGGGCTTTTTAAAAGAAAGAACGAAAAAACTATAGCACAAAGATTAGCACAATATTACTGATATTGCTAAGAAAGTTGCTTAGGAAGAATCGTAACTTAGCTTCTACCTGCTTGATTGAGAAGCATATATTGAAGAGATATTTTCTATAAGTTTACTATTATAGAGAGTCGTTGAGTTTGGTGCAACAGTTTTGATAGGCCGTCGTCGTCGAGCCTAACAAAGATAATATTTAGAAAGAGCAAGCAAGGGTCGAATCCATAGAGATCAGACAAGATTAATCACCAAAAAGCTAATGCTACATAAGCTAAACGAGAACAATGGGTTATAAATTTTTGTGTTTTTGGGAATGTAAAGCTATAACTATTAGGCAACAAGAGTGGACAAATTAAACAAGAGTTTATAACAATACTAAAGGGACTAGAATATGGAATTCACCACTCAATCAATCTTGAACCAAATCCAAACATTTATGGGGAGACATAAAAAGGGGGATAATCAAAAGAAGCTATCTTACAATTCCCTAATTATGTACTTTTTCAAGCTACGTACAAAAGGGGTACTTAAATTGGGGGATATAACCAATTTTCATGATAATAAATCCAATTTAAGAGTATGGTCAACAAGATGGTTTAAATAAAATACTTGACTAGAAATTCGATCCTATTTCATGGCATTTTAGTCAAGCAAACAAATACGGAGCCAACCATTCAATTTTAACTTTTAATGCTTCATTGAAGTGACTACCAATAAAGTTTTCATGGAGTTTAGCCATAAAAACAAGTAATACAAACCTGAATGTTCATTTAATTTTAATCCCAAAATAAGAATTGAATCTCCAAATGCAATCAATAGTTCATGAAATTAATGAGGTTTAATTTACACTCCACACCCTAAGAAAGAGACAACTCACTATTCATACGGTTCACAACACAAATAAGACGATTGATGTTCATAAATGAAGTAGAAGCTAGTAATAGAAATTACAAGCTAAACGACCAATATGAGCACGAGCAATAAATATTGACCACTAGCAACAAAGTAAGAGAGAGAAAAGACAAGAATGGAGACAAAGAAATTTGCTAGAGATTCCGCCAAATCTTCAAAGAGAATCCAATTTCAAGCTAAGCTTCAAATTCCCGAATATTCTACCCATATACTTCCAATTCTACTAAAAAGGAGCAAAATAATCTTGATCTTAAGCAAAAGTGGCTAGGTTAAAAAGTTATCCAAATGCCAAAAAGGGGTATTTATGCACTTACAATGTTCGATAAAAAACTGCAGAAAAACGCAGATAACGCTATGAAGTGCCAGCTCCATAAAGATAGAAGCGTCCACTCCTTATAAGTGTGGCCAAAGATGTGATGCAGAGGAAAGGAGAGAAGTGTTCGCTTCGTGTAAAGTGGAGCGTTTGCTCCTTATAAAATATTAGCTTTACATCAAAACCTAAGTTATTGCCCGTTGATTAGAGAACGGGGCTGCCTTGATCCTTGCTTTTTGGTTCGAACGATCCTTCCAAAAATGCTAGGAGTGCTCGCTGTTGACTTCGGGGAATAGGTTCTTCCTCGAAATCGATTATCTTGCCTCTTGCTCTCTCAAATTCATAATAACACGGAGTACTAAGAATACCTGTAAGAAGGAGGAAGCCAAGAACAAAGAGCAAAACAGGACCCTAATAAAGGAAAATTGCCTAAAATGCCAACATAGGTCATAAGGATGACTCAAAGTGAAAATGTCAGTGAAATAGTGTAAAAAAATAAAGATATGGGAATATGCATGCACAAAAGGTGATAAGAAATGGGAGCCTGAAGTGAGTTAGAAACTAAATTATCAAGTTTGTATCCTATTTAACTTGGCAACACTTATAAGCAAAGTGTTGGGGAAAGACTACTGAAGTCGGCGGTGGGGTTATGTACATCTCAAGGGATTCACTATTGGTGGATTTGGTGGATGTACATCTCAGAGTAGAGATTGACCGTGTTTTTTTGTGAACCCATTGCTATTTATAATTCGTTTATGCACTGTGTTTTAATCTCTAAATCTGTATTTCAGTTGAAACGCATTGCATGTTACAATGTCATACCTTTAAAAATCTAATATTTTTGCGAGTTAATTTTAATCACTTGATTCAATCTCTATTTCAATTATATCCTGCAATCTAATAGTGCTACATTACGGCTCCAATGACTAATTCAATGTTTTAAGGATAATAATCATTTGAAAATATTGATGCCCATACACTCGTAAGAGGATCCTCTCAATTTTCTTTCATCCATATATCCTATCGAAAGATGATGACAACTAGGCTATCTAGCATAAAATTCAAATTACTTTCCCCCCTCAGGCATTTCTAACTATTGACTAAATCTCAACAACCACGCCCCACCCAACCCTCACAAAATCATAATGTTGCCAAGCTTGCTTCAGTATATATTAATAGCTGTCGGACATATAGTTTCAAACTTCCAATCACATAAATTACCAAGAATTGATAGTACGTTTTGGCAAAACAAAAAACTTGCAACTAAACCAAAACATTACCCACATGAAGAACTTATACGACTACGACTCCCTAAGTGCCAATGTTATGCTCCTTCGCATCAAATAGTAGAAAAGAAATTCTAGCATCAAAGCTAAATTTACTTAAAAGTCTTTAATTTTTCCATGTCATGATTACTCTTTATACATTAAACTTCGTAATAGGTATCTTTCCGCTTTTTTTCATCCATTTTGTATCTGTAAATGATCAATGATATTAGAGCTAGTAAAATTTGAAAGATTGGAAGATTTTCCTTAATCCTTTCCAAAAGGCAGTTTACACATATTATACAAAGCTAGGCTATAATCTAGGAAACAAATATACACTTGCCTAACTAATACTAATTATAAGAGATAATCAAGGATCACAATCCTTGATTTATGTACATCAAAGAATATACTACAATTATATTCTAACAAAATTAAATTTCGAAATAAAAATTGCTTTTATTCTCCGTTTGTGTATTTTCAACCATTAATTTAGCATTATTCGATTATTCACACTATTATGGATATAGATAAGTCTAATACAAAGATCGAGCACATGACATATCACTTTATATTAGATTTTGACCTACAATAATGGTTTGATGACATTAAAAAAAACTATATATATAACCTTGACCTATTAAAAGTTATGAAAAGGACAGGAACCGCATCCAACTACATCTTGGCCTTTTCCACGTACCCTTCTTCCTCACTATCATTATTATATTCCACAAATCCCCACTCCAAATATGAGTGCCAAAATAAAAATCTCTCCCATAGTAGTTTGCCTCACAAATCTCCCACATTGTCACTTGCCAGTTTGGCACATGAGGAAAGTTCCCTTTCACTTATAGAGTGTCTCACTATCTTTTTGTGTGATGGAAACTAAGTGGGGTAAGTGGAGTGCAAAAAGTCTAGAGTTCAATCTAGTTTAGTCCAAATTTGTTACATTGGAATATATATAGTGTAGGTTTTCTATTTGTTTAGAAGTTAGCAATTACTGAATAATTTGAGATTGTAGCTTAGTTGGTTAGTGTGTTTGTATTTCAGTTGAAAAGTTGCGTATCCGAGTCTTTACACATACATTTTTACTATTTACTTTGTATCATTTGTTTGGGAGGGAGAGAATACATGTGACATCATGAGTATGCAACACCTAAATAGGGAAGGGACGATTAGCAGTTTTACTTCTTACTTATATGAAAATGTTGGGTTTGATTTTGATGGTTGGTCTGGATTTTTTTATGGATATGGAGCAAGCAAATTATGAAGGAGGAACTATTAGCAATAGTAGTGTGCACTTTTGCTCCAGCAATGTTGACGGGCTACATGAGCTGCTAGGTATTATGGGCCATAACTTTTGAGATAATTGAATGTAATGTTGGGTCTCCTCAATAATTGTGGGGTATATTATGACAAATCTTAGATGTATGTTATAGTTTTTTTTCATCCCCTAAAAACCAAAAAATTAAAAGATTGTAGATTAGTTGGTTAGTATGTTTGTATTTGAAATGAAAGATCGCGTGTTCGAGTCTTCACACATATATTTTTTGTTGATTACATTATATCATTTGTTTGGGAGGGGAGATACATGTGGCAGCATGATATTTGTTTGTTTATATATATATATATATATATATATATATATATATATATATATATATATATATATATATATATATATATATATATATATATATATATATAGGGTGAGATCTCATTGAAAACAACTCTTAATCAAAACTGAAAATAGGGTAACTTTTACCACTTTTAGGGCAACTTTATATATTTTAAGGGTAACTTCTTTTAGTGCAACTTTGATTATTTCGTTTAGTGCAACTTTGATTATAGTTAAACCTATGCAGGATTCGAACCTACAACGTTGTGTATTACACAATGCTCTACCAATTGAGCTAATAGGTTGTATGAAATTCGCCAAAGATATGTTAGTGAGAGAGGGTAACAAATAGCTTTAAAACAGCAACTAATAACAATACTTGGGAAACTAATAAGACACAGATTATGCTACACCATAAGGAACAAGATAAAAATAACAAAGAGGACGAAAGCATAAAACTAGACAATACCACATGAAACGAAAGATTTTGAAAATTAAAATTGCAAGGAAAGATCACCGGTTTTACATCAGAGAAAGCAACAACATCCAAGTAATGTAACCATAAGATCTCATGAACACGCAAAATCAACAAAATCGCAAAAATCAACACATAATTACAAATAAATTAAAACCTAACAAACTCAATAGATTTATAAATGAACAACACAAACACATGCACACAATTTCTAATATAAACCCTATCATTTTAAAAATCACAAAAAACACCGCAACTAATAGTTCAAAATCGACATCTTTCATTTCTTTCCAGCCATTTTGTGAATCGGTTCTCTTTATTTGCCTAAAAAATCCAAATGTGACCTAATCCAAGAAATTAAGCCTAAAAACTCGAAACACATATAATTTTCAAAGAACTAGAGCAAAATTAAGCTAAAATTGATCTGAATCTAACGATTCGCAAGTCAAAGAATGAGTAATTGAACTTCGAAATTAATATGAACAAAACATGAAAAAACAAACGAAATCATACCAAAATTTCAGATCGTAGAAGCAGCGAACAACCATTGAAAGTGATAGAATTATCTGCAAGCAATCGATGGAATGCCATTGAGAGAGAAGCAGTAGATTATGAGAGAATTGGGCTTCAGAGAAAGTAGGATGAGAGAGAAAAACACCAGTGAGAGGGGAGGAAGGGAGAGAATTTCGTGTGGGAGAGGAGTAGGAGAGATAATGAATATTCAAAATCCTCACCATTCATTATCAGCATTTAATATCATTCGTCGGATTACATATGGACGGTCTAGATCATTTGTTTTCAGTTTTCAGATTAAGAATTGTTTTCACAAGATCTTATTCCTATATATATATATATATATATATATATATATATAGGGGCAAGATCACATAAGAATGTTCCTTATATGAGAAATGAGAATGAATCTCAACGACACGATTGGATTAGAGTTACAACACTTGTTCATTAGAGTTATACCTCCGAAAAAAAATTGAGCCCAAATTTTTTTTTAAAATTTTTTTTCTAATATTCTTTTTTTGGAGTTACATCACTTTTTCATTAGAGTAACATCACTTGTTCATTAGAGTTATAGCGCGTAAAATTTATTCTCATTTCTCATGTAAGTATGCATTCTCATATGAACTCACTTCTATATATATATATATATATATATATATAGATTTTTCTTTATCTCCTACATAATAGTTACACCTTACACCACATTAACTATAAATCAATAAGGACCTCTCAAAAAAAAGAAAAAAAACTAAATCAATAAGGAAATTACAGGATCGAAAAGTTATTAATTACATAATGTAGGACCTGCAACAATCACACTGAATTTCATACAGACATAGAACTATTACACTTGATATTTTCTGCGGCACGTGGGACAAAAGATCCAAAGGCCAAATGGCCAACGACACATTATATATTCATGATAAAACTTTAGAATATGAAAGGCTCATTGATTAGGGTTCATGACCTAGCTAGCAGAGGGAATTGAAAATATTCAATTTATTTACATCCAGCTACACGTAGCCTAAGTCCATTATTATATGGTATATAGTAGAAGCACAGTGTTATAGTTAAAAATGACAGGTCGCAAAGAGCAAGATAGGCCAAAATCTCTACCTTTTAAGATATGTTTATGCAAATTTTGTGGGAGAAAATTTCTAAATTCACAAGCTTTAGGTGGCCATCAAAATGCTCACAGGAAGGAAAGACAAGAAGCAAAGAATCAAAAACAAGAGATGAGAAATATGATGATGATGGTCAGCTTTGGTGTACCGTTGATGCCATGCTCCTTCATTGAACCTCATGGTCTTGCGCAACACCAGATAACTTCTTGGTCTAATTACTCTTCCACCAGTAGTTCTCACCCTGTACTTAACTACTGGCCAGGTAGTTATCGCCTGGATGAGGGAGCACTGGATTATCATGTGCCTGCTCAATTGATCACCAACCAATTGCAAGCTCATCAAGGTGATGTTGTTGTAAACACCGGAGAGCAGCTTCAGGTTGAGATAGATCATGATCAACGCCGGTTAAACTTTAAGTTGCCTGATCTCAACTTGGATCCTTCTACTTGATACCATACTCTTATATATCCTTAATTAATCGGATTTAATTTCTTCACTAATTGTTGTTATTACCATGTAATATGTTGCTGGATTAGTATATAATTATATATGTATATGTATATGTGTTAAAGCATGATTTTGTTATTTCTTCACTAATTGTTATTGTTACCATATGAGATGTTGTTGGATTAGTATATTATATATGTATAATATATGTATATATATATATATATATATATATATATATATATATATATATATATATATATATAGATGAAGATGACTCACTTAGGTGAAAGCGAGAAATCTTCAAATGAGTCCCATGAGGTTTGATCCCTAGACCTCAGGGATATGAGGTGGGAAGCGATGCCACTACTCCACCACCTCAACCTCTCTATATGTATTTGTATATGTGTAAGCATGATTTCTTTATTTTACAAATAAGTACTCATTTAATTTAATTTTTTTAAATTTCAATTTCCGTAGTTGATCTTTTACAGCTTAGCTTTTAATGATTTGTATCATGTGAATATATGTGTATTCTGTGGTTGAAATGATAAGTTTGTCCTGAACTTTCAAAAACTTTTCCCTTGCTACAAGGGATCTACAATTATCTATGTCTTTTAAGGATTTACTATAACAACTTTATATTAAAAAGCTAGAATTGTACACAGGGTAGGTAAAAGCTCCGTCTAATCTATGCTTAGGTACATGCAGACTTGCGAAAGTATATTTTTCTGACGGATATAATAAGCGTTTTACTTCTTGCGATGTACTTATTGCTGCATCATTTCCGATAAGAGATGTTAGGTGGGGGAGAGAATACACTTCTTCTATCCGTTTCAAATTAGTTGTAACACTTTGTTTTTAAGAAAGTTTCAAATGATATTAGGGGGCGTTTGGTTAGAGGGTTATAATAAAAATGAAAGGGAGAATATTGTTTTCATTTCCTTAAAAGTTGTTTTGATTGAGGGGATTTAATTTTCCCTTCCCCCTCCATTACCCCATATCCCTCTACTTTGATTTCTCACTCCCTCCTCCACTTAGAATCAGGTGTAAGGGAAATCTCCTTTAACAACCCATCTCACTCCCACAAACACAACCAACACTACCTAAGATTCACCCCCACATCTGAAAACCACCCAACCACCTCCAAAAATTTTCCACCGGAAAACCCAACATCCACACCGAAATTTTCCACCACCTGCTCAACCACCCCCGAAGACCCACCATGACCAACGAAAAACCGCCCCACCACTCGCGGGAAACCAACGCAACCCATGCGAAAACTCACCCATGCTACCTACAAACACCACCAAACGACAATGAAAGAGGGGAAGAAGAGAGAGAAAAGAAGCGCCGAAAGAGAGAAAGGAGGGTATCGGCGAAGAAAGAGGGGAAGAGGGCGACGACGGCGGAAGAGGGCGACGACGGCGGAAGAGGGGAAGGGGGAGGCGGCAGGGCTGTTTAATTTGAAAGAGAAATTGTGGTGGTGGTGGTGGAGGTGGTAGAAGGCTGGTGATATATTAGGATTTTCTTTACATATTTTGAAACAAACAACCTACTAAATCTAAGGGTATTGCCTTTTATTCTCCTTCTTTCCCTTTTCTTAAACTATTTCGCTTTTCTCTTTGTGAACCAAATGTCCCCTAGTTGATATATTATACTTTATTTGGTAATGGGTTATTCTTGTCTCCTCATCATATGATTTTTCCTTTTAATTTTGCGAAATTTGCCAAGACATACTTTTTATATATATATCACATTTTGCGAGAAACAACCTTTTACAAATTTTCCTGGCAACTTATGACCTTAAAAGTAAATTTTTTTTTGTGAGAAACAACCTTGGTCTATTTTCCGGCATTGACCAGCCGGATTCCGGCGTTGACTCGTGTTTTGCTAAATTTCAGCCTTTTTCCTCCTTTTCCCCCTAATTGTTACCCATCACCACCACCCTCCATCATCTTCAAGCCTCGCACCGCTAGCGAAACCCACCACTAGTCATGCCTCGCCATGCCCCACCGACAACCACCACCGCTCCACCCAGAAAAAACCAAAATCCAGAAAACTACCGACACCACAACCACCATTCGAACCCTAAAAAACACCATCACCACATAAAGCACCGCCACCACAATTTGAACCCCAAAACATACCACCACACCACCATCGAAATTTAAAATGCACCACCACCACCAAGTGAAATGATCGTCAAGAGGGAGAGAGAGGTAGTGGGTTTGGGTTTTGATGTTGGTGGTGGTGATGTGGTTGACGTTGGTGGGTTTGGGGTATGGTGAAGAGAGAAAGAGATTGTGTGTGGTGGTTCGGGTAGGTGGGGGGGGGTGGTTCGGTAGGGGTGGGGGTGGTTTCGGGGTAGGGGAGGGGTGGGGCTAGGGTGGTTCAAGTGCGTAGAGGTGAGGGAGGAGGGAAATAACTTAAATTAAGCAAAAGACGAGTCATGTGCAAGTCACGTGCTTCAATTAAGTGAGTCAATGCTGGAATCCGGCTGGTCAACGTCGGAGAATAGACCAAGGTTGTTTCTCACAAAAAAAAATTAGATTTAAGGTCTTATGTTGCCAGAAAATTTTTAAAAGGTTGTTTCTCGCAAAATGTAATATATAAAAGATCTGTTTTGGCAAATTTCGCTTTAATATTTCTCTATATCTCTCCTCATCTTGTAATTTTTAGAACTAGCATATCTCCTTTATATTCTAACTTATTTGGAGCGGAGGGAGAAGAAGAGAAGGGAGCGAAGAAAGATGAAGTGTGAATTAGATAGGTTCAGACAAAACGATATCTTTTTTTTTTTAGGGGAAAAGCAAGCTAGCATTAATAAAGGGACAAAATGTCCATAAGTACATAGGGCACCACTTCCGAATGAGCGTGGTTTTCCCATATCTGTTCAACACCAAAAGGAACTAACTTTGCTAAATGATGGGCCACATAATTTCCATCCCGTTTCACATGTGACCAACTAATAGTAGAGAAATAAGCACAATGATAGAATCTCATAGAGAATAGAGTCTAAATCTGAAAGGAAAATAGCTATGTGCGTCTCACCATCTGCGTCGCACAACAGGACAAACGTCGCAGAAGACTCATTTGCGTCGCATGCAACAGGGAATCAACGCAAAAGACGACCTATGTGTGTCGTATTTAACTAGCGTGCGACGCAAGACATCTATGTGCGTCGAATGGGCCAAAAATGCGACGCACATAACAGAAGATATGCGCGTCGCATGAAGCCCACGTGTGACGCAAATAGTCATCTGCGTCGGATGTTAATTAGGGTGCTACGCATGAAAGTCCATTGTAATTAAAATACGCGCTTCTTTCTTTTTATTTACTCATGGGTTATAAACCCTACCAACTTCTTCCTTCCTCAATCTACACAGCCGTCTCTCTCCCTCTCTCTCCTTCCCTCTCCTCTTTTTCCCGTTTTTCTTCCCTGTGTGACGGCATTCATCCTGGTAACTGCAATCTAGGATGTTTCATTCTCATTTTATCTTGCTGTATTTCTCATCTCAGTTATATAATTTCTCTCTCATCTCAATGATTGCCGCCAAATCTGGTGAGTGAATTTTGTTTTTTTTTGCTTTCATCTGAGTTTGATGTGGGTTTGCTTTGATTTTTCTGATCTTGATTTGGGTTTTTGCAGTTTTTGTAACTTTGTTGATTTTTGGTTGAGGTTAAATGGTAAATTCGTCCACCTCCGAAGCCATTTTCTTTCTCCTTTTCCATTTCTACGGGCACGGTTGAAGCTAGCAAAGGCCATGTTTCTCGTTGGTTTCTCGTCGATTGAAGAACATATCGAAGCTACCGCCGCGGTTTCTCGTTGGTGAAGATCAAGGTGTTTCTTGGGGTTGTTTTAGGGTTAGTTACGGATTTGAGGTTATGTTTTTTAGTTTTTCCCCAAATTGTATTGTTAATCGATCTCGCATTTGATTTTTTTTGGTTCAATTTTTTTCATTTCGCTTTTATTCTTGTATTTCGATTCAATAGTCATAGTTTCTTGTATGTAGTTCTTCTCTTTCAAATATTATTCGCTCTTTTTAATTCGCTCATTTGAATGTCAAATTTGCAAACTCAATTTGGTGTTATTGATGAATTGTTGGGAATTGGGATGATCGGTTTTTATTTTTCTTTTTTTATAAAAAGACACAATTTGCGTCGCATGTACTGACAGGATCCGACGCACAAGCTTCCATCTGCGTCGCATGTGGACATGGGTCCAACGCAAATAAGGCCCAAAATCGGGGATGGGCGGACCACAAGTGATGATCTCGCGTCGATTCCCCCTATGTGCGACGTAAATGGTTGTTCAATTGCGTCGAATCTCCATCCGACGCAGATCGTGTCTGATCCATCTGCGACGAGACTTGTGGCGTCGCACCTAGGTCCGACGCAAATGGTGTTTTCGGATGCGACGCAAATCGTTAATCCTCTACTAGTGACAACCATCATTCGAACCCTAAAAAACACCATCACCACATAAAGCACCGCCACCACCATTTGAACCCCAAAACATACCACCACACCACCATCGAAATTTAAAATGCACCACCACCACCACCAAGAGGGGGAGAGAGAGAGGTAGTGGGTTTAGGTTTTGATGTTGGTGGTGGTGATATGGTGGACGTTGGTGGGTTTGGGTTTTGGTGAAGAGAGAAAGAGATTGTGTGTGGTGGTTCGGGTAGGTGGGGGTGGGTGGTTCGGGTAGGTGGGGGGTGGTTTCGGGGTGGGGGAGGGGTGGGGCTAGGGCTGGGCTAGGGTGGTTAAGGTGCGTAGAGGTGAGGGAGGAGGGAAATAGCTTAAATTAAGCAAAAGACGAGTCATGTGCAAGTCACGTGAATCAATTAAGTGAGTCAATGCCGGAATCTGGCTGGTCAACGTTTGAGAATAGACCAAGGTTGTTTCTCAAAGATTTAAGGTCTTATGTTGCCAGAAAATTTTTAAAAGGTTGTTTCTCGCAAAATGTGATATATAAAAGGTCTGTTTTGGCAAATTTCGCTTTAATATTTCTCTATATCTCTCCTCATCTTGTAATTTTTAGAACTAGCATATCCCCTTTATATTCTTACTTATTTGGAGCGGAGGGAGTAGAAGAGAAGGGAGCGAAGAAAGATGAAATTTGAATTAGATAGGTTCAGACAAAATGATATCTTTTTTTTAAGGGGAAAAGCAAGCTAGCATTAATAAAGGAACAAAATGTCCATAAGTACATAGGGCACCACTTCCGAAGGGGCATGGTTTTCCCATATCTGTTCAACACCAAAAGGAACTAGCTTTGATAAATGATGGGCCACATAATTTCCATCCCGTTTCACATGTGACCAACTAATAGTAGAGAAATGAGCACAACATGATAGAATCTCATAGAGAATAGAGTCTAAATCTGAAAGGAAAATAGCTTTCTTCGATAGGCGATTGATAACTACTTGACAATCTGACTCGAGAATGATTTCTTTATAACCATAACGCTGCCCCAATCTCACAGCCATAGATAAGGCCTTTGCTTCTGCAATCTCAGGAGGCCAGAAAGCCTTGATGCGTCGGGAACCTGAAAAAAGCACTTCACCGTTGGAGTTTCGAGCAACAACCCCCAAGCCCACCCAACCATCCACCTCTAGCGAAGCATCCGCATTGATCTTGACCATCCCCGAAGGAGAACTACTCCACTTCGTTGCACTGGCAGCAGGCGAAGAAGCCTTGTGCGAATAAATGCGAGCCATGAACGAGCCTTGTTCATCCACAAGCCTGGAAACACGAGCAAGAATAACGTGGTGCGGAGAGCGTTTACCTTGGAACAACATTTGGTTTCTTTTACCTCAAATGCACCACGCCAAAGTCACCCCTCTCAACACCATCTTACCCTCCAGTTTACTCCATTGTTAAAACAAATCACACCTTGGCAAACCAGGCTCCACAATAGTCATCTCCTCGTAACCAACATCACGCCACAACGCAGCGATACAAGGGCACTCGAAAATTGCATGACAAGCTGTTTCAACACTTCCACAACCCCAAGGGCACAACGCCTCATCAATCAAGTGTCGATAGTGAAGTAGTGCACGGGTTGGCGGCGTAAGGGTGCATATCCGCCATAGAAAATGTCGAACTTTGGGACTAGTTTCCAAGCCCCAAATATCCACCCATGACTTATGAAAGAGGTCAAGATTTCTCCCTTTCCCTAACATATACGTTGTCTTGACCGAATAGCAACCATTCTTAGTAAGGGCCCACGTCATCTCATCCCCAACATCAACTACACTTAAAGGAATTTCAAGGATACAACAGGCATCTCTTTCATTGAAGTGGTCTTCAATCTGTTATTCTAGTATGAACACTGGACCAACTACAAGAGGGGGGGTGAATTGTAGTTGAGGAGAAATTTTCTAAATGTATTGCGGAAATAAAAACTAAGTAAAAGTAGAAAGAGACAAACACACAAGATTTTTACAAGGAAAACTTCCTAGGCCCAATAGGAAGAAAAACCTTGACCACGAGGGATTTTGACTCAAACTCTCTTTACTATAATAGGCCAAAAGACTCAATCTTTTACAACCTATTAAACGGACCTTCTCTGTTCCTTTAGGAACTTGTTCCCGACCACTCGCCCCCCTGAACTGATGACACTCACTTTGACTTCACTCGAAGTCTTCTCTTTTCTCTCTTTCTTTCTCTCTCTTGATTACAAGGATATATTCTCAATTTTCTCTCACCAAAACAATATAAATATTACAAAGTATGCTTTGTTGAATAAGAGAGGAAATTACATGAAAACTTTCTAAGGGGATAATTAATTTTCGCTCAAGAAAGTCATAAGTTTTCTACAAGTAATTTCTTCCTTATATAGCTGCTGTAATTTTTCCTTCATCTGGACATTTTGTACTCCACGTTCTCCATGATGTTTGCTTGTAGTGGTGTGGAGATCATGGCTCAATTTTCGCTGCACTTCCTCCACGTTTTTTGCAACGGAAATAAACTACCTTCCACTATCCGTTAGTGGGAGAATTTCCAGCACATGCATAGAGGTAGTTGGAGAACTTCACTCAGTTAGCTCCACTTTTTGTGCCACGGTTTTTCAACTGTTTTTCAAGCTATAACAACAGCAACAAAAACATCTACTAACACTAAGAATCTTTTATTCAAAGATTCCAAGGTAATAGATTATTAAACATACCTTATAAGAAAAATTCAAAGTGTATAGAATAAATATCTTGACTTATATTAAATAATTAATCTTTCTCCACAAGATATAAATGCAAAATTAAACGTTATATTATTTTTTGGATTTTATATTTTTCGCAAAATAAAAACTATATTATAACCTAAGTATTTGGCATCATCAAAACATGGAATACAACAATATTCCCCCTTTTTGATGATGGAAAATATAAGGCATATAAAAATAGAAGATAAACAAATATGTATAAAAGAAAAAAAAGAAAACTAATTATAGCAAAAGAATCAAAAGCTAATGAGTTTTAAAAAATAACAAAACATAAAACTAACAAACAGAAATCAGTTTTAAAGAATCGGTTTTAAAGACAAGAAAAAAAATCCAAAAAGCATCACCTAGAAACTAAGAAGACTAGAATTGAATTTTATTTATGTGCCACTCTATTTCCCCCTTTTATCATCATCGAAAACAACTAAGTACCCAGTAGGACTCTAAGAGTGCATCATATACAACAATGTCAAAGCGTAGTAGCTCAAACATTCATCTAATAATACTAGCCATCCAAACATGTTAATGAGCAGAGTAAGATGAGTGCAATGCATATAGTCTTGAAAAATGCACAAGCTGAGTTCATGATGAAGTGAAAAGAAAGGAAAGAAAAGAGAACAATAAGAGAAGTAAAATAATAAGAGATAAAAAGAGATAAACAAAAAAAATTATCACCAGAAACTGATGTGTGATTCTCATCCAAAAGGGTGATAAAAAGATAGTAACAACCATCCACCACTGTTAAATACAAAACCAAAAAAAAATTAACATTGTTTCATCAGATTATAGGGAAGGAAAGGGGATTAGGGCTTAGAGGGCTTGGGGAGAACAACATAAGAAGCGACCACAGCGTCAATCTTCTCACGAACTGCGGATTCTCCTTTCTTCACTCCTGCGAGGATCTGCTCCTGTTGAAGATCAACTCTGGCAATCCTGGCTTCAACACCCTGGACTCTTGTGTGCAGGAGGGACAGAGACTCCTGAATTGAATGTAGAATCCCATGGAGACCAAAGAGTGGAGAGAAGGGGAAAATCAACAACCCTTGATCCTGAAGGAGCCTGATCCTCCTCCAGATCAATATGAACAACACCCTGACCCCTGTTCCCTAGGAACCTTGGTCACAAAGCAATTCTTTGACTCTTCCTCACTGACCTAGGTCCTTCAAAGACTGACCTCCTCCTCAAACTTCCTCTTGTTCCCGTCTCTACCTTCCCCATAGGTTCTCGCCACCTTAAATTCTAACTTCCCACCCTGTACCCTCGAGAGACGCCTGGATAAAGTCTCTTTGGTCAAATAGTTATCTGGCTCTAGATCAAAAGAGGTACTAGAAGGCAGTTTGATTTGGTTCTTTTTGAGGATAACAAGAATAAGGTTGGCATACCCCACTTTTGTGTTGTGGGTAATGCAAAGAGGAAAGGTGAGAGATCATTAAAGCAGGGAAGTTGATTTTTATATTCTTAGCAAGGCAAAACATCAAAGAAAGATCCACGAGGCTCGCTTGAGTCCTCTTGGAGGTTCTTGGTAAAATAAAACGTCAAACTAAGTGAAACAGAAATTTATGATATGGAGAGAGATATTTCGATCTAGGGACAGATCAGAATCTTTACCCCCAAAGAAACTCAGAATTGTATAATTTGAAGTCCCATTAACATTCAACTTAGCCCTACCCTTAACATAATCTTTATACCCTTCAAAGTAGGTACCTCAAACCATTCGCCTAAGTTCTTTTCAAAGTGAACTTAACTACCTAAAACCTCAAACCCTAAACCCTAAACCCTAAACCCTAAACGCACCCCTCGTTATTCTCGAAACTAGCAATAAATTCGCTCATCTCACTCTCATAAAGACCCTCATCAAAACTCAACACTTTAACCCATTTTTGAAACTTAACAAGATCAAGAAATTGACCCCACTTAATTCTTGCACCAGGTGAAATCAACGCAAAACCCAATTATATACTTGGAAGACTTAGATTTCTTACCCCTTTTAGTAGGAACCAAGACTTCCTTTTCTTGCTCTGTTTCAAAGATCATCTACATCATCTTCCTTTTTCGGAGAAATCACTTCATGCTCAGCCAAATTTTCTTGAGAACCCAGGGAATCTTCATTTGAGTTAGAAAATTCAGTCTCGCTTTCATTGTAATCCACCAGAGGTGAAGATTTTTCGGCCGGAAAATTTTTTGCATCATCGGAGGATTTTCTTTTGGGAGCCATATAGGGTTTTAGGTGAAGAAGATGAAGTTGTCAGATTTTTGTGAGTAAGAGAGAGAGAAAGGCGGTTTTGCAGAGGTAATTGTTTTGGGTAAAAAGAGATGAATTTTCCGTGTAACTTTTAATTGATTTGATGGGTTTTTATTTGGGGAAGGTTTATGGGGGATTGTGAAGGAGAATTAAATGCGACTTTTCCCTTCCTTCTTAAATCCATTGAAACATTTTATTTTTTCGGTTGATATATGAACGCTGGTGAAGCGTTGTAAGAAAAATTTATTTGTGGGGGATGAATCGAAGGAAAATAATAAATTGAGAAAAAAGAAAATAAAATCAAATAAAGTGATAATATTTACGTGGATAGAAATAAATAGAATAGAAGTTGAGAACTCATGCATGTTACATGTTCAAGCAATATGTACAGTGACCTTTCTATTTTTGCTCAAGTGTATGCATGGACAATAGGGGGAGTATTATGAAGACTAATGTGAGTCCTTTACAATGACTGTGTAATGTATGAATAAATTCACAATATGTTGCTGGCCACTTAGTGTAATCTTGTAACTAAGGGTTTTGTTTGAAGTAGCACACTTAATGAATTCTAATCATCCCTAGCTCTAAGCGAATTTTCTCAAATTTTTCTCTTGGAAGTGGTTTAGTCAATATGTCAGCTATTTGATTTTCTGTTGGACAAAATTCGACTTCAACAAGACCTTTTTCTACATTATCCTTAAGGAAATGATGTCTAATGTGAATATGCTTGACCCTTGAATGATGAACTGGATCCTTAGAAATACAAATTGCACTAGTATTATCACAATAGATAGGAACACATTTAAACTTAATGTCAAAGTCTCTTACTTAATGCTTGATCCAAAGGACCTGGGAAGAGCATGCAGCAGCAGCTACATACTCTGCCTCTTTTGTGGATAAGGCAACAGTATTTTGCTTCTTTGAGCTCCATGAGACCAAGCTTGTTCCTAGGTACTAGACAATGCCTGATGTGCTCTTGCGATTAACCAAGTCTCCAGCATAATCCGCATCTGAATAGCTTACTAGGTCAAAAACATCACTTCGAGGATAGAACAAACATAAGTCATCGCTTCCCTTCAAATACCTTAGAATTCTTTTAACTGCTGTTAAGTGAGATTCTTTGGGATTTGATTGGACTCGAGCACATAAACCAACACTAAAAGAAATATCGGGTCTACTCGCTGTTAAGTAAAGTAATGAACCAATAATACCTCGATATTGCTTCTCGCTTACACACTTACCATTTGAATCTTCATCTAACCTTGTTCCTGTTCCTATGGGAGTGTGGTTGGTTTTTTATTATTCCAGTCCATATTTCTTAAGCAGTTCCTTGACATATTTTTGTTGATGAATCATTGTTCCTCTTTCAGTTTGCTTAATTTGCAATCCCAAAAAGAAGTTCAACTCTCCCATCATACTCATTTCGAACTCACAACTCATAAGATCAGCAAACTCCTTACACAAAAGATCATTAGTAGCACCAAATATTATATCATCAACATAAATCTGGACCACTAACATGTCTGTTCCTTTTGATCGAAGGAACAAGGTTCTATCAACTTTACCTCTTATGAAATCGTGTGACAGCAAGAATTTTGACAACCTTTCATACCAAGATCTAGGAGCTTGTTTCAACCCATAAAGAGCTTTATCAAGCTTATAGACTTGATTTGGGAGTTCCGGATTTTCGAATCCAGGAGGTTGTTCCACATAGACGTCTTCAAGTAAAAAAAACATTTAAGAATGCACATTTGACGTCCATTTGGTACAACTTAAATCCCATAAAGGCAGTAAAGGCAATCAAAATTCTAATTGCTTCTATCCTAGCAACAAGAGCAAAGGTTTCATCGAAATCAATACCTTCTTGTTGATTATAACCTTTGGCTACAAGTCTGGCCTTGTTCCTTACCACTGTTCCATGCTCATCAAGCTTGTTCCTAAAGACCCATTTAAGTCCTATAACTTTCTGGTTCTTTGGTTTAGTCTCCAGCTGCCAGACCTTGTTCCTCTGGAACTCATTTAGCTCCTCTTGCATAGCATTGATCCAATCAGCCTTTTTGAGTGCTTCCATATGATCCTTAGGTTCTGTCATAGATAAGAAAGCGTGAAAAGCACAAAAATTCTTCATTTGGGATCTCGTTTGAGTTCCCTTTTCAATGTCACTTATTATTAATTCTAAAGGATGAGAAGTTTGGTGTTTCCAAGGCTTTGGATCAAATCTCCTAGTTGCTTCTTGAGTTTCTTGGGATGATTGATTCAATTGATCTTCTTCAGGTTCAGGAGCTCCTTGATCTTCCTGAGTTCCTCCTGTTGATGGTTCCTCGTAAGGATCAGGAACAGGGTTATCTGGATCAGGAACTTGCTTCTTCTCCTTTCCTGCAGGGGTTAGTTCCTCATCACAATGATTTAACTCATCAGGACGAGTCAAACCTATTTCAAAGTTATCATTATAACTCTGTTCCTGCAAGGAGTTAGTCTCATCAAATATAACATGGACGCTTTCCTCAACATACATTGTTCGTTTATTGTAAACACGATAAACCTTACTACTTAAGGCATATCCTAGAAAAATAGCCTCATCACTTCTAGCATCAAATTTTCCTAAGTTGTCCTTTCCATTATTATGTACAAAGCATTTACATCCAAAAACACGAAAGTAAGCGATATTGGGTTTCCTTCCTCTAAGGAGCTCGTAAGGTATCTTCAAAGTGATTGGTCTTAGCATGACACGATTGATGATGTAGCAAGCCGTATTCACTGCTTCAGCCCAAAAATTCTTCGGAAGACCGCTTGCAATAATCATTGTTCTTGCCATATCCTCAAGGGTCCGATTCTTCCTTTCAACTACACTATTCTGTTGTGGTGTTCTTGGAGCTGAAAAGTTATTATCTAAACCTTCATTGCTGCAAAATTCATCAAGCTTGGAGTTTTCAAACTCCTTTCCATGTTCAGATCTTAAATGCTTTAATTTAAAACCACTTGTTCTTTGAATCTTTTTAGCAAAGGTTAGAAATTCATCAAATGTCTCATCCTTACTATGAAGAAAAATAACCCATGTGTATCTTGAAAATCATCTACTATGACTAATACATATCTCTTACCAGATCGGCTTTGGATGCGTACAGGGCCACATAAGTCCATGTGATGAAGTTCTAATGGACTTTGTGTGCTTACCATTTTCTTGGATTTGAATGAGGATCTCACTTGCTTGCCTTTAACACATGAATCACAAACACCGTGGTTCAAAGACTTAATTGTTGGTAAGCCCACTACCAATTCCTTTCCACTTAGTTTATGCAGTAGGGACAGGCTTGCATGACCGCAGCCCTTGTGCCATAGAAGAGGATCAACTTCGATCACACTTAAGCATGTGAGATTATTCCTAGGAACAAGGTTCAGGTCGACCATGTAGGTGTTCCCTTTCCTCGTTCCCTTAAGGATATTGGTTCCTGTACTTTCATTGCTGACTATACAAGACTCATTAGTAAACTTCACATTATTTTCCTTATCGCAAAACTGAGATATACTAAGTAAACAATGCTTTAAACCCTCGACCAAAAATACATTATCTATGGAATGTGACTGAGATTTACCTATCTTATCAACAGCAACTATATTACCTGTAAGATTGTCCCCAAAAGTCACACTTCCTCCATTATAGACTGAAAGTGATAGAAATTTGGATCTATCTTCTGTCATGTGCTTAGAACAACCGCTATCGAGGCACCACAGATTGTTCCCCCTCACTTCAGCCTGTACCATAGCAAACTAGTTAGTGGTAGGAACCCAGTCTAGCTTGGGTTCCTTTGTTGACTTAAGTCTTTCTTAATTTTTCCAAACCTGTTTTACTAGGTACGTTTTCCTCTCAATACGTTCTTCTCTGGTGGAACAGTCAGACACTATGTGACCACTGCTCCCACAAGAAGAACATATCTTACTACTTGCGGATCAACATATTTTTTCTTTTTGTTCTTTTTCTTGTGATTGAAACCGAGACCGTCTCTTTCTTTGTTTTGATACTTTTGTATCCATGAGAATGGGTCTGAAAACTTGTTTCTTAAGGGCTCCAGTTTCTTCCTTAATACCAGATTTTCTTGAACAACATTTTCATAATCGTTTTTTAAATTTTCAGCAATGCTTCTGGTATTTATTGAAGAGATTGTTCCTTCAAGAACAAACAGTTTCAATTCTGCCAATTCCAAATTCAAAAGATAGTTCTCGTTTTTGACTTTTTCAAATGCATCTTGATAAACTCTACTTTTGTCAAAAAGTTCAAAGAATTTGTTTTAGTATCACATTTTAATGTGTTAAGCCAATTAGAATGGTTCTTAGTGACTTTCAAGGCATCTGGTTAATTGATCTCTTTTTGTGCATACATCCTTGTAATCATCTAAGGTTTCTAATAAAAGTTTTATTAATTGGCTTTTATTAAGTTCCCGTAAGTTCCTCTTCAATGGCATTAAGACTTACCTTGGGGTTTGATGATTCCGCTTGTCCTCGATATTCGCCAAGAGACATAGATGGGGCGCTTCTTCCTCTACTTGTTCCCGCTCCTCCTCGTAGTCGATTCTCCCCATGCTGCAACCATGGCTCTCTTCATATCATTTCTCGAGAAGGACTTTTGTTGTTCCTTGCCCTTCTCTTTGTATTTCTCTTTTGCTTTCTCGTTTTCTCATTGAGGACACTCCTTGATGAAATGATCAAGGCCTCCACACTTATGGCAACTTAGCTTCGTTGGTTTCTTTGTGACCTTTCCTTTGTAATTCTTGTTGAAGAATTTCTTGAATCTTCTTACTATCATCGCAGCCTTCTTCATCGTCGTTCAATCTTCTTGTTCATCTAACCTGAGAGCTAGAGCCTTAGGCTTTGATGATTCAGTTTCATGAGTTTCTAGATGTAACTCATGAGTCATCAAGGAACCAACAAGTTGTTCAATGTTGAAAGTTGTGAAGTCCTTGGTTTCCAACAATGTCGTTGTCTTGGGCATCCATTTCTCATCTTGTGGAAGACTCCTTAGTACCTTACGAACCTGTTCCTCTGGAGAGATTTTCTTTCCCAGAGATTCAAGTTCATTTATGATGTTTGAGAAGCGAGTGAGCATATCTTGAATAGGCTTCTTTTATTTCATGTGAAACAATTCATACTTATGCATGAGCATATCGATCTTTGATCGTTTCACTTCGCTTGTTCCTTCATGAGTGATTTGAAGGAGTTCCCACATTTGCTTTGCAGTCTTGCATCCCATGACTCGGTTGTGTTCATGGGGACCAAGATCACAATGGAGTAGCTTCTTGGCCATGTTGTTCATCTCCATTTTGTCGAAGTCTTCTTTGTCAAACTCAAAGAAGGGGTTTAGGAATCTGTTCCCCTTTGTCGTTCTTCTTTGTGACTTCAAAGTCACCAATTTCAATTACCTTCCATACTTGGTAATTCTCTACTTTAATAAATATTTCCATATGATTCTTCCAGTATGGATAATGCTTGCCATTGAACATAGGTGGGCGTTGAGTTGAATATCCATCATCAAGCTTTTCTCCCGTAGTGTTCATTTTTCCAGGTACAATCTCCTCAGTGTTAGCTGATTCTGGAGGTACTAGGCTCTGATACCAATTGTTATTCTAGTATGAACACTAGACCAACTACAAGTGGGGGGTGAATTATAGTTGAGGAGAAATTTTCTAAATGTATTACGGAAATAAAAACTAAGTAAAAGTAGAAAGAGACAAACACACAAGATTTTTATAAGGAAAACTTCCTAGGCCCAATAGGAAGAAAAACCTTGACCATGAGGGATTTTGACTCAAACACTCTTTACTATAATAGGCCAAAAGACTCAATCTTCTACAACCTATTAAACGGACCTTCTCTGTTCCTTTAGGAACTTGTTCCCAGTCACCCAGTTCCCCCTGAACTGATGACACTCACTTTAACTTCACTCGAAGTCTTCTCTTTTCTCTCTTTCTTTCTTTCTCTTGATTACAAGGATATACTCTCAATTTTCTCTCACCTAAACACTATGAATATTACAAAGTACGCTTTGTTGAATAAGAGAGAAAATTACTTGAAAACTTTCTAAGGGGATAATTAATTTTTGCTCAAGAAAGTCATAAGTTTTCTACAAGTAATTTCTTCCTTATATAGCTGCTGTAATTTTTCCTTCATCTGGACATTTTGTACTCCACGTTCTCCATGATGATTGCTTGTAGTGGTGTGGAGATCATGGCTCAATTTTCGCTGCACTTCCTCCACGTTTTTTGCAACGGAAATAAACTACCTTCCACTATCCGTTAGTAGGAGAATTTCCAGCACATGCATAGAGGTAGTTGGAGAACTTCACTCAGTTAGCTCCACTTTTTGTGCCACGGTTTTTCAACTGTTTTTCAAGCTATAACAACAGCAACAAAAAAATCTACTAACACTAAGAATCTTTTATTCAAAGATTCCATGGTAATAGATTATTAAACATACCTTATAATAAAAATTCAAAGTGTATAGAATAAATATCTTGACTTAGATTAAATAATTAATCTTTCTCCACAAGATATAAATGCAAAATTAAACATTACATTAGTTTTTGGATTTTATATTTTTCGCAAAATAAAAACTATATTATAACCTAAGTATTTGGCATCATCAAAACATGGAATACAACACAATCAAATCGCTATTCCATTCCCGTGAACTCGCCATAAACAAATCACTTACTCGAGTAAAACCTTCACGCCTAGCACTTGTAATAAATCTGCCTGCATCATCACCAACCCACGGATCGTCCCAAATTCTTATATTCGAGCCATTACCCACCCTCCAAATACTACCCTCTTTAAGAAGGGCCTTCGAACTCCAAATGTTTTTCCATGGATAGCTACAAGAAACTCCAAGAGGAGCTTCGAGGAACTCACAGTCAGGATAATACTTGGCCTTCATAACCCGAGCAAAGAGCGAAGTAGGCTCTCGAGTGAGACGCCAGGCTTGACGGCCTAGCAATGCATCATTAAAGACTGCAAGGTCTTTGAAACCAAGTCCTCCAAAGCACTTTAATGTACACAAAGAATCCCAACTTTTCCAATGGATTTTCCGGTTAGAATTCGAACTACCCCACCAGAAACGAGCCATAGCAGCATGAATCTTTTGAATCACCGAACAGGGGATTTTTTACACACCCATAAGATATGTAGGGATGGATTGAATAACAGATTTTAGGAGTATTTCCTTACCTGCTCTCGAAAGCAACTTTTCCTTCCAACCTTGGAGTTTCTTCCAAATTCTATCCAGGAGAGCATCAAAAATAGCTTTCTTTGATCTTCCTGTAATAGAAGGGATACCAAGGTGTTTGTCATGTTTTTCAACTTGCCGCATCTTAAAAATCCCCAACAACTCCTCTTTTTGTTCAACAGTCACTCCTCTGCTACAAGAAACTTCAAACTTTTCATAATTAATTTTCTGCCCGGATGTTGCTTTGTACTGGTGGAGAATATCAACAATGATAGTGCATTCCTGTCTGGTAGCTCTTGTAAACAGAAGGTTGTCATCAGCAAAGAGAAGGTGAGAGATTTCGGGACCACTACGACTAGCATTTGCCCCATGGATCAGTTTTGCCTGGACCTTACTCTGTATCATTTTTGAGAAAGCATCAGCAATCAAAATAAATAAATACGGAGAAAGAGGGTCACCTTTCCTGAGTCCACGTCCAAGAGTAACTGAACCACATACTCCTCCATTAATAATGAAGGAATAAGCAACTGATGTTACGCAATCCATAATAAGATTGACCCAGCACCCATCAAAACCCATGGTTAGGAGAAGCTTCCGAAGGAAACCCCACTCCACTCTGTCGTAGGCTTTGCTCATATCTAAGTTCATAGTTGCAATACCTCTACGACTCCGATTTATGTGCTTCATAGAATGAAACACTTCCATTGCAATAAGAGCATTATCAGTAATAAGGCGCCCCGGAACAAAAGCACTCTGATTTTCCGAAACAATAGTAGGAAGAAATTTTTTTAGCCTCATAACTATTGCTTTGGAAATCAATTTATAGAGTACATTACAGAGAGCAATTGGATGAAACTCAGCCGCTACTAAGGGATTTTTAACTTTGGGAATCAAGGCAATATTAGTGTGATTGATACAAGTAGGTGAAAAAATACCATGTAATACGTTACACACAAAATTAGCAACATCATCACCTACTATATGCCAAAATCGCTGGTAAAAAATAGCGTGCATACCATCAGGCCCCGGAGCCTTGCAGGGATGCATTTGCTGAAGAACAGAGAGGATTTCATCTTTTGTGAACGGGCGCAATGTACTCGACATACGTACATCGAAACAACAGACACACGTGGCTCGAACCTCTCGTGAAGCTAATCTCGGGAGGGCAAGACGAAGTGAAGATGTCACTAAAATAAGTGCTAAAAATATTTTCAAGTGACTCCTCATCTTCCTTCCAAACACCAGTACAGTCATAAAGCCTTGTAACAAAATTTCTTTTCCGTCTCTGAGAAGCCTTGTGATGGAAGTATTTTGTGTTTCTATCACCATCACGAACCTCAGAAACACAGGATCTTAAATACCAGTATGCCTCTTTATTTTCATGAAGATCATCAAGAAGTTTTTCTAGATTAGCACACTCCACACAATTCTCATCTGAAATTGTTCTTTGTTGCACTTCGAGAAGTTTTCGCTCAGTCTTAGTAATCTGCTCACCCAGCTTCCCATATTTATCTTTACTCCAGCCAACTAAGCCACGCCCCAACAACTCAATACGAGAAAAAAACGCGCCACTAGACGAGGCATCCCAAGACTCACGCACAAACTCTTCGCAAGATTCGTCCCAAGAACTAGTTTGTATCAAATCTAAAATCCTTGCCTTTCTTCCCTCTATTTTTATATTTAAAGCACCGAGTCATAATAGGGGAGTGATCGTATTTATACCTAAGCATGTTCTCAACAAAGGACAATTGGGAACATATCACACCAAGAAGGAGATCCACAAACCTGTCTAGCCGTTCACGAATTCTTGTTGTTGTTGTGTTGCCATGTTCCCAGGTATACCAGGGACCAGACGAGCCAAAATCACAGAGAGTAAGATCATCCATAGTCTCACGAAAAGCAAACATGGCTGGGCGAGTTCTATCAGCACCACCTTCTTTTTCATTTGAACAAAGAATCTCGTTGAAATCCCCACCAAAAAGAATCGGAATGTCAGAGTCCGCATAGAGATGACGAATTAAATTCCAAGTCCTATATTTTTCTTCTTCTTTCGGCCAACCATAGAGCCCAACAAAACGCCATTTCTTGCCAGCATCCTCGATATCGCCACATATGTGATTTTGAGAGAAAGAAACAAGAGTGAAATTAGTCTCTTCCTTCCATAAAATACATAAACCTCCTGCTTTGCCTCTACTAGAAACACCAAAAGCATTCTGGAAACCAATTTTTACCTTTAGAGCCTCAACTGCATCCTTTTTTTATCATCGTTTCCGACAAGAAGACAATGTCGGGGGCATATGAATGACTCCACCTCCGGAGTTGACGAACTGACCAAGGGTTGCCCAACCCTCTGCAGTTCCAGCACAAAGCATTCATAATGCTTGGCGGGGTTGGCTTTGACCAGCCTCCGCCTCGCTCATGGGGTTCGATAAATCGCCAGTAACTCGTTTTGCATGCTTCGTAGCATCCACGAATTTATCCCAGTCCATACTACCATGATCTCCAGCACGTTTCTTACACACTTCATCCACATCCGTCTCCATATTCTGAGCTTCTCCTTTGTCCTCAAAACTTCCTCTCGCCAATCTCTTCCAACTCCGGTTCTTCGTTTTAACATCCTTCGAACTAGAAAAGATAAATCCAGCTTGAGGGTCATCTTTCGAAACTGTTGGGATGGGAGCTTTTTGGATTGAAATGGTTGGGGTTAGTGGGTTTTTTGTGGTGGGAATGGGTTTAGTGGGTGGGTTTATGGCCTGCAGGTTTTGGGATTGTTGCTGTGTGACAAAAGCAGCCAAGTCCAGGTGGGGAGTGGAATTTGTGAGTGGGGAAATGGGGGTGTTGAGGCCAAGGTTATTGGGTGGGTCAAGTGGGACAGAGGGGTGTGGTAAAAAGGGTGGACAAAGAGGGAGCTGAATTAAGTCAGCTTTGGAATCTTGTATGGCTTTTTGGGAACCAGTACTAGGAGCAGGGTTGATAAATGGGGCTTGGATTTTTGTAGGGACTAAGTGATTGGAGGATAAGTCCACAACAGCAGGGGCCACAGACACATTTTGCAACTCCAAAGACTTCGAATTTTCACGTGAAAATAACACCTTTATGCTAGATCTAAATTTTTCTTCCTCCTCCATCTCCTTCTTACGCCCCTTTCTCGGGGTGGCTTTGAGATGAGTACCCCAATCCAGATTTTCTAGCTTGTCTTCTTCGTACACAACATGACAATCACGTTCTGAGTGGCCCATAATACCGCAAGCAAAACAAAAGAAAGGCAACCGTTCATACGCAAAATCTACTTGAATTTCCCTACCCCTCTTATTTATTAATTTACAAAAACGACGTAAAGGTTTAGTAACATCGAGAAGCACCTTCACCCTCCTATAACGTTCAATCCCAAGAACATCCTCCTCAATATTCAAAATCTCTCCCATATTACCAATTACAATTTTCACAAACTCATCTGATCTATAGTTAAAAGGAATGTTTTTTATGCGAACCCATGAAGGAGAAAATTGATTGTTATCTGGTCAGGTTGCTCTTCTCCATCAGCTTCTTTGAGGAGAATCAACATATTATCGAAACACCAAGGCCTACCTTCCAATACTTTCATCATATCTCTCCAATGGAAAAATTGAAAAGCAAAAAGATTAGGGCTTAACACTTTAATCACTAGGCCATGAGATGGCGCCCATACTCCAGTAATTGTTCGTTTGAAAGCCTCTACGTTGAAAAAAAGATCGGTCAAAAGTTTCCCAATCAAAACAAGCGAAAGTTTTGATTCTTCAAGCTAGAGTTAATGGCACCAAGATCTATAATTGCTCCTTCCTCTTCATCAATAGACAATTTCGAAACAAATTCTGAAATCTCGTCAGCCATGGCTGACGAGCGCACCGCCACGACGGAGTAAGAGCCCTGCCCAGGGGAGGAGTTCTCTATCGCCGATAGAGAGGAGGGGTTTCTTTCTTTCAAGAGAGAGAAAAACTAGATTGTTATATTTTCATGGATACTATATAGTACGAGTTAGACAAAACGATATCTTATACTACTCCCATAGTCCCATATATTATTATTATTGATGGGAGGACTGGCCCACTCGAAGCACACTAACATCCCTGACCTTTTAGATAATCCTAGCAAGCTTCTGCAACTTAGCTTACCTTTTTAGGGATTGAGGATATACTTCATGCATATATAGTAAGTATTTCCTTCATTTCACAATGCATGTAATTTCCAATATAGAAAAATAGTAGCAAATGAAGCACGGAAAAGAATATAGACGATGCAACATGCAAGTTATCTATGTTTCCTGTATAATTGAGAATAAAGTTGTGCATATAATTATATATATATATATATATGGGGTAGATTGGTAGCATTAGTGACGCCACAAGTGTCTTTTAACATAATATGGTGCAAATATTATAGAACATCAGCCTACAATAATATGTTGCATGTATCTCGCAAAATGGAGTAGTACTTTTGGATTTTCCTCTAAACCCTTCTTCAAACATTAATTTATTTTCAAGAAATTTATTATTTTTAGTGGGCAATCATTATTACTTGTAGGTAATGTTTGTTTAGAGAAATAATACAAGAGGGATATATAAGGATAAGAAGGGAAGGATATGGATAGGGATAAGGATAGGGATAGGAATAGGAATAGGGATATAAGGGAATGATAGGGACAGGGATAAGTATATAAACCCCTCTTATTCCCTCAAAATATTAATACCTATGAGCGGGTGGAATAAGAGGGAGGGATAAGAAAAGTGAAAAAAGATAATTTACCTCTTATAAATATAGTATTCGACATTCCAACCAATAACCTCAAGCATTGCCGGACGAAATAAGCTCTCTTGTACCCCGAATGATAAGAAAGTTTTCTAGGATTCTAGTCTATATACATTTAATTTTTGGTAGGTAAGATAAATTTATACCCAAGTGTAACCTCTTGCGAGTCAATCCGATTCGGGCCTTTGGAAGGGGGGGAGGATAAGAGGATCCCACCTCCCAAAGTGCCCTAGTAGTGGGGATTGATCAATCCCCAATCATAAAATTGAAAGATGCAATCCTTTTCACTAGGTCAATCTTAATTTGGTAGATTCTAGCCTATATGCTATATAGCTCAGATCTATAGTCAACCTATAGTTAAAATTAGGTTGTATGTTCTTGTAAGGCCGGTAAATTTGAGTTTGGGTCTCATAGACATGCCTTATGTACAGTACTTTTGTGCCGAATGAAATTACTTACTTTCTACCAACAAGAAGAAAGTCAACCTTATATTTATTAAATGAGTAGTTCACAGTTGAATCCAAATTTGATTATTGTGAGACAAGAGTTCCTGCTTCAGTTAATCTCTCAATCTTTTACTATTAAACACTCATCTTTCTCTTTTATTAAATAATTGTCCTACATTTTTTCCATATGTTGAGTCCGTCTAAATAATAGCCTTGTCTAATAAAGTTGAGATGCAAAAAATCTCTTTTAACTTAACCCTATTGGGATATCCTTTGGCCTACTATCTGCCTGTAGGCTGTGTCCTCATGTGAAATAATTTTCCTAATCTCTCATATACTTCACTTATCTCAGTTTGCTAAATATCTAGCCTCATTCAATAGTAATACACGTATAAATGGATATAAGCTAGGACAACCACATATTTTTGATATAATTATTACTCCATGCATCATGCATGTAGTAACACTACTTTATAAGCACGTTTTTTATTTCTTTTTCTCAATTGCCTGATTGATTAAGTTTCTTGCCCTAGCAATTGCAAGGAAATATATATCTTCAGCTCATATAAGATCTGATCATTCTGATGCTTATTATATCATATCCCATTATACATATTCATTAATGGATATGCAAGGTTCTAAGCCAAAATCTGTTCCTCATAAGCTTTTTGTTTGCAAATATTGCGGAAGGATATTCCTTAACGCGCAAGCCTTAGGCGGGCATCAAAATGCTCATAAGAAGTGAAAAATTACAAAGAAGAGATCATGAGATCAATGATGATGATGATGGCGAATCCGGCGACGCCGTTGATCCCTTACTCCTTCATTCAGCCCCATGGTGTTACGCAGCATTAGATCACAGCCGACTACCCCTCTTTTAGTAGGGCTTGGTCCTCCAACAGTCTCGTCGTGGGCAGCAGCAGTCAGTACCGTACCCTGTAACAAGTAACTATTGGCTCGGAAGTTATCGCCTGGAGGATGGAGCACCCTATTCTCATGTGCCTGCTGTTGGGAGTACCGACCAAATTCAAGAGAAGCAGATTGAGAAAGAAAGTACTTCTATTACACAAGAGTCTGAGCTCCCTGACCTCAACTTGGATCCCCCACTTTGATTTGCCTTATGTTTCACATCATAGGACATAATAGTGAAGCAGTATATCAATATGTTTAAAGTTTTTTGTCGATTGTCACTTTATTAGTCCAATCCATTGTGTAATGTTAAATTGTTAATTTGTCTTTGTTTTCTTTTATTATGCATGGTGCTTTGATGTAGCATTCGATATTCTTTGATTACTTATCTACTTTCTTCAAACATATATAGGTGATGCACGATAATGTTGTAGCAGAGAGTTTAGTGTTAAGGCTAAAATGTTTTTAAGAATTATTTACTTAATACTAAAATTATTGCCTCAAGCCAAAATACACAACACGGCGGCTAAACTCAATAACTTGGCTTTTAAATAATACACTAGTCTTTTGTTATGTATGCTTTCGTAAATAGAAAGCAAAGTTTTATTGTTACATTAATAACCTCAAACCAGGGGTAATTCACAAGGTTCTCTAAAGAAGAATTTGACATCAATTCTAATTAGCAACCATTAAATAATCACGTGCATATTTAGCAAATCCATTGATTAAAGTGTTTGCATCATTTTTAAAATTAGTCTAATTTAATTATTATGTGAGTGATGAGGGTATTTTAGTCTTTTTATATACGCACTAAACTTTTCAAGAGTTGACTTATGGAATAGAAATTTACATAATTTAATTTTATAAAATTCTGGAATGTGACTAAAATCTGGTAAACTGAAATTTTGAACAATCTTATCCAAACACATCTAAATTTCTGGTCATCAACCACTAGAAATTTTTTTCATACTTTCCATTGTTTTCTAAGAAATTAATGACGATTCTCCCTATCTATCTAGAAACTTTGACGAATGTCATTGAAAAGATCAACGTTAAAAGCAAAACAGAAGAGGAGAAGGCAGTAGAACTGCAAACTGAACACCACGAACAAATTTCTCTGTCCTATCATTATAATATCATTTATATACATGTAAAAATGCGTAATATAAGTACAAAATGTAAAGGACAATTCACCATATGAAAAATCTCATCTTAAAATTTCAAGGGTTGGCTATATTAGCTGGTGAAATCTAAGAAGTTCAAACAAAAACAAAAACGTTAGTATAATTGTTTTCTTGAAGGACAAAAAATAACAAAGCAACATCTATGATGTTGGATTATGTTATAATAAAAGCAATGAAGATACAAAGAATTAATAAAAATTGACGTAAAGATTTAACGTGGTTCAGCAACAATACATTAACTACTTAGTTACGTCAACAAGCAGGAGAGGAACACATTTGTTGGGTTTCTTGGAGAAAGTATTGATAGAGTTAGGGCAGAAGTATATAATTAGTTTTTAATATATTACTCCTTAAAACACATAACTTGTTTATGTAGACCCCATGCTAGATTGTTCAAAGCCCCAAATTGAAGGCATCCCAACTATCCCGTCCAGCATAACTATGAGTTTTTATTTTTTTTGGTTTTATGATTTCACAAGTCATATGATATATGTGGTACTTTGAACTTTAAATTATTTATAGTTATATTATAGTCTTGTCAAATTTAAGAACTAACAAAAGAATACTAGAAACTAATGTTTTTATTTCATTGATTTATTTTTAGTTTCTAAAAAGGTTGAAAATTGGAAACAAAAATGATAACAGAGAGGTCCTTAGATTATAAATAATGTTTATTACTTCTAAATAAAGTTAAGAGCCTTTCCCTTGAGAGATAGGGTTTTCTCCCTTGCGAAATAGGACGACGCTACCCTTCGCGGTTGGTTCTCCAGCCAATTATGGCGGAAGACCTATCAATCTAATGCTCTCGTCTACGACCATTCGAAGACGAAAACAAGATCGTGGAACTTGATGACTCGGTGTCGAAAGAATTAGATGATCGTGTGTCTTTAATGCTTGTAGGGAAACTGGTGACTGACAGACCGTTCAACATCGAAGCTTTTAAACGTACCATGACTATGGCATGGGCAACATCACAGAAGGTTGTGATTAAATCTATTGATGTGAATCGGTTTGTATTTCAATTCCTTCATTGGAGGGATAAGGAGAAAGTGCTTGATGGTCGACCGTGGTGCTTCGATCAACATCTATTGGTGCTGAATGAATTATCGGGTAATGATCAACCAACTCAGGTTCCTCTTTCTTTTTCCCCGTTCTGGGTGCGAATTTATAATCTACCATTTAATTGTCGTTCCTTGAATGATATTAAATCAATGACGGCTGCATTGGGTCTTGGCTTGGATTTAGAACCCGACAAACTTGGACTTGATAACTATAGTCGGGTGAAATTAATGCTTGACATTAATAAACCCTTAAGACGTTCAAGAAAAAATCAGATGAAAAGATGGACGTATTCTTACGATTGATTTTAATTAAGTATGAAAGATTGCCGTTTTTTGTTTTATGTGCGGTGTTATGGGCCATAGCGAAAAAGATTGCCATGAGGTGAATGAGGAGGATGCGAAATGTAATATGGGATGGGGCTTATGGCTTAAAGCCTCTCCTAGAAAGGGAAGAACGAGGTATCTTGAAGAGGGTACGCAACTTATGGCTAGTAAGAAGCTGGTATTTCTAGGGAAATTATCCGATTCTTCACCATCCTCACTTGAGGAGAAGGAGAAAATGAAGAGTACTGCTGGTGATATGCGTCTATGTGGCGAGAACTCTGATGCAGAATTTACACCTTCTAGCCTACATGTCTCGGTGCATGGGGGCATTGTTGTGGGAAACTCCATGGCGGTGTGCGAGATGGAGGAAAGGAATAATGAAAGGGGGGACATTCTGGTGCCACATTAGAAGAGTAAGGTGGGGGATAATGAGAGAGAAATAGGGAGAAGGAAGTGGGTAGGCATGTCATTACCCGAGTGAGTGGGGTGGAGAATGCGGGAGGGATCGAGATGGAGCATTGTAAGGTGGATGAGGGGCTAAAGGACGCAAGTGATGTAAGGTCTGAAGGTGGAGTTATGGTATTTAATATGGGGTGTGGTAACGTGGCTGGTGGTAAACCAAGAAAAAAGGTTAGTAAAGTGCACATAGGTCATCATGTGAAAGAAAAAGGCAGTAAGCTTCCAATGCTAGGGGGTAAAATGAAGGAATGTATGGCAGGGGAGAATGATATGGATGGCTTCGATGTGGAGATGAGTGAGGTGGAGATTGAAGGAAAGAAACTCAAGATGTGTGAAGATATAGATGGGAAGTATAATTCCTTGACAGTAGTTGGCTTATCCCAACCCCGCGAAGGACAATGAAAATATTAAGTTGGAACTGTCAAGGGCTTGGTAACCCTTGGACAGTCAATGCTCTCCGGGATTGGTGCTGGAGAGAGAGGCCAAATATCTTCTTCTTGATGGAGACAATGATTGATTCGAGTAAGCTTGAGCGTATTCGTAATTTTTCTGGTTTTGCTAACGGTATTTGTCTTAGTAGTAATGGAAGATCAGGGGGTATGGGTTTTTGGTGGAGGGATGTCAATGTTACTACCAGCTCCTTTTTTACACATCATTTCATAGCAGATGTTCATGATCATAATAATGTTCCGGTGTGGAGGGCGGTGGGAGTTTATGGATGGCCAGAGCAGGAGAGGAAACATATGACATGGGAAATGATGACAAGAATAAAAAGGGGAAGTCCTATTCCTTGTGTGATGTTTGGGGACTTTAATGAAATCCTGTGTCAAGAGGAAAAAGAAGGGGGGTGCCAAGATCTGAAAGGGTAATGGATGCGTTCGAAATGTTGTTGATGAATGCGATTTATGTGATTTGGGTTATACTGGAAACAAGTTCACATGGAAGAGGGGTAATACCCCAGCTACGTTAGTACGTGAACGTCTCGATAGATACTTTGCAGATGTAAATTGGTGCTCTTTATTTCCACATTATAAGGTTCGTCATTTGACACAATATCGCTTGGACCATGCTCCAATACTTCTCTCTACAACCAACAGAAATGAGGGTGGTAGAAAGGAGAAATTGTTCAAGTTTGAAGCGCTATGGCTGTCCAAACCGGAATGTGGTGAGGTTGTGTTGAAGGCATGGGCTGATGGTGCTGATGATCGACCCAGTACAAGGGTGGAGAGATGTGTAAATATGTTGTCGAGCTGGGCAACGGAGACCTTTGGAAATATAAAACGGAAAATAAAACTAAAAAAGGAAGAGCTACACATAGCGCAAATCGGACCTCCCGATGCTATCATGCTTCATCTATGTCTTTGTTCTCTCGGGCGAACTCGACGATTTATACCAGCTCGAGGAATCTTATTGGTTCGCAAGAGCGCGTGCAAATGAAATGAGAGACGATGATAAGAATACGAAGTTTTTCCACCAAAAAGCAAGCCAAAGAAAACACTACAACACAATTCATGGTTTGTATGATGATGACAACGTTTGGCGAGACAGACAGGAGGAGCTTGAAGAGTTAGTATCATCCTACTTTGGGCACTTATTTTCGACAGAATATCCCAGCAACTTTGAGGAGGCTCTTGAGGGCCTCCAAACGTTGGTAACAGATGATATGAACGCTTGTTTGGATGAAGAGCCCACTGATGATGAAATAAAGAATGCTCTATTCCAGATGCACCCTAATAAAGCCCCGGGCCCGGACGGTATGCATGCTATCTTTTTTTCAAAAATTATGGCATATTGTTGGGAATGATATTATTGCTTTTGTGAAGGAGTGGTGGAGAGGAAATATGGCGCTGGATGATATTAATAAAACTTGTGTGGTGCTAATTCCCAAATGCGCTAGTCCAAAACGAATTACGGAGTTCAGACCTATAAGTTGCTGCAATGTGTTGTACAAGATTATATCGAAGACAATTGCAAATAAGTTGAAGCCTTTTTTGGGTGATATTATCTCTATCAACCAATGTGCTTTTATTCCCAAAAGATTAATTACAGATAATGTTCTTGTGGCTTTTGAAATTTTTCATGCTATGAAGCGGAAAGGGGAAGGAAAGGATGGTTCAATTGCTTTGAAACTGGACATGAAAAAAGCATATGATCGGGTTGAATGGAGTTTCCTGGAACAAGTGATGTATAGAATGGGGTTCAGTTACAAGTGGGTGACTAAGATTTTGGCATGCCTGACTAGCGTTTCTTTTGCCTTCAAGATTAACGGAAAAGTTTCTGGTTCCGTTATCCCATCGTGAGGACTTCGTCAAGGTGATCCCATCTCTCCTTATTTATTTCTTCTTGTGGCTGATGCATTCTCTTCTCTTATTGCTAAAGCTGCTAGGGAAAAGAAAATTCAGGGGGGCAAAGATCTGTAATGAGGCCCCGAGGGTGTCACATTTATTTTTTGCCGATGACAGTATACTGTTTGCAAAAGCTACTGTTAGAGAATTCTCTGTAATTGCTGATATAATTAGCATATATGAAAAAGCATCTTGTCAAAGTGTCAATCTGGCTAAAACAGATGTAGTTTTTAGCAAATGTGTGGATGATAATCGGAGACGGGAAATTGTGACAACGTTGGGTGTCGAGAGGTGGAAAAACATGAAAAATACTTGGGTTTGCCTACCATAATAGGTAAATCTAAGCAGGAGATTTTTGCTGCACTAAAAGAGAGAATATGGAAGAAAATTCAAGGTTGGCAAGAGAAGCTACTTTCACGGCCCGGAAAGGAAGTCCTAATAAAAGCTATTGTTCAATCCATACCTACATATATGATGAGCATCTTTAAGATTCCGGATAGATTATTGGAGGAGATTCATTCTATGTTGGCTCGCTTTTGGTGGGGTTCAAATGACGAGACTCGGAAAATGCATTGGCTTTCCTGGGGCTCGTTATGCAAACCTAAGGCTAATGGGGGTATGGGTTTTAGAGATTTGAGGGTATTTAACCAAGCTTTACTTGCTAAATAAATTTGGAGATTGCATACAAATACCTCCTCTCTCCTTCACTCGGTTCTTAAAGCTAAGTACTTTAAACATGATGATGTTTTAGATGCGCGGAGAGGTTATGCCCAAGCTACTCGTGGAGAAGCATGTGGGGAGCAAAATCCCTCTTACTTGAAGGGCTGCAATGGCGTGTAGGTGATGGTGCTGCCATCAAGGTGTGGGAGGAGGGTTGGATAATGGGGAAGAGAGAGGCCCCGGTGCCGAAGTCTATTGACGCCAAAGAAGCAATATTCACAGTAGCTGACTGTATTGATCCCACCACAAGAGAATGGAATGAACAAATTGCTTGAGCATGTTTCGAAGATGCTGATTGTAAGGTGATTCTTCAAACTCCTTTATCTTTATGCCCTGCTGATGACAAGAGGTACTGGAGGCAGACGAAGGATGGAGTTTACTCTGTCAAATCAGACAACTGGATGGGGATTTTTGGTCCTCAATCCGAGGCTTTTCACAACATCAATAATTAGTGGCATCTAGTTTGGGGATTGAAGGGTCCTCCGAAACTTTGCCACTTCGTGTGGCAAGCTTGTAGGGGGACAATGGCTGTGAAGGAGGTATTATATAGGCGGCATATAGCTCATGATGAAATATGCTCGTGCTGTGGAGTCGAGGTAGAGTCGATTTGCCATGTTCTATTTGATTGTGAAGTCACGCGTGAGGTGTGGGAGAGGAGTAAACATCTGCAGCTGGAGAGGGATGCACCTGAAGGTTCCTTTGCATCAAAGTTCGAGTGGTGGGTGGGACAAGTGGGGTTAAATGAAGTGAGGGACATGATGACAGTGGCATGGGCTGTATGGTTTTGTCGTAACAAGTTTGTGTATGCACACGAGTCGGTAAATGGAGCGACCATAGCTGCGAACTTCCTTCGATTGGTGGAGTCATATTGCTCGTATGCTCAGCAAGTCTTCCCGTCTTTTTCACCAGGCTCTCAGCAGCGTATATCGAATGCAAGCTGGTCTAAACCAGCGTATGGTACTGTGAAGGTCAATACAGATGCTCATGTGGTGCAGGGAGAATATGTAAGCCTGGGTGTGGTGTGTAGAAATGATATGGGGAAGGTGTTGCTGACAGCCACGAAGAGAGTAGGGGTGGACTGGGACCCAGCTATGGCCGAGGCAGCAGCAGCTAGATACGGCATCCAGGTGGCTCGAAGATCGGGGTTCAATAGCATATGACTTGAAAGTGATGCTCTTAAACGTTGTCAAAGCTATCGAAAATAGCTTAGTGGGGTTTGCTCCTATCTTTTTAATGTTTGATGATATTAGAAAGCTAGATCTATCTTTCAATAGTTTTGTATTTACTCATGTAAAAAGGACCGGGAACACTGTAGCTCATTTAGTGGCAAGATGGAATACAGGTGGTAGTTCTAAACTTGTTTGTATGGATCCGTTACCCCAAAGTATTATTACTTTGGCGGAGTTTGACGTGCAATAATATCTCGGTCTAACTTTTCCCCTCAAAAAAAAATTATGTTTATTACTAATTATTGAGAAAGAATAAAATAATTTATGTATATTTTCATTCTTTCTAGTAAGGGTTAACTCACACCCTTATTTTGGTATCCCCTTTTTTTGGCAAAAAAGTTGACTAAATCAGACACTCATGAATTGTTTAATCATGGGACTTATTGCACTAACTTTAATATATCTAATATATCTCTATTATATAAGCCAAGGGAGGAGGTGTGGTATCCCCCTTTGAAATTACTAGAATACCTTCTAATAATTTAAAACAACATTTTCTTTTTATAAAAAATTAATAAATGAGAATCAATGCAACTTGCCATATCGAATAAGTAAAAAATGGAATTTTTTTTTTTTTTGATACGGAAAACAGACTTAGACTTGACCCCTAATCCGGGGGCCAGCCTAAAAGTAAAAAATGGAATATGCAATCACCATTAATAACTTGACAAAATAGATTGACACAATCGATTATTCAAGAAATTAATTAGAATCTTCAATAAATTAAAGTTAGCTATATATCCTAATAGTTGGTTAGTGCCACTTATATCTTAAATGAGAGGTCGTGGGTTCGAGGCACATAAAGACACATTTTTATTGTTTAATATGTCATTTCATTTGCGTGGGGGAGGGGAAAGATACGCGACAACACATGGTATGTTTTAGATATATATATAGATATGTCACTCTTCCATAAGCCATTTATGAATGGTGTGACGTGTTCACACTACCGTTACTTGGGAATTACTTATCAATTATTCAATTGTCCTATTATTCATGGGTTACTTAATATATTATTCAAGGGAGAATTATTACATTATGGAGGAGTTATTTATCATATTAATAAGGGGTTGCATACCCTGCTATTTAACGTTACGTACTATATTACGAAGGTGTCAATTATCTTTATATTTAGAGGTAACCATATTATTTGGGATTGCTTAATACTTAATATGTTCCTAAATAAGTGTTACATTCACTTTTTCACGTAACACAATGCGCTTCTTTGATCATTAATATCTTCAATTGCGTAAAAGTAAAAATATAAAAGTTGATACTTTGAAAGTATATATTTGAAACTAATCTAACAAGATTCCACTTAACTATTTTTTCTTTTTATAATAGCGAGAAAATTGAGTCAGAGTTAGTTGATGAATAGTGTCAATTACTCAACGTAACACTTATTTAGGAATTGGGGAAGTACGTTTTTTCGATGAGTTAGACTTTGTTCTTTTGGACTGAATTAATGAAAATTCAGTTGAGTTCAGTTCAGTTAGTTTCCTCTCACAGTTTTCATTCACTTCAGTTCAGTTCAGTCCAGTCCAAAAGAATGCAGTGCTTACTTATCAATTATCATATTGTTTAGACGTTACTTAAAAAGTACTACCTTTATTTCTTAATACATGCACAATTTTGTTTAGGCACAAGAACCAAGGGTGAGGAGAGAGAGTTTTAATTACTTTTCTTGCCCATGTGAAAGGGAGAGGTAGTATAATTTATTAGTTATTACTACTATAACATCATGAAACTTTACTAAATATAGAAATGGTGAATATATTATGAAATATCTCAAAGTGGAATATAGTGCATATATTAAGAAACAAAAGTAGTAACTTATTTTACATTTATAAATGGGTTACTCATCATATTATAAACATGGATTTATCTTTATTTTATTTTTGAAGGGACATGGATTTATCTTTATCAGTGTTAATGTTATGTGTGATACACCGAAATTCCAAAAAAAATGTATATTTTTTCAAAAATTTAGAGCCACGCAAACTATCTGACCCACGGCCTACGGCAACGATACCTACCCCATCAATGGGAGCAGTCCGAATCAAACACTAGCATACAAAAGCATATCACAATTCACACCCCCCAACGTTTGATTACAATAAAGGGGGGAAAATAGAAAATAATAATAATAAATTAAGAATCTCCCGTAGTCGGTGAGAATTGTAGTCACCTACCTCATTTATGGTGGAGAGTGCATTCAGTCCGTCTTTGGGGTGTTATTTATAAGTGCTTAGTTGGGGGTGTTTGGTGCACTCACGCTATAGTTTAGGGTGTTGAGGCGAATTTTGCCAATAAAAAAGTATAAAAAAGCAACGAACAGCACTAGTGAGCAAGTAATGGCAAAAGTAGAGTAGCATGGGTCGGGTACCTGAACCAATATCGTTATCAGATCGGGTATCCGATAACCAATAACACTAAAAATGATACCCATGAACTGAACTAATAAGGTTTCGGTACCCGGACGCGGATATCGAGTGTCCGATATAATACCCAACTTTGAAAACTTAGACTAAATGTAGTTTATAATATAATTCAACACTATATACCAACAGTAGCACATGATTTTCACTACATTACTAGAATAATTACTATTTACTCAAATTACTAGAAAAACACAATATTATTCAACAATTAGTATTCAGAAGAAATAAAAATTGTTTTAATATTGTTAACTCCTTTTATATATATATATATATTTGAATGCAAGTCCCTAAATTCATTCCATTGAAAAGATTATCGGATAATTCGGATACCCAATATTATTTTACAGGTATACTATATTTGATTCGATAACTTATATTTCGGGTCGGGTACCCGACCCGATAATTTTTCCGATTTATTCTGAATCTTGGATAGTTTTGCTCAACCCTAGAATAAAGCTTTATTGTTTTTGATGTCTAGATTCTAATGGTTTAACAATCTATTTTGCAGATCCATTTACACCCTTAATTGTTAACCATAGTTGACAATTATTTTTTGGCATCTTTAGGTACAAACATATTTGTTCGGATGTTCAACAACAAATTACGGATGTGCAAACATAGTTTTTGGTTGTACAAAAAAACTTATGGATGTATAAGATCTGAAAGCCATTATGGATGAGCAATATAGGTTTTAGATGTACAAAAGAATCATGGATTTACAAGATAGATTTTAAATGTGCAAATATAATTCTTAGATTTGTAAAATTCAAAGTATAGTATGGATATGTATAAGATACAAACGCCAGAATGGATGTACAAATATAGTTTTTAGACGTACAAAATAAAACATGGATATCAAAATAGATTTTGGAAGTGCAAACATAGTTTTTAGATTTGTAAAATACGGAATATAGTATGGATGTGATGTATAAGTAGGGATGGCAACAGGTCGGACTTGGACCGGATTATGCATAATCCGACTCCGACCCTACAAGAAGTCGGATTTTAAATCCGAGCCCGACATCCGACTTCGAAAATCCGAATCCAACCCGACTTAAAATCCGAACATCCGACTCCGATCCGACTTAAAATCCGAACACCTGACTTAAAATCCGAACATCCGACTCCGAACCCGATCCGACTTATTTTTCTGCCCATTTTTTATACTAGAATAGTCTTCTATAATACAATAATTTAATCATTACAATTTATTCTAATAATCATATGGAAATCTTATATAGTACAAATAATCTAAATATTACTATTATTTTTAACAATCATTTCTTCAATGGGAAAATCCTATATAATACAATTGGCTGAAAGTCGAAGTCAGGTTATACATAAATAATACATTAACATAAATAAGAAAAAAGGATTGATTGACTCAAAGTCGGAGTCGGATTCGAATGTTGGATTATTTTATGAGATCTGACTCCGACCCTCCTCCGACTCGGAGTCGGATTACTTTTTTGTCGGAGTCGGCTCGGATTTTTTCCTTCGAACCGGAGCGGACTAGGGTCGGATCCGGACTGGATTGCCATCCCTATGTATAAGATACAAAAGCCATTATGGATGTATAAATATAGTTTTAAGATGTACGAAAAGAAATTATGAATGTGCAAAATAGATTTTGAATGTGCAAACATAGTTTTAAGATTTGTAAAATATAAACTACAGTATGGATGTGCAAACATAATTTTTGGATGTACAAAAGAAATTATGGATGTTCAAACATTGTTTTTGGATGTACACATTTTTTGACAATAATTTCTAACATATATAAAAAAGATTTTTTTAAAGACAAAAAAATATATGTTCACCAACTTTTTAACTTTCAAAGCTAACCATGGTCAACAACTAAGAGGCTTTTAGTCTTTTACAATTGCAACGTTCACAGGCAAACATCGCGCAATCTTGACCAACTCTTCTGGTTACCCCTAAACTTTCTAAGATACCCTTATAAAATTGGTGGTCCTCCACTTTCTCCTCTAAAATTCCTACACTTTTTCGGTTTTTCCTTAACTTTAACCAAAGATGTAGTGATTATGCTTGAGCAATAGATAGACCACAAAATTTCCCTTCACTATTAGTGACGCTTATTACAATAGCTAATAATTGAAGTCGATAAATAATTAAAATGATGCAATTTTCAAATCTTGGTCTATCAAATTGGTCCATTAATGAAGTTGGTTATGATGGATCAAATATATTAACTTTTCATACATGTTTGTTGTCTTTTTTGCGGTAAATTGTAATTTTGATTCAAATGAGTATATTTGAAACTAAGTTTTAAGCATATTTTTATCTCTCGGGTTGAATACTAAAAAAATTTGGGGGATAGAATTTTGCTAGTTCTAGTCTATAATTGTAAGCATATTGGGTCCATTACGAATGCAACTATGAAACTTTTTTTCTCAATAATTTCCTTAGGGTTTCGATAACCTATCGTACCACAAAGCAATCTAGATTTTTGTTAGGGTTCGCTAGATTGTTGTAAGAAATGGATGTTACAATACTCTCGCCAAAGAGTTTGTCCCCGTACAAGCTAAGATCCAAGTGAAACACTATTTTGAAAGCAAGTGAGGTATGTTTCGAAGCACCCTTATATTGATTAATTAATGAGTGCAATCTCCAAGTGGATATGTTTGTTGGTGACTAGTAGAGGTGTCAGAAACAGATCTGACCGCTGGGTCAACCTGATTCTGACCTGACTTGAACCTGATTCGACCTGTGAGGGTCAGTCCTCAGACCTGACCGAAACCTGACCTGGGATTACCCAGACCTGACCGGCACCTGACAAAATTATATCCTGACCTGACTAGACAGACCTGCATTCAAACCCGAACCCGACCGTACTCAACCAGATATTACTAAAATTCAATTATTTTTTTATATCTATAAAATCATTTAAATATGTTAATTTATAAAATTGCTTACATTTAATAATTAATTAAATAATTTATTAGTACTTTAATTTATGACATATAACTTAATTTCTTGATAATTTTCAATTATGTCAAGTTCACTGATTTTACACTTCAAACCGAATTTACATTTTACCCAACTTTATGATAATTGATATACTCTCACCTGAAAATTTATCATGATAATTTTATTATTAGTATATGAATTTATGACATTATAGTTTATAGCTATATGAAACTGAAACTGTTAATTTTATCTTTTGTTATATACATGTTAGTGGCAAAAGTTGATGTAGAAATATAAGTCTTTCTTTTACTCCATTTTCGCTTTCTTTTACCACTCTAATCTCTAGCGGCCTCAATCTCATGTCCTTGTAGCACATCAACTATTGATATATCTTCGGTTGAAATCAAAGATACAAATTCTCCCATATAATGAACAATTGAAAGTATAAGTGTATAACCACAACATTAAACCTCAAAAAAAATTGAAGATCCCCTAATATGCCGGAAAGAAGAAGCAAATTTAAGGGAAAAAAATCTTCAAAGCCACATATAATAGCAAAAAAAGTGTAAGTAAGCTAAAATTTTGAATGAAATTAGATCCCTACTTCTCGTACTAAAACTAATTGAAGAGAAAACAATAGAAATTTTCGCAATAAAAAAATAGAAAATATATAGTTGACTATGAACAAAAAAGCAGATCTATGAAATTTGGTTATGTAATTTTTTTTATGAAAATAGATGATTTTGAACACAAAAATTCGACTTTGGGAATAATTACGTAACTATGGCTATGGAGTTAGTCCATAAACATTTTCTCCAGATGAAGCAACGAGAGAAATGAAAAAACAAAATATAACATATTAAAGATAAATTTGAACAAAGACATACAAAAGAAAGATAAAAGAAAAATTTCTAAAAAAAAAAGTGGATCCTACTGCACATAGATTCGTAGGTACTACACACCAAGCAACAACAAAGAAAAATTCTATCAAAACCAACAACTGAAACAATGTAAATTATCTTCTGTCGCAAATAGTTATTGATAAAATAATTATTTTATTTTCTTTGTATAATGTCGATTTTCGGACACCAAAAAATAGAAAAAAGGCCTTCAAAATCACCCAAAAAGAAAAACAGATTCCCAAAATCCTCTCAAAATCAAGATCAGTAGCTAATAATTCAAAGTGTTAACAATATTTTCTAAACTAACTTTCTTTAAAAGGATAAACAAGAAAGAAAAAAAAGGAAATCAATAATCAGTTTTCACTTATGGGATGGGTTTTTTTCACTTAGAGAGAAGGGGGAGGGGGAGGCTGACTGGCTGAGGGAGAGAGTCTAGGGTAAAAAAAAAGGAGGGGGTTTTATGGTTTTTAATTTGTTTAGGGTTGTTGGATGCAACTGTCAAGGGCTGAGATTTGCTCTCACCTTGACTTTTCATTTTTATTTTCAGAAGAGAGTTAGAGATGATGAGATTGGAGAGTAAATGAAGGCAAGAGTTGAGATTTACTCTTTCCCTAATGAAGGACTGAGATTTGCTCATTCAAGGAGGATCCATGACATTCAATTTTAGACCAATGAGTATTGTATTAGACCAAGCACATGGATTGCTTACATTGCTATTTTGATCAATGGTTGTCATCTCTTCTTTATCAAACCAATGGCCTGTAATTTTCATACTAATTTCATTTGATAATTCTAAATTTCTATTACATAATTCTACTATTATTGACTATTGGTCTAATTAACTTTAAAAGTTATTGATTATTGACTTATTGTAAGAAATGAATATTAAATTGTAAATTAAAAACTTTAAAAATACAATTAGTAATTAATGTATTATTAATTTTAAAGAACTTATTGTTATAAAACTTAAATTAAAATTTTTTAATTCGGAACATGTTATCACTTATGAGTTATCTGTTATTTAGTATTTGTATTTTAATATTTTTGTACTTAATATCTTGTAGTTAATTGATTACTAACTTGGTACCATAACCAAACTAGTGAACTACCAATTAATAAGTAACCATCACAAAGTAACAAGTTTGTGAAGTTAGTGTCTTAGTGAATATTGATTAACACATAATAACATTTTACTTATTGATTTTTTTTTTAAAAAAAGATAAGAATTTAGAACCATTTGAACAAATTAAGATTATAGCAAGAAGGGTTGAGGGAGTAAATGTTTTTTGTTTTAATTACTTTACCGACTTACGTTGATACATTCATCTAATCTAATATCAATTTCTTTCAGTTTGGCTAAGATACATGAGTTGATACACTAATCCATTCGTATTACTTTGTGTTTATACCAATGTATACTAGCTAGAAATGCAATACATTGATCTATACACTATCTATACATTGACATATAGTCGAAATGCAATACATTGATCTATATACTAATCTAGTTTAGCCTAATGATTACCCCCTACATTGGCTTCCGTCACGTTATACTCGTATTAGCTTGTGTTGATCGACTTTAATCATCATTATCACCAATTATGATCACATTATACTCGTATTGTTTTTTGGTCAATGAGATTTGAGAAATTATAATGCTTATGGACAAGGGAGTAACCGAGTAACTGACTAAGTGTTAAGTTACTATATGGTTGTGCAACATATGAACCCTCGTTATAATCACTTAGGCTTCATATGAACCGTCGTTGTAAACATATGAATGTATGATTGTCATTTGTTATAGTATTATAATATATCAAGAGTCATTATACTAATTTATAATCAAAAGAGTACTAGATTGGTTTTACAATTATTTTGATACCAATTTTATACTAAAATGATTAAACATATTGATAAAATAGTTTGTTTATACTTTATCATATATAGTCACAACATAATACATATATAACGCGTTATGTTTGTTATTGTTATTGATATTATTAGCATTGTTGCTACTATTACTATTAGTATTTATATTGTTATTGTTATTGTTATTGTTAGTATTCCTGTTCTTATTTGTATTAGTATTGTTATTGTTAGCATTATTACTATTACTGTTATTATTTGTATTATTATTATCATCATTGCTTTATGTTTATTATTATTATTATTCTCATTATCATCATAGCTATTTACAAACTTATATATCAATCATAATGCTTATAATAATAAATCATTTATATAAAGCTTGGAATTGATCGTCTACGCGTTATTATTGTTGTTGGTATAATATATAATATTAGAACATATGAAGAGTTGTTCTACTCCTTTACTCATTAGAGTGGTTTTACGCAGTTGATTAGTTGAAATAAGAGTTGACTAAGAGAATACACTAAACATCATGGTAAACAAATATAGTGTTTTTATTAGTTTTTCGTTATCATCCATATATTTATTACACAAACATATGTATATGTATGTCGATCTTAATACTTCTATTATATGATTCGTTTACAAAATCCATAACAAAATCAAGATGGTCCGATCAGGAGTTACCCGAAGTTGAATTGACGTTCAATAGCGAATGGACTCGATGTTTGACAATGATGGAACTAAGGTCATTACTAATTCAACCCGAGTACATTTGACTTAACTCAACCGTACATGAAACCTAAATACGACCTGCGCAAACCCGGCAAAAAAATGTCAACGGGCGATCATATCCGGGAATGGATCGACTTGTAAATGGAACGCTCAGACCTGTCCGGCACCCGGAATCCCATGATTCAAATGTGTTCGACCCAGTTGAACAAAACTTGACCAATCATGACCTGGGACACTGACAATCGAATCCCGACCGTCCGGTCGCCGCAGTTCGTCACGTGAGTATACCTAGGACCTGTTTGAGAACCTGTTTTGACACCACTAAGTCAGTGACTATTCATACTCATGCTTTACAAACTATTACAAGTCCACGGGGTTGATTGCTCTCTCACTCGAATAATTATCTAATGGAATTACTTGCTGTGGATTTAGCCAAGTATAGACAAAGACTTGTCTTTATTCTGTCGCAACGTTGCATCATTGATGTTTAGCCAACTCAGTCAAGCATAAAAAATTGGAAATGGGCTGCACAGCTTAGCCAAAAACGTTTCCGGTTCATTTACTATACACACAATCTTAATAATACATTCTATGCTGCATATTGCTCAGAGGTAATTCCATTATGCTACAAAGCCTACAATCAAGAGTAAGAAAATAATGTTTGATGCATGCATAAGACTAGAGGGGATCATTTGCGGGCTTAGTCCGGGCACGGGCTTGGCCATTCCTAAAATATTTGTCTAGGCCTAATGCATGACCAAACCCTTTTTTGCAGGCTTGACATCTTTGTCCTTACTAGTCCTAATAACAGGCCGGGTTTGCCCACGGGCTAACGGGCCTTAAAAGCGTCGATAAAAAAACCTTCATTAGTTCAATAATCAATTTCTAAAAACAATCTTCAATAGTCCAACAATTGGTAGAAAACCATTATTTGTGCTTTACTAGTTTGTTAAACTAAAGAAACTTAACAAAATACCTAGTTATACTTAGCAAACAACAATACATTATTAAAAAGTCGAACATTCCTCTGATCATTAATATTTAGTTGTATATGCCAAATTTTTCTAAAATATGAGTAATATTGTTTTAATTTTTTTAAGGCATTTTTTTTACATAATAAAAAAGGCTCGTTGTTTTTGTGGCATTTAAGAATAATCACTAGTAGAATAAATGCTAATTGCGGCGGTCTTTAAGTGGCCTATTGCAGCGATTTTGGCCGCGCAGCAATTAAGGGCGCGGCAATAGGTAATTACCTATTTCTGCGGTTCTTAACCGCATCAATAGAGTAACCTATTGCTGCGGTTCGTACCCAAAACCGTAGCAATAGGTTTTTTTTTTAATAAAAAAATGAATCCTATTGCTGCGGTTTTGGTTAGGAACAGCAGCAATATGTGTGGACATTTTTTTTTTGCTAGCTAGAAAGGAAAATAACTGAAAAATACAAATAAAACTAAAGAAATCTCATAAATAATAACAGGGGAAGTAAAAAAACAGACCTTGTTACAAAGGATATATATAAATGATTAAAAATACCTATTCTCATTAATGTATATCACGCAAATTAAAAAAAATATAAAAAATAACAATGAAAATATGCAAAAATAAAAATCAGCATGTACAGATTAAACCACTAATTACAAAAAATGTAAAAAATATACAAATCAAAATAAGAAAGAGAAAATCGAAAAAAAAACATCTCGCAACCACTTTCAGATCTGATAACCGAGTGAAAAAATCGAAAAAAATTCTCGGACTTCGATACACCAAATTGATGGCGAACCACCGCTGTCACCACCGCCGCCGAGTAACCTTCACACTGATGGCGAGAATCGAGCGAAATTGGCGAACTGAGACGAAGATGACGCGGACTCGAACGATGATGATGAGGCGACAGAGGAGACGATGATGAAGACCCAGCGACGATGATGAAAGGAGATAGGAAGAGAGATTGCAAGGAGACCGCGAAGATGGTGAGATGAGGGAGTTGAAGGAGATGGTGAGATGGTGAGATGAGGGAGTTGAAGAAGATGGTGAGATGAGGGAGACACAGTGAGGTTGTGGGATGGTGAGAGGAGTGAGAGAGGGTGCGAAGAAGGGAAACGGTTAGAGAGAGAGAGTTAATCTATTGCTGCGGTTATGGGTGGGAACCGCAGCAATATCTGGTCAAACCAGTCAACAAATTTTGAAAAAATTCCCGTTGACATCTATTGCTGCGGTTTCCACCCAGAACCGCATCAATAGGTTAATTTTCGATTTTTCCTTTTCTTTTGATGCGGTTTATTGCTGCGTATTGGTAAAACCACCGCAATTCAACCGCCGCAATTAACATTTATTCTACTAGTGAATTATCTATGTAAAATCATAAATGGGTCGGGAGGGCCGGGCCGTATTAAAATTTGCTTCGCCCATACCCGCTATTAAAATTAACGGTCGAGCTTAGCCCGTCTAAATTTCAATTTTTTTAAAAAAAAGTCCAAGTCCGCTTATCTAGCGGGCTAGATTGGACGGGTTTGGCGGGCCGGATGGGACGTAAACAACTCTAGCATGTACCATGCGCATGTTATACTCGGATATGTCATAAAAGTTTACTTTATCGGAAAATGAAACTTTTGAGAATCTTAGAAAAATCAAATTTTGGGAAAATTCCTTTGTAAGCTTGATAACATGAATGTTAGAATATATCTTGTATATATATTCTGTAAATATTCTTTAGTATCTTCCATAAATTTTGTTTATTTCATTTTCCTCAACTAGATATATTTTCTAGATCCGCTACTGACCGCTTCTAATTAAGCCTTACAACTCACAAAAAAAAAATCAAAACACATTGTTTAAAACCTAACTCTGAATAATAAAGAACAGAAAAAATTTAAGTCTAGGTTGAGACTGCCTCGAAACTGAGACAGGTTCACCTAATTTATATGCCCTCTGTTCTTTTTTAGATGTGACACGTTGATTTTGGGTACTATTTTTCCAACTCCCTTTGACCACCAATTGCTATTTATATAAGGAAAAATATAGTCATGTGAGATCTTGTTGGATTCGTCTTGATATACATTTTCCAAATATGTATTTTTTTTAATTTTTACATTTATAAAATTAGAGATATTATGGGTCGAAGTTGTGTCTCGATAAGTGTGAAAAGTCAAATGTTACATCTAGTATTAAAAAACGGAGGGAGTATATATTTTGTTATCAGCAAATGATATGGTTCTAGGCAATTTTGTTCATAAAGAAGAAAAAACCTAACAGAAATTATCTTTAGTACAGTTCGAATGGAACCTAAGGATTGCATAGTGCGTGGAACTCATTTATTCTCTTATGGGAAACTGTAATTCTTATAAATGCCTAACTTCGGAAGTTCGGAATATGTATTTTAGATGAGTCAAGCCATCAAATATACTAATCATCACTTGCATGCAATATACTAATTCTTATAGAGTTCCTCCCCCCATCTCTCTATATATATTACTAGTTTTTTATGCACGCGATGCGTGCGACGATATTTTTGGGCATAATTGTTACTCAGTATCGAAACAAACCATGTAAAGAGGAGATAAGTACTGCTAATCAAGATTGATATGGATTGAGGCTCATGCCAAATCATGTACAGAGGAGCCAAGATAAATATAATTTATATTCATGATTTTATGTATTATTATTGTTTCACTTATAGCTAACTGAGTGATTAACGTTAGTTGTTTGTTAATAGTCAAAAAATATTGTAGCCAAAAGCCACAAAGCCACCTATATGCAAGTAGCAAACCCAAATAATTTTACCCACCTACCCATATGACTATTAATCCCACCTACCATATAACTATCCACCCCATATACCCATATGACTGATGTATCTCACTTTTGTTTTTCATCTAATCCTCCACATTTTCATCTTCCCACCTACAACTAGGGGTGTGCACTTTTGGACCGGGACCGGAATTCGGACCGGAACCGGACCGGACCGGACCGGACCGGAATGGACCGGACCGGAAAATTCCGGTCCGGTCCCCGGTCCACGAAAATTTGGGATTCCGGGTTTCCGGTCCGGTCCGGTCCAAAACCGGAATTTTCCGGTCCGGACCGGCGGACCGGAATTCCAGTTTTTTTTTTAAAAAAAAGTTTAAAGGTTAAAAAAATGTTTTAAACTTAAAAAGTTAGAAAGTTAAAACCTCATATTTATTACCTTTAAAATTATTGCTTTTAGAATTATTATATTTTAATATATTGAATTTATAAATATATTTAAACCTAAGAAAAAGTTTTTTTTTTAACAAAAAAATATAAATTCCGGTCCAACCGGTCCAAAACCGGACCGGACCGGAATTTTTCCGGTCCGGACCGGAATATTCCGGTCCGGTCCCGGTCCAAAAAAATTTTGGATTCCGGTCCACCGGTCCAACCGGTCCGGTCCGGTCCGGTCCGGTTTTGGACCGGTGCACACCCCTACCTACAACCTTATATCTTCCCTTCCCTCAAAAAATTAGAACGACTCATCTCCTCATCCATATCTCACTCAAAAAGATTGAGATTTTATATTCATATTCACAACAAACACCACATTAATAAGCCAATTCAGGTGTCAAAATTAACCCCATCAACGCTCCATTAATTTTTAGGGTAATTTTGGTCTCTGTTTTTGTGGGTCTTTTTAGGTTTTCATTTCGATCGGGTGGTAATGTTCAAAACGTTCGTGGGAATGGGGTTGAAATTGGAGTTTATTTGATTGACGAATTAAATGGGGGGGCTCAAATTTGAAGGTAATTCTTTACATATATGAACTGATTTCGTCCGAAAAATATAATTGTCAACTAAATTTCTCAAAGACCCGATTACATTTTATTTGAACTTTTATTTGTGAAGATGATTTTCTTAAGAAATTTGTGGCTGAAGTTCTTGAATCATCCACTTTTTCTTTTTATTTCCCTTTCTGTTTTTTTTCAAGACGTCTTTTACTCCTTTTTCTGGGTTTTTAATTATTCATATATCCTGTACTCCTTTTTCTGGATTTTAAATTATTCATAAGAAATTTCAGTAAAATCAATCGTTTTCATCGGTTTTCAATTTCACTATTTGTTTTGGCAAATTAGTGTAATTCCATTTTTAGTTTGATTTTTGTGTCATTGTTATTGTATTCGAAATTGATTTATATTTCATAATGCCGTTTTTTGTTACAAACATATACTGATTTTTTAAATAATTATTTCAAAATTTATACCATGCAATACAGACTTAAATTATTCATGTAATTCGAATATAAGAGTTGTTAGTTTTTTTTCAACTAATTTGAAACAACTTGCAAGATTAAAAAGAATTATGTACCTTTTTTAGAAGTTCGCAAATCGCCAATGGACAAATGTGAATCTCCCCATTGAAATTGTATGTTTGTCTTAGTTTGTAATTTGTATTGATGTTGTAGTGTATTGGTAATTTTTTTGAGTATGTAATTGTAAATGGTTATTGGGAACGGAGTATGTAATTGCTAATGGGTTATAGTTTGTAATTGAATTTTCTTGTTTTTGTAAGGTTTCCTCATTTGAGTGATTTGTATAATGTGAATTATGCAATTCTATTGATTTCAGTTGACTTGTGATTGATTGTTATAATTGTAGTTTCGGCAGTTTTTTTGAAGTCTCGTTTTGGTTGAAATTGGTTTTGTAATTTAGAAAGGAAAGAGGGGTAAAACAATCTCTTCAAATGAGGACACCATTGCTCCCCCCTTCCCTTATATAATAGAGATTGGCCATCAAATAATCTCCTAAATTATAGCATCATGAGGTATTGATCTCCTAGTATATATAAGTATATAACATGCATGCATGCTTCTTAACCATGCATAATGTAGAAAGTGCCATATATAAAATCATTTTAAACTCATGTTTGTTTTCAGTCGAATATGTTCATGCATAATGTAGAAAGTGCATATATAAAAACATCTTAGGCTCTGTTCTTTTGGACTGAATTAATGGAAATTGATTCGCCCGTTCGATCGAATCCGTTCGATCGATTCGATTCGCCCGAATCGATCGATTCGGTTCGACTCGGACTTATTCGATTCGGGTCGGATCGATCGGTTCGACTACAACTTATTGATTTTATTATTATTATTATTATCATCATCATTATGATTATTATTATTATTATTATTATTATTATTATTATTATTATTATTATTATTATTATTATTATTATTATTATTATTATTATTATTATTATTATTATTATTATTATTATTATTATTATTATTATATTCTTCTTCTTCTTATTATTATTATTATTGTTATTATTATTATTACTATTATTATTATATTCTTCTTCTTCTTCTTCTTATTATTATTATTATTATTATTATTATTATTATTGTTATTATTATTATTATTATTATTATTATTATTACTATTATTATTATTACTATTATTATTATTACTATTATTATTTTTATTATATTCTTATTATTATTATTATCATTATTATTATTTTTATTTTTATGATTATTGTCAAATATAGTTTTGTATTTTTTTTAAAAATATATGTCAAATATAGTTTTGTAAATATAGGAGTAGTCAAATGTATGTAAATATAGTTTTGTATTTTGTAAATTAGGCAAGTCAATATTCTGTTGCTTAGACTTAGGAGTCATGCATGCTATTGTTACTATTCTACAGTATTAGGCGTGAAACATGCTATTGGTTTTGTATATATTGACTTGCGAATAGCAATCTTGGAGGAAAATATTATATTAATAATATTATTACTTCATATCATTATTATTCTACTTGTTATTATTAATATTACTCAATTCATAAGAATATTATTATTATGCATATTATTAGTATTAGTATTAATATTATTATTATTATTATCATTATCATTAATATTATTAATTATTATCATTATCAATGATGATAAAAATATTACTCTACATGTAATTATTAATAATACTCAATTCGAATCGATCGCCCGATCATCGATCGCTCGCTTGATTCGAACCGGTTCGGTTCGGTTGAGACTTATTCATTTCATTCGGTTCGGTTCGAGACTTATTCATTTCGGTTCGTTCGCTTCGGTTCGGTTCGGACTTATTCGGGGCCTGTTCTCCCCAACTTATTTTCGGTTCGGTTCGCCCGCTCGGACTTATTCGGGGCCTGTTTCTCCCCAGCTTATTTTCGGTTCGGTTCGGTTCGATTCGGTTCAATTCGGTTCGGTTCGGTTCCTAAATGATAATCATTACTATTAATTAGTTATAATTTATTTCGGTTCGTTCGGCTCAATTTAATTCGGTTCGGTTCAATTCAATTCGCTTCGGTTCGGTTCGCTTGGTTCAATTCAGTTCAGTTCAGTTGTTTTATGCCGAAGAGAACAGGCCTTCAGTCCAAAAGAACAGAGCCTTAGACTCTATGTTGTTTTCAGTTGAATATGTTTTTATCTCAACATAAAAACCTTTTTAGACCTATCGCTTTTGTAATTATTCGGGCTATTGTTAATTGATTTATTATAATAAGCTAATGGACAATAAATTCGACTACCCAGTCTATCGGAAAGTTTGAAATCAAATTATATTTCTTTTACCATATCAAATACTACCTCCGTTCTTAATTTAATCTACACGGTTTGCTTTTCACTATAACCAAGGAAAAAGTGAAAAAGTAGGAGAGAGAGGAGATGAATTATAAAAAATGGGGAGTAAGAAGTAAAAAGTAAATAAAAAAATAGAGGGGAGAGAAAAATGGGGTAAGTGGAAGTTTTAAGTGGGTTAATATATTTGGTGAGAGCATGCCAACTCATGGTTTTTTTGGACATAAAATTAAGTCATGAACCTTGCTAAAAAAATATGGCGTTACATCCATGGTTTTTTTATATCTGTATATGCGTCATGCTATGACTCAATCCATGGTTGGTCATCCTAGGACCCAAACCATGGTTGGTCATCCTATGAACTAAGCCAACCATTTGTGGACATGTGGCAGTGCGTCAGAAAGATTACTTTTTGTTATTCAAATTATGTAATCTGAATAACTTTAAAAAACCAAATTAAAAAAAAATAAAAATTTCACCAATGGTCCTATCTTTTTTATATCTATAAATAGACATCCATTTTGCTATATTTTGACACACTTTTGAAATTAATTATTTTCTCTCTACATTATACACACATGAATAATTATCTTTGGAAGCTTTTATTCTTGAGGAAATTTTTTAATCAAAATTAATTACTACTAAATGAATTTATTTAGGATCGTAAATACGCGAAATAATTTATTTATAATCTTGTATGATATTATGAATATCAAAAGGTATAAATAATGTATTGATGTAAGAGAGAGAAAATGGCATGGGGCATAGTAAAAAGTAGGAGAGAGAAGGATGATGTTCTTTTTTGGGTCATGAGTGGGGTGCATATGTCAAAATGAGTCATAAAGTATGATCAACTTTTGTAAGATGAGATAGAGGAATGACATGTTTTTTTGGACATGAGTGACCATGCTCTGAGGGACCGCATAGGGGACAAAAGTGGAGAATAATGATATTGAGCATTTTACCTTATATAGATAAAGTAATAGTGTAACCATTAAAAATGAACGGTCTGAAAAAGAAAGTGTGTAGATTAAAAAGGAACGGAAGTATTATAATTCTAACTAAATTGACCTAATATGGATAATCGGTTTGACACTGTAATATCCAATTTTTTTTAAGTGGAGATCTGATATTACCTTTGAATAAATCATAATTTCAAGCTTTCCAAAGACTTATGATTAATTTTTTTAAGAAGGAAAACATCCTTATAAAATGATAAGACTACCATGGTAAATATACAAAAAAATTAAGATACCTAAAATTAATTTAGACATCTATCCAAAACTCTTAATATATAGTAATATACTATACTATATGTGATAATTTGTCATTTCGTGTGTCCGTACGAGATTATGGCAATTGATTACCCAACTCCACCACCCAAAAGATTAGAAAAACAATTGTCGTGTTAACTAATGTGAGTTTTTCCCCTAAAAAAACTAATGTGAGTTTGCCACAATCAAATACTCCCAAAAAAAGGGATGGGCCATGCTACGTTTTCGCGGTGTCATAAAAAAAAGATGGGCCATGCTTTCATTTCAAAGACCTTGGCTTTAGCTAGTGACTTATACTGTGGGAAAAGGGTGGGGGAAGTCGGCATTGAGGAACTTCGACTCTCCATGCATTTTCTACCTTCTTTTTTAGGGGGTGTTTGGTTGCTACGGGGTAAAGGGAATGGAATCAAGAAAGGGGGAGAAGGGAAAAGGAAAAAGAAAACCCTTAGATTTAGAGTGGTGTTTGGTTAAGACAATGTCAATTCTTTCTTCCTCCTCTTACCCTTCTTCCACCCTAGCACCACCACTCCTCACTCTGTTGCTTCCCCCGCCGCCTCTCCTAACGCCACCTCGTCGCCCCCCTCCTCTTCCCCTTCCCGCGGTGATGCTCCCCTTCCCTGCGCCTTCCCGCGGCGATGCTCCCCTCCCCTCCCCTGCGCCTTCCCACGGCGGTTCTCCCCTCCCCTCCCCGCGCCGTCACGTTGTCCCCCTCCCCTCCCCGCACCGTCTCGTTCTCCCCCTCCTCTCCCCTGCACCGTCGCGTTCTCCTCCTCCCCTCCCCTGCACCGTCGTGTTCTCTCCCTCCCCCCCCCCTGCGTCGTTGCATTATCTCCCTCCCCCTGCGCCATCGCGGTCTCCCCCTCCCCTCCCCTACACCACCTCGTTCTCTCCCCCCTCCCCTGCGTCGTTTAGGTGGTGGATGGTAGGGGTGTTTCTCGGCGGCTGGTTGCGGTGGTATGGTGTATTGTGGTAGAGGGGTCGGGTTGCGGTGGTAGGGTGCGCAGGTGGTGGTGGTTGGGTGGTTAGGTGTGGTTGAATGGTTGGGTCAAGTGGTGGTTGGGTGGTCAAAGAGATGGTCAATAATAAGTCAAAGAAAGGGTAAGTGAAACCCTTGGGGGTAGAGGAATAAAAGTAGAGGACTTTGGGGGTAAGGAGAGGGTAAAGGGTTTCATTGATTTGAGCAAACAAACAACAAGTAAGAGAATCAAGTCTCTTGATTCCCTTACCCTTTCTACAATACCCCCAACCAAACGCCCCCTTAGTGAATGGCCCTCCAAATCTGGAAAACAGAAACGAATAATATGAAATATGATGCTTAACAAGTTAACAAACACAAGTCATTCCCCTCCAAAGTCCAAGCGACAATTCGAATTAACTTTTATATATGGAGGGATATTGATGTGTCGTATTTTTATATAGTTTTTAGGTGCATTTAGGTTGCATTATAGGAGCATTTAGATGCATTGTAGTTCATAATTGCATACTATTACTTAATCTGCGAAATATTACTCCTCTTGTGCGTTTTTGGTATTATTTGATGAATTTCAGGTATTGAGAACATAATTGGAGTATTGTTGGACAAGTTTGAGTACTTAGGAGCAATTGGAAGCAAGCTACATTGATAAGGATCATTATGAACATCTTTGAGTGCAATTTGGAGCTAAAATGAAGTTGGAATTTAATATAAGAATTATGGAAATCGAGTCATGTTCACTCTTTTGTCCATAACTTTTGACTCGATGCTGATATTGGGTTGATTCCAGCGGCATTGGAAAGTAGGCTTGAAGAGCTTTCCAACGATAGGTTGCACAGCCCAAGGCGAGTTGTATTCTGAGAGATATGGGCTTCGCAAGTTGGTCCAGTCTGCCAGGAACTTCTTACGCGCACGCGGTTTTGACAATTTCGGCCATTTAATGATTTATTTGGCTTCCTTATCTTGTAATTTGGTTTCCTACTAGTATTAGGACTTATAACTATATATTAGAGGATTTCTAATTAGGTTAGAACATCTATTATCTATTACTCACTTTTCAATATCACGTTATTTTGTTTCTCTAGTTTTCTCTCTAGTTTTGTGCCCTAGTTTGTTTCTATTGCTACTTTGGAGATTCAAGATTCAAGCTTTCATATTCATCTTCAATTCATTAAGTCTTATTCTCTTTTCTCTTCTCTTTACTATATTTTAATCATGTTTTCTATTATGATTATTGCTCTATTTGCCATGATTAGTGAGTAGTCTTTTTATCTAAGATTGAGTTGAGCCCTATTATGGATTGATCATGTAAATTATTCTCCAATTCCCATGTTATTGAATTATATGTTTAGGGTTTGATAAGATTGTTGTTATTGTCAATTGTGCATCTTGATTTATCCCTAGTTTTATATTATCAATGAAAGTTGGAGTTGAGATTAGGAATATTTGTTTGATGTTAAATTGTTATTTTATTAATTGAGTTCATCAACGAAAGTTGGGTCTTAATTTAGATAATCTTGTCATTGATTTGAATTCTCCCATGAAAATAGGTGAGCACTAGAATTGGGAATTATTTGACATTGGTTCTTAATGCTTCTAATTATGTGTGTAAGCCATGAAAATAGGAGACATGCATGTTAGTTAGGCCTTTTGCTATCACGAAAGTGAGCTCTAGGTATTGAGGAATGACCGAGTATTTAGTTTCGGTTCGCAGCTGTGCTTTATTACTGAGTCATAAGGGAATGTCAATCTCGCCTAAGCTATGATTGAATAACTGGGATGTGAGTTATATTTTGATCAATTCATATTAGTGGTGATACTTAATCTTAGTGTTTTAATTGTCATATTTTGTTAATAGTTTATAGATTCTTCTGGATATTTGGAATGTGTAGCTATTTCATAGTCTAGAGTCAACTAGTGTTTAATCTTGCACCTCCCTGAGTTCGACCCGTATGTGCTACGACACCGTACACTTACGGTATTAAAATAAAACCCTAACAAGTTTTTGGCGCCGTTGCCGGGGAGGTAACGGATTAGAATTAGTCTGATAATAGATTTAATAGACTACATTGTGTATATTTTTATTTTTCTTTTGTAAATAACTCTTTTTTCTACTTTTGTAAATATCTTCTTTTTCACTATTCATGGAGTCATATTATCACTATAATGGGGACGATTCTATTAATAGGGCCAATGGTTATAATTATTTGGAATCTCATGTTTCTCTCTTTGATACATCGTGTCAATATACTTCCAATTTTTGCATGAGTTCCAATCAATTACCTGATTTGTGTTGTGATCCCCATATACATGCTAGTAATTCTAGAGCAATTTTCTATTTTCCTCAATATGAAAATGAATTGTTTTGGAAATACTATCGTAGACTTGGAGACTTTATTGGTCCTAATCACGAATATGAACAATGGGATATGTGCCAAGTGATTTATGAGGGTTTAAATGATGAAAGTAGAGCGGTGTTTGAGTCTATGTCTAATGGACAATTTCTATCCCAATCACCTGATTATTGTTGGGATCTAATCGAGTGGTTGGCCAAGAATAATTATGAGTGGGATATGTCATTATCTGCTAGACCATTCCAGGAAAATTCCTCCACTCTTTCACCTCAAAGCTACATTACAACACCTCCATATAGTTCTAATTGTCACTCTACTTTTCATGATATTCCTTTATGTGATGTGACATTAGTAAATGATTTTGACCCCTCTCCCCAATATGATTGTCAATCTGCTCGGAGTTATAGTTTCCACCCATATATTTATGATGATGATGATGAGGGTTGGAAAGAACTTGAAAATTATGGGGATGATTATCAAATTACTGGGAAGATTGATGTGAAGGACGTTTTGAGTGAGGAACAACCCTTGGTTGAAAATCCTTCATTGGAGAAGTCTATAGAAGAGAGTGAAGTTATTCATGAGTCTTTGTCGGTTCCACCAACTGTTTTTGAGTCTCATGTTCCTTTCTCTCGAAAACTTGACCTTATTCCTTCTTCCCCTATATTATTTCCTCCATCGTTCCCTATTTCTCCCAATTTGGATGACTCTTGTGATCATGTTACCGATGTACAATTAGTGGTTATCTCTCCTTTTGAGTCTTGTAAAACGACTAACGTTTTTTCTTTTTCTTACTCTTGTAAAAATCACTTCTCCTTTGATTTTTCTTTTTCTAGGTTTAATAGTTTTTTAGGACTAGTGTTTTTCCTCTTTCCTCTTCACTCTTATATAACATGCTTTGAGATGTTTGCAGGGACATATGATAAGCTTCTTAGAGCATTGAAGTGTTCTACATTAGTCTACTGATTTTACATGGTCGTGCGGGACCTTTATAAATTTGCGCTTTTTCGGGAGGCAACCCGAGTTTACACTTATTTTACTTTTTATTTTCTTTGTTTTTTTTCCTTTTTTGTGTGATTTTAATTACATTGATGTCTTTGTGTTTTGTTTTTGGTGTGTTTGTAGGTTCATAGAAAAAGGTTGGAAGACGATCTTCAAACAGACGAGTCGCGGTACAATGGCTCAGCTCGCGGACAAATGCCGAGAGCATACCGCGACTCGCCGCAAATACCGCGACCCGCGGTATTGGAGATTGAAAGTTCTAAACTGCTTCAACATGGATACCAGTATACCACTGCTCGTACAGTACATCGCACTACCGCCACTGAACGGAATCCCAACCCGCAGCGAACCTTCCTCCTTCGCGCACACACCACTCACCAGCACCGTTTTCGACCACCCAAAACCCTCACCAGCACCGCAGCCACCCAGCGCACTTCCCCTCTCCTGTTTCCTCCTCGCCCGCTCTTCTTTCGTCCACCTCCCACCTGCAGCCATCATCACCGCATCTCTTCTGGTCGCACCACCATTACCGGTGGCACAGCCCCATTATCCACCAACCAATACCCCCCATCACAACCAAGCACCAAGCCCCAACCCCATCCGCTCAACATCCCAACCCGCACAGCATTGCCGACCACCGTCGGCTGCGCAGCCTCTCTCCGATGCTGTCTCCACCCACACTTTCTCCCCACCGCACCTCCTCTTCGTGTTCCGCTTCTATCTTATCGTTCTGTTCTCTTCCTCCTTTTTCATTCTTATTTCTTTTTTTTTCTTTTCATTCTGTTTTTTCATACTCTGATTCTCTATTTCTCTTTTTCCTTTCTTTCTTTTCTTTTCTTTTCTTTTCCTTTCTTTTTATTATTACTTTTACTTTTGACCACCTAATTTCATTATCTTTTCCTTTTTCTCTAATTTCTCTAATTTTTCTAATTGATGGATGTTATAGGATTCGTACAAGTTGGCTACAAATTGATTCAAGTTGGTCTTCAAGAAGCATAACAATGTTGATTTTTGCGCTTACTCAACTCTTTTTCCCATTAGATTGGGTAGTAAGCTTCTTTACTCTATATTGTTCGTACTCTTGATAAGATTTTCTCTGTTTTTGCTTGGATTTTTGTTTGTGACGCCATACTTGTTTTCTTGTGACTCTATTAATTAACTCCTTTCACTGTTGGGAATTGTGTGTGGCGATAGTGGTGGATTGTGGTGTTTGCAGGAGTGATTCGGTGATTCAGTGATTCGGTGATTGATGGATTTCATTAGTGTTTCTTCTCTAATCTTGTTTATTGCAGTGAGGACACTGCAAATTTTAGCTTGGGGGAGGACTATTCTATCATTTACTGCTTTCTAGTGTAGTTTTTATTGCTTTCTTAGGCTGTTGCACGGTTTGTACTGCTCATTAGGAGTGGGAGTTTACGTGTAACCAAAAAAATTGTACTGCTTTCTTAGTTGCATCAGCATATTAGATTCCATCTCATCTTAGTTGCATCTATGGGACTATTGCTAGCACTATTTGAGAACCTTCTTGATATTCTTACTACGGTCTTAAGCGTAATCCATCTCATTCATGATTCTTCATAGCATAATTGTATAGTGATTGATTGCTTGTGGTAAGATTGGTTGATCTCTCTCTGGCTTGATTTAACCTTACTGTTTAGACATCTTAACCCCAGTGAGCTTTTGTGCCTATAAACTGACATATCTGTGTCAGTTATGTTCTTTCATGTGTGATTAGTTCCTCATTTGTTGCATGGATCTTGACTTTGACTTGGTACTCTTTGACACTTGACTTTATAAGCATTTGGATATGATTGATGCGTTCTTTTCATTGTTCTGAGCTTTCAGATATATTTTCTTTTCATATATATTATCCTTTCTCTAGCCCCGCTGAGCCTTTCATGACTTTGTTCTGAATCAATCTACATTACAAGCCCTAGCCTTTTATGGTTTCTCTACCCAAGCCTTGCTAAGTGGAGTAGCATTAAAGTTTATGTTTTGAGCTTGCATTCGTGGTTTTGCGGTGATTATTGGAAGGAAACATGTGAAGGAAGTTGCTTGAAATAGTGTGGAAATATAAAATGAAAAGAATGCTGAAGAAGTTGTGAAAAATAATTCTGAAAAAAATGAAAAAAATTGAATAAAAGTTGAATGAAATTTGTTCGAACTGATAAAGATGGGTACTCTCTTGATTTAATGGTAATGTGTTGTTGAACTTCTAGTAGAAGTTTTTGTGACGTTTGCATCTAATGGCCATAGATGTTAAGTGTTGTTTTCTCCACTAGTTGGCTTTTAGCACCACATTTCCAAATACATTTCCTACCCATAACCTCAGCCCCATTACAACCCTTGAAAGTCCTCATGATCTTTTTGCATTATAATTTCGAGTGGAAAGTGAGTCGATAGTCAAAGTTAAAGAGTAAATGTTTCATTTGAGTCGACATGGTTTAGGTTGAGTGACATTGATTATGCCATAAACACATGAGAGTATGAGTGCACATGACTAAAGTGAGGTCTCTCAGGTTTAGTTAAGTCTAGCTTGGGGGAGATGGTATGTGGTATGCTAGGAGAGTTGATTGCATTACATGACGTGCTATGCGGCTTTGCCTGAGAATGTTTCGATGCTTGGTTCGTGTAGTAATTACATCTCTCGTGTTCTCAATTGTGTGCTTGGCCCTATCGCAGTCCCATATTGTAGGTTGTCTTTCTTTTCCAATGTCTATGTCTAATTGCTTGAGGACAAGCAATGGTTTAGCTTGGGGGAGTTTGATGTGTCGTATTTTTATATAGTTTTTAGGTGCATTTAGGTTGCATTATAGGAGCATTTAGATGCATTGTAGTTCATAATTGCATACTATTACTTAATCTGCGAAATATTACTCCTCTTGTGCGTTTTTGGTATTATTTGATGAATTTCAGGTATTGAGAACATAATTGGAGTATTGTTGGACAAGTTTGAGTACTTAGGAGCAATTGGAAGCAAGCTACATTGATAAGGATCATTATGAACATCTTTGAGTGCAATTTGGAGCTAAAATGAAGTTGGAATTTAATATAAGAATTATGGAAATCGAGTCATGTTCACTCTTTTGTCCATAACTTTTGACTCGATGCTGATATTGGGTTGATTCCAGCGGCATTGGAAAGTAGGCTTGAAGAGCTTTCCAACGATAGGTTGCACAGCCCAAGGCGAGTTGTATTCTGAGAGATATGGGCTTCGCAAGTTGGTCCAGTCTGCCAGGAACTTCTTACGCGCACGCGGTTTTGACAATTTCGGCCATTTAATGATTTATTTGGCTTCCTTATCTTGTAATTTGGTTTCCTACTAGTATTAGGACTTATAACTATATATTAGAGGATTTCTAATTAGGTTAGAACATCTATTATCTATTACTCACTTTTCAATATCACGTTATTTTGTTTCTCTAGTTTTCTCTCTAGTTTTGTGCCCTAGTTTGTTTCTATTGCTACTTTGGAGATTCAAGATTCAAGCTTTCATATTCATCTTCAATTCAATAAGTCTTATTCTCTTTTCTCTTCTCTTTACTATATTTTAATCATGTTTTCTATTATGATTATTGCTCTATTTGCCATGATTAGTGAGTAGTCTTTTTATCTAAGATTGAGTTGAGCCCTATTATGGATTGATCATGTAAATTATTCTCCAATTCCCATGTTATTGAATTATATGTTTAGGGTTTGATAAGATTGTTGTTATTGTCAATTGTGCATCTTGATTTATCCCTAGTTTTATATTATCAATGAAAGTTGGAGTTGAGATTAGGAATATTTGTTTGATGTTAAATTGTTATTTTATTAATTGAGTTCATCAACGAAAGTTGGGTCTTAATTTAGATAATCTTGTCATTGATTTGAATTCTCCCATGAAAATAGGTGAGCACTAGAATTGGGAATTATTTGACATTGGTTCTTAATGCTTCTAATTATGTGTGTAAGCCATGAAAATAGGAGACATGCATGTTAGTTAGGCCTTTTGCTATCACGAAAGTGAGCTCTAGGTATTGAGGAATGACCGAGTATTTAGTTTCGGTTCGCAGCTGTGCTTTATTACTGAGTCATAAGGGAATGTCAATCTCGCCTAAGCTATGATTGAATAACTGGGATGTGAGTTATATTTTGATCAATTCATATTAGTGGTGATACTTAATCTTAGTGTTTTAATTGTCATATTTTGTTAATAGTTTATAGATTCTTCTGGATATTTGGAATGTGTAGCTATTTCATAGTCTAGAGTCAACTAGTGTTTAATATTGCACCTCCCTGAGTTCGACCCGTATGTGCTACGCCACCGTACACTTGCGGTATTAAAATAAAACCCTAACAGATATATATCAATTATGTGGATGTCATAAGCTTAGTTGGTAAAGTCTTATAGGGGTGGTACTCAACACCTGGGATTGAAATTTGTCTACATTATCGCACTTAGACGCTCATTTACATCCAAAAAAATTCAAGATATATGTCATCATATTGATGGAAGGGAAAAAAGCACAAATGTAATTAATCTCCATATTGATTTGAAATAGTTATTTACATTAAAATTATGTCACATCTATTGAATCTGTCAAATGTTTTGGAAATATCAGTCTATTGTTAGTCATATTAGTGAATCTTGAAAAAGAAACTCAAGAAGGTCTTGTCTATTGAACCGAGACTTGTCCTTTTCTCAAACTCTATGCATTGAAGTGCACTAACTACCTGCTCTATTAATATGAGTTTTCTTAATTAACAAACATAGGGGAGAAGGAAATAGTGAAGTTTCAAACTAATTAAAAGATCCTGTTGACCTTCCATATTATGTTTATTTTTTTATAATACTTCCTGAAATTGATAATAGTTTAGAAATGTATATGACAAAATCACGCATTATTAATGCTTAACTATTACTCCTTCCATTCCTATTTGTTCTTCCTATTTAGAATCTTTTTTAGGGAGAAAAAAAAGTCAAAGTAGGAAGAACAAATAGAAACGGAGGGAGTATTATATACTTTCACTTTTAGCTTCTTATATATGTATATGTAGGGACTGCATATATAATTTTCTTACATATGGAGAAGGCAATAGTAAGTCATTTGAGATAGTGAATTGGTTGAATCATACATGGATGCAACTCAGAAGCTATTTAATTTTTATGTATTTTTTAAAATAGTAATTTTCTTAAGAATTGACTGACTTTAGGTAGTTTGTGACTTAATATGTGCATGTTTTATTAGGGTACAAGTAAACCAATATATTGATGAGCCACTAAGAAGAAGAGTTATATATGCATGAGATATGCTACCAAACTTTTTTTTTTGAGGGGAAAACAGACACAAATATAGTTATATAGATATGGCTATATGCTACCAAACTAGCTCCATCTTTTACACCAGACCTCAGCAACTTTCATCAACCTGAGGTTTTTATTTTATTTGCACACCCGCGAATTTGCCAAACGTTAAATTATACTCCTACTATAATTAACTTCGCTATTTTCTAACTGAATAATTAACTTAGGTTTTAAGGCCTTCCTTATTGCAGATTGTTAGATAGGCTATAAAATAATACAATATTTCTATAAAGTAACTCTATGACATCAGTGGATGCTAATGAAAATGAAGCCAATCGAGCTTGCTTGCTTCACTAGAAGTATAACTTTGATATATACTTCATGGAGTATATAGTTTCAATCACATAAAGTACCAAGAATGTGAGCACATTTTGGCTCTTTCCACAGTTAGCTTCTCTCTCACAATCATTATATAATGCTGCAAACCCCACCAAAATATATATTGGTGTCAAAATAAAAACTTTCAACTACCATTTGTAGTTATGCCCAGAAAAAACAAAACATTGCCACATGAAGAAAGTACCAGTACCACCCATTCCTCAGATTATCTTCCTGTTAACCTAGCCGTTCCAAAACTCAGATCCCATATTTGTATCGTAGATGGATTCCACACCACACATCATATTTATACAATCAAACTTATAGCAGCTCTCAGATCAATGCATTGCACTGGCTGAAAATAAAAAAATAAAAGATACGTATGCATCGTTGTTATTCAGTAAAAAAATTAGCAATTCTTTTTGGCAAGAATAATTTTATTCTCTATCATATGAAATATATTTCAGTATCATATTTTACTTCCTCCGTAACAAAATAACTGCAACAAATTTGTTCGGCACAGACTCCTATATAGAAAATCTTAATTGTTGATTAGGTTGTATATTAAGGGAAAAGGAGAGAAAGAAGATTACATAATCAAACACCACCTTCATCACCAACCACCACCTTCACCACCAACTACAACACTAACCATCGCCTTCACCACCAATCACCGCATCACCACTGCCGCTTCACCGAAACAACCACCACATTCACCGACCACTACACGTCTACACCAACCACCACCAATCGCCACCAACCAAATAAAAAAAAACCCAGAAAAAATGAACAACACTACAACTTATCAAAAAAGAACCCAGATAATTCGAACAAGACCACAAAATTCGAACCAAAATCAAAAGCTTATTCGAGCAACAAGCAAAAACAACCAATCGAGTACATTTAAGTTCGAGCAAAAAACCAGAAAATGAAAAGAAAAAACACAAAAAAAAAGATCTAAGAACCCCAAACCCCAAAACTGAGCATCTCTAACCCCAAAACTGCAACGAACCCCAAACCCCAAACCCCAAACCAAGATGAAACCCAAGACAGCGAAACCCGACCCTAGAAATTCAAAACCCACCTGAACCAAGACAACGAAACCCACGACGAAATTCGAGCAAAATTGCATTAATTCGAGCAAAATTCGAGTAAAATGGAGTTTTCATGGTGGTGGTGGTTAGGGTTTTCGTCGTGCTGGTGGTGGTGGTGAGTAGGTGGTGTGATGAGTGAAACTGGTGGAAACGAGGTGGATGGTGGTGGTGATGAGTGGGGGTGGTTAGGGGTGTTCATGGGTGGTTAACCGTCCGCAAACAACATTTCGGGTCAGTAACTGAAAGTTTTGGTTCACTCTTTTTGCGAACCATAACCTTTAGACCGGTTACCGCCTAAGCGGTTAACCGTTACACTGATAACGTTAATTATTTCGATACGGTTTTCCGGTTAACCATTAACCGTTATTTAATTTAATGTACATATATATTTTCTGTTTTTTGTGCATATAATTTAATACTTTATCCATTTCTTTTTAAATGTGACACTTTGACATTTTACACTATTCACAAATTTTATTTTGACCATCGTTTGTGATTCATACGTGAATAAAAATATAGTCATGTGGGATCTTGTTAGATTCGTCTTAATACATATTTTTTTAATATGTATATTTTGTAATATTTACAAATACGATATTAGAGATATATGTCCTAAAAGTTTTGCATCGGCATGCGTGAAAATTGAAAGTGTCACAATTAAAAAGAAACGGAGGAAGTATTATATATACTCTACTATAAATGTATTATATTATAAAGTGGATAATAATCCATTGGAAAACATAACTAACACTAAGAATTTACTCTATTCTCTAATTATAGTGTTATATTAGTACTAAAGTTTCCAAACACTCGCATACTTCTTCTAATTGTTGTTATCTAGTAACAAATATTAAAATTAATGTAATTGTTGGAAAATGTTTCACAATAATTAGATAGAGAAAAAAAAATCGATTTTTCGGTTAAACGTTCACTCAAAAATCACAACCGTAATTCGTTTAACCGTTACGTTTATCGGTTCGGTAACCTTCACTAGTGGAAAAAAGTTCAACCGCTCCGGTCAAAATAGGCCTTACAAATCCGGTTTTTGGTCCGGAGTAGTTGGGCTCGGAGCAGTTGTAGATAGTTAATTGATCTGGTTGTTAACCGCATCAATTATTTAGGTCAACTCATGATCCGGTTTTGATGTTGAACCGGATCAGTACGTAAACCCATTTCAGATTTAAAAAAAAAATAATCCCATAGCGGGATTCGGGAAGTGAGGAGAGGCAGAAACTCCACAAGCTAAACACGAATAAAATAATAACCACAATCTAAGAATAACAATTATACAGTTTTTTTTCAATGCTAAAATTAAACTTCCTCCGTCCCAAAAAGATCTGAACACTTATTGGGACACGTAGTTTAAGGTGATAAGTTGTGGTGTGGTTATCAAATGTTATTTTATTTAAAAAGTAGATGTGATAGGAGTTGGTGGGTTATTTTTTATTAGAGGAGAGAGAAAGATGGGTAACTTTTTATTGATAAAAGGTAGAGTGTGGGCCAAAGATGTATAAAAGAGATAATATATTAATGGTGGGACCATGCCAAGAATGGAAGTGTTCAAACTAATTTGGGACAAACATAAAAGGAAAGTGTTCAGACTATTCTGGGATGGAGGTAATATACAAAGATGAATTACATTGAAATAAAAAAGAGATGTGAATACAAATAAAATACATATAATATACAAATAAAATACATCTGTTTATACAAAAAAAATTACAGTAACACTAAAATTAGATAATTGACGTCCTAAAAACAAAAGCAAAATAAAATCTACATTCTAAAAACGAAATTCTAAAAATTAGAAATAAAATCGACGTCCCAAAAACAAAAACAAAAAAAACGAGATCTGAACTTCATACAGAGATTAGGGTTTATTCGAATTAAATGAAATAAATTGAAATCCTTAAACCTGATTTCAAGTTAAATTAAAACCCTAAAAATAGTACCAATTTGGATTCTTGTCGGCGTGAGGAGAGCGAAGATTCAGATGGGCACTTCGACTCTTGTGACGGCGGAATAGAGCGAAGGCTCGAATCGGCATGGCGTGGCGTGACATCGCGAAGACTCGAGTGAGGAGGGTGAGTGGTGGTGGCGTCGCGAAAACTCGAGTTAGGAGGGTGAGTCGCGGTGGTTTAGTGTTTGCGCTAAGTTCTCTTGTGCGGACCGGTGGCAGATTAGGGATGAGGAAGGTGAGAGGAGAGGGTGAGATGAGAGGCTGAGAGGAGGAGGGTGAGATGGGGGGAGGGTTGGCGGATTAGGGTTCAAGTGAGACTGAGAAGATAAGTGAGTACTGAGTACTAAGTAGAGGAGTGGAGAGAAATGGTGTGCGGACCCATTCGTTTAGACCCGACCGAGTCAGTTAATTATTATCCTTACTTGTGCGTGCAAAAAATTAACTTTATTGATCTTTTGTAAAACCGGATCAGTTTTCTTGTGTCATTTAGCCTTTTTTTTCCACTAGTGGTTAAAACTTTTTTATCAGTACGGTACCACCCATTTAGACAGGGTTTTCGGTATTTCGGTACTGTTTTTCGGTATTTCGGTACGGTTTTTCGATTTCGGTTTTTTATGAACACCCCTAGGGATGGTGGTGATTTGTGGGAATGATGACAGTGAGGTGGGTTGGTGATGAATGGGTAGGGTAGTGGTGATTAGTTTAATCATGCTTGGTATCTTAAGTTGTAATTAGGGATGTTTTTATCATAGTTTATGTTTGTAAAGTAAGGGTATTTTTGTAATTTTGCTGTAAAAAATTTACCAAATATAGTGTGTTTTTAATTGTTGCAATTATTATGTTACGGCCCAAAATTGAAATTATTGCGCTTTTTCGTTACGGAGGAAGTATTAATATTTAATATGGGATTTCAAAATTCAAGATTATATTACAAAACTATATTCAAATTTGAAATTTCTGCCGTAATCAATATTTTTCCTGTAAAACTATTGGCGTACTTAATTTTCTAGTTTTTATAATGGCTATTGAAAGTTTAATAATACTTTAAAGTTTAAACGAAAATGAAAAAAACATACATAATAAGTACTTCATTCTTTTGAGTTATTCTGATTTGATTTTTTTTTGTGAGACAAAAACAAATAGGACGGAGGGACTGGGGGAGTATGAATTATTAGTGGTCTTTGTCTCATTGTCATAACTTTAATTTATTTCCAAATACGCGAGTTTTATCACTTTTTAAAAACTTTTTTCTTTTAAAAATTGAAAAAGTAAACATATATAATGCGAATTATTATGTTCCAATAAGTAGGGGTAATGCGAGTCGAGTTCGAGTTTGGGCTAGCTCGACTCGACTCGTTAGCATTTTGAGTCGAGCTCGAGTTGAGTCGAGCTCACTCGAGTCGAGTTTTGACCGAGCTTTGACCGAGTTTTGACCGAGTCGAGCTTTGACCAAGTCGAGTTTTAAACGAGTAGGTCCCGAACTCCCGAGTAGCTTGCAAGTGTCTCGTGTTAAAAGCAACCATAAGGTAGAAAATATATCAAATTTATGTATTTTACTATAGATAATTGGGTATTCGAGTTTCTTACGAGTTTTCGAGTCGAGTATCGAGCAACATCTCGAGTCGAGCTCGAGTTCGATCCGAACTCACTCGAGTCGAGCTTTGACCGAGTCGATCTCAAGTTGCTCGCGTGTTGTCTACAAGATTTTGAAATATACTAGCTACTAGTACAAAAAAAACTAGAGTAACTATGAAGTTTGTCAACAAAGATACATTGAATAAATAAATTTTGGGTGGAATTTCGAGTCGATAAAATGACATCATAGTAAAGGAATGTTTTAGAAGTTTAATTATATTAAGAGTTTTTTTGTCAAAAACAACCTTTTAAATTTTTTTTTGCAACTTACAACCTTAAACCAAATTTTTTTTGCGAAATGAAACCTTTTTCGATTTTCCGTCATTGACTGTTAAGTTCTTGCATTAACCCTGCTATTTCCCTCCTTTTATTACCAAAATGCATTAAAGCACCAGCTTACAACAAGCCATTACAGCAAAAACATTTCAGCAGCAAAGACAAAAACATCAAGCAGGATCATATCAGGGGGTAAAACTGAAGCTAAAGACTGAATAATGGTTATATAACCCTTTGGAATCGTGATCTCATCCCCATAAAACATCCGGTACTCGCTTTCTGCGGCATAATCTAGATTGAACAGATCACCAAAACCAGTATATGTTCTCTGAGTGTTCTCAAAAACACCAAAAATTGCCTCTTCCAGCATTTTCCTGCTCCAATTGCCAAACATTTTCACCTCCTCTTCATCTTCAGCTTTCCCTTTCCTAGAATCCCAATATTATTCAAGACCCAACTTCAGAAATGAACCAATACTGCTCATTTGCATCCAACTCACATCAACCTTTTCAGTTTTAGATTGAGCAAAACTCACAAGTTTCTGAAAAAGTGATGAAATGGGCTCAACAATTGAAGGATTAACCAAAAATCCATCTTCAGCTCTAGTCTCAGAAGTTGACAATTTCTCCTCAAACAAATCATCCATACATTCCCGTGATTTTTCAGATTCTAAAGATTTGATTTTTTGAGCAATTTCATAAACTAGACTCCCACAAACCCCATGAATCCAAGTGGCACCCATCTCAATTCTATCACCCCCAAACTCAGTAATTTTAATCCTTCCCCCAATTCTTTGCCCTCCTTCAACTACCCACAACTCAAATGACTCTTTTACCCCTACTAGTTGTTGCACCGCGCGCCAAAATAACACATAACATTAAATCTAAGAATATTTGGCAGTGGATTTTTCATAAGTTTCAGTCGCTTGCTTTGTTTAACTTTTTTTTATTTCCTTCTCTCTTTCCTCAATTTTGCAATTATAAAATGTGTAATAAGCCATAAGTCGTTATCTTCAACATTAATGAAAATATTCCAAAATCAACGAATCCTTATCGTTAAACAAAAACAGCGATGAACGATATTAAGAAGAATAAAATGACAGCAAGAAGAGAAGGAAATCAAGGAAGTACTTACAACATAACCATCTGATGGAAATGTCCTCGTGTGTCTCGAAAGGATTGCTTTCTTTAGAGAATGCCACAAACAAATATATCAAGCTCTCTTCAAAAGAAAATATCCACAACTCTCACAACATTAAGATCTCTTATTAACTTGCTACAACACGCATTAAGAAAAGCAAAAAAATCCTATGTAGTTATATGAGAACAAGTAGAAGAAGAGAAGGCCCCTTATAAGCAAGGAGTTAAAGCAAGAACCTGATTTTTTTTAACAATATTATAGTGTTTCGAGAATCATAAATATTATTAGCTCACTGAACACATAGCAGAGGATGATTAGTTGATGATTATAAAAGAGTGAAAGAACGCTGATTCTACCTCACTCGCCAACTTTGAGAATGGTGTGTTGGAAAGTAGCCAATGAAAGGTTTTGAATATATGCTCTGGTATCCTCCAATAAGACAATGTGATCATATGGAAGTATCAACCAAACACTCCTAAGTCCTAACCTGTCTTGCATAGTTTTCCACTATTGTAAATCGTTGCATGTTCTATAGAGGTTCTTCCCTTAGTTTCCTGAATCCTAGCTATAGGATAAATAGAAAGTAGCAACCCGTCCCAACCCAAAAAGTATTTCAGAAGGGTTGTAGTCAATGAAAAAAACTTTTCTCTAAGATTGCCTACGAATAACAAATCAGATTAAATCTTTTGTTAGTTAAGCTTTAGAAATTCATATTACCCTTTTTGTTTATGCTAGTTAAGTATCGTCTCTAGATGACTGAATAATATTTTGCTTATACATACATTCTTGTATTGGTATATACATGTGTGGTTTAATGGGGAGTGAGGTCAATATTGTGTCCACATGTGAGCATTTCCTTGCAAGCTATGATGACGGAGAAAAAACTTCATTCTTTATGAAAGCTAAACACTTCATTGCCTCTTTGTCCTTATCATATTTATACGAAAGTGTAAATCGCGATGAATTTGCAATACAACATTTCGCATTAAATGGCCGCTTACACCTCCTCCACTGATCTCTCTCATACCCCCACACACAAATTCTCTCCTATAATTGCTCCTAAAATATCCATCGTTCTCTCTCTTTGCATTTTTCATCTCAGATGCCATGGTCGTCGCTCAAGCTACCAAAATAGAGAAGAAAACCACTAAGTCCTCTCTGTGTCGTCCTCCTTACATTGCTTCATTTGATCATACTTTGCATTCCATGATTTTATGGATTTTCTATATTATTTTGAAAAGTTAATTGCAAATTTATTAGTTTTTGTTATGTTTCTAAAGCTCTCTAGAGATTTTGCCTGAAATGTTGGAGTCAAACTAATGAATATTCTGGAAATTTGTTGCAAATGATAACCGAGGCGCTAGTTGCGCTGAAGAAGAGAATAAGATCAAACCCTTACGCAATAGCAAAACACTTTGAAGAGCAGCAGAAAGTTCGCGATCTTCCTTCAAACTTCAAGAAGATTCTCTTCAATTGAATCGACGTGTATGCTATTGAAATAGGTTTGTATTTCTCAATCAAGGCTTAGTTTGTTTTTCATATTTCATCTTTTGCCTTATTTCACATTTTCATTAGTGTTTTTGTATAATTTGATTTTTAGTATTTGGATTTACCCAAAATTTACTTTGGTTTTTTTTATATTTTATATTTGTTTTGTTCAATTTTTCAAAATTACTGAAATGACAGCTAGGCTTTCTCTACGTTAATCCCTCTCCGCTACTATTTTCTATCTTCTCTCTCCTCTTTTAGTATATAAAAGTTTATGTCAAATTTCAATAATAGCGATAAGGTGTAAAAATATACTTCCTCCGTTCCATAATAAGTGAAACATAGGGATTGTGCACAAGATTTAATAAACATCACTTTCAAAAGCCAAAAAGTCATAAAATACCCTTTTCATTATCAAAAGGAGGAGAGAGAAAAGCAAACCACACAAGTTTGTGATGGGCACTCTTGTCATTTTGTCACTTTCTTTTTTCCATTTAAGGTATGTTTCACTTATTTTGAAACGTTCTAAAATAGTAAGTGTTTCACTTATTATGGAACGGAGGGAAGTATTTTTTTTTTTTGAAGGGAGATTCATTATTGGATAGAGTAAGAAGAGAAAGATGGTTGGGCATAGGAATGCATCACCTTGAACAATTGAGAAAGTATTCACATATTTATTTGACTTTTTATTATTAAGTATAGGAATAGTTGGCAAAACTTGGTTCAGTTACCTCAAATGTAATGCTTTTATCTTGTTGAGCAAGTACTTTTTGGAACGGACACCTAGTTAAATGAGAGAAGAAAAATAACATGGTTTCTCACGAAGATGCATCGCCTTGAAGATTTGAGGAAAAAATTTCTTCCTCTTTGTGAGTTGAAGTATAACAATTAAAACTATACATTTATGGTTCCATTTTCATTAATTTACTATCTTAATATGGATTAAAGTTGGAATTAATCTTGGGTTGTTAAGTTGTTGTTGATCACCTTATCTAATCCTAAGATAAAAATGGAAGCTTATGATTGTTTGATGATATTACTAATGGTTTTTTCACCATATACCCCTGACAAATTTTATTTTGCACCATATACCCTTTCAACTTTTGAAATTCACCATATACCCTCCACTTTTCAAAAAATACATCAAACTACCATTTTGACTAACGGTGTTAGACTTCCGTTAGTCATTAACCCCTAATCCCCCCTCTAACCCTCATTAACTAACCTAAATCTACCCCCTAACCATAACCCTAACCCTAATATAATATCCTAACCCTAACCCTAACCCAAACCAGCCAACCACCACCCCTCCCCCACCCCATCCCTTCCCTCCACTGCCCCACCACCTCCTCCCCACCAGTAGTCGCGAACCCCCTCCCCCACCCCCTCGAATCCCGCATCCCATCACCCATCCCCCCCCCTCGAATCCACCCCCGGCCTGCGGCCCCTTCGAAAAGATAAGAGCGGGAGTTCGAGGCAAGAGGGACGCGGTGCGCGGTGCGTGCCGGTTCGGGCGACGGAGGGACGCGGTGCGTCTAGGTCCGGGCGGCGAGAGGATGCGGTGGGGGAGCGTCTGGGTCCGGGCGGCGGAGGGGACGCGGTGCGCGGCCGCAGGGGAAGGAGAGAGGGGGCTGCGTGACTAGCGGAGAAGGGAAGGGGGAAGGGACCTGTGGGGGGAAGGGGGAGGGGGGGGGGTGGTGGGGCAATGGGGGAAGGGGTAATGGGTGGGGGAGGGGTGGGCGTTGGGTGGTTAGGGTTAGGGTATTAGATTAGGGTTAGGGGGTAGATTTAGGTTAGTTAATTAGGGTTAGGGAGGGGATTAGGTGTTAATGACTAACAGACGTTAACGCCGTTAGTCATTAAGGGTAGTTTGATGTATTTTTTGAAAAGTGGAGGGTATATGGTGAATTTGAAAACTTGCGGTGGTATACGGTGCAAAAAAAAATTGTCAGGGGTATATGGTGAAAAAACCGTATTATTAATTGTACTAGTTGTGAGTCATAACAAGTGAATAAATTATTAATCATGTAAAGTGAAACGTGAATAGCAATATCTTTGGACTTGTGCACGTCTGAAGTGTTGGACAAGTATGAGTTGGAGTACATGGTGGTAGCCCATGACTTTTCTTGGGACCGGATTGATCACCGTGTCCTATTTTAATTTTGAAGGTTTCTCGATATCGTTGGTCATGGGAATACGGAGTCGCGCCCGTATTTCGTCTACTAAATTGAAGACTGGTTTTGGTTTAGACAACTCGTTCCATTGACTATTCCATTTAAGTTAATTAAATTATATTGGTTGTGAAGTTTAGTTCAGTAAAAATAGTCTGCAATGTTATATTATTATTATTTATTCCTGCTTATTATTTATTAGTATCATGTTAGGATTGTTTATTTACTTATTATGTAGTACTCAGCTTTGCTGATTACGTGTTTTGTGTGTGTATGTTGATCATGGCTATGCCTTATTGATCCTGTGATGACCCATTTGGTGAACAATCTCTAAAGATCAATAGTGCATGGTGAACAGGTTTGAAGATGAAGCATCATGGATTCGAGATTTGGAGAGCTTGTGTAGATTATTTTATCATACTTTGACTTTTACTTTGCATAGTTGACTTTGACTATGGTCGTTGACTTTGACTTTTGAGTTGACTTTGACTTTTGTTAGTTTGACTTTTAGAGTTGACTTTTTGGTTGCCTGAGTTTTAATTCTAAAGTTTATTTATTATGTTTTCCGCTGCAAAATTCTGAATAAGCCGATACGTTATCACACGGACAATAATACTTTGATAATTCTCTAAGTTTTATATTGAAAAGGTATTTTGGAAAATAGAGAATTGTCGGGGTGTTACAGTTTTCCCTTGTCTTTTCCCGGAGTATACCATCGTCACCAATGCAGAGTAAAGCAACCAAGAAAGTTGAAAGAAATGCGTGTCTGCTTTATTTTTGCAGGCATTTCATTTCCCCGAGTAGGCGAGTACTATATGCCTTTAGTTTTAGCTACTTTCCTTTATTCCTTGCCAAATTAAAAACTTACGAGACTTACATAAGAAATATTATTATCTAAGTCGACAACTATTAGTTTGAAAAAGGATTAGAAACAATAACAAAAGGATTCATATGAACATACTCCTCGGAAGCAACTTCCCGGGATTAGAGGCATTGTATCTTTTTAGCCCATCAGCCTAGTAAAATGTAATTTGCTGATCAATCATGGTATGGTTGTATTTGTTAAGCTTCTTATTCCGATCCACCTACTCCCAGACGCAATGACGATCATAGTGATTTGATATGGCATATTCATTACCCTTTCTCCATAAGTGCTCCAATAACAACACAGGGTCACGTTGGAGTCGCAACTTGCTATCCAACCAAATTGAATACCTGCCATGTGACAAATGCTCAGTTATTGGCACTCAAAAGCTACCAAGTATATCTATGGCTATCAAGTGTCATCCTACATCTAGTAGGATTTCCATGGGATATCTCATAATAGCTAAGAGCAGCTTAATGTTCATAAGAAGCTTAAAATAACATTACACCGATCAGGTCGGTAAAAGAAAAAAAAGGGCCTGAAATTCTTCAAGTTTGTTGTTTATCTCCACAAGACCCCAAAATCGTTGTTGTTATACTAATCGAAACAAGGATGGGTGGCAACCCCCAAAGACAAGTGTATCACAAGCACATATTGACCTGTGCTTTGAAGGAATGTCATTAATTATATTATTATGGAAGTAGAAGAACATGACAATCACTTTTTCAACATGGCTTAGACAAAAAATAAGTGACCAATGGCAGTATAGTAAGAGCAACACTATGGAGTTCTGATTTACCCCCCTCAAAATTACTTATAGAGCTGTTTGATCTACTCAGAACTTTTATCTTGTTCCTGGCTCGAAATTTTTTTAAATACAAGGATACAGCACATAACTATAAAATTTCCTAGGAAAAGCATATGTTTCTTTGACAAACATTACAGTAGAGTAGGGACGCCACTCCACATAGTTCTGTGTTGAACGTCTACTTGAGAACCACAAATTAAAACAGCAAGGCTCTACTATTTTGCTCCTATATTTCAAATTCCTTACCCCGAAACACCCTATACAATGCTCACCTAGTCACTAAGATTACAAAAACAATTAAAACATCTGGCTTAGTTAACTATGTACTTAGCAAGTGGCAGATTCAAATACGGGTGCCTGTTGTGCAAGCTAAAGCCCTTCAATTTGTCGAACAATAATACTTAGAAAAGGATGGAGAAAAGGATAAAAAGATCAATAATAGTCAGGCTTAACATGTAAGACCTGAGTACTATATGAAAGATAAATAATCTTTTAGCTAGCCAGCCAATAGCTAGATAGCATCATATAACAACCTTCTGTTTTTAAAGAGATCAACGGGAAGATACAAGCAGATAAACAAGAAAGATGCTTACAATCACAAAATTTTGGGAGATTCTTCAAATAAAATAGTTACTACAGCTTAATGCAACATTATTTTCTAGATTAAGAAAAAAAATCCCAAGACAGATCTAGTAATAAACAGATATGACCTTCGTCACTGCCTTTCATAATTTTCATCAGATGTGGTAAAATATACTTTTAGGGACTTATTTTTCATAATTTTCATCATATGTGGACTCACCTTTTATCCTTCATCATTTGGGGACCGATGATGGCCGGAGAAATAAGATTTCGGTGAGTTTAGATTTTTTTTTGATAAAATACAGTACTTAAATAAAAAATATAAAAGAAAATACAAAATTCAAGAGGATTATTAGCTGCAAAATGTACTCCAAAATTAGCTCATTGTATTGACCACTAAAATATCAATGTAAACTCAAAATATGCCCATGAAAATTGAAGCTAGTTTCATGGGAAAATGCTTCCCTCTTCATAAATTGTTCTTAACGCTATTAGTACTCTGTACTATTTAACTAATTAACTTAACTCTATATCATAGGTAAGATTATAAAAATTGACTAAAAAATCTTTGCATTATTGATTAGAATCTGCTAGTTTGATGGAAAGATATTGCAGGTGAATATGCAACACGTACTGAAGATCATGAAGATTTTGCAGCTAGTTAAGTGACTATAATTATATTGGAACTATATATTACTGTCAAAGTACTATACAATGCATCTGGACCTCGATGTTCAAGATAAAAATTACTTGCTTAAACCATATTATACATTCCTAAACCGAGTGAAATATAAATCATATGTGATAACAGACCAACATAACATGGTCAAAAGTTACCTACACCCACTCCCCATCCCCCGAAGAAAAAAAAAAGCAGTAAGCCAAATAGGAAACAATTAACATTGTATCAAAACAATGCTCCTTCTAGTCTATCCCTAAAACAGAGGACGTATTTGCATTTCAAGTCTTTCTAAAATAATAAGCCATTTATTAGGAGAGTTGTTTCGCATAGTTTATACATAGAGAAATGAATATAAAGTAATGAGTTTATTTACCTAGACTTTAAAATCTTATGCAACCCTTCTGCTCAATCTCATTTGTCGAGGCCTCTAATTTTGTTAGCCAAGATTAGAGTTTGTTCTTGAAGAGAATAGAGATCATTCATGAATTTCTCTTAAAGAATAGCCATAGTACGCCTCAACAGTTAAGAGCCTTACTCTAATTTGTACTTTCTATCTCCTTTTTTTTTATTTATACAAATAGCTTCGTTTAGTCAGCTTAATTTAAGTTTTTTAAAGGTAACGTTTATGGTAGGAAAGTGAATTTTTTTTTAAAAGTATCAACCTAACTCACCGGGAATCTAACTTCCCCCAGTGTCCATCCCAAAACAATGAAAAATTAAAGATGAGTCCCCAAATGAAGAAAACTAAGAAAGATGAGTCCTCAAATATGCATTTCACTCTACTTTACATAAAATCCAGCAAATAGAAAGTAGCACATAAGTTCCATATAGTTGACACATTTCTCTCTACTCAACCATACTCAACTTTAATATACATTCACAATCACAGCTGACATCTAGATGATGGTGGATGCTCACAGTCAAAACACAATGATAAAATAGAAAACAAAACCTCCATAATGCACATTCTTACCTTGCTGAAGGGAAAAGTCGATGATACAACAACTTCGGAATTTTCCTCTCTCTCCTCATGTCCATATAAGGAAGATTTTCACCAGGACGACCTTCCACATACCAATGAATCCCATTCTGTCGGGTATATGGCCTTCCGAAGAAATAGTTTAAAGTATATTCATCCATAAACATCACAAAGCAAACATTTTTACTAGACAAACGACTGATCTGAAATGAAAATTAATATTCAAACTGCACATTAGATTTTGCACAGCAACTTGATGAAACTAAAACAATGGAGGTCTTGGAGAAACGTTGTTCAGGTGGCCTTATTAATCAAATTCATGAAGTCAATAATCATGAGGCATATGACAGAGAGTCAAACAATATGGAAATACACCTAGGAAATAAATGTCTTACCACTTTAACAAATGGAGATCTCAGATGATCTAAGTTTCCAAATATACACGAAACAACGGCAATGTGACATTTATTGTTATATCTTGAATCATCCTCAGCTACGACCTAAATTTCCAAATATACACGAAACAACAGCAACACGAAATAAATGTTATATCTTGAATCATCCTCAGCTCTGACGACAAAATCGCCATGTCTCCTGTCGGATTTGCCACCATGCTCGAAAGCACCGGAAATCCTCCTATCTATTTGTTGGAATGTCCATATAACAAATGGCACTGATCACATAAGCACGTTGAAAAAGAAAGTCCAACAGCTTAGACACAAGTTACAAGGTTGGAGTATAGACTTTAGAGTTATGAATAGTTTTATCAGTAGAAAGGTTATACCTATATGCTTTTGCTAAAATCCTTGGCGTAGGACCAGTAAGATTGTTAAACGGAAAATCCCTGCCAACGCAAATCTTCATTTCAATGCCAATGATAAACAAGCAGCAAAAGGGGAAAAAATCAAATGTTTTTGTACATACAAAGATCAGTTTATAGTATTACCATTCATATTTGTAGGAGTACAACTATAGAAGAATTCAAACTCGTGCCATTGTCCCTGCAATTTGATACCTGACAAAATTAGATAATAATTCAACAATGATAGAAAGGAACCTTGTAGAACTTGGGAAGGGGTGAGAACTTGGGAGTAAAAAGTCGAGTTCATTTCCAATCATATTCTTCTCTGGTTTATTTGTTAGTACAAGGTTTCTCTATTTCTCTGTCAATGTCGTTAAGTTTGAAAAGGCAAACTTTCACAACAAAAGTACTCTTCAAGGAAAAAAAATTCTTATAACAGTCATATGTGATAGATGATGAGGATGTATAGTGATCTTGATTGATAAGTGGTAAATACAAGAAGTAAGGATAATTCTCAAACATTGAGAGGCTTGCAACTATACCAAAGAAAGCTAAGTAAAACCAAAAGAATTCTTACAACATTCAACATGTTTTTTCCCTCTCTAATTTCCACTTAATATCAACAAAGTTATTCTCTTTCCCCCCTGTCCACTCTAGTAACTATCTTCCCCTTCAAGTTTCTTTTAACAACCGAATTTTGCAATACCTACATTATTCTTCCCCATCATGCCTGCTTATCATATTACCGGCTTCTGGAACGTCCACCCTATCCTCGACGTGCATAACAATTAGCACTTACTTCCCCACGTTGGCAACAATGATACGAATCAGGATTCCCACTTGTCACTACACTTGAATGCGAGACCTTGTTTGAGCCTACCTTACAGTTCCTCATAGATCATGAGTGAGATTCTGATTTTCACCCATGTCTTGGCTATTGAGCAATTGGATGAAGGCATTGGGCTCTCATACCATTGGCTATGAACTGATATATTTGATAAGATGATGAAGAGATGAAAATGGTGATGATTTATTTCTAATTTTTTTAATAATTTTTGTATGGTTTAGGATCTCAATCAATAGGAAATCGGCTCATTACAGATATGCATAACAGACCCCCTTATATAACAAGCTTGTCCGAGGGGAAAACAAATCCTAAAACAGAAAATTAAAATAAAAGAAACCACGAATTTGAAAAATAAATCAAAGGGAGATTAACTAAATAAAACTCTAGAAATCAATTAGAGGAAAAGAAAGGGAACTTACCAACTTTCTAATTGCTAACAACTTTCTGTCAAAAGAAATTACCCTAGCCATCTCCTCCAATTGCTAGCAACTTTCTGTAAGAAAAATTACATTAAATTACAAATCTCAATTTGCTTCACAAGATCAAACACACAAAAAAAGGAAATCAAGACCCTAACCCCTAAATCGCAATTTGTAGAAGAACCCTAACCCAGAATTTGCAAAAAAATGTATCAAAAACTATAATCCATCGAAATTGTGTTCCATTCCTTCAATTCAAATTAGATCAAAGACTTTAAAAAGTAAAAATGCAAAAATCGAAAAGAAAAATCAGGAACCCTAACTGAAGATATGACAAACGCAAGAATTGAATTAGCATCAATAAAAAAAAAGCCAAAGCAAAACACAATACTACAATTCAGATTGAAGAATAAAGCGAGAATCGGACCTCTGTGATGTTTCTAGTGATGTTAACTCCATAGCAATGGCAAAAACAAAACAGAGAAAGAGGAGAGAGAAACAACAAAAGAGGCGAGTGAGACAGATATAATAGAGGAGAGAGGAGAGAGACACAGTAAAGAGGAGGGAGAAGAACATTGTGCGGCTCACATGGAGGGAGAAGATGGAGGGCTAAAATTTCCCATTTTGTGACTCAGAACACTGTTCAAATGAACAGTAGCCAATCTTCCAACTTTTAAAAGGTCTAAGATAGCTGATGTGTACAGTTTGTGGGCAGCTGTTAAAGCCGCCATTCCTGCACCAATAATCACTATTTTAGGCTTCTCACTATAGACACATCATCGTGTCTCCCCATTTAAGGATCCGATGATGAAACATACCGTTGACTTAATTGGTCCGACCCAAAGGCAGAGCAGTCTGAAAAGCCATTCCAAACCATTTCGAAAAGTGTTAAAATCCTATTTTAAAGCCCAATTAATTATTCATGATAATTAATTGTATTTGAGCCCAATTATTTGGAAAGCCCAATTAATTGATAATTAATTGATTTATTTTAATAAATAAATATTTTGAAAAGATATTTTGTATAAGATTTTATCCCGTAAAATCAGATATCCGTAGTTAAAAGATAAAAGAAAATCTTTTAGAACGCGTTTTTATCAAAAAAAAACTATCAAAACGTGTCAAAAACAAGGCGGTGCGCTGAGCGCAGCTGACTGTGCTGAGCGCACAGACCTGCGCTGAGAGCACGTGTCCTGACACATGGGCTTCCACGTAAGTCGCGCCTAGCGCGCAGCCTGTGCCAAGCGCACCCGAACTGCCACGTAGACTTCTGTTTCATGTAGAGTCCTGCGTCAAGCGCAGTTCTCTGCTTGAGACGCAGATTTTCTTTCTTATCTTTTTTAAAAGCGCGTACCACGTGTACGCTTTTTACTGGTCATGCCGCGTCAGGCGCGTGAGGCGCAATGTCGTTTTCCCTATAAATAGGCCTGTTTTCCGTACAGATTGAAAAACGGATTTTTCACATAACACTCGACGAATACTTTACGAATTCTCTCTACGAACGACAAAATCTCCCTACAAAATTCATACCTTCAAACACAAAATACATTCAATCTACATACTTTCAGACATTCAGATTTTCAGGCTTCACGATTGCTCGTCCCGAAAGTTGTCAATCTTATAGACCCAAGCCACAATATAATCTCGAGGGCCCTTAAATAAGTTATTTTTATATTGAAGTTACTAACAGTTTTCTTTCCTGATGTAGATCTTTAATGTAAATTCGCTATACTGTATATTCTAACCTTTTTTCTATACTTTCTTTATTTTATGTTCATATTATTCTTGCCTTGTATATTATATGCTTGCCTGATCATTCTATGCATAATATATGATTGTCCTGCTTTAATGCTTTTATCACCCCACGTGTTATTTTTGCTAATCAAGACCTAAAGAACTGTTCTACCATTAATCAGATTAATTTGGGCAACCTGCTAGGTTCCTTGTAATATTGATTGCATAATAGCTTGTCACTAAAAATTAGTCTTTTATGTGTTTCCTGAACCTACTTAGACTAAATATTTTTATGGTGTTTAAAACATTATTTGATTATTCTTTGGCATAAAATCTGTTGTGAATCGATATTTAGTAGAGACCAAGTATGGGCGAATGTGGTTCATTATGACTATATTCGCACCCTCACCCCCAAACTCAATCTTTGGTTCATTTTGACCATCTATGGAGTCAGGACGGGGAAATCCACATTGGATAATTTGTCCCTATGGTTTTCCCATATCCAATTAGGTTTATGATTCTTCCTAAAAAAAATTGTCGGCGACTTCTTTCAAAACAATTTTCAATAAAACCATTACAGTGGGGTAGTCAAATCTAATACGCGCTCACACCGCGTAGGCGAAATAATAAAACATGCCTACAATTTGGCGACTCCATTGGGGAGGATTTTAAAAAATTAATTTTTTTAAATGAGTGGGTGAAACTTGAAAAATACGATTCATTCTTATTTTTATGCCTTTGAATAATATACAGTTTTGCATATGCATAGCTATTGTTCAGCCACCATAAGGACAATCTACCTTGCCACATTAGCACATGATCTATGTGTGAGGTCACCCCCGGGGGGTTTGCGCTTTGTCCTTCCAAAAAGCTTCATGAGCGATAGTGTTGGTTCTTAGTCATAAGCAAACCTACCCAATCATGGCATTGTTCTCTTGTTCCTGACTTGAGACTGGAGTGCGTCTTACACGTGGCCACCTCTTTAAGCAGGGGTACGAAGCGTGGGATCAATATCATAGCCATGGACCCTTTCAGTCTTAACCTAAACCTGACCAATAGTTGAATGTAGAACTGGACTTTAGGTTGAGAACTTTTGCATCAATGTTACCTCACATTTATGTGTGATTGCAATTTTTGCCTGCTAATATGTTTTGCCCCCGAAATTATCGCAAATCGCGTCTAAAATAAATCGTCATTTTCGCCCGAACCTTCGTCAATTTATCAATAAGCGTGCCGCAGAGCATTGCGCCAGACGCATTGAGTTGCGCCTGGCGCAATGTCCATGCGCCAGACGCATAGACTTCGCGCCGCGCGCATCAGATGCGTGGCACGCAGTCTATTCGTCCCATGCTTATTGGTCTTTTGACCTTTGTTCGAGTCTAAGATAACAAGTTTGCATCGTATCATATTCAAAAAAAAAATCAGTCTTTTCATGCAAGGTCGAGTCTGTCTAAAAAAAAATGCATCTAAAGTGGTCATTATAGAGTTAGAGTTGTCATGCATGTCTACCTCTTCCCACCTTCTCCCTGCTGTTCAACTAATCTCCCCTGTCAATCCTACCTTACCATATTCACCAATTTCAAAAAATTTACATTTTTCAAAATCAATCCTACACCATATTCTATTCTACCTTTTTCGAAAATATTTACTAATCATCATCATACTACGACATTTCAAAAAAAAAAATTCTTCAAAACTAATCCATCATCTTTTCCTAACAAAAGATAAAACAAGGGGTTCCTTTCAAAAATTAATTTTGAAAATTCTAAGCCCATTCCAAACACCTTCAATCCAATCCAACCCAATCAACCAAATCCAATCCATCTTGCATTCATTCTAGGCCCATATGCATTAGAGTCCATTTTGCATTCATATAGGGTCCATCTAATTCGAGTCCATGCATTCATATTAGGCCCGCTAGCATTAGAGTCCATCTTAGGCCCATATAAGTCTAGCTCATGCCAAAACCTAGGCCCATTTGCATCATTATGTGAATCCTAGTCTATGTCGATCCCAGTCCAAGTCTAATCCAACTCTATTCCAATCTAATGTCAAGCCCATGTGCATTTTCAAGTCTAACTTCAAACCAATATAGGACAAAGTCCAGAATTAGGTCCACATAAGGCCCAACTCATTTCCAAAGTCAATCCAGTCCAATTCCAATCCCATATAGGACGAAGTCCAAACCATTAAGTCTAGCAAAGCTAGTCATCCCTGTAAGACCCTAGCGGCACCCATTGACTTAGCTAAGCTAGCCACCCCTATAAGACCCTAACAGCACACATTGACTTAGCTAAGCTAGTCATCCCTGTAAGACCCTAACGGCACCCATTGACTAGCTTAGAGACCCTAACGACACCCCTTTGACTTAGCTAAGCTAGTCATCCCTGTGAGACCATAACGACACCCCTTTGACTTAGCTAAGCTAGTCATCCCTGTAAGACCCTAACGGCACCCCTTGACTTAGCTAAGCTAGTCATCCCTGTAAGACCATAACGGCACCCCTTTGACTTAGTTAAGCTAGTCACCCCTGTGAGACCATAACGGCACCCCTTTGACTTAGTGAAGCTAGTCACCCCTAAGACCATAAGGGCACCCTCCGAGTTTAGCGAAGCTACTCCTATCTTACATATATAGCAACCCCAAATCATCAAGTCTGGCGAAGCCAATTCCTTCCTAAGCCTAGCGAAGCTAGCATAAGCAACCCTTTTGAGTCCAGTCCAGTACAGTACAGTCCAATCCATGTCTGCATTTGCATATAGCTAGGCTAATGTCACCATCGTAACCATAATCATACCCATCTCTAATCATTTCCCATCTTCCTTTCCATTTCCATTCTCCAATTTCCCATTTCCATCTCTCATTTCCATTTCCTAATCATTTCTTAAAACTTACAAGCAAGGTACACTCGATTCCGTTCATGATCGGTCGAGAGATTACAACATAGGAGCAACTAATGGAGGAACAAAAAAAGTGAGCCTACTCTAAAGCTCATCAACCGCACTATCACCACCCGACTTCATTTAGAATCATGAATATTATTTTTGACCGCCTTCACAATAAAAGTGTGTGAAGCTTATTTTAGACCGCCTTCACATTAGAGGCGTGATCACTTCCATAAGATCTACTCCGGACCCTACACCTCCAAGAAAATTCAGAAGGTGCAACCTAAACTTCTACTGCGAGTTCCAACAGAATAATGAACATCTGACATCTAGTGTTAGATCCTACAAATGCACTGCTAAACATGGTCGATGACAATAGACTACTAATACTTGCTACAACGAGAATCAAGATCACCGATACTCGTTTGTGCAGTGTATGAACAATGCAACATGCTTAGTCTTTTATTTCTGGTTTCCTAGGATGAGCCAGAGAGTCCTTACTTTGAGCCATTTCTATCCTTTCCCATCGAGTCTATGTCACTGTAGGACTTCATCTATTATAGCCTTTCCATTTTCATTTCATTTTATTTTTCTTTTCATTTTCATTGGCCTTCCATCACTTTATTTATGCTGCTAATTCAATGATGAAACTTAAATCACCTAATGATCTTGACTAATTAAATAAATAAATAAATAATCTGAAGAAAAAAAAGAGAAAAATGAAAAAAAGACATACTTTGGATCAGGAGTTATTCCCCTCTCCCTTCCATAAAACCATCATCCATAAGCCATCCATGCAAGCCAAAATAATAAAAAATCCCTTAAGCCATCATCGTCTCCATTAGCCAAATAATCCCTCCATTACTCAATGCTCCACAAATAACCTTCAAACCTTCCACTACCTTAAACCAAACTTGTGTGCAAGCCTTACTACATAAAAAGATCAATGCCGAGGCAAAAAAAAAAAAAAAAAAGTGAATAAATTCAAAGTGCGAAAAAAAAAAAGCAAAAGAAAACGCACACGACAAAAAAAATGCAAAAGAAAAAGCCAAAGGCAAAGAAATAAAAAGTCAAGTTAGGGGGGCTTGCACACAAGTTCTACCCCTCATTCAAATCCTTCAACCCATCTGTTGAACCCTAGTTTTGATGATGACAAAAGAACAAAGATGCAAACTAAGTATTGGACTAACAAGTTGTTTAAGTGAATGAATTTCAAGGTATCAATGAAAGGAACAAAGAGAATATTAAGTCAAGGAAGAAATCAAGTTTGGATTTTGAAGACTAAGTGAAGATGTTTTATAAATTTGGAGCGAGCATTGGAGCAAGAAGACTAAAGCAAGGCTTATTGTTTCTAGTTCCATTGTAAAGGAACGAGTAAGAATGGTAAGGAACTATGGCAATTTAGAATGAGAATGAGCGTTTGTTCCTTTGTAAGGAACAGACGCACTGGCGCTGAACTAATAAGTTAAAGGAACTAACTATTAAAAGGAACTAGACTTAGGATGAAGCGTTACAACGGTTTAATTATGTCTGTTGAGTAATTTATGCCTAGATTCTAGGTAACCGTTTTATTTAAGGAAAAATCTGATTTTATGGAAAATCTTTTTAAAGGAAAAATTTTATTTTTATAAAAGATAAATATCATTTTCGGTTTTTATGGAAAATATTTTAAAGATAATATTTTTGGTAAAAGGATTTTATTTTGGTTTTAATAATTACAATGTTTTTTAATTAAATCAGATTTTCGAAATAATGCTTTATGTGGTTGCTAAAATTAAGGGAGCAATAACTCAATTCTCTCCCACGTTTAACAGTGATCATGGAGATCATGGGTTGATTGAGGAACGTGTTCCATCGGGTAAGAAACATCATGGGATAATGATTTTACCACTAACACATGTTTTAATCCCACGTTCTAAGTTATTACCACTATAAATACTAATGTCTAATTAAGTTCCAATTTGTGTCTGACCAAGTGAATTAGTGAGTTTAACTAAGTAAAGTGTCAGTGCCTTCATTCTCTCATAAAAGCCATTTGTTCTTTGCCTTCTTACTCTAATTCCACTGAGTTTATTTTTATCAATTGTATTTTGGTTTTTGGGGTAAGGGGACTTTGAGTGAAGTTCTGTAAGAGAGAAGCTTTGAGTGAAGCGAGTTAAAGTGAGAAAACTTCAAGTGAAGTTGAGAGAAACAAGCTGTTAAGGGAATTGTTGTTCAGGAACTTGAGTTTAGGAACTCAAGGTGTGGCCCGTGATTAGAATTAGGTTGTAACAAAGTTGTTTGGCCTAATTAGTGAAAGAGTTGAGTTTAAAATCCCTAGAGGTCGAGGTTGTTTCTTCTTGTTGGGCCCAAGAAGTTTTTCCTCGTAAAAATCCCTTGTGTTCCTTTAGCTTGTTTCTTTGTTCAAGTTTAAAATTCCGCAAAAAGTTATGTTTATTTCTACACATACAATTCACCCCCCTCTTGTATTGTTACTAGTGAAATAACAATTGGTATTAGAGCCAGAACTCACGAAAGATAGGAAACCCTATTGAGAAAAAGATCCAAGGAACAATGAATACCACCGAGAAACTTGAGGAAGGTTACTCTACGCAAAGGCCTCCCATGTTCAATGGAAAGTTTTATTCCTACTGGAAGAATAGGATGGAGATATTCATCAAGGCCGAAAACTACCAGGTATGGAAAGTCATTGAGGTTGGTGATTTTGAGGTCACAACTACTAATGACAAAAATGAGGTAATTCCTAAACCCTTCTCTGAATATGACAAAGCGGCACCCATTGACTTAGCTAAGCTAGTCACCCCTATAAGACCCTAACGGCACACATTGACTTAGCTAAGCTAGTCATCCCTGTAAGACCCTAACGGCACCCATTGACTAGCTTAGAGACCCTAACGGCACCCCTTTGACTTAGCTAAGCTAGTCATCCCTGTGAGACCATAACGACACCCCTTTGACTTAGCTAAGCTAGTCATCCCTGTGAGACCATAACGACAACCCTTTGACTTAGCTAAGCAAGTCATCCCTGTAAGACCCTAACGGCACCCCTTGACTTAGCTAAGCTAGTCATCCCTGTAAGACCATAACGACACCCCTTTGACTTAGTTAAGCTAGTCACCCCTGTGAGACCATAACGGCACCCCTTTGACTTAGTGAAGCTAGTCACCCCTAAGACCATAAGGGCACCCTCCGAGTTTAGCGAAGCTACTCCTATATTACATATATAGCAACCCCAAATCATCAAGTCTGGCGAAGCCAATTCCTTCCTAAGCCTAGCGAAGCTAGCATAAGCAACCCTTTTGAGTCCAGTCCAGTCCAGTACAGTCCAATCCATGTCTGCATTTGCATATAGCTAGGCTAATGTCACCATCGTAACCATAATCATACCCATCTCTAATCATTTCCCATCTTCCTTTCCATTTCCATTCTCCAATTTCCCATTTCCATCTCTCATTTCCATTTTCTATTTCGAAAATCATTTCTTAAAACTTACAAGCAAGGTACACTCGATTCCGTTAATGACCGGTCGAGAGATTACAACTTAGGAGCAACTAATGGAAGAACAAAAAAAGTGAGCCTACTCTAAAGCTCATCAATCGCACTATCACCACCCGACTTCATTTAGAGTCATGAATATTATTTTTGACCGCCTTCACAATAAAGGTGTGTGAAGCTTATTTTAGACCGCCTTCACATTAGAGGCGTGATCACTTCCATAAGATCTACTGCGGACCCTACACCTCCAAGAAAATTCAGAAGGTGCAACCTAAACTTCTACTGCGAATTCCAACAGAATAATGAACATCTGACATCTAGTGTTGGATCCTACAAATGCACTGCTAAACATGGTCGATGACAATAGACTACTAATACTTGCTACAACGATAATCAAGATCACCGATACTCGTTTGTGCAGTGTATGAACAATGCAACATGCTTAGTCTTTTATTTCTGGCTTCCTAGGATGAGCCAGAGAGTCCTTACTCTGAGCCATTTCTATCCTTTCCCATCGAGTCTATGTCCTTTGTAGGACTTCATCTATTATAGCCTTTCCATTTTCATTTCATTTTATTTTTCTTTTCATTTTCATTGGCATTCCATCACTTTATTTATGCTTTGCCAATTCAATGATGAAACTTAAATCACCTAATGATCTTGACTAATTAAATAAATAAATAAATAATGCGAAGTAAAAAAAAGAGAAAAATGAAAAAAAAAGACATACTTTGGATCAGGAGTTATTCCCCTCTCCCTTCCATAAAACCATCATCCATAAGCCATCCATGCAAGCCAAAATAATAAAAAAATCCCTTAAGCCATCATCGTCTCCATTAGCCAAATAATCCCTCCATTACTCAATGCTCCACAAATAACCTTCAAACCTTCCACTACCTTAAACCAAACTTGTGTGCAAGCCTTACTACATAAAAAAGATTAATGCCAGGCAAAAAAAAAAAAAAAAGGTGAATAAATTCAAAGTGCGAAAAAAAAAGCAAAAGAAAACGCACACGACAAAAAAAATGCAAAAGAAAAAGCCAAAGGCAAAGAAATAAAAAGTCAAGTTAGGGGGGCTTGCACACAAGTTCTACCCCTCATTCAAATCCTTCAACCCATCTGTTGAACCCTAGTTTTGATGATGACAAAAGAACAAAGATGCAAACTAAGTATTGGACTAACAAGTTGTTTAAGTGAATGAATTTCAAGGTATCAATGAAAGGAACAAAGAGAATATTAAGTCAAGGAAGAAATCAAGTTTGGATTTTGAAGACTAAGTGAAGATGTTTTATAATTTGGTACTGGAGCAGCATTGGAGCAAGAAGACTAAAGCAAGGCTTATTGTTTCTAGTTCCATTGTAAAGGAACGAGTAAGAATGGTAAGGAACTATGGCAATTTAGAATGAGAATGAGCGTTTGTTCCTTTGTAAGGAACAGACGCACTGACGCTGAACTAATAAGTTAAAGGAACTAACTATTAAAAGGAACTAGACTTAGGATGAAGCGTTACAACGGTTTAATTATGTCTGTTGAGTAATTTATGCCTAGATTCTAGGTAACCGTTTTATTTAAGGAAAAATCTGATTTTATGGAAAATCTTTTTAAAGGAAAAATTTTATTTTTATTAAAGATAAATATCATTTTCGGTTTTTATGGAAAATATTTTAAAGATAATATTTTTGGTAAAAGGATTTTATTTTGGTTTTAATAATTACAATGTTTTTTAATTAAATCAGATTTTCGAAATAATGCTTTATGTGGTTGCTAAAATTAAGGGAGCAATAACTCAATTCTCTCCCACGTTTAACAGTGATCATGGAGATCATGGGTTGATTGAGGAACGTGTTCCATCGGGTAAGAAACATCATGGGATAATGATTTTACCACTAACACATGTTTTAATCCCACGTTCTAAGTTATTACCACTATAAATACTAATGTCTAATTAAGTTCCAATTTGTGTCTGACCAAGTGAATTAGTGAGTTTAACTAAGTAAAGTGTCAGTGCCTTCATTCTATCATAAAAGCCATTTGTTCTTTGCCTTCTTACTCTAATTCCACTGAGTTTATTTTTATCAATTGTATTTTGGTTTTTGGGGTAAGGGGACTTTGAGTGAAGTTCTGTAAGAGAGAAGCTTTGAGTGAAGCGAGTTAAAGTGAGAAAACTTCAAGTGAAGTTGAGAGAAACAACTGTTAAGGGAATTGTTGTTCAGGAACTTGAGTTTAGGAACTCAAGGTGTGGCCCGTGATTAGAATTAGGTTGTAACAAAGTTGTTTGGCCTAATTAGTGAAAGAGTTGAGTTTAAAATCCCTAGAGGTCGAGGTTGTTTCTTCTTGTTGGGCCCAAGAAGTTTTTCCTCGTAAAAATCCCTTGTGTTCCTTTAGCTTGTTTCTTTGTTCAAGTTTAAAATTCCGCAAAAAGTTATGTTTATTTCTACACATACAATTCACCCCCTCTTGTATTGTTACTAGTGAAATAACAATTGGTATCGAGCGGAACTCACGAAAGATAGGAAACCATATTGAGAAAAAGATCCAAGGAACAATGAATATACCACGAGAAACTTGAGGAAGGTTACTCTACGCAAAGGCCTCCCATGTTCAATGGAAAGTTTTATTCCTCTTTGGAAGAACGGGATGGAGATATTCATCAAGGCCGAAAACTACCAGGTATGGAGAGTCATTGAGCTTGGTGATTTTGAGGTCACAACTACTAATGACAAAAATGAGGTAATTCCTAAACCCTTCTCTGAATATGACAAAGCTGATTTCGAAAAAGTAGAAGTAAATGCAATGTCTGTTAAACTCTTGCATTGTGGACTTGGACCCCATGAACACAATAGGATCATGGGATGCAAATCCGCAAAGCAAATATGGGATTTACTAGAAGTAACCCATGAAGGAACTAATGAAGTCAAGAGATCTAAAATTGATTTACTAATGAATCAATATGAACTGTTCTCCATGAAGACTAAGGAAAGCATACAAGAGATGTTTACTCGTTTTACTAACATTATTAATGAGTTAGCTTCTCTTGGTAAGTTTATTTCATCAGAAGAACAGGTTCGAAAAGTTCTTAGGAGTCTTCCTAAGGATAGATGGATGCTAAGGTCACTGCTTTACAAGAAACAAAAGACTTCACTAAGTTCAACTTGGAACAGCTTGCTGGATCACTTATGACTCATGAGCTTCACCTTGATACTGAGTATGGTGAAAGCTCTAAATCAAAATCTATTGCCCTCATAGCAGATGATGAAGATGACTCTGACTCAGAAGAAGAGGAAGCAACACTCATGGTTCGAAAATTTCGAAAGATGTATAGGAACATGAAGAATGGGAACTTCAAGGGTAAAACTAAAAGGTTTTCTAACAAAGCTGCTTGTCATAAATGTGGTAGTACAGAACACTTCATCAAGGAATGTCCACTTTGGAAAAATGATAAGACCAAAGAAAGGAACAAGGAACGCTTTGCTGAAAGGAACAAGGAATCCAAAGCACCTTTCTCTAAAGCGAACGTTCGAAAGGCTATGATAGCGGCTTGGGGAGATTCGAGGGCGAAGAGGAAGAAGAACAACAAACCGAAGAAAGCGCAAATCTTTGCCTCATGGCAAACACCGACAAAAAAGAAGATGATGAAAAAGTCGGGGTAAGCTTGACATGGACTTGAATCGGACTTAGATGGCAAAACTAGGCCTGAAATTTATGATCTTATTTATGATACAATTCTTGAATGTAGAGATGAACGTGAAAAACGTGATCAAACTGAACAAGTTGTTAAAGTTTGTAAAGAACATATAGAATGGCTTAATAAAATGAGAACGGATGTTGAAACTGGGTTCTTTGATTTATTTGATAAAAATTTAAAAATCAAGGAATCATATGAGAGTGTGAAGAATGAAAATTATCTAATCAATTTAGAAATTTCACACTTAAAGGAATTTATCCCTGTTCTAAGTTCCTTTGATACTAGATCAACTCCTTTGAAAGGTTACAGATCTGAAATCGAAAATTTGAATAAAGAGAAAAATATTTTAAAAGAACAAATTTGTAATCTCAAGAAGGGACTGGTTGTTGCAAGGAACAGAGGCAAAGTGATGGCTTTTCCTAAGTGGATTGAAAGACCACAGACTAAAAGAAAAGAAGGCCTTGATTTTGAAAACTACAAGAAGAGGAACAAGCCTAAGAGATATGTTGACCTACCTAGTGATAAAATATGCATGTACTTGTGGTAAGCTAGGTCATTACATAACTCAATGTCAACTAAGAACTGGAATGATTGGCAAAAATGTAAAATTATGCAACATGAAATGGGTTGCCAAAACAAGTGCTAGTCAAGAACAGGGAACCCACGAAACAAGGGGTTCCCTACAACTAACAACTAGTTGATTTTTGCGGGTTGGGGTGAGGGGGAACAACACTTGGTATCTTGATAGTGGTTGTTCTAAGCATATGACGGGAGACAAATTTAAGTTTCTCTCACTCTCAACCTATGAAGGTAGAAGTGTGACTTTTGGTGACAATAAGAAAGGTAACATAGTTGCCATGAGTAAGGTTTGTAAGTCACCATCACATTCCATTGATAATGTATTTTTAGTTGAAGGTTTAAAGTATAATCTGTTAAGTATTTCCCAATTCTGCGACAAGGGAAATTTTGTTAAATTTAATAGTGAAAAATGCTTGATCATTAACATTAACTCTAAGAGTGTCATCTTAGAAGGAACAAGGAAAGGGAACACATATATTGTGGATCTTAATCTTGTTCCTAAAAACAATTTGACATGCCTTAGTGTTATTGAAGATGATCCACTCTTATGGCATTAGCGTCTAGGACATGCTAGCTTTTCATTACTTGACAAACTTCGATCAAAAGATCTTATTTTGGGATTACCATCTATAAAATTTTATATTGATCAAGTTTGTGATGCATGTGCCAAAGGAAAGAATATTAGATCCTCTTTCAAATCTAAAACTGTTGTAAGCACCACAAAACCTTTGATATTAATTCATATGGATTTGTGTGGCCCTATGAGAATTCAAAATAGAAGTGGAAAGAGGTATGTGTTAGTTATTGTTGATGACTACTCTAGGTATACTTGGGTTATTTTTCTCTCTAGTAAGGATGAGACTTATGATGAGTTCCTTGTCTTTGCTAAAGAGTTCAAAATTTGAGTGGTCACAAATTAATGCATATTAGATCCGATCATGGTAAAGAATTTGAAAATTATAAATTTGATGACTTAAGCAGAAACCATGGCCTAGATCATAATTTTTCTGCCCCTAGGACACCACAACAAAATGGGGTTGTAGAAAGGAAAAATAGAACTTTGGAATAAATGGTTAGGACCATGCTAATTGCTAGTGAACTTCCAAGGAACTTTTGGGCAGAGGCTGTTAATACTGCTTGTCACATAATAAATCGTGCCATGATGAGACCTATCATTAACAAAACTCCTTATGAGCTTTATTTTGGAAAGAAACCCAATATTACTCATTTCAGAACATTTGGTTGCAAATGTTTTGTTCATAACAATGGGAAAGATAATCTTGAAAAATTTGATGCTAGGAGTGATGAAGCAATATTCTTAGGATATTCATCACATAGTAAGGTCTATAGAGTTTACAATAAAAGAACTATGTGTGTTGAAGAAAGTGTCCACATAATCTTTGATGAATCTGACAACTTTAATCCAAGCAAACAGGTTGATGACTTTGAGATTGGCTTGGTACGACCAAATGAGAAAGATGCAGATTCAATTGAGGAAGAAGAAATAAAAGAGGAAATGAACGAAGGAGATGAAAACATTCATAACAATGATGTTCCTGTTCCTCAAGATGGTGAAGATGTTCCTGTTCCAACTAAGAACGAGAATGTTAAAGGAACTGATTCAAAAATTGCTGAAAAAGGAGCAAGTGAACAAAGCTCCTCATCCTCTCATGAAACTCAAGAGGAACAGCTTGTTCCTATAAGGGAGTTTCAACCAAAACCTTGGAGACATCAAAAATCACATCCAGTGTAACTCATAATAAGTGACATATCCAAAGGTACGCAAACTAGATCTCAGCTAATTTTGTGCATTTCATGTGTTCTTATCAATGATAGAACCAAGAAATCATGAAGAAGCCCTAACTGATTCTAATTGGATCACTGCTATGCAAGCTGAATTAAATGAGTTCGAAAGAAACAAGGTATGGCATCTAGTTCCCTTTCTAAACAACAAAAAGTGATAGGCTTAAAATGGGTGTTTAGAAATAAACTAGATGAGTATGGAACAATTGTAAGGAACAAAGCTAGACTTGTAGTAAAAGGTTATAATCAACAAGAAAGAATTGACTATGAAGAAACCTTTGCTCCTGTTGCCAGACTTGAAGCCATTAGAATACTAATTGCATTTGCTGCTTATATGGTATTTAAACTATATCAAATGGATGTTAAGTGTGCTTTTCTAAATGGCTATTTAAATGAAGATGTATATGTTGAACAACCCCCGGATTTGAAAGCAATGATCTCCCAAACCATGTCTACAAGCTTGACAAGGCTCTTTATGGGTTAAAGCAAGCGCCCAGGTCATGGTATGAGAGATTATCAAAGTTCCTTTTAGAAAACAACTTTAAAAGAGGAAAAGTGGATAAAACTTTGTTTCTAAAATCGAAAGGAATTGACATACTACTTGTTCAAATATATGTTGATGACATTATTTTTGGAGCAACTAATGAATCATTGTGCAAAGAGTTCTCAAAACTTATGAGTAATGAATTTGAGATGAGTATGATGGGAGTCTTAAATTTCTTTCTTGGGTTACAAATTAAGCAACCGAAAAAGGAATAATTATTCACCAACAAAAATACATAAAGGAAGCGCTAAATAAATATGGCCTCGAAAATTCAAAGATAAATCACACTCATATGGGAACTTCAACTAGATTAGATGAAGATTCCATAGGAACAAGTATTGATCAAACAAAATATAGAGGCATGATTGGTTCACTTTTGTATCTAGCGCTAGTCGTCCGGACATAGCTTTTAGTGTTGGTTTGTGTGATAGATTTCAAGCTAATCCCAAAGAGTCTCATCTAAGCGCCGTGAAAAGAATTCTTAGATATCTTAAAGGAACGGATGATCTTGGACTTTTCTATCCAAGAAGTGATACATTTGGGTTAAGAGGATATCTCGATCTCGATTATCTTTGGGGATCTTGTAAATAGGAAAAGTACCTCGGGTATGGTTCAATTTCTTAGTCATGGTTTAGTTTCTTGGAGTACCAAGAAACAAAACACGATTGCTTTATCCACTCTTTGACGCGGAATATGTAGGCTCTGCCTTGCATGTTGTTCTCAAATGCTTTGGATAAAACAACAACTTTGTGACTATGGAATAATCTTTAATTGTGTTCCTATTTATTGTGATAATACTAGTGCCATTAGTATTTCAAAAGATCCAGTGCATCATTCAAGAGTTAAGCATATACATATCAGACATCACTTTTTAAAAGAAAATGTGGAAAAAGGTTTGATTAAACTTGAGTTTTGTCAAACTGAAAATCAGATTGCTGATATACTAACTAAGCCTCTACAAAGAGATAGATATGAAAAATTAAGGCTTGAGTTAGGTTTAATAAAACTTAAGTAATTGTTCCTATTCCAATCCCCCATGTCTGAATTGATTTGTCTTACTCAATGTGATATTAAGTGACTGTGATTAATTACCTAAGACCATTGCAAATTAAGATGCTAAAAACATGTACATGGATTCAAAGGAATAAAGCAACTCACAAATGTCACATAATACTCCCCTTATTGTTCCTAAGATAAAGAAACATGCATGATATGAAGAATGTTGACATTTAGCATAAGTTGTTCCTATAGCACAAGTTCCTTAGAATTTATTTTCGTTCCATAAATTAAAAAATCTATAAAAATAAAAAAAATCCGAAAATCCCAAAAATATAGGAATCAGATTTAATCAAGTCATGATTCCCCTATTATCTTTTCTTTTCTTTTTATCTTTTATTTTGTAATTTTATCCTTTAATTTTCATGCGTGTAACTCTTCATTTACTGTTACATGCATCTTCTTCTTCCTTCCATCCCAAACCGTGTTCCTTAAACGCTTCAACTTCACCATTATTCATCTCCTTCACACCTCTTCGCACGCCATAAAACCTCAAATTTTTTTCACCAAATGGAAAAAACCTCACTCAATTCACCTTTTCCAGCAACAAAAAATCCCAAAACCTCTCAAATGGAAAACCCCTCTTCTCCATCCAAAACCCTAGAAATCGAAAAATCTCAAGAAACAACAATGGCGGTAGAAGAGAAAAAATTGGAGTCACCTAGGAGAAGTGTGAGAAGAAGAAAACTAATTGGGGAAGAAGATGAAGAAGAATCCGGGAACAAGTTAAGGGGGAAGAAAAAGCTACACTGTTCCTTCCAAAGGAACTGTTGCTTCTTCCTCCAAGAAACGAGTGGAAAGAAGTGATTCAAGGTATGTCTTAGGATTTTGTGTTGATTTGGAGTGGGCTAAGAAAGTTAGGTTCAATGAATTAACGGAGCATACTAAAGGAACAAGGTATGGAATACTTATTCGAAACCGCTTTTAACAATGCCCTAGTTCCTTTAGCTATGGATGAATTTTGTGCAAACTTCATCAAAACTGATGGAGTATGTACTACGGAAATTAGGGGGAAGAAAATAAAATTTTCCCAAGAAACTTTAGCAAAAATATGGGAAGTGCCTTGCAAAGGAACTAATCTGTATTTTAAGAGGAAAGGAACTATTGCCTTTCCCAATTTCTCCCAAGATGACATTGTTGAATCTTTTGGGGGAACTACTAGCCAAAACAAAATAAATCACAATCTTCTTTCTCATGTCCACAAAATTCTGTTTAACCTTGTTTGGAGAGCACTCATTCCTCGAGCGAAAAGAGGAATGAAGTGGGTCTCTTGGATATGTGTTATATGTTTTGCCTTGCCCACCACATTCAAATAAATTTCCCTTCTCTCTTTATCCAACATCTAATTCATTGCATTGAAAATCATTGTGTTGTTGGTTATGGTGCATTGATCACCTCTCTTCTTTCTCACTTTAAAGTGAAGACTCTTTGGTTGGCCTACCTTGGGAATAAAACAAGGTAATATTCTCAATGAAAAGACTTTATATGGTTTGGACCTCTCTCGTCCCAAGAGGAGTGTTAACTCAAGGGAGGATTGCTCCTAGTTCCTCTCACAAGAGAAAGCGCCTAAGGCGGTAGAAGAGGAACCAGTGGAAGTCATACTGGAGGAACATGTTCCTGCCCCTACAGAACCAAAGGAACAGAAACCCAAGAGGCGCAAAACTGTTGCCAAAAAGCCTTCCCATCCTGTTCCTAAGAGTGTTAGACAAAGCACTAGGTTGAAAATTGCTAAAATTGTTCATGTTCCTTCAAATCAGGACTCACCTTTAGTCATCTCTGATGCAGAGGAACAGGATCAAAATTTACCTAAGGAACCTACTCCTCCATCTTCACCAAAAATACCAGTAACCCTCACCATCATTCCTTCCATCTCTCCCTCATCCTTCTCTGTTCCTTCCAGGTTATGAGCAGGTTGAAAGTTGAGATGAAAGAACCAAATCCTTTCTCCTCTACATCTACTGACCTTCCACCACAACCACCTTTTATTCCTTCCATTTACACCACCACCTCACCTTCTGTTTCTCTCCCAGGAACAGCAGGTCCTTCACAAGAAAACACCCCAGTTCCTCCACCTAAACCATCCTCTGCCTCTGGTTCTAAGGGAAAAGAACAAGTTCCTTCGGATGAGTTTGGTTGGGGTAATGAAGTGTGTCTCCCTGCTCAACATATGATTAAGTTTTACAATCATCTTCTTTGGACTTTAGATGCTAAAAGCGATAAAATGATGGGTTTAATGAAAGTCCTCGGTGATACCGTGATTGAACAACAAAAGAACATCGAGATGATGGCCCCGAAGCCATTAACGAGTTTGAAGCAACAACTAGATGAGCAACATGGAGAGGTGATGCAGAAGTTGGAAGAAGTGGTTGAGGAAGAAGTCGTCGAGGAACACCATTCTCCTTCCCTTCCTAATGTCTAGTTCTTGTTTCTCTTAAAGGAACAAGAATTCTTAGCTTTTGTTTCTTTTCTTTTCTTCTTTTTCTCTTTTGTACTTTAATGGAACAAGTGTTATAAATAGATGACTTTTTTCTATATTTGTCTTCGTTTGTGATTTAAGTGCATAATTTCTTACTTGGAATGGCTAGTATTATGTGATTGATGTTTGAGCAAGTCTAACCTTTGAAATTCCTAACTTAACCATTTTTGTGCTTGTTAATGGTCTCGAGGTCTTGTGCATTACAGTCTTCCCAAAATCACCAAGCGTTTGATCTTTTTGACAATGACAAAGGGGGAAAAGATAAAGGAACAAACTTGAAAAAATTGAAAAAATTGAAAAAAATTGGAAAAATATTAATTAATTCAATTATATACATTATATAAAGGAGAAATTGTTTTAATTAAGTCAACCTTTGCGTGGTCTTCCAATTTCAAGTCTAACTTTTGATTATTCCTAATCAAGTAAAATTTGTAGCACCATTAACTTTAATTAGGATAAATGACAGGTAACCTGATAAATTGGTAAATAAAAAAGTTTACCAATTAACCCACCCATTAACCCACACAAAAAGCGAAAACCCACCCATTAACCCCCACCTAAAGCGAAAACTCACCCATTAACCCACCTAAAGCGAAAACCCACCCATTAACCCACCCAAAAGCGAAAACCACCCATTAACCCACAACAATACCATCCCCACCCCACCCACAACAACACCGGCTCCACCACCCCCCCCCTTCCCCCCTTCGAATCTCGCGCCTCCCCCTCCCCCTCCCCGTAGGGAAAATCGCTCCCCTCCCCCACCCCTTCGAATCGAATCCTGCGCCTCCCCCTCTCCCAACCTTGTTTTCGCCGAAAGAAACGGAGGAGGCGGCATAGGTCGAGGTGGGCCGGGGAAATCATTCCCAAACGGAGAATCGAAGAAGCCGCCGCGCCGATTTGAAGGACTACGATTGCGGGGCCGGCGAGAGTGAGGGGAGGAGGACGGGGGACGAGTGCGCCGGCGAGAGTGAGGGAGGGGAGGCGCGGGGGCTGCGTGGGGGAGGGGGTCTTGGTGGGGAGGTGGGGGGGGGTGGGAGTGGGGGTGCTTCTTGGTGGAAACGCAGCGGCGAGGGGGGGGGAGGAGTGGGGTGGGGGGCGCTGGCTGGGGGGGGGTGCGGGGGCGGGGAGGGGGAGGGGGAGGGTCGGGGGACGGCTGGCTGGTGGGGGTGCAGGGGCAGGGGAGGGGAGGGGTGGGGGGGTGGGTGTGGGGTGGTCCTAAGGGAGAGGGAAGAGAAAGATGAGCAGAGATAAAAAAAAATAAAAAAAGCAAACCAATCATATGGCGACACGTGGCACATGTAACCTACTAAATAGGTCACAAACAGGTTAAAACTCAATAGAAGAAAATAGCCCTACAAGCCTAACTCAATCAGAGATAATCAAAAGTTAGACTTGAAATTGGAAGACCACGCAAAGGTTGACTTATTTAAAATAATTATTCCTTATATAAATTATTATTTTATCTTTTTCATTCTCTTATGTTATTTGTTGTTTTTCTTAGTTTGTAACTTTGTTGTCATCATAAAAAAAGGGGAAATTGTTGAACCCTAGTTTTAATGATGACAAATGAACAAAGATGTAAACTAAATATTAAACTAACAAGTTGTTTAAGTGAATGAATTTCAAGGTATCAATGAAAGGAACAAAGAGAATACTAAGTCAAGGAAGAAATCAAGTTTGGATTTTGAAGACTAAGTGAAGATGTTTCATAATTTGGTACTGGAGCAGCATTGGAGCAAGAAGACTAAAGCAAGGCTTTTTGTTTCTAGTTCCATTGTAAAGGAACGAGTAAGAATGGTAAGGAACTATGGCAATTTAGAATGAGAATGAGCGTTTGTTCATTTGTAAGGAACAGACGCACTGGCGCTGAACTAATAAGTTAAAGGAACTAAGTAATAAAAGGAACTAGACTTAGGATGAAGCGTTACAACGGTTTAATTATGTCTGTTGAGTAATTTATGCCTAGATTCTAGGTAACCGTTTTATTTAAGGAAAAATCTGATTTTATGGAAAATCTTTTTAAAGAAAAGATTTTATTTTTATAAAAGATAAATATCATTTTCGGTTTTTATGGAAAATATTTTAAAGATAATATTTTTGGTAAAAGATTTTTATTTTGGTTTTAATAATTAAAATGCGTTTTCATTAAATTAGATTTTCGAAATAATGCTTTATGTGGTTGCTAAAATTAAGGGAGCAGTAACTCAATTCTCTCCCACGTTTAACAGTGATCATGGAGATCATGGGTTGATTGAGGAACGTGTTCCTTCGGGTAAGGAACATCATGGGGTAATGATTTTACCATTAACACATGTTTTAATCCCACGTTCTAAGTTATTACCACTATAGATACTAATGTCTAATTAAGTTCCAATTTGTGTCTGACCAAGTGAATTAGTGAGTTTAACTAAGTAAAGTGTCATTGCCTTCATTCTCTCATAAAAGCCATTTGTTCTTTGCCTTCTTACTCTAATTCCACTGAGTTTATTTTGATCAATTGTATTTTGGTTTTTGGGGTAAGGGTACTATGAGTGAAGTTCTGTAAGAGAGAAGTTTTGAGTGAAGCGAGTTAAAGTGAGAAAACTTCAAGTGAAGTTGAGAGAAACAATTGTTAAGGGAACTGTTGTTCAGGAACTTGAGTTTAGGAACTCAAGGTGTGGCCCGTGAGTAGAATTAGGTTGTAACAAAGTTGTTTGGCCTAATTAGTGAAAGAGTTGAGTTTAAAATCCTTAGAGGTCCAGGTTGTTTCTTCTTGTTGGGCCCAAGAAGTTTTTCCTCGTAAAAATCCCTTGTGTTCCTTTAGCTTGTTTCTTTGTTCAAGTTTAAAATTCCGCAAAAAGTTACGTTTATTTCTACACATACAATTCACCCCCTCCCCCCTCCTCTTGTATTGTTCCTAGTGAAATAACACCATCAAAACCTTAGCCTATATAATCCAAATCCATGATCTTATGTTCGCCAAACCAATTGAACTTTCATCAAAAATCCAAGCCTTACACCTTTCAACCTTTCATCAACCCTAACTCCTTTTTCAAGGTATGTCCAAGCCCGCTAGGTTTAAAACGCGAAAGGGCGACCTAGGCAAAAGTTAGGGCACAAAAAAAATTAATAATAAAAAAATCAGATCCAGAACTACGAATGGTCTGATTCCGCAAGGATACGTAGGAATCCTCATATCGAGGTCCGACAACTTCAATAAAATAAAATTAGTCATGGTCTAATGATTTGACTTTCTAGAGTTCAGGAGCATAATCTCTTTCTAGATCCCGACATAGACTCGAGTCTGAACCTAGCCTCGTTAAAGCCTTTTCCCACCAACATTTATTTAAGTCACAAATTAAACCTTTTTATTTTTCAATCCAATCTCTCTTTTTCCCTAAAGGACTCTCTAATAATTCCATGGTTTCTGGCAATATTTGACTTTGCCTAAATCACTTCCCAAAGAAGAATCCCCAGCGACAACTTTCAAAGTTCAAGACAGATCAACTACATTTCAATATCAAATCAAGTACATTTCAATTAAGGCTCAAGCCTAATTCAGGCAAGCTCACCCAAAGAAGGGGCTTCCTATGTGTGGTGGTTCCTCCGATTCAAATCAAACTCCCGAAAAGTTGTACTCCGCGGACCTCGTTTACGGACCCCGATTATTTACTAAAAACGATTTTTGAAAATCATTCTATTCATTTCATTCTATCATTCTACATATCCACATCCTCTAACCATGCAAAATCCTGACCTTGCATTGTAGCCTTGCAAAACCCTGACATTGCATTGCATTTCATACGTTCTACTCTTGCATAACCCTAACCTTGCATGATGTGTCATCCCTTAGCTTTGCATAACATTAATCCTTGCATAGCGTCTATGCATCCTTAGAGAGTCTAAGTTTGCATTATTGCATCATTATGTGCTTATCTGAGTTGTTTATACCTATACGCTAACATCTTCTCCTGCAGGTAATCAGATTGCTTGTAGTTATTGTCCTGCATACTAACTTTGTTTTGCAGAGACCGGCGTATATAGATCAGTTCTAAACTGCATAGTGTTTAGAATCGTTCTCCGTCCCGACACAGTATACTTTGACTATCGGTTTCCTGAACCTCAGTCAAAGTGGGGGCTTCTGTAGACACATAATCGTGTCTCCCCATTTAAGGATCCGATGATGAAACATACCGTTGATTTAATTGGTCCGGCCCAAGGGCAGAGCAGTCTGAAAAGCCATTCAAAACCATTTCGAAAAGTGTTACAATTCTATTTTAAAGCCCAATTAATTATTCATGATAATTAATTGTATTTGAGCCCAATTATTTGAAAAGCCCAATTTATTAATAATTAATTGATTTATTTTAATAAATAAATATTTTCAAAAGATATTTTTTTTAAGATCTCGTAAAATCAGATATCTGTAGTTAAAAGATAAAAGAAAATCTTTTAGAACGCGTTTTTATCAAAAAACTATCAAAACGTGTCAAAATCAAGACGGTGCGCTGAGCGCAGCTGACTGTGTTGAGCGCACGTGTCCTGACACGTGGGCTTCCATGTAAGCCGCGCCTAGGGCACAGCCTGTGCCAAGCGCACCAGAACGGCCATGTAGACTTCTGTTTCATGTAGAGTCCTGCGTCAAGCGCAGTTCTCTGCTTGAGACGCTGATTTTCTTTCTTATCTTTTTTAAAAGCGCGTATCACGTGTATGCTTTTTACTGGTCATGTCGCGTCATGCGCTTGACACGTCAGCTGCGCCAGGCGCAGCTGGCGCGTGAGGCGCAATGTCGTTTTCCCTATAAATAGGTCTGTTTTCCGTACAGATTGAAAAACGGATTTTTCACATAACACTCGACGAATACTTTACGAATTCTCTCTACGAACTACAAAATCTCCCTACAAAATTCATACTTTCAAACACAAAACAAATTCAATCTACATACTTTTAGACATTCAGATTTTCAGGCTTCACGATTGCTCGTCCCAAAAGTTGTCAATCTTACAGACCCAAGCCGCGGTATAATCCTGAGGGCCCTTAAATAAATTATTTTTATATTGAAGTTACTAACAGTTTTCTTTCCTGATGTAGATCTTTAATGTAAAATCGCTATACTGTATATTCTAACCCTTTTTCTATACTTTCTATATTTTATGTTCATATTATTCTTGCCTTTGTATATTATATGCTTGCCTGATCATTTTATGCATATTATATGATTGTCCTGCTTTAATGCTTTTATCACCTCCACATGTTATTTTTGCGAATCAAAACCTAAAGAACTGTTCTAACATTAATCATATTAATTTGGACAACCTGCTAGGCACCTTGTAATATTGATTGCGTAATAACTTGTCACTAAAAATTAGTCTTTTATGTGTTTCGTGAACCTACTTTGACTAAATATTTTTAGGGTGTTTAAAACATTATTTGATTATTCTTTGACATAAAATTTGTTATGAATCGATATTTAGTAGAGGCCAACTCTGGGCGAATGTGGTTCATTATGACTGTATTCGTACCCTCACTCCCAAACTCAATCTTTTGGTTCATTTTGACCATCTATGGAGTCAGGACGGGGAAATCTACATTGGATAATTTGTCCCTATGGTTTTCCCATATCCAATTAGGTTTATGATTCTTCCTAAAAAGAATTGTTGGCGACTTCTTTCAAAACAATTTTCAATAAAACCTTTACAGTGGGGTAGTCAAATCTAATACGCGCTCACACCGCGTAGACGAAATAAAAAAACACGTCTACACTCAGCCACCATTTTCATTTGCTACTAATTAAAAGCGGATCTTTTCTCTCTTCCAATTTATTTTTGATAGGGTTTTTTTTCCCACTCTGCTTTCTTGGTCATTGAGGCAATCAAACAAACACTAAAGCGAGTAAATGCTCACCGGGAATTCTTGTTGCCCCTTCAATGAAAGCTGCAGTGGAAGAGTGATGTGGCATACTCTTGAGTAGGGTGGCAGAGTAGATTTTTAATGGAGGAGAGAGAGAGAAAGAGAATACAAAAGGGGTTTTTTGTTTACTTTAAGGTAAAAAAAGGAGGGAAATGAAATGTAAAGGAGAAGGGATAAAACAAACTGACGGCCAATAGGAAGAAGTTATCAGTCAATGACGGAAAATCGAAAAAGGTTTCATTTCGCAAAAAAAAAATTTGGTTTAAGGTTGTAAATTGAAAAAAAAAAATTAAAAGGTTGTTTTTCGCAAAAAAAGTGATTATAAAAGGTTATTTCTGACAAAAAACTCTTATATTAATTTTCTACAACAAATTTCCTAAAGACTTTCTTTACAACTTTTATCATACGCGTACACCCGGGTGCACCATGCGCTCATGGTACACCTAAGTTATTTTTGCTCCTTATTCATTTGAACTTCTTCAAATGAGCATAATTCTAATAATTGTTAATCATTTCTGCTTAATTGTCTAGATGAGCAAAATTTTCTGCTCATTTTCTCAAATGAGCAAACAATTCTACTCATTTGAGAAAATGAGTAAACATTATTGCTCAAATGAGTAACTTGAGTGTTTGCTCATTTTGAAACTCTAATATTGATTCTCAAATCTGATACCAAGTCCACCATTGATGTGCTTCAACTTTGATATTTATTTTCGCCATTGATCAATCACCGACTATGATCTTAAGTGATAAAATAGTCTGAATCCGACTCAATCGAAACTGATTCGAGGCAAAATAATCGGACATATATCCGATAAATAAAATCCAAATCTGAATCCAATCTGATCTGGATAAGATCCAAATAAAGGTGGGTCGCATATAGAGTTTGTAAAATCCGACCCGTTGCTAATTTTAAGTATACCATGAATGAATTCAACTTTCTTGTTTCTCTCCATCTCTTTGAATTTGGATCTCCATGAAAGAGATAAGAACTCATGCTCATCCCCATAAGTCCTAGTACTTTATCTCTCCACACAAACAGTTAATTTGCTTGTTACGAAAGCTTGGAAAGTTTCCTTGTTGATTACCTATAAATGGAACTACGACCCACTAACATGTTGTCACCGGAAGCTTCTTCCCCTCCTCCATATCTTTGTGATGCTGAGGATTGGAAATTCCAAACCGGGTACGGAAATTGGGCCATGTTTCCTTAGGGAGGACGCCAAGGCTCAATCCTGCACAATTGACCAACTGCATACCACTATACCAGCTAGTATTCAACTTAATGCACTCCGTAGTCGGTAGTCCCGACTCACATTTCATTTGCACGGGTACCTTAGGACGGTTTCGGGTCAAACATAGGCCGGCTTTCATTACGACAAATCGAGTACCTCGCCCGCCTATTCGGAAATGAAAAGCAAAATACCCTGTAAAGGCGCATTTTTTAAGACTTATTTTCAGTTCAGTTCAATTCAATTCAGTTCAGTTCAGTTCCTAAATGATAATCATTACTATTAATTAGTTATAATTTAATTCAGTTCAGTTCAGTTATTTTATGCCGAAGAGAACAGGCCCTAAATCGGTAATGAACAACCTAATGAACTTATCAACATAGCTTCTACAGAAGCCAAGAGAATCTTTTACTGCCTTATCGGGAATATTTATTCTCATCACATCTGGTATACAAACTTACCAATTGTATGTAGACAATCTGCAGAAGTTTAAGTGGGTTTCAAATGGTCATTATTTGGTGGATAGTGGACACACAAAGTTACAAAATTAGTGCATTGATCACACAAAAGCAGACAATAAATCTGCTGATATAGTTCACCCTTGAGATTAAAGTTGATAAGATGACAACTCCACTTTCTGACATATCTACAACAGTAACGGATAGGCCGTCTCCATGCGAATACGTGTAATGCTCTTAGCTTCCAATAACAACCATGCTTAGGGACTTACGGTGTAATACCCCTCATGGGGTCGGGTGTTACATATGGTATTCAAGATTCCACGCTTCCAATTATTGTGTCTATAAGTCTCAGGCCGCAAAGGGAAGTGGCATCTTCTTACTAATACCTTTCGTTTTCCTCTTTAAAAGCTTCTTAAAAAGCCCACCTGATGTAGAATGTGGTTTCTTACTGGGTACAATAGCCAAAGAACTAGAACTCACAGAAATTTCGTTGTTCTTTGCAGTAGTAGTATAATTACTTGTACTATATGAACCATAATCTTTAGCATATATCATTTCCTTGGTTTTTGGTGATTCGAGTTGATCAGTTTCAGAAATGTCATCGTCTGCTTGCATCTGATCCAGCAGAGAAGACCGTTCGTTTGTTAGTTTCTTTTCACTAGTCGGGGTTGTGGAAGAGGCAGCGAGCATAGACTTAGACTTAGTAGGAGCGGACATGAACTTGTCGGAAACTGCAGCATCCCGTGATGTTGCTAATGCCTGCAATTGCTTTCCCAAATGTAAGATGCTCTCTTGGCACTCTGCTAACTTCTCTGAAGCTGCTGATATCTCCCATTCCTAAAGAGTAAAGACCATATCAAATTTCAGTTAAGGATTTAACCAAGAACAAGCTCATTCTTTTCACCTCAAAAATTGTTACTTGAAGTTATCTTTCTTGATCTTGAAGTAATCGGCCCTTATTTGAACTCATTTTAGGCTCCGTTTGGTAGGGTGTAAAATGTTTTCCATGAAAGTGAGTTTTCCTTTTCCTCTCATTTTCCGTTGTTTGGTATGGTAAGGGGTGTAAAACAAGTTTTCCATCAAAGGAGCTCTAGGTGAAAATTATTTTCCTTTAAGAAAGAAGGGAAAACAAATTTTTCTCCCTTCTCCTTAGCAACCTTTTACTCTCCTCTTATCCATCCTCTCCCTTCCCCTTCTATTTTTCTCTTTTCCATAACTTTTTTTACATTGAACCAAACAAAGGAAAATTAGCTTCACAATTGGATTTTCCATGTAAAATGTTTTACATGAAAAATCATTTTACATTGAAAATGTTTGACATCCAACCAAACGGAGTCTTAGTGTTGAATTGGACTTTTAATTTTTCAGTGATGGTGAATTGAACTTATATAACCTTATCTGATCTATCGTCCCATTTGAACTTACCTTTTCTCATCTGAACTCGATATTCCAGAGCTTAAAAAAAATCTAACTATAGAATAAAAACAAAATGGACATATGTAAGAGAATGTACAAATATAGACTAAACTTGCACTGTAGGAATAGAGATAGATATAGCGATCTTACTCACCAATATGAATGAAAAAAGAACTTCCTGACGATGCCAGAGGGGAAATTTTACTTGGGAATCTATTTTTTTTTTCCAACATTTCTAGTGCTTTAAAGGTGTGTTCCCTTCACCTAAATTTTGCTGAAGTTAACTTATACTATTATAACTTATTGGAACTTATGTGAACTTGCTTTTTCTAGAAACTTAGTTAAGGTAATGCACCCTAAATGCCGGATGTTCCACTTTCGACATCACTAATAAGTCTATTTTGTCAGCATGGTTCACAGTTGAGTGTTTTTCTTTAAACACATTTCCTTAGTTGAGTCTATTTTTGTTTGATGGCCCATAGTTTACTCTTTGTGTTATCATTTATTCCCTTCTATCTCAAGATCAAAAGAACAAAGTCAATACATGTTATTATGCCCATTAGAGTATAGATAAGAAGTTGAAAATGTGAGGTCCTTGATAGCACCTTTTGTTTCTTTTCTGTATAAATATGCAACTGAAATTAGTTACTTACAGTTTGGAGTTGCTTTTTGTCTTGATTGGGATCTTCTATAGTATCCACCTTTTGAATCCTGATATCAGCAGAATTCGAAGATCAGGACAATTATATAAGGAGCCAAAAGACACTAAAAAAAAGTAATATAAACTTCTGCGCCCTTCTGCAAAACAAAGACGGCAAGAGTGTACCTCTCAAGCTGGACCCGCAACTCTAGGCAATTCGCCTCCAACTCTTCACAATGGTTCACCTTATTGTCCATCTCCGCTTGTAACCCTGCAATCTTTTCCCGGGCCTCATCCATTCTAGAATGGACAGCTAAAAGCTGAGAGTTGAGATCTTCAATTGTCATCATATGATTTTCAAACTGGTCCTCAACCATCGCCTTAGAGTGCTTCAAAGCCTCCATTTCTATTTTCAAATGCGCAATAGTATTTTCTGAAATCTGAAGTTGATTTCTTAAGGATTCGCACTCTAATTCTTGTTTCGCGAACCCAATATCTCTTGCTACATCCTTCAGTTTCCTGCCTTCTTCAATCACATCACAACAAGATTCACTATGATATCCATTTTTCAGCAAAGGTAACTTGCTTGCTCCAGATAACTGACAAGACATTCCCACTTCTGTTTCACTTTCTCGTTTCACTTCTTGAAGGGAGAAACAGTTTTTCAATATCCATTCCAAGACATCAGTCATCTCTTGAGTAAATGTTTCAAACTCAGCCTTTCCGTTCAACATATCATAACAAATTTGAAGAAAATGCTGCAAAGTAGAAGCTAGTTCGGGACTTCTCCACTGAAATCCATGAACATCATTCCTTCTGCTGGGTGTCTGTGAGGCATGGGGATCTTCAAATGGAGAATGAATCCCGTGAATAATCTCGATCAGCTTTGAGATAGATTTGCTCAACTTTGATGACAATAGTCCTTCACCCTTCACCTCTGCAACATCGGCATCAGTGCCCGCTAATGCTACTATTGGGACTAACTCTTTTCCTGTACTAATTTCAGTATTTGTGATAGTAGAAGAATTTTCAATAGGCTTATCAACACAAACTAGAGCCAACTTTTCCATTTCAGCAAAGTCATCCATTAGATGATTTATGTCTGACATTCCAACAGATTTCGATGCCCATGAACCAGTACAGCTAACTTTATCATCACTCCCAACATCTGACATTGTAGCCAATGACAGACTGGCATCCCTAATCAATTGACTTTTATGAGATTCTTCAAGCTGTGTCTCAAAACGTGACAACTTTGAAGCTGACTGAATATACATGTTTCTTGAAAGTTGAAGCTCGTCCGCCTTCCTCTGAAGAGTTTCCCTCAGAGAGTTGTTTTCTTCCTCCAATGCGCAAATTTTTTCAGTCAAAAGTTTCATCTTTTTGTCAGGGGATTCGAGATAGCTGTCTACTCCATAGTCCAACTGCATGCTGTTGACAGTATAACTTAAGTTGGATTTTTTCCTTCTATTGTCGACTGAATCTCTGCCCAACATATCTACTTCACTCTTCATCTTTGCCAGAGCTGCAGGACCAGGCAACCTCTTCCTTACCAGGACGCGAAGTCTTTGACACTCAGATTCTAGCTTAGCAATTTTCTTAACATTTTCCAAATGTTGTTTATGGCTTGCATCAGCTGTTCGACGATTAAATTCTCTCTCCTCGTTCCGAATATCAACTTCCTTCTCAAGTACTCGGACTTCATATAACAAAGAATTGTTATCTTTCTCGATGTGTTGCAGTCTTGCTAATAGGGAATTCACATCACTTTCTACCTTGGCTTTTTCTAAGTGTAGTTCCTCAATTAGCTGATCCTTGAGTAAAACCGCCTTTGCAAGTTGAGAATTTTCTGAAGTCTGTTTGGCTATCATTCTGCCTGATTCTTCTAGTTTACTCTCTAGAAACATCTTGGTCTCCCCGAGTTCCTCCGCTGCTTTGAGCATAACATCGTGAATCCTCTGCTCTTTATCTTCTCGAACAAAACGTAGCTGCTGCATACACTCCTTTAGCGCTGCATCCAAATGTCTTGCCCTTTCTTCACTGATATCTCTCTCTTTCAGAGCTTCGTCTAGTTCTTCCTTAAGAGACAATGCTTTTGCTTCTGCTTTCTCCCATCCTATAAGAATATTCGGAAATGTATTAACAGAATTGTTATTATTAGGGTCAAATGTGAGGGAGTGAATGAAGATTCCGGACATATGGAGAAGGGCTCTCCAATGAACAAGTGACAAGGGGGAAATTTGGTAAATCCAGTCGGTCTGGTGCCCACACCAAATCCTCCTCTCTGTTCACTAGAGAATAAGTTCAGAAATAGATATATAGTGCAGAAAGATGAGAAATGCAGAGAACCTGCAAGAGCTTCTTTTGCTGTGTTTGAGTGTTTCTTCACAAGATCGTCTTTAGCATTGCACTCGGCAAGGGCAGAAGAAAGTTTATCACCCGAGTCTTTCAGGTCTCTCTCCAGTTCTGCCTTTTCAGCAAGAAGCACATGCATCTATGCAAAACAATGCCAAACATCAAAGAGACATTTTTATGCAAAATTTCAGTATCATATATCTATATATGCTGGCTCAAAGGATGGAGAAACTATTGGCTGATTTCCGGATTTGATCCAATCTCAGTTGTTTTTACTCCAACATTATCCCTCTATATAGCTAAGAAATCCCCAAAATATCCCTAAATATACTCATAATATCAAAATGCAAGGCTTGTAACTAGAAAACTTGCACATAATTAAGCTAAATGGAGAAAACATGGTTTGCATTGTGGTTCTGAAGCATCCCCCTCTTTTCAACTGTATAAACATGCCGGTCTTATGCAGAAGTTAAAAATTGTGTTATGTCATGTGAAATTGCAAATGTGCACATGTGCAGGACTATAGATGTAGAATGACTTCTAATACCTCTTCCTCATGTTGTCTTGAAGCAACTTCCACTTTTTCAGCCACTGTGATTGTCTTCTCTGAGGATTTTTTCCTCCATAGCCATGATTTGTGATCTGTCATCTGAGTACCTCTTTTGATAATGGATAAGACAGTATTCAACTCAAACCTACTTTAACGAACGCCTACAAGAAGAAAACATGTCAAACAAATAACCGTTATCTTGTAATTTGATTGTATGTTATACTTCCTCCAGTCTTTATTAGTTTACCCCTTTCTATGAGGCACATTTGCCGATACACTAATTTCAACCTTAATATCTCTAATTATCAATAAGCAAAAATTACAAAAAGTTGATATTTGGATACTACACATTGAGATGAATCTAACAAGATCTCACATGACTACATTTTTCCTTAAGTACAAATAACAAGAGATAGTCAAAGTCATGTATGTGAATAGTGTCAAAAGTCAAAGGGGTAGAACTAATAAAGACCGGGAGAAATATATACTTTCGATACATAATTGCACATTATAATATCCCTACTCACTAACAACCGAAATTTATGAGTAGTGTCATTCGTTTTTCAATGAAGTTTAAATATCATTCTAATTTAGTTTTTGTTAAAAATGGCCTGAATAGAATTGCTCATTACACAAGTGCTCCATTTATACAGTTGATCAGCTAGTCATAAGACCACTATTTTTTATGTATTTAATTTGATTTTTAAGTACTTTTGATATAACTATTGGGGTTTTTTGTGAGAACTTACCTTATAAAAAAATATTTTTGTGAAAATCTACCTTATAAAAAAATTGTTATGAGAAACTACCTTATATAATATTTTTTTGTTGTGCATTACTACCTTCTTATCGAATCTGGTACTTAGTCCCATTTTTTGTCAGTTGACTTCACGTGCAAATGCACGTGTTCTTTTTATTTGACCATCTCCCTCACAAACTTCTTCTTTCCCTCTTTAGAATTTAGATGTGGAATGGAGTGGGAATGAAAAATTGTGAAGAAAAAACACATGCTTGGCGATGAGTTTTCATTACCATGGCAATGAATAAGGGATTTTCCATTTAAATTACATATGATTTCATTGTCATCATGGTCATATAGTATAACCCACCAAACGGGGAATTAAGGTTAAGTATTTGTAATTGCATATTGTCATTATGTGTGACACAAGAATTCGCGCCTTAAATGTTAAACAACCTATGTGTTATAAATGGCCGATTTGTTATCGTGGTTGTAGAGTTAAGGTTGCACGCATTGAACTCCCGACTCCCCCCTCGGCCCTTGGCCCCTTGTAAGAATGGAAAAGGACATTGGAGTTATGCTAGACTTGGGAGTTGATGTTGATGTATAATTACAATGCATGATGCATCTTTGTTGTCATTGAATTGATATCTAAATTCTTAATGGGAATATGCATAATTGCTCTAGAATGATGTTGACACTTTACACCCACTTGCTTTTTCTATGTTTTGTTTTTACCCCTCCTTTTTTTATTGATAAGCATTGGATACCCACAATCTTGATGCATATTTATTCCCTTTACTAAGTGAAGCACCCTTTCGTGGGGGTGGGTAGGAGCCTGTGACAGTGGGAGAGTGGTGTGTCCGTGTGTTAAAGTATAATCCAAGCCCTCTTTCTCTAAAGGAAATCATGAGGCTTACCATTTACCCGGATTGCGGCCATGCAATCCGGAGTTAATTGTCCCCCATGGTCCATGGAGCCTAACTACAAAATTCCGAGCGCGTGAAATGACCATTTTACCCTTGCACCTCTCTGCATTCTGACCCTTTGACCCGACTATTTTCACCTAATTTTCCCATTTTACGCGACTATTGTGCCTAATTTTACCATTTTACCCTAGAACAACAACTTTGGATACCCCCTAATTTTACTAATTTTCACTTAATCAACCTCGGAAATAATACGGATTAAAAAAGGACTTGTAATAAACCAAAACAAAGAGAGACAAAACTCTTTAAGTATAGCCTAGTCGGCCCGTCCAACCTCCCCATCAATCATCATTGTCCCTGAGTTGACATAACCTTCTTACTTGCAAATAAAAAAGATGTCTTGACACTTCTTTTAACGAAAAATCTACCCCGTCAAAAAAGAAAACGAAAATCTAAAAATGTTAACTTTTTCAAGCAATAAATTTTATCTTGGACAAAAATTAAAACATTTGCCTCATAGTTCGAGACTTTTTAGAAATACAGAAAATTTCGATTTTCCCAACCTTAAAGAATGTAACTTTATAAAATTTATGCAATCTATAGCCCTTTTTGAGACAAACATTTCAGAACTCTAAAATTTAGTCAATGACATTCCTTCACTAAAAAATGTTAAGCATAAAAAGCAACAATAAAATCTATTAATGACTTACCATGTATTCTTAAATTATAATGTATGATCAAAATCCAAGGAAGAAGACATGAAATTTTAACACAAGATAAGTCAAAGAAATAAATAAAACAGAAATTCCAAAATCATGCAAACAAGCAGCACTTTAGCTATAAGATATGACAACAACAGTTTCAACATTGTAAGAAAATTCCAGTTTTGGAAAGCTTATTTAAAATTAAAAAATTTGCATGCTTATAAATAGAAAACGAGGGTGAAGAAAAAAAAAAGTGGGAGCTTCATACCTGTGTAACTTTGTTAGTCTGTCAGTGATGATCACGAGAAAACCACACTAATTAAATTAATATAAGAAAGAAAGTGAAGAAGGAAAAGGAGGAAAAAGAGAAAATCAGGATAGTGAGAGAAGCACCATAACTCTGAAAAAATACAGAGTAGAGGAGAGAGAAAGAGAGAGAAAGAGTTATGTAAAGACTAGAGAGAGTAGCGCCGACACAATAAACAGGCGTGGGAAGAGCAGTAAAAAAAGGGGAAGATATTAAAGATTAAAAAATATTATAAAAAAAAGGAATTGGAAAAAAAAAATGAAAGGTGGGTGATATTTTTCCTAATTGAACTGTGCAAAAAATGCTACTATGTGCCAGTTGGAGATTGAGAGATGGAAAAGCCACATATTACCTGAGAAAGTTTGGTTGGTAGGGGAGGAATTGAAGGGAAACAATGTAAAAAGGAAACTTGAGATGGTAGTGATGTAAATGTTTGACCGCATAAAATATATAGCGAGGTGGCCACTGGGCTGGCTGGGCCGGGCCGGGCTGGGCCTGACTGAGTTAACCCTAGCCCGCACCAATCAATTTGGAATTTAGGTTAGGTTGGGCGAGTTTCAAAACAATCTCCTTGCTTCGACTCGATCCATCCTGGCCTGTCCAAATTTCAAGTTAACTGGGTTAATTTAAAGCCTTCGGAAAGTAACACACTTTTGATCCATTGAGATCAACTCGATTCCTAACTCTACCCGGAATATGCATGTGTGGTTATGTAATAATCCGTCCTTATACAAACATAAAAGTAGGAGTGAGAATACGGGTTGTCACAAGTCAAGAGTCCACCTAGTTTTCCCAACTCCTATTCAACCCGCTCATTGGTTGTCCTTCTTTACTCGAGAGGTGTAATATAAAACAATTTGATCACACAATTTGAATTATATTTGAAATTGGATAGTTATAAATTTGACCTGAACCAAAAATTTGATAGACACCATAAGTATTGTGATTAAATTTTATTGAATTTTCCACGATATACTAAGTGACAATAGACTCATATATTACCTAAATTGAAATGGACGGATGCGATAAAAATATCGGATGGGTAGATTGATACACTTGCATATATATGACCAATTTGTATTGAACTTAATAATTACTACCACTATGTTTTTTACTTCTTCTCATTTATGTTTTGGAAGTTACTAAGGAGTAAGTGTAAATGGTGTGTTATAGGAAGTCGTATGAGTAGTTATTGAAAGGGAAAAAAAAGTAGGAATAACAAAAAAAAAATCCCAAAAATAAAAGTAGGAACAACAAGAAGTATTCTCTCATGTGCTGATGTGTGTAGTTTGGGACCAGGAAGTAATTTAGTTCAAGTCCATAATACTTCCTCCGTAACAAAATAGATGTTACACTTTGACTTTCACGCTTGTCGATGCAGTACTTTAACCATTAATAACTTTAATTATATATTAATTATTAGGAAAAATTGTAAAAAATAACCTTTTAAATACAAGTTTTTGCGAGAAACAACATTTTAAAAAAAATCTGGCAAAATAAGACCTTAAGAAGAAAATATTTTGCGAGAAATAACCTCGACCAATTTTCCGGCATTGACCAAGCCTTTTTCAGCGTTGACTCGTTAAAACCAAACATGTGAAAGGCACGTGAACTGCATCTCTTATGTTTCAATTATGCTTTTCTCCATTTTTCGATATTGACCAAATATTTTCCGACGTTGAATTCATCAATATATGAAGGAAAATGGGGTTGAAACATAAAAAATGTGGATTACGTGCCTTGCCATGTTTGAATTTAGTGAATTGAAGTTGCAAAATACTTGGTCAATGCCTATAAAATGGTTCAAGGTTGTTCCTCACAAAAAAATTATTTTTAAGGTCTTATTTTGACATATTTTTTTAAAAGGTTATTTCTCGCAAAAACTTGTATTTAAAAGGTTATTTTTGACAAATTTTCCTAATTATTATAAACTATAAGAAGTTAATATTATGAAAGTATATATTGAGACGAATCCAACAACATATCATATAGTAACGGTTGATTTTATCTAAAACAAAAAAAATGCATGGTCAAATGTAATAGGTGAATAGTGCAACTTTCAAAGTGTAACATCTATTTTGTTACGGAGGAAGTATATAAGTTGTCTATGCAATTCCGTAGGGGGACCGAACACTAGGGGTGTGCACAAACCGGTCCGGACCGGACCGGAATTTGGATCGGACCGGACCAGAGATTCTGGTCCGGTCCCCGGTCCGCCGAAAATCAGGATTCCGGTCCGGTCCAAACCCGGAAAATTCCGGTCCGGACCGGTTGGACCGGAATTTATATTATTTTAGTAAAAAAAAAAAATTAAAACTTAAAAAAAAAATTAAAAGGTAGAAAATTATAAACTCGAAACCTACTATTTATTCTTTTAGGATTATTGACATTAAAATTATTATTTTTAATGTATATAATTTATAAATTTTTTTAAATAAGATAAAAAAGATTTTTTTTTTTTGGAAAAAAAAAATTCCGGTCCGGTCCCGGTCCAAGAAAACCCCTGATTCCGGTCCAGCCGGTTCCGGTCCGGTCCTGGACCGGTGCACACCCCTACCGAACACAACCAAAACACAAAATGTCAAAAAGGACAAAGTGAAGTCATGCTTACATTAACCTTTCAATATATATATATATATATATATATATATATATATATATATATATATATATATATATATATATATATATATATGGTAAAAACTATAATAACCACTCATTTTTGCTCATTTTACAAAGATTTTGTTTATTTCACAACATTTTGCTCATTTGTACGAAGATCTTGCTTATTTTACAACATTTTTGCTCATTTAAAGTGGTATACACATGTGGATAAATGTTGTAGGCCGCCACATGTCATGCGTATGCTGACGTGGTGCCACTTCATCGCTGACATGACATTTCCCTTTAAAAAATATTAAAAATTAGCGAAAGAATTCTTGATTAGTGACCTTAAACTTCATAATTAATGTCATGATCTTACCAGCAAACTACATTTCTTTTGTGTAACCAAATTCGAATTTCAACTATTAAATCATTATACCTTATTGAACTTTTAAATAATAAAATTACAAGAGAAAAATAAATGAGTTGTATAATTTATTTTAATATAAAATTGTGGGCAAGAAATGTAAGTGCCTAGACGGCCACATGTTCCCTTCCTCCCCCCAAACATTGACATGGCGCTATGTCCTTTGCGACTTGGCATCTATTCGAAACTTTGTCAATGTAAAATATTGAACCCGCAACCTCAAGTATGGAAGAAACTACAAGAAAGAGATCCTCTTATTATTGCTTAATTCTTTCATCAAGATGTTATGGATTTCTAAACAAAACCTAAAGCTAAATTCTAATGTCCTAAATGCATATTATGAATTAAATGACTTAATTTTCATTCTTTTTACTGACAAAACAATGCCCTTGAAAATGATCAAAGGGATTTGCAAAAGAGGTTTAGAAACGCAACTTCATCTATCACTAATCTACATCTTTTATATAGAATCATATTTCAATTCCAACTAGTAAATAACTTAGGCCCTGTTCTTTTGGACTTATTTTCGGCCGATTCGGTTCGATTCTTCTCTGCATTTGGGAATCTCTCGGTTCGGTTCGCCTTGGGTTCGACCTAAAACAACGGGGTCTTATTATGTTTTTGTTTACCCAATTAAAAAATAACCCGGGGCATCTGCCGACCCCAAACACTATTTAGAAGTAATAATGAGTAATAAGAAAGATTAAAATCACCAAACAATACTTAATACTATGATTACGCTTTATAATGATTGATACCTGAACTTTAATGCTAGGCCCGCGGTTGATATCTGGCTTACGACACTAGCGAAGTCAAGATGTACCAAGTCTTTCATTGTTATTCTTTATTTCTCTACTCTCAATAAGGTGATAAATTTTCACTCCTTTTAAGAGCCCGTTTGGTTCACTATTTTTAGGGTTTAAGAAACGGAATCAGTTACTGATTCCCTTTTTTTATATTTGGTTCAACCCCTCACCAATCCATTACCATTACTTGGTGGTAATGAACTCCCCCAATTTGTTACCTCCCCTCTCTCTCAACTAACAAAATCCATTAGTTGGTGGTAATGGTTACCATTTCATTTTCATCCAATGACTTGAACCAAACACCCAATAAGTATAACCTTTTTTATTACCATTTCCCTCCTTTATTGTTTCCATTCCCTTTCCATTCCATATTTTGAACCAAACGACAATATATTTCAATTTTTTTTTTTTTGAAAAAGTCCACCTGATAATCCATAATAGCCTACTAGACTTTAAGCAATTTGGATTAGAGCGAGACGAGTTGAACCCAGAAGCAAAATATGGAAATGTGTTCGTGCCATGAGAATCAAGAGATGCTTGATCAAGTGATTAGAAGTGTCATTTCCCTAACCTTTTTTTTACTTATCTCTATTTTATAAGGCAACATATGGGGGACACTAAAAAATAGAAAAAGAAAAAAAAGAAAAAAAAAAGGGGATAACTAACTACTTCCTTTAAACGGAAAAAGGGGGAAAAGAAAAAAGTACTGCATACAACAATTTTTTGAAAAAACAAAATGCAAAGACAGTTCTTTTACACAATTTATTTTAATTTTATACTTTCGCACGCATTGCATGCATATAAGACTAGTTTCTTGTAAGTGAAGGGTTGGTATTTTTATTTCACCTTTTTTTGTGGAATCCAAGGGAAAAATATATTGTGGGTTGGCATGCTTTCTTGAGTGTTATTGTCATTTGTCCACAACTAGAGCTTTTGCTTTTGTCTTTTGATGCCCAAAGTACTCAGGTTTGCAGTTAACTAGCAAATGCATCAACATTGAATATCTTGGGCTGCTTTGCAAATTGCTCATTTGACTTTGTGTATATAGTGCGTGTTTTGGACGGTGGCTAACAACTCCTTTGGATATTATTAGGTGGTTTGATACTTTGATTGGATATTTGGATGGCTTTTTCTTTTTTCTTTACTCTACTTTATTTAGGTGGTTAAGTTGCAAATTAAATACATTGACACACTTGTATTTTCCAGAAATAAGTTGAGAACAACTATGAAAATTTGATCTCTTCAGAGTTGGATTCTCCAAATCGCACTGAATTGAAATAGAGTGTTATGAATAGGGATTCAAAGGCGCGTGTTATATATTGTGTATAACCATTTCAGTTATTATTGGAGATATATTACATTTACTTGCGTATTCTTACCTCTATATTTCAAAGACAAATTTTTATCCTTTTTAAAAAAAGTAGGATGGATATTCATCGGCAAAGTAGTATACTAAATTGAAAAAGTTGGTGATATCCACGACACATTGTTTTTCTAAAATTTGATTTATTGATGTTAAGAGCTCGAGATGGACAAATTCATCACATAGAAATCTTTATAACTAGTGACCGAATCTACAATGCCTTTTAAAAACAACCACCACTATAAATTTATAAAATAGCATTAGCAGCCACAAGTTTGATAAATCTTATAATTGGTTATACTAGTTGTCCCAATCTTATTATATACTTACGTAGTTATCCATAAATTATAAACGAAGACAAAAGGGAGAAGAATGAAGATGCATCAAACTCAAAATATAGAAATTCTTTAAAAGAAAGTTACTAATATGATAATACTTATATGTCCTACTATAAGGAAAAAAATATTAAAGATTCATATAGAAATATGGAGAATCCATCATACATTCATAGCTCTATATCCCAACTCCCTCTTCACAAACAATATGTACTTTCATTCTCACAACAAATAATGATTAAAAATACAATAATTACTGATTTTGACCATACCATAAGACTTAAATTATAATAGATCACATATATCACAAATAATAACTTGGGTATTATCATTCAAGCCAAAAACTAGTTATATATATTTTTAATCAACAAGCGAATGAGCAATGAGAGCTTGAACAATAAAATATTACTCTCATCCTACATTATGTCAAAATTAGATAAAATGTAACTTGACTGATATAGCTTCCTGCTTCCCTTACCCCACATAAAATGTTCTAGAGATAAGTCACCTCACTCATTCGTCTTTGTGGAGGAAGTGATGACAAAAGCGACTATACAATATACACTTTATGCCTTTTTTTATCTTATTTGTCTTCTCCAACCAGCTCCCTTGTATATGGATTAGTATATAATTAGGGCTATAATGGATTAGTATTACAATCTAGGATAAATAATAAAGCAATACTCTTAACGACTTTCCTTTTGCCAAATTCTGGAAATCTGAGTGTCGAAGAGTTGTTTGAGTGAGTATCACTGTAGCTTGTGTGAGAAAGGAAAGCACATTTTAAAATTTGTGAATGTGCGTATGTATACTCAAGTGTTTGGGTGTGATCCTGTCCTTAAGTGGCAACATCCTATATATAGCTAATTTGTTGAAAAACGACATCAACACTTGTAAAATTGTCAAAGAATACTTGAAAAAACAACACTTGTAAACATAACAAAATTGCTTGAAATTGACAAACAAATCTCAAGGATGACCATAAAGTTTTGAAAAAAAAGGATGTCAAGTATAATAATGACACAATACTTGATAAATGATACTTCTATAAATGAGACACAATATTTGAAAATTAACAAAATGCTTGAGCAATCATACTTGGATCCTAAAAATTCACGTTGAGATGTCTTTAATAATACAATAAGGGTAGTTAACACGGATATTTAGCCATATAAATATATGTGAGATTATTTATCTGGAGTTGCAAATAAAAAAATTGTGCACTTGTATCTATTTCTTGTTGGAATGTTGGATAATAATGATTGGGATTATATTCCCTTATTAGATAGAACCTCTGGTCCTCTTGGCATCTAGTGATCTAACTGTATATAATTATAGAAGGTATCCTAAAAATAGCATTATAAAGACAATCATTCTGTTAGTTGCTGGTATCTTTATCAAACTTATTATTAGAGGTCCTGCTTTATACCTTTGTTAACCCATAATTTGGTTCATGTAGTATTATATTCAATCTTTTCAAAATGCTTTCTTAAGATGCACTCTTTGTTTATCTTAGCTTTAAGATATATTGCTTGATTACGATAATTAAGTATTGTGTGAAGTGTAAACCATGTATCGCTATTTGACAAATATGCTTTCGCAATCATCTCCCTGAAGTTGCTCAAAATTATGCATTTGTCTATCATATGCTAGAATGCTAGATTAATCATTAATACAGCTTCCACCAACTACTGATGCTGATTATATAATGAACTACTTTATTTTCTTCTTCATCATAACTTCAGTTTTCAGAGTGACCTATTTAGTAATTTAGGTTTGTAATTAATATACTTTACCAATAAAATATCACAAACAGTACTGCTTCTACTCTCCATACTAAAATGTTACGAATGTTTCAATCTGCCATACGATAGATATGTAGGATCAAAGTAGATCAGTGAACATAATGTTGGTCGCAAAAATTTCCAATGAAAAGGGTATATTAATTTGTAATTTAATTACTTTGTTACACAAATAAGTGTTTGATCGTATTGAAACTGTTTACCAAGCCTTGTCTAGGAGCGGGTCAAAGCAATGTTAAACGGAAAGGTTGTGCAAGGATAAGTACCATATATTAACCTGCCAGGTCAAGGCATGATTAGCCCAGCCCAAGTGCCCAACCTAACCCAAAATCCTTGGTTGGGAGGGGGGGAGTAGACACTGCTTTATTGACAATATATTGGCAACTAACCCACCACTTAGCTTCTTGCATACATACTATTGCTACCTCAGATTGTGATTTGTGATACTTGATAAATGTACATTGCATGATTTAATTCCAAACAGAATCTATCATATACTTCCCTTGTTTTTTCTTAATTTAGTATATGCCTTAATGTTGATGGTATAATATTTGCCTTGTTGCATTTAATCTCTCCATCAGCCATTTCAACCAATTTATTAATGTTTAGCTTGTGGACCGTGGTTATAGTGTACTAGCCACCAAAATTAAAAGCCCCTTCTCTTTCTAGTAAAAAACTTATATGGACCTGGTCCACACTAAATTAGTGTGGACCTAATGCTAGTACATGTAATTTAGGAAAAAAAGGATCACTATATAAAAAAATAGATAGAAAAGAGGAGTAGATATAAATTATAAAAGGTTACTATGTGAGAAAAAAGGTTAATATCTCATTAAGTGGAAATTTTATCATGGTAAACTAATGTAAGAAAAGGTGATTGTATTGAAATAAACTGTCACTATATTAGATAATAATATATTAGTATATCTTAAAATTTTAAGAGGTCACTATATGATAAAAAGGGTCACTATGTCATAAAGGTAGTTTTGGTCCACAATAATATTAGTGTGGACCAGGTGCACACAAGACTAATTCCTCTTTCTAACTCTTGACATGTTAAAAAAAGCTTTCGTCTTAAAAAATCGTATTCCGGTCTTGGCTTTACTTATAGTTATAAACCCCACCCACCTTAAGCATTCCTTGGTTTTTACTCTTCTTCTATCCCTATCCCCATAGATAGATACAATGTTTAAAACAATAGAGAATTAACCTTTTCTTTTGCATGAATTAGTATTATTACAAACCCTTTTTTATACCTCCCAAGGAAAATCGCGAATAATATAACCGCATCGCCATCTCTCATAATCGTTGTCTCCTTAGTTTTGTTATCGAGTTCAACATTTGTATGACACATTCTACAACCCTTTTCGATAGATTGAGAATATATTGAGAATAAAAATATGACAATAAGGATATTTTAAGAAAAAAATAATGTTTTTAAATAGAAACGAACATTATATTTTAGGACACTCAAAACGAAAACAAGTATTATATTCTGAGACTGAAGAAGTATAAAATATGACCCATTAAAGAAGTATAAAATATGACCGATTAAAAGCCCAACTCACTAAGAGCCCGTAAAAGGTCAACCCCTTAAGACACCTAGCCGTTTGAAATTATCAGACCTGGGCCGTAAAAATCTAGGCCAAGACTCGCTGAAAAACACCATCAAAACCTAAACAAATATTTATCCAGAGCAGTTTATTATTTCGTACTCTCGTAAACTTTTATCTCTCCTCCATTAGCGGGTTTAATACAATTCAACAGAGCAGATATCAGAGAGCTTAATTAGTTGCTTGCGAAAAGCGCCGGAAATATCCTACAGTTCGAAGCTAAATTCTTTAAAATAAAGTGAAAAAGTATGGTCCAAACTAAGCATCATAAATCCAAACCTCGGAAACAATCACAAGTAATTGCATACTAATTTCTTTAATTAAATACTTGCTGTAATTTTATTCCGTTTCTCTTTGTTGCAATTTTGTTTTGTTTGCCCTAATTCTTACGAATATTTATGTTCTAAAATTACATTCCTATGCCTGCTGAAATGTTTTTATGAACTCTTGATGATTTAACTTATTTATGAAGCTTTGACTGGATTAATTTAGTAATTAATGCTAAATTTTGCAGTATTATATTTGATTTCTAGAGAAATTTCCACTGAAATTGCGTTAGTTTAGAGTTTTTTTTTATATGTTGTTATCCTCAGTTAAGCAAATTAAATTAAATTACTGTGGATTATTTGATGTTTTGGTGAATAACTTTTCCGAAGAATAACTTTGTAGTATGTGCTTATGCCTAGAGGTCGGATTTGGCTAATATTAGTTGTATCCTTTTATTTTTTGTGGGCAAATTGAAGAATTGGAGTAATATATACTGATCACTGATGTATAAGATTAGGCTTTATTAGCTTGAATTTCCATCATTTGAACGTTTTGCAAACTTATATGAACTTATTGGTCCAAAACGAACCCGAAACTTATCTATTTAAGGTGTAAATAATAGGACCTAAGTGCAGCTATTGGTGTTGTACTTTGGGTTTAATGAAGAATTTGAGTAATGTAAGTATGTAATTAACTATCTTAGTGTCAAACTTACACAAAACCGTGGCTTGTGTATAATGATGAAGCAACAAGTTGATGGATGTTGGGGTTTCAGTGTTCCATGACGGTGAATGGTGATTTATTGGAATTTTATCATATACGTACTGAGTTTTGTGATTCTTGTATATGTATGTATTGTGGCCAGGCCAAAAAGCATGGGAAGCAGGGTGACATTTCTGACTTTCGTGCTCAGCTTGATTTGTTGGGATTGAAGATTATCCAAGTGACGGCTGATGGTAATTGCTTTTTTAGGTCAGTGTTTACTGGAGAATATCTGGTTCTAATCAGAGCATGGATGGTTGGGTTATTGATATTGTCACCTAACTTTACTGAGAATCATCTTGAGTTGCATGCTTACATAAAATTCTCTCTTGTCATTGGTATTTTTTTGCATGGAATATTTGTTTTGGTATGCACTGCTCCTTCGGCTTCAACCATGTGCTAGACTAGCTGATTGAGATCTGAGTTGATGATTTTCTTTAGTTTGCAGGGCTCTGGCTGATCAGTTAGAGGGCAATGAAGAGGAACAAGAAAAATATCGCCATATGGTTGTGCAGTATATTGTGGTATGTAACCGTGGTAGGTAGTTTCCTCCTAGGTGTTGCTTTCTCTACCCTCCTCCCGTAACTTTATGGATTTGAGATATTAAAGTTTTTATTACTCTTTTATCATTTATACTAGGCATGTTGCCTTCTAAATACACGTGCATTGAGTTGCTCAGAAAAATCGATGAAAGCTTATAAATGTTGGTTGATTGTGTTGCTGTCTAACTTTATTAGTTCGTATGGTGCAGAATCTGGGTTTTTTTTAATCTAACTCCATCAGTTGTTCCACTTGTGGGGTTGTCTTATTTTGGAACTTGTTGTAGAGCTAGATAAGTTCTGACTTATCATTTTTTCTAGATGAAATGAGTGTTTATGCCTTTATGGTCGTTCTAATAGTTTGGGTATGATTTAGAAGGACTTATCACTTTTTGATCAATGTTAAACAGAAAAATCGTGATATGTTTGAGCCTTTTATTGAGGATGAAGTCCCATTTGATGAATACTGCCAGTCAATGGAAAAGGATGGCACATGGGCTGGACATATGGAATTGCAAGCAGCTTCTCTTGTGACTCGTAATAACATCTGTATTCATCGTGTAAGGTTTCCCCCCTTCCTCAGTCAATTAGATTCTATGGATCCCTTTTTTTCCTGCCTTGCTTCTAGATATATCTTTTGGGCTCCCTTCGATTGGTTCAGGTGTTCAGCTTTGATAGTAATGCTTATGTTTATCATTTGAATTTTGTTGGTGAACTATCCATCAACTAACTTTGTACTCACTCTTACTCTTACTTTAAAGAGCTGAATTGAAATTTCTGCAACATATATTGTTGTTATGTTTTACACTTCCTTAAGTTGGAGTTCTGCATGGCATTCCTGAACAGAGATCTGCCTCTGTCACCATACTGAATTGTCTTTGTCCATTTTGATCATTATGCAGCATATGTCACCTCGTTGGTACATAAGAAATTTCGATAACCAGAAGGCACGCATGATTCATTTGTAAGTTCTTTTTTTTTGCTTTGTAATGTTGCGTGTTATAGATAATGGCTCAAACTTCTTCCATGGGATCTCTCGTGGTGATCACACTTCATAGCTAATTGTCTACTGCATAAGTGCTTATGATCCATAGATTATTGTGGAAACCATTGAATTAAGGACATGGTTTTATATTCTTGCTTTTATAGGATGACCCTTAGATACTTTATGATTTTGACTTTTGGAGTAGAGATAAGGAAAACTCAAACTAGAAAATTGTCTGGCTTATTTAATCTTTGTTCTACATTCTTATAATGCATACAATATATTGCAATATTTTTGCAGTTTCGATTGCTGATAACTGGCATATCACTTGACTTTTACTTTCTGAAACTCTGTTGTACTTTGGTGCCAGAAAATGCTCTTTCCTGAATATGAATTTGCCATGATTTATTGTCACTAAGAATTTCTTAATATACTATCTGAAAATGCAACAGGTTATTTGAATATTAGATGTAAGATCAGGAACCTTTAACATCCAGAACTTTAGTTGGTATCTTTACTTATTAACTTAGGTTTTGTCTCTAGGCTCTAGCTGCAAACAAGATGCTTCTAGTTGTTGCACTGCTACACCCTTGATCCTTTTGCTCTCAAGAATATGATGAGTCGTCATAGAGTTGTAGTACAATGTCTTTGATTGTGCGTTTTGGACTCGGTTGAGACACGAATTTGCTTAAGACATATACTACAGTGGGACATACGAGATGGGACAAAGGTTTACCTTGTATTAATCAAATATCAACCCTCGACAGGTATTAAATCATATTTTTGGATACCCATCAACTAGAACCAAGAAACTACAGGAAAAAAGACAACCTCTAGTCCACCTTCTCAATCTATTTCCAAAACCCGCCAATTAAAAACTCTGTGGAAGAAACTTTAGGTCAATGGAAGTTCCATTGAAATCCAATTTAAAGAGGGTACCTTCTCTGTCCTTTCTCCTTGTGGCATGCAAATTTTGCTATAGAAGCTGCATGTAACATTTGTTTTTCCTCAATAAAACATTATGTTCCTGCAAGAATGAATTATAATACCAATCCTGTTAGGCAAGAACTGACTCAGATGTTCTGAACCCAAGGGGGTGTGTGGGAGATGGAGTGTGTGTTCTGGAAAACAACTGCAACTTTCTAGAGATCCTGAAACAGCTGAATCAAATCAGGGTCTGTGGGAGATGGAGTGTGTGTTCAAAACAACCGCAACTTTCAGAGATCCTAAAACAGCTTCAGTAAATCATATTTGACCGCATACCGATTTTTCTGAAAGGATTTTAGGCCTTGGTGTTTAGCAATCTCCATGCTAAAGACTGCTTTCATGATTTCCTCTAAAAGCTCAACATTTCCTACTTGAAAAGTTCCTCATAAAAATATATGATTATCTCAGAAAAATCTCTTGCTCCCTTCCAAAGGACATCCACCATAAGCTTATTTATATAACTTCTACTCCTTGGCGGCTCCATTTATCCACTACCGGAAAGAAAATCTTTGAAATAAATTCCTCTCTTTAACCTGTTCGTATTCCATCTTTGAACTCATACTTCGGTCCCCTTAAGGTGTTAACTCCAGCTTGTGCCTAAGAGTAATTCAATTTTGCTCCATCTTATCTGTGTGCAAATCGACATGCTTCATGTGGATAGCCTTAACAGGATGCTTCTTATCGATCCTAAGCTCTTGACATCCCCAAATTCATGTATGTTCTGAACCTCCACTTCCTTCACAAGCTACTTCCCTACGAGACTGATATCAATCCAGACCTCCAGCAACCTCGTGATTTGAAATGGTTCTAACACTAAGGTTCTACACCAATATAGGAGAATCCTCCCTCCATCCTTTAGTACACATAGACTTGTGAGTTTGAAGGCAACTTATGTTTCCTTTAGCTTTAACCAAAAGGATATCAATTGAATTACAGTCTTGGATACAGCTATACAAGGGTTTATTAACCCTCGTACTCAAAGTTATCATAAAATTACTTTTCCTCCCATGACCATAGTGAAATATATTGAAATAGCCTACAATTTAATTTGCAAATTAGGTCTGCTAACTGGCCAAAGTAAGCTTATTGGGGCCAAGGGCAGGAGGAACCATAAACCATACGAAACGACCTTTTACTTCTTTAAGTACTGAGGACAGACATAAATTAGACCCCACAGCTAGTATTGAATCTTAGGATCCAGCCTAGCATCCAAAACAATTATAACTCCCCGGTAACTAGAATCCCCGGAAGAATAAATACTGCCAATATTTCGTAATTCTTATACTTGGACATTGTACAGCTTGAAAAGCATCAAACATCTTAAGCCCATTAAAGCCTAACGTTCCAACGAAGAAGCTTCACCAGACCCATATCCAATAACTCGCCTTTATTAAACCGTGAGAGTCACACAAGTTTTGTACTGCTATTTATCCCTTTCTACTACATGTAGAACAAACTTGGAAGAGACCTTGATGCCGACTTGTAAGAAGTTACCTTACTTACGTACTTACACGGCATATCCATTCCATTTATATAGCCTCGTTGGTCACTCACCTTCTAGTGGGTTAATTACAAAGACCACCCCTTATTCACCAACTCTCCGGGGCATAATTACTCCCAACAGGATGAACAGGATAGATTTGCATTTATTCTCTTTGCTTATACTAGGACCTACAAGTTCATGTGTAGATAGAAAATTAAGGAGTTAAAGAAAGCAGCATAGTTGTCCTCTTTAGGTGAAATACTTGTACTAATGCTGTTAATACTAAACTTCCTGTTTTCTGGATTTTCAAACAAATGGCCCAATGTTTCACATTAATGCTGACATCTCTATTATATTTGTCGTGCGTATCTTCTTTTAAAAGAATGTCATCTTCCTCGTAAAGTTTCAATAAGTCATCGCAATCAGCACAAGCAGAGTAGGATCCATCAATATCCATCTCCTTTCTACATGTCCTAAATCGACAAAGAAAGACCATAATCTGTGAAAGCCTTTGAATCTACCAAAATCTTTCAATTTCTTCTCTCATGTTTTATGAATCTTCAAAAGCGACAAAAGGTGTTAGTTTGGCCCCAAAACATGGAATAAGCACGGGAAAATTGGGTGAACCTAGATGTTTTTATTAGACAACTCCCAAGTGGATCTAAGTGGTATGGGGATTAACCCCTTTCCCCCACACTTGCAAACCAAGGTTTCAACTTGTTTTTATGTGTTATTTCAATAGGAACACTACAAGAGGGAGGGGGGGATGAATTGTATGTGTAGAAATAAACTTACTTTTTGCGGAATTATAAAACTTAAACAAAGAAACAAGCTAAAGGAACACAAGGGAATTTTACGGGGAAAAACTTCTTGGGCCCAACAAGAAGAAACAACCTCGACCATAGGGATTTTAAACTCAACTCTTTCACTAATTAGGCCAAACAACTTTGTAACAACCTAACTTTACTCTAGGGCCACACCTTGAGTTCCTAAACTCGAGTTCTTGAACAACTGTTCCCTTAACAGTTGTTCCTGTCAACTTCACTTGAGTTTTCTCACTTTAACTCGCTTCACTCAAAGCTTCTCTTTTGCGGGACTTCACTCAAAATCCCCTTACCCCAAAACTAAAATTACAATGATCAATAAACTTAGTGGAATAAAGTAAGAAGGCAAAGAACAAATGGCTTATGAGAGAATAAAGGCACTGACACTTTAATTAGTTAAACTCACTAAATCATTTGGTCAGACACAAATTGGAACTTAATTAGACATAAGTATTTATAGCAGTGATTAAGTAAAACGTGGAAGTAAAACATGTGTTAGTGGATTAACTATTTTTTTATGATGTTCCTCAACTAGAGGAACACGTTCCATTATTCACTCATGAATTCCACGATCTCAATGAACGTGTATAATAGATTTAACACTGATTCTTAAATTTTAGCAATTACTTGTGCAAGTGCAACAAACATAAATCTGATTTTTAATTAAAAAGTATTTTAATTAATAAAACCAAAATTAAATCCTTTTATCAAAATAATATTTTTAAAATATTTTCTTTAAAAACCGAAAAGGATTTTTATTTTTCAACAAAGATAAAATCTTTTCCTTAAAAAATCTTTTCCTTAAAATCAGATTTTTAACAAATAAAACAAGTTTTCTATTATTTAGGCTTCAATAATTCAACCGACACAAAATAACCGTTGCACCATATAATATATGTCTGGTTCCTCTATATTCGTTAGTTCATTTAACTTAACTTATCAGTACCAGTACGTCTGCTCCTTTCAAAGGAACATACCTTATCAATACCAGTACGTCTGCTCCTTTCAAAGGAACATACAGACATTCTCTTTCAACTTTGCCATTTTTCCTTACCGTTACTTACTCGTTCCTTACATAGGAACTAAAAATAAAAGCCTCGCTTTGATTCTTTGCTCCAATGCATCTCCAAGTATCGGTTCCTTGAGCATCTTCACTTAGTCTTCAAAATCCAAACTTGATTTCTTCCTTAGACTTAGTATTCTCTTTGCTCAATGCAGTGATACCTTGAAAATTCCATTCTCTTAACAACTTGTTAGTTTCACAACTTAGTTTTTATCTTTGTTCCTTTGTCATCATCAAAACTAGGGTTCAACATTATGTGCTGGTATGCCCAAGGGAGGTTATGCGGTTTTGTTCTGCCTAAGCTACTCTTTACACACTCTCCCTTCACACACTCCCCCCCAAGAAAGAAATATCAAGAAGTAAAAGAAGGCACTTGATGATTATATGCACCTGCCAATATCATTTGAGTTTGTTGATTTATTTTTCTTAGATAGTGTCGTTGCACTTGCAGTGTAATTGATTGTAAACAGACCTTGTGAGTCTTTTGTCATATTCACCAACATGACCTACAATAACCTTTATGCAGGTCTTATCATGACGGAGAGCATTACAACAGTGTGAGATTAAAGGAAGATCTTTGCAGCGGACCAGCTAAACCTATAATTATAAAGGTCCCCTATCTGTAGGCCTCAAATCCTGATGTTTCTTGACCCTTCAAATGTTGTGCGTTATGTAAATTGACACTCTGCGTGGAGGAAACCTAATTTTTTTTACTTATATAGGGTGATGTTAATCTTACAGCAAGTTCACAAGAAGCAAAAAGTACAGGTGCTCAATCAAAGGCCAGAACTTCGAAAAATGTTATTCATGAAGGAGCTCTCAATATGGTCATGGCAGGCAGTGGCTGTGATGATGCTGAAAAAGTGGGGCAGGTAATAACATATATTCAGCCACTTTATGCATTTTTATTTAGTTTATGTTTCGTAATAATTAGATAGTAAGTTTCGATTACTGACTATCTAGGAGCATTGACAACTAGGTTAATTGGCAGATCGATCTGGTGCTATGAATTTGAACAAGTATGAAGAACATTAGGTCGTATGAGATGAGAATCTTGGCAGGAAATCTTATTTTGAGTAAAGTTTTGTGATAAAATATCAACAATAAGTACAATAAGAGGCAAGAGAAGTGTTATAATTTTAGTTGGGTAGAACAACCAAGACTCAAGATTAATCATTCTTTCTTCTCTCTCTTTACTTTATGTTTCCTCTTTAAGCTTTTAGTATAGCATCTTCTTCTGATGCTGCAAACTAAAGTTTTCAAAATCTTCCTATATATTGGTACGTGTGAGATTGGAATGTGTATAAGCAAGTTATAGTGATTCTGAGTAAAAGGCACTTGTTTACTTAATTATCTGCAGGTTTTACTACAAATGGATGGTGATGTTGATGCCGCAGTTGAATTCTTGATAGCAGAACAAGAAGTTGAAGAACTATTAGAGGAAAATGGTACTTGTCATGGATCTGATAGAAATGGTAATGATTGATTGGTATTTGTTTACGCTGATTTACGTAACATGATAATGTTCGGTAGCTTTGTTCTAGGGAAAAAGTATTTATTAGATGTTTTTGGAAGCAAGTTGGCCTGCTGTATGTGATAGTTAGATAGACATCAGACATGAATAGAAAGTGCAAAGCTTTTAGAGCATTGTCATTTGGTCTGGGTGACTGGGAAAGACTTTTTACAACTGGATTTCTGTAATAGAATAGAGTGTTATGAAGAAGTAGATCAACTAAGGAAGAAGGGGGGGGGTAAGAGATAGTAATTGTATGTATAAGGCAATGAACGCTTCAATATATTTCCCAAAATTTCGAGTAACTAGGATACTCTTTAGAAGGAGAAACACACAATATCCGGGTGATCTCCCTTTCTCTCTCTCTTATATATATATATATATATATATATATATATATATATATATATATATATATATATATATATATATATATATATATATTCTTCTCCCCTCATTACATCATATTCTCTCTATACCTAACTTTTTTACTAATATCCTTTAATTATGAAGTTTCCACTTCTTCTGCCATGACAAAGTTCTCACTGCTTTATAATATAATTATCTAAGGAATGACCTCTTCTTGCGTCTAGTATAGGTGAAGTGAATCTTGGTCCTTGTTTGTGAGTGCTGATCTGTTACAATTTTACTTAGGACAAAGCTCTTATTAGAAGTTTAAGGTGTGTTAATTTTTAGATTCGAAATTGCAACAAGTACTTTTATGTCCCTATGATTCTATGACTGTTATTGCTTCTGCTATCTGCTCACTTTTGTGCTACTGTTGTGTGTATTTTTTTGAACTATATATTTTTTTCTTTATATTATCTTTGTGTTTGTATTGGTTGGTTTGTGTTTCTCATGTTATATGATGTAGAATGTTTGGTTTTATACTCTTGTCATGCTGAATTCAACTTATTCTTTGTATCATTTTGCTTTTATATTGTAATTCTCTTATCGATTCTATCTTCCTTGATTATATAGAAAATGATGAAAGTACACATTCTGAAAAGCAAGAAGTAAACAGAGTTAGTGCTGAGGGAAAAGATCAACCAAACCACACTGAAACAGTTGATTGCGATAAGACATCTACCAAGGGTGACAAGGTGCTCTATTTATTCTTCCATTTAATACTATTATCTCTTACCTGTTTCATGTTTTAAGGTGCGATTGTCAAGATCATACTTACTGTCCCTATCTTTAGAAGTGCATGTTGAACGCCTGGTGTTTTTTGTATACTATATGGTTCTTTTAAGATAGGGCTGAGTTTGTTCACAACTTATCTTTGACAGTTGCAGAAAATTCCTAGAAATAAGGTTTGCCCATGCGGATCAAAGAAGAAATACAAAGCGTGTTGTGGAGCAGCTTCTGGGAAGACATGTTCTAAAGTTGCAGTGTATGCTCTTTATTCCTTAACTTGTTCCTTCAAGATAGTGTGCATTGTGTTCTGTTCACTTTAAGCTGCTTTAGACCTATAGTAAACATTTACAAGATTTTCAAAGATAACAAGAAGTTGCTTTATGCTGGTATTGGCATTGATGAATAGTTGACTTTCCTAGCGATGGAGATTCTAGTTATTTCATCATAGTTTAGTCCCCATTCCTTGGCAGGGAGTTAGTTGCTTTTGGTTGCTATGAGCGAGGAGGGATACTTCTAAGTATGTTTCTTTTATTTAGTTTGCCAAGTTCATTTTTTATTTAAAATAAAAGTAAAAATAAAAATAGAAAGCCGATCTTTCCTAGGTTAGTGGTGCCATTGGTTGCAGAAACTTTTGATGACCTTGATTTTATTGATTGAAGTACTGCGAGTACTTTCTCCCCAAATTACCTGCAGTTTTTGTGAGGCAGCGACTGGAGCATTAATATGAACAAAGAAACTGCATCTTGCTTATGCCTCCTTTATTAGTCCTAATATTAATTTCGATTGTGTCATCAGCGACCTTGAAGCTCATGCTAGAAGGGGTAAAAGAGGGAAGCAAGGGAAGAAGGTTCTACCAATTACCAAAGCCGCTTCCTGTAAATCAGATGGTGAATTGCCTGATGTGGGTGCATTGTGTATCTGATATAGAGGTATTACGAATTGAGTCATTTTGATAGCGTGATTATTTTTCTTGCTGATATTTGAGAAACAGGAATGTGCATGCCCTGCAGATGGTGCGGTCATCTGCTTTTGAAAATTACTCCTCATTACATGACATGCATGATTATCCTGCTTCAAGTGACTGATGCATACAAATTGTATTTCGGAAAAATTTGACTTCATAAACTCGAAGCTTGGTGTCTTTACATATTAATCCAAAGTCTGATATATATCTTAATAAGTCCAAGTATGCAAATATCTTTCTAATACTGATCCCAACTTCCACCTGTCCAATTCCTTATTTCCAAGTTGAAGTTTATTGTTCTCCTCCATCTTTGTCCCTCCTACCACTCTACCATTTGCCAATTAACGGGTGTCAATTGTGTTTTTTTTTTTCCTCTGATGAATTAGTGAACTATGATGTAGGACCAATATGAGAATAGTATCCTTGTGAGTTTATCCCTCGTAATCGACTCCGGACTCCATACCGTGCCATATCGCCTTTCCACAAAATTTACCAACTTTTTTATGGTTCGGACTCATTCCCATTTTATACTTTATCCCTTGGACTCCTTCAAATTATTTTATTGAATCTATTTCATCTTTGGACAAGTCGAGTCTTAATTTTCAAGACTCATGTAAAGACTCCTCCACTTTGCAAACTGCATTAACGCAAGTTTGATAGAATTCTCGGGAGAGGTTGAAGCAAAGACTCATCCCCAAGACTTGCGTTAAACTCACTCCAAACTTGGGTTTTGTGGTGTCAAATTTTTCTTTTACTAAAAACATTAGATTCAACAATTCATTCGAGGGTAATCATTTCTATTAATTCAGGTACTTGTAACTCATCTGTGCACCTTGTTATATGCGGCCTGGTAAATCATGTTCTGTTCATGCTAATTACCCATGCAACCTATGGAAAGAAGTTATGTTGAGACTGTCGTAGGTAGTCTCCCTTATCTCATTATGAGAGCAGCGCTTGACAGTTTTATCTACTCCTTTTGAAGATTGTTTGGAAAACTCTTTTTTGGTGCTTCATTCATCCTCTGGCGCATTGCATTATTGGAAGCATTGGATTTTCTTTACTTCCTCTTCTACTTGCTTCTTTACATCGTGCTTCTTTACATCCTTTTGCCTCCTTTTGAAGAAGTTTATGTACCTCTATGATTCATGCATTGTGGTTAGTGAAGTAAAATCAAAAGATCTAGTTTCTTCAGATTTCATATATGTACTGAATGGTTTAAATGGAGAACAAATAGCATCTCAACAAGAGAGAGGATTTGGCGTGGGGTCCGTAACAAGTGGATTTACAACATCAAACACCCCTGCAAACCCCTCATCTGTCAACTTTTATGTGGGAGCCCAATGGTTGGAGCTCCCACCTCCCAACCTCATGGTCGGGAGTTCGACTATCATCAACCTCATATTTGGGGTGTTTGTGTGGATTTGCTTCTGGATATAAATCCCCAGTTTCCAGTCTCTGGAAGTTTCCTTATGGGTTGGGATCCCCTTCTTACCCCCTAGCTCATGAGGGATGAGCCTGCTTGGGCCAGTAAATTACCGAATAAAAAAAAAAAAAAAATCTGTCAACTTTTATGCTTTTTTTCACATGTAAACTGGAATACTTAGAAGGATTAATTGATTAGGATAAACTCTTTTGATAATCTTCGAAGTTTATTCCTTGAAGTTCTCGGTTGTCAGTAAGTAACTTCCCGAACAATAAGAAGAATTAGATTTTTATTAGCTTTGAAATTTTATAAGTATCTTTATTTCGCTTTTTTTGCTTTTTTCGAACTTAAAATCATTGACTTGTGCTTCGTAGGGATTCACTTCCTACATTTTTTTATGCAAATAATTAATGCCATATCTTATCATAAGAAGTGGGAAGAATGATTTAGATGTGTGACACTTATATGCAAAGGTGATACCTAACGTCCAAGTACACACTCCTCTCTAAGGGAGCGTTATCCTTGTCCAAATTGGTTAGTGATGAGCTTATTTAAATTTAGGGCCCGTTTGATTCAACTTATTTTGTTTTTTCTGAACTTATCTTATCTAATTTTATCTTATTAGAACTTGATGGAAATTATTATAGCAGTGATAATTTTATTAAAAAAGATTAATAATATATATAATTAAAAAACACAATTATAAAATTTAATATGCGTGTTTACCTTATTTTATGCACCTGTTTATATATTTACATTATATTTAAGACTGAGCCTAACATATAAGGTATTATTGATTAACATAGATACACTTGTCATATATTCAACAAACTCCTAAACAATATACACTTTTCTTGTGTCATTACCCTAATTTTTTCAAAGGCGTGATATTTTTGAACTTTCTATAATTAGATTTTGGGTAGTTTTTTGTTTTTTTTTGTTATCCTTAAACACATATACTCCATATTATAGTGGCAAAAATATATAACATTATTTTTACAAGTTATATTAAAGGGGAAAAGAAGATAATGTGCCTATGCTCGTGAGTCGTGATAAATATTTCATTTCTAAGTGTATGGGGCAATGCTATTTTAGTTAAATTTATAAAATCACATGATATATAATGAGCCACTTCTCAAATTCAAGAATTTAAGTCCGTTATACTTATCCGATATCTTATCTTTTTTGAACTAAGTTAAAGTAAGTTGAACAGAAGAGAGCCTCATTGGTATTGTAAATTAAAATATCACTTTTTGAATTAATTGGCTATTAAATAAACTTAATATACAATTTATTAGTCATTAGAGTTAGCTGCATTGGAAATTATAATTGTAATATCAATAAGGTTAAGGTTTAGTGCAACAAATTCTATTTTTTTTTTATGAAAGAAACCACTAATAGGTCATTATTGAAGGTTGTATGAAAGCTGAGGTTAAATTATTTTTTTTTGAAAGAGAAATTTCATTAATTGAAGGTCAAACGACATCTACAATAGGTATTAAAGAAAAACAAGATACAACCAAACAATGTTAAATCAAATTCGTCTTCGAAGAAACTACAATGAACCAGATCGAGCAATACAGCGCAGCCCCCTTGTATCTGCTGAATCAAACAGCTATTGATGAGGAAGTCTATCATTCTGACATAGTTTGGGAAGAACATTCTTGATTGAGTCGTGTTAACCGCATCCGAGATTTCAATACCTTTATGTTGAGTCTCGAACTTCAACCAATGAAAACAATTTCTCATACCTATAGACAAAAAAACCATACTCACAACTCCCATAGGGGAGATGGAGATATCCACAACAGATACTAAAATCCCCATAATAGGGTTTGAAAAAATCTTATAAATAGAGACTAATTTATTCAACAAAACTAGAAAATGAACAAAAAATTGAAAATAAAAGGGGAAAAGGGGTTTACCATGGATGAAATCATCCATGGCAGCCCCCTAACTGATGAAGAAAGGGTAGAGGAGGCTAGGGTTTGAAAGAGAAAAGAGAGGGGGGAGGCTAGGGTTTTAGTTTTAATCCCAATTTATCACCCATTTTTTCTAGGTTAAAGTATCTTATTATACATTATTACTGCCTCTGTATTCATTTGTTAATCTCAATGAATTATGTTTCCTTTTTCCAATTTTTGGTTGCTTGGAGTTGATGAAAGAAAAATAATAGAACCAATTAAGGTGGATGTAAGAGTAAAATGGTCTCTTATAGTTATTTATTGTTATTGATAGAGTTTTTTATTAAGGTAAGATGATTCCCTGTCAAAAAAAAAAAAGATGAATCTCTTGCACAAGTGGTGAAGGGTTTGGGGATTCGATTTTGTAAGGGGCAAGAATTAAATCCCTGTCACAAGGTTGAAAGGAGGACATCCAATTAACTAGGTCAACATTGATTATTAATGTTATTTATAGTATGGGATAAGATTTTGTGGACAACCTAAAAAAATGGAGTAATCTTAAGGAATTAGAGAGCAGATTATACATTACTTTTCAAGGGATACTCCGTGCTAAACCACTAGTTTAACCCGCTAATTTAAGCAGGAGAGGATATATTTTTGTGTGATAGAAAAGGACGTGGAGAAGTATAGTAGGTCAACTGAATTATCCTTTTAAACAAATTATTGAGGGGCCAGTTTCCAATAAAGAAGGTGCAGTGGTATAATCAAATTTCATTTCCATTTTATTCAGTTTACCATTACCTTAATTTTACCCTCTCATTGTAGGAGAAAGTGGGCACTGGCCACTGAGAAGATGCTAAAGTTATCAACAGTGACTACCGACTGTGGGACAGGAAAGTTATTTCTCAGTAGCTGGAGGCTGGAGCCAGTATATAAGGAAAGAAGAGAGATGAAAATAAATAAAATAACGTAATTTATGTGATGAGGAGAAAGATAAAGAGAAGTAAATACACTTTAATTACATATTAGTAATAATTATAAGACAAATACTACCGGGCGTCCTCGGGACGTTAGATAACACTAATATATCTTACCTATATTAATCCTAGTCCCAAAATATTTAACTTTTTAAGATAAAATACTTTTTACTAGAAAATAAAAAAAGGAATATGTTTAGAATAAAAAAGGAATAGCGTTTGTTTCTTCATTGGATTGCGGCAAATGTATTCCTTCATTGGCGGCAACCGTAGGTGGCTTCACTGAAGAATTGTATTCCTCCATTGAAGAACATTCATCTTACGCATACTACAGTGAAGGTGAATCTCACAAATTCTCATATTCGACGACGTAAATTGCGAGTTATATTATTCACATATCTACTCCCTTTTTAAGAATTGTTTTTGTGCCATGATTGAATTTACAACCATTGTAGAATTTGCAATACTCTTCTATAATAGATGATAAATTCATGATGGGCTAGTTTAATTTATTTTGGGACTGTTCTTGATAATTGCATATTATCAATGTAAATAGATGATGATGATTGATGGGGGGTATAATTATATACGAAACTGTATAAAATCAAATGAAGTCCCAAAATTCTAACTTTTTGGTTTCTTCTACAAAGTTGCTGGTTTTCTAATTTGATATATATTTCTGCTTTCATGTAGTTTGTTAGCTATACAAGTGGATACCTCATAGATTATTGAAATTGACGTGGTAATTAAGTCCGGTAAAACATAGATTGCAACAATGTGTGATAATGCTCGCTTAAGTGTGCCTATACTTTGGTCTCGCTGGGCAAACATTGATTATTATTAGAGTTGTGTAGTGGAAACAACTATAATCTTGTTTAACTTGACGCTTTTATAGTCTTATTATGTGTTCGAGAAGTAATATTACATTGAATAAAATATCTTAAAAATTAGGTATTTATATACAAAATTAAAGTTCTTATCTAACGCCCGGGGCATCCGTTAGCAGGCTCGTAATTATAAAAGTATGATTTTCCTAATATATGCAATGAAACGAATCAAACAAGACCCCGCATGACTATATTTTTTCTTATATATTGGAAAAAAATTGAAAGATTTTCTTAACTTATGAATAGTGTCAAAAGTAGAAATGGGAAGTCTTTTTAGGGACGGGAGTATTTAATAAAGCAATATTTTATTTATTTTGAAACGTTTTAAAATAGTAGCTTTATCTATATTAGAAGGGAGCAAGTATATAAATATATACCTCGTACTACATAAATTTTAAACTATATAGTATAATATTCTCTTCATCTTTAGTTATTTGCTACGTTCTTGTAGCACAAGTATTTAAGATAGAAGAAAAGGTGTGGTGGAAACCACAACTTTATGAAAAAAATGATAAATTTGAGAGTTTTAAATAAAAAGATGACAAATATAAAAAGGAGATATGGATCCTTTTTGGTGGCTATAAACTATGCTTATCAAATAAGGAAATGTATGCAAGGATCATATATGGAGTAAGATAAGATGGAGGAGTATATAGATATGTCTAATGCCTATTGGTTTAGGGACTGTGACCTATAAAAAAGGTCAATTGGTTCAGTTGGCTAAAGGTTTAAAGCTACTAGCCTAGTACTAGTCTAAGTCTACTGGCTATTACTACAGTCTACAAATGGGCCGTAGAAGTCTAGAAGATACCATAAACGTACTGTTGCATGCCAACCGGAACCAAATAATTCATTCACGAGGGAACACCATCTAGGTAAAGCACTAATGCTGATACACATGTTAGTCGTCAAAATGGTGATTATCAAGACATCAATAACTGATGGTTCCCCTATAAATAGACATTATATGGAAACATATATGTGTAAGGCTCCGTTCTTTTGAACTGTAAAACGAAATTAACCGAATTAAACCGAATTGAAATTAATTGAATTAATCGAAATTAATTCGAATTGAAATTAAAATAAGTCAAAATGCGCCTAAATCAAGTTTAGCATCCATCTAAATGATAGCTAAAGTTCTCAACAGGCTGGTTTGCATTGTAATAATTTGTTGTGAATTTAGAGGTGAAAAAATAAACTCTTTACCCTTTTTAAGGATGACGTTTTCCCAGACATCCTAATTTATTGAATGTGACTATCAATTTTAGATGGAGTGAGTAGTTGTATAAATTATAGGACAATCTTTAAAATTTTCATAAAGTAACACTTTTTAATTTATAATTGTTAAATATGTTTCTCATAATGATGCAACTATTTTTTTTTTTAGCATTTGAGCTATGCGGTCATGTCTTATGACATCCATTTCCAAGTATTTTGTATATCAGCATATCTTACTATGTCTGTAAAAGCAGTCCACAATTGAACAAAGCTATAATTTTTGGCCTCTTCAAAAACAATTGACACCATTTGTTTCTCAGCAAGAGCAACATAAACTTCAAATTGACTTTTTTTACAACTTCTATGCTATGAATCATGAAAGATAGTACATAAATGACTAAATGAGAGATGCTTTAATACCACTTCAGCAATAATACTTTTAAGATTTAATTAACTTTAATTTATAACAATTGATTGCCGAACAAATTAGGAATTTGACTGCATAAAATACAACGAAAAGTTAATGAAATCAGATCTATATAAAGAGGGTTAAATCACAATACTCCAATACATCTTGGACCTTATATATAAATCTAGATATTCATTTTGTAAATCTAGGAAGTTTTCTCTATATACTGTTTTTGTGATATTTTCCCCAAACAAAAGAAAAAGCGGGTCTAGGAATCTCAAAGAAGGAAGCAAACTTGCAATTTATGGACTGCCATATGGTTGTTGGGAGCAATGGAGCATTATATGAATACGGTTGGTTAACGGTCGATGTTTCATTGTAATAGTAGGCCCAAAAGGCTCGACTCTCGACATATCATACCTATTCCATGTCGTGGCTTTGATCTCTATAAGTAGCGTGCGCGAGTAGATAACCTCCTTCAAATTTGTCAATTTTACTAGCACGTTGTTTGGATGAACATCTCCAAATCTATATCTACATTATAAGTACACCACGATTGAATGTGGGTTGATTTTTTATAAAAAAACATTGGTGGTTGCGGCGGTCATGGTGGTTCTGGGGGTGGAGGGGCTCGGGCTGGCGGTGGTCATGGTGGTTGCAGGGGTGGAGGGAGGGGGTGGTGGTGAAGCGGGGGTGGCGAGGGGGAGGGTTGAGAGAAGCCCGGGAATGCAAAGAGATAACGGTAAACGTTACGTTCGATTTAACGTAGAGTGTATTCATGTAGAAAATTTAAAAAACACGCGGGTATGATGTAGAATTTTTTTTTTAGCATTTGAGCTATACGGTCATGTCTTATGACATCCATTTCCAAGTATTTTGTATATCAGCATATCTTACTATGTCTGTAAAAGCAGTCCACAATTGAACAAAGCTTATAATTTTGGCCTCTTCAAAAACAATTGACACCATTTGTTTCTCAGCAAGAGCAACATAAACTTCAAATTGACTTTTTACAACTTCTATGCTATGAATCATGAAAGATAGTACATAAATGACTAAATGAGAGTGCTTTAATACCACTTCAGCAATAATACTTTTAAGATTTAATTAACTTTAATTTATAACAATTGATTGTCGAACAAATTAGAATTTGACTGCATAAAATACAACGAAAAGTTAATGAAATCAGATCTATATAAAGAGGGTAAAATCACAATACTCCAATACATCTTGGACCTTATATATAAATCTAGATATTCATTTTGTAAATCTAGGAAGTTTTCTCTATATACTGTTTTGTGATATTTTCCCAAACAAAAGAAAAAGCGGGTCTAGGAATCTCAAAGAAGGGAAGCAAACTTGCAATTTATGGACTGCCATATGGTTGTTGGGAGCAATGGAGCATTATATGAATACGGTTGGTTAACGGTCGATGTTTCATTGTAATAGTAGGCCCAAAGGCTCGACGCTCGACATATCATACCTATTTCATGTCGTGGCTTTGATCTCTATAAGTAGCGTGCGCAAGTAGATAACCTCCTTCAAATTTGTCAATTTTACTAGCACGTTGTTTGGATGAACATCTCCAAATCTATATCTACATTATAAGTACACTACCTTTTTTTAATATATGCAACCCTGTTATTTCTGAGTAAATTAAAAATAACAAATATTGCATCAAAAAAATAGAGGAAGTTTTTAAAAGACTTTGTCTATTGTACTAAGTCACCCTCCTTTTGACAATAATACTAATTATAGAATGTCACATCATGATTACAACTGATTTGGCATATGAGATGGTACCACGTTATACAAGGTATTTTATTACAAAAGAACAAAACAACACACACCTCGCTTCTCTTTCCATGAAATAACCATTAGGCCACTACGCCCTTTGTCCTAGAAAGATCTTGTTGACCCTAAGTTTTGAAAATGACATAACAAAAACAAACTTATTAGGATTAATATTCTAGAGGTGTTGTTTTTAGTGAAGCAATTTTATCAAGGACTTTGAAGAATCCAAGGGGTATTGGGCTTTAGAAGATTTGATGGAGCTGCTGAAGTGAAGCTCCCAAGATCATTAGTTGTTACTAAGAACTTCTGTAAAGGACAAGCTACAACTAGAACAAGGAATTGTTCTTAAGTTTAGAAACAGAGAAGTTTCTAGATTTTGGGAACGACGACTATATGAGAGAAGTTATTTGGCTCTGTGAACTAAGGAACATATTAGGAAAAAAAAGACCGGATTCTTAGACTTAGTTTGTTTTATGAAATTAGTATTTTTATATTAAAAGATTTCATATTTTTGGATAAAATAAAAAAAAAAATCTTATCTTTATCTTTTTGTTAGTGTTTTATCTTAGTTATTTATTTAAGCCGTGGAAAAATAATTCTTATTTCTTTGACCGGTTTTCTTAACCTTATTTTTAGTTTGTTAAACACGGTTTTTATCTATTTGTATAAATAAAATCTAATTTTATCCTAAAAAGTATGGTTCCTTAGATCTAGATGAAAAATACAACGCGTTGTTACTTAGAGATAGATATGCCTTACTCTTCCAGGTGGCATGTATCTATAAATAGCTCATTGTAGTTTTTATTTGGAGCATCATAGACTGAGTGTATTAGAGAGAAATTATCATCTTATTAAGTCAGTGACATCAACTATTCTCATATGCCTTATTGTTCCTAGATTTGTTATGAGTTTCTTTTAGTGTTAGTTTGATTGTAATTTAGTTGGGGTCGGGCTTTTGAGTGAAATCCTGTATTTGAGAGAGGACTTTGAGTGAAGTCAAGATAGTGTAAGCAACAGTTGAGGGATTATTGTTGTTCCTAGTGGAACGAGAGAAGGAACTCTAGAATATTAGGTTATACTGAGTGGTTGACCTATTATTAGTGAATGAGTTGTGTTTAAAATCTCTTAGGGTCAAGTATTTTTCTTCCTATAAGGTCTAGGAAGGTTTTCCTCGTAAAATCTCTTGTATCTTTGCAATGTTCCTTTCGTTGTTCTTTAAATTCCGCAAGATTACTCATTGATCCCAACAATACAATTCAGCCCTCTGCTTGTATTGTTCCCAGTAGAATAACAATTGGTATTAGAACTGATGCTCTTAAAACTAGCGGGTAACGCCAACGAGTTAGATTCTGGTTAGAAACAATGAATATAACTGAGAAACTGGAAAAAGGGTACTCCATCCAAAGGCCTCCAATGTTCGGTGCTAAATTCTACACTTACTAGAAGAACAATATACAAAACTCTATCAAAGCCGAGAATTATCAGGTATGGAGAGTCATTGAAGTTGGAGACTTTAAAGTCACAACAACAAATGACAAAAACGAAGTTGTTCTTAAATCTATGTCTGAATTTGATAAAGATGGTTTCATAAAAGTAGAAATAAACGATCGTGAAGTAAAATTGTTGCATTGTGATCTTGGACCTCATGAACACAATCGTGTCATGAATGCAAGATTGCAAAGCAAATATGGGATCTTTTAGAAGTCACACACGAATGAACAAGTGAAGTCAAAAGATAAAATTGATCTTCTAATGAATCAATATGAATTGTTCCATATGAAATAAAAGAAACTATCACTAGTGGGAAAAACCTTATGACACCAAAAAACTGATCCGGTTTTTATTAAACCGGATTAGTTAAGGTTAACTAATATGGTTGGTTAATGTAACCGGATCAGTTAATTTGACCTATATTTTGAGCCCAAAAATATTAATTAACCGATCCAATCCACTCAAATCAGGATCGGTTAATTAGACCTCTATAAAAGGCCCAACGCGCCGGATCTCGGCCCACTCCTAATTCCACTTTTAACACCCCGAGCCCCACGAACTAAACCCTAATTCACTCGTCCCCTTTACTTTCTCATCCCTTTCCTCTCTTCACCCCACCGAACCCGAACCTTAATTCGTTGCTCATCCTCTTTCCACATGAGCCTCCATCTCTCACCAACAACAATTCCTCTCTCATCTTCTCTCTCCAAAAACCACGATCAAACCGGCCACCACCATCTTTCCTCAGTCCTCTTTGCCAACAATACGCCTTCGAACGAAGACCTTACTAGTTGCATTCACCAAACTCAGTTGGACACCACCATCTCTCGCCACCACCACCTTGCTCGCCGCGTTCATCGGCGAAAACGAAACCATTATCCGGTTCATCAGTCAATTGGGTTTAATTTTTGTTAGTAATTTTTCTTGTTCATTTTGTTAGTAATTTTTAGGGTTTGATTTTTTTATAATTCGCTCCTTTAGTTTCGTTGTACTTTTGTTAGTAATTTTTCTTGTTAATTTCGTTTAAATTTTTTAGGGTTCGAAATTTTTTATATGATTCGCTCATATAATGTTATCCCGCAATATATAATTTCGTTAGAAATTTTTGTAATTTACTTTCGCTTATCTACAAATTTTAGGGTTTTTTTTTTTGTAATTTAATTTTCCGGTTCTTCTACTATGTAATTTAAATGTTTTAGGGTTTAAATTTTAGTGAATTTGTATTTTTTTTGTGATTTAATTTCGTTGCTTCTTCTACTTTACTTTGTTCAATGTTGTTGTTGTTGAATGTTGTTGGAACTGGGAAATTGTCGTTGTTGAAATGTTGTTGTTGTGTTGGATATCGATCGGTTCTTTTTTTTAAATCCTTTCCAATACTTAATCGGCCCGGTTCTTTGTTAAGAACCGGACTAGTTACCTAGGAACCGATCCGGTTTTCACCAAAAAATCGGACCAGCTTACCTAATAATTGATCCAGATTTTCAACCGAACCGACCGGGCCAAAACCTGGATCGAACTCTGTTTTGATCGGATTCGATATTGTTTTTTCCACTAGTGTATTCAAGAAATGTTTACTAGATTCACTAACATAATCAATGAATTAGCTTATCTTGGTAAAGTTATTTCACCAGGAAGAACAGTACGAAAGGTACTTAATAGTCTTCCTAAAGACATATGGATAACAAAAGTTATCGCCTTTGCAGAAATAAAGGACTTCACCAAGTTTAATTTGGAAGAACTTGTTGGTTCCTTGATGACGTATGAATTCAATCTAGACTCATAAAATGGAAAACTATCTAGGCGTAAGTCCATTGCATTAAGAGTTGATGAAGATGATGAAACCGACACAAATGATGATGAGTCTGCTCTCATGGTTCGACGTTTTAAAAAGATGTTTAGGAACATGAAGAATGGAGATTACGAAGGTAAGAATCGAAAATTTTCTAACAAAATTGGTTTTCCTAAATGTGGCAGGTTAGATCACTTCATCAAGGAATGTCCGCTATGGGAACTAGAGAAAGGCAAGGATAAAGGAAAAAAACGCAACATGGAAAGGAACGAGGACTTCAAAAAATTCTTTTTCCAAAACTGACTTGAGAAAAGCCATGATTGATGCATGGAGAGATTCTGATTCAGAAGAGGAAAAGCATGATCAAACTACTGAAGAAATAGCTAACATATGCTTGATGGTTGTAGATGACACTGAATCTAACTAGGAGATTGAATCACTTGAGGCAAGTCTGAATACTATTAAAACTCGCTTAACAACTATGTCTAAGGAAAAGCTTTATGACTTGTTAATTAGTTGATGCCATTAAAGATTGTAAGGATGAATGCACTAAGAGAAAACAAATTGAATATGTTTTGAAGGTAAACAAGGAACACACATATCGGCTTATGAATAATATTTGAATTGAAACTGAAAATCGCTTAGCTTCTTTGATCTATTTGACAACAATTTGAAAATTATGGAATGCTATGAGAAAGCGAAAATTGAGAACTACTTGTTAAAACTAGAATTGAGTCAAATGAGGGAACAACACATGGTACATAAACAACATTTGCTCCAAAGTAAGCAGTACTAGACCATTAAAACTCATACACATGGATCTATGTGGACCAATGAGGATTCAATGTAGAATTGGGAAAAAGTATGTTCTTGTTATTGTAGATGATTACTCTAGATTCACTTGGGTGATATTCCTCTCTAGTAAGACGAAACCTTCAATGAGTTTCTTGTCATTGCTAAGAGGATTCAAAACTTAATTAGACACAATTTATTGCATCTAAGATCTCACCATGGTAGGGAATTTAAAAATGACAAGTTCGATGAACTGAGCAGGGAACAAGGTTTGCATCACAACTTTTCAGCTCCAATAACTCCACAGCAAAATGACGTCATAGAAAGGAAAAATCTTACCCTAAAAAAGGTGGAAAGAACAATGTTGATTGCTAGTGGCCTTCCAAAGAAATTTTGGGGCGAAGCCGTGAACACTGCTTGCTACATCATCAACAGAGCCATGATCAGACCCCTGATCAACAAAACTCCCTACGAATTGTTCTTTGGAGAACGTCCAAATACTACTTATCTCCGAACATTTGGGTGTAAATGTTTTGTCCACAATAATGGAAAAGATAATTTAGAGAAATTTGATGCTAGGAGAGATGAAGTTGTGTTCCTAGGATATGCTTCAAATAGTAAAGCATATTGAGTCTACAATAAAAGAACTATTTGTGTGGAAGAAAGATATTATATTTGATGAAACTCACAGGCTAGATACATAGACTCAAGAGACATAGAAACTACAACTCTCGAAGATGAAGAAAATGAGACTAGGAACAAGGAAAAACAAATTGATCTAACACTCTAGTTTCTAATGAAGAAGAACCAGATACTACAAATAAGAACAATGTTCCTACCTCGAGTTCCCAAATTAATGAAGCACAAAATATGGGAACAACTGAAGAAAAAACGATTCCAATCCAAGAGTTCCAATCCAAGCCATGGAAACACCAAAAATCTCACCCTGTGGAACTGATAATTAGTGACATATCCAAAGAAACGCAAACAAGAGCTCAACTAAGGAATTTTTGTGCTTTCCATGCGTTCATATCAATGACGGAACCAAAGAATCATGAATAAGCTCTAACATTTTCAGATTGGATATTAGCCATGCAAGATGAATAGAATCAATTTGAAATAAACAAAGTATGGAATCTAGAACCTCGTTCCAAACACAAGGTAATAGGCATCAAATGGGTATTTAGGAACAAATTGGACGAGTATGGAACAATAGTTAGGAACAAAGCTCGTCTAGTTTTCAAAGGCTACAACCAACAGAAAGGTATTGACTATGAGGAAACTTTTGATCCTCTTGCAAAGTTAGAAACTAGTCGAATTCTAATTGTCTTTGATGCTTTCATGAGATTTAGATTGTACCAAATGGATGTCAAGTGTACTTTGTTCAATGGGTACCTAAATGATGTAGATCACCTATTCCTAAAACCATCATCATCATTGCTACGCATCATCTTTTGATACCTTCTGATCATAGATCACTTATTCCCAAACAATCTACTACACATTAATCTTTTAAAGTCAACGAAATCCTTTTGCACCTACAGGCTACAGCATACTACACTACAAAATTTTGGTTCATTAAAATAGAGCAAACCACTTTTCTTTGTTATTATTGGACGTAAGTTGCAATAAAACAAAACTTTCGGAGGCTTATTCGATAATTCTACATGAAATCCGTACAAATAAACGACCCAGATGCATGTATAAATTTCTGATGTTCCTTTAATTAATTCTTTCTTTTTTCTTATTTTATTGAAGTTATTAAACTTCTTTTTCATGATGTAGATTGTTAACATATTCTTGGTACCGTAAATACTAACATTTTTTGCATGCTATGCTTGCGTGTCATATTAATATTTTTTTTGTCAATTAGTTATTCATCAGTGCTACAAAAAATTTGATTTGAACAGACATTTATAATATATTTAATTTTTAAATATGTTATTCTTAAATCAATGTGTCGTTGGTTTTTTTAGTTATTTGTTCATCATTATTCAAATATAGTATTGAGAGAAAGAAATATAAATCAGAAGAAAGCTTGTGCTCAAATAAAGTGGAAGAGTTTGTTTATCATTGTCAATCGTTGAATATTAATAAAGTGGAAGAGTTTGATTTAGAGATTACTGAAAAATTATCAATATTTAGGTTTTCAAATATTATCAGTATAATTATTAATATGAAATTCAAGTTTTTATTTTTTCTTTTGAATGTGTCAATTAAGTTATATTGTCATTTTAATTGTTGATCAGAGCTTTTCACACATATGTAGGAAGAGGAAATCATTCTCCTTCATTTAATATTTGATTGAAATTTCAAATTCAATTACATCGTTAACTTGTTCAATATATATGACAAGTAGGAAGAAGAAAACGTTATTTAATATATATGGCAATTTAAATTCATTGAGGGCATATAGGACTTTTTATAAGGGGGGCACAATCTTCCTCCCCCCCTTCACTTATACTATAGAGATTTATGTATTATAACTAACTCCCTGCACATATTTCTTCTCTAATTTTGATTTTTTTTTTCTTGTATATTATTTTTTATGCTTGATTTGTTATTTTCCCACCTTGTATATAATTGTTAATAAAAACTTAAATAAATGTTCTAATATTAAAGTCAGATAATTTTGACAATTGATTTGGAACCTAATAATTTGATTGCCAAAAAATATATCGTCAAAATTAGTCTTTTGTATTTAATGAACCAACTTAGATTAATTTTTATGGTGTTTGAAATTAATTGTTTGCTTATTTAATTGCATAAAACTAGATCTATGAATCGTATTCAGTACCGAACTCAATTTTTGGTTCTTCGACGAATTATGAAGTTATGACAGCGCGCGAAATCTACATTCGATAAGTCCCAATATGTCCTTATGGTTTCCCAAATATCCAATTAATTTTATAAATCTTCTTTTAAACACTTGTTGGCGACTTCAAAACGTTTAAAAAATTAAAATCCTACAATAATGAAGTCAAATTCGAGATTAGACCGCGTATGCAATAATTATATGCGTACACACGTTAGGTTATAACATTTTCTTCTTAGAATGTTTTCTTTCTTCCTCTATATGCTTCCAATGGCCATTGTTTTATAAAACTTCTTCTTCATGCCATCTGCTTCCTCCAAAGCTCCTCCTTCAATTTTTTTTTTCATCTCTCGAACATCCCGATTGACCTCGCCAAAGGACGAATAATACTTTTCCATCACCAAAGGTAAAAAAAGTTCTACATTCTTCTTGAATAACTTGAATCTAATTCGGATTTCATAACTGAAAAATAAGGTAATTCACACCCTGTATTACACCCTCATAACCCTTGATTACTGAAATAAATACATATCATTGATTTTTAAATGAAAATTGCTTCAATTTATTCCCTAGATTTTGTAACTGGAAATTGGGGTACTACATTCCCTAATTTATGCTCTCTCATTACCCTCTAATTATTGAACTTTGTAAAGTATTATTTCTTAGCTTCATTGCTTCAGTATTGTAACTATTTTAGATATAGCCAACTCCTGTAAATCATCCAATATAATTGTTAGAGAGCATATTGGATACAATCTACTATTATTATTGAAAGTATGGGCAAGAAATGTAGGCTGCCATATGTTGTCCCCCTTTTTAATTTCCACAAAACTTAATTAAAAATATCAATTACAGAAAAAGATTTTCGTACTTGCTTTTCTTTCTTTTCTCTCTCGCAAAACCCTTCTTCAAAGAACCCCATCTCCACTGAAAACCCCAAGCGGTGGGGGGCTCGGCAGCTGCTGCCTCGCTGGTGGCCGTCGAGCCCTCTTCCCCATCCCTTTATTTTTTCTCTCTTTGTTTTTTATTTCGCTAGGTTTATGGTTTCAATAAGTCCCATCTGTGTGATGGCTTTTGTTCCCTTCATGGAACTTGGAGTCACCCCCTTCGTGGTGGGTCAATTAGTCCTATTTTTTTGTTTATTTTTTGTGTATGGATCCAGGGACATAGATTTGGAAGTTTCGTCTTGCGTATTTGTGGAAATGGTGAAGCATCATTTTGCAGATTTGGGAAATCATACTCTCCGGCTGAAAATCAAGAATATCGAGATGAATGTCAGATTTCAGGTTACTATTACATCAGGCTTTAACGATGTTGAGTCATCTAAAATAGATTATGGTTGGAATGTTACCATATCCCGACAACGGACCCGAAGCGTCTACATTCATATTGATATTTTCGATTATCTTTTATGTAAGGGTTATTATGATTGTAGATGCCGTATGGCGTTTTATTAATGATAATTTCCCCATTCCCATTCAAAAAAATAAATAAATATCAATTACAGGTAATGACCCGGTACATCGTCTATTTCAACCACTAGTTTAGGTCAAATTAAAACTAGTTAAATTATGCACATTTCATTTTATTATTTGACCATGTAAATAGTTAAAAATTAAAAGTAAAGGAATTACCAAAACTGATTTTAGTAACCATGATTAATCAAAACAACCTGTTGAACCAACTAAAGAAGTAAATCAGCCAATTACCATTTTCACCAAGGCCATAATTTCGGCAGGCAGAGAATAACATAGAGTAAGGGCCTGTTCTCTTCGGCATAAAACAACCGAACCGAATCGAATCCGAACCGAATTGAAGCGAATCGAACTCAATCGAATTGAATTGAACCGAATCGAATCGAACCAACCGAATTAAATTATAACTAATTAATAGTAATGAATTATCATTTAGGAACTGAACTGAACTGAACTGAATTGAACTGAACTGAACTGAACTGAAAATAAGTTGGGGAGAACAGGCCCTAACTCCTTTGTTTCCTAAAAATTGTTAAAGTTTGACGTTTACACTATTGATATATAAAACTCCACGTAATTGTTATGAGATTTGCTTCGATATAATTTAAATTATTAAAATTTTGTAATTTAAAATAAAAATAATTAAATATATTAGTTAAAATTGTATGTTAGCATTCTTGGCAAATATATAAGTCAAAGAAAGCCGAGGAAGTATAAGATTAAAAACATGAATAGATACATAACTACATTTACCCACTTCTAATATGACATTATAAAAAATTGTTGATTCTCTCAAAAAAAAAAAAATTGTTGATGATGATTTAGATTTTACTATGCGATTATTAAATTCTATTAGTAGTGGGTAAATAATTTACCGGGTAAACCAAATCTTTTATCCATATGAATAGCTGTCAAACGCCACGAGAATTTATTACCCGTAAATAATTGCATCCTCATGCGGATTGTGGCCATAGATGGATGCTAAGGAGACAACCTAGGCCACTATATTTTTGTCTTGGAGGTAAGCATTTATTCTTCCATTAAAGTGATACTGATACCTCAATATCCATAAACAAGCTGGGGCAACCAACCTTCTAACTAACATTAGATGGCACAAAAACATTATAGTTGTTAGGCATAGAGCCCTTGACGTTCTGACAAAGCTCCTCAACCTTGTACAACTTCGTTAACTTAGGCTTAGACTTGTTGGCAAAGCTTCTCCGCCTTTTTACGACTTCTTTAACCTTTTATAATATGAGTATTCATCAAGGCTCGAAAAATCTTGAAAAGTTGGAGTAAAGGAGATTCCAACTTGTCAAGCGTGAGAATTGATCCCAATACCTCATGGAACATGAATAGATACATAACTACATTTACCCACTTCTAATATGACATTATAAAAAATTGTTGATTCTCTCAAAAAAAAATTGTTGATGGTGATTTAGATTTTACTATGCGATTATTAAATTCTGTTAGTAGTGGGTAAATAATTTACTGGGTAAACCAAATCTTTTATCCATATGAATAGCTGTCAAACGCCACGAGAATTTATTACCCGTAAATAATTGCATCCTCATGCGGATTGTGGCCATAGATGGATGCTAAGGAGACAACCTAGGCCACTATATTTTTGTCTTGGAGGTAAGCATTTATTCTTCCATTAAAGTGATACTGATACCTCAATATCCATAAACAAGCTGGGGCAACCAACCTTCTAACTAACATTAGATGGCACAAAAACATTATAGTTGTTAGGCATAGAGCCCTTGACGTTCTGACAAAGCTCCTCAACCTTGTACAACTTCGTTAACTTAGGCTTAGACTTGTTGGCAAAGCTTCTCCGCCTTTTTACGACTTCTTTAACCTTTTATGATATGAGTATTCATCAAGGCTCGAAAAATCTTGAAAAGTTGGAGTAAAGGAGATTCCAACTTGTCAAGCGTGAAAATTGATCCCAATACCTCATGGAACCGCGAGAGATGGTCTAACCACTGATCTATCTTTCACTCTCATCAAGGCTCGGATTAGAAGAGTATGAAATCCTAGAATTGGAGAGTATGACTACATCCTATTTTTGAATCCAAACAAAATGACATTGAAATATTTCCTCATTGCTTTCTCAAGTCTAAATTTGATGCCACTTTGTTGAAGTCTCATGATTATGAAAAAGCTACATTTGAGTGCGAGTGGTGTCCAACATTGAATATAGAAAGAGGAATAAGCACTTCCTTAAGCTAACTTGAGAAGTTACTCCTATTATCAATTAATTTTAGGATGGAACCTACTTGTAATTTGTCCAAACTCTCCACCATTAATGGGTGCGGCCCTAACCTATTTAATATTTGACTAAATTTAATACACTTGAGTAGGGATGGGCATGGGTCCGAGACCCGACCTGCACTTGTTGGACCCGACCCATTTTAAAGGGTCTCGAGTCTAGAGTTTTGAGACCCATTGGGACCGGGTCGGATACGGGTGTAAAAAGTCGGGCCCGGATTCGATAGATTCGGCACTGCGACCCGCCCGCGCACCCATGTTCTTATATATATATATATATATATATATATATATATATATATATATATATATATATATATATATATATATATATATATATATATATATATATATATATATATATATATATATACACACAATGATAATAATAATAATAATAAATATTTAAAGAGCAATAAAATATTTTACCTTAACATATGAATTTTTAGATTTTCAAGCAGCCATCGCGTCAAGTACTCGAGCCCTAAACTTCTCATTTTATCCATTACCGACCAAGAATAAGCCAACTTGTTGTGGATATTTTAATTTGGAATGTTTTGTAGAAGTATTATTAGACTATTGTGTTGGTATTTTATCATTTTAATGTCTAATAAAACAGGTTAAAAAAAACGCGTTGTTGGAAAAATAATGGAAACTCTTCATAAGTTTGAGACCTATTTTGGACCCGTATTGGACCCAGGGACCCGCTAGACCCATTGGATCTGGGTAAGGGTTCATATTTTCTAGACCCTGTGGGTCTGGAGCGGGTCTGGGTCTACATCAAAATTTACGGGTCTGGGTCTGGGTCTGGGTCTAGCTTGAATGCGGTGGTAATAGCAGCCCCTACCACTTCTAGAACCCAAGTTCAATTCTGATCCCCTTGTGATATACTCACTCCGTTTTTTTTAATTGCTACATTGTTGTATGCACAACAATTTAGGCAATGTCACTTTCAAGCTTTTGGGAGGACACTTTTTGACCCATTTAATGTAAAATAATATGGAAAAGTGAAAAAGTAGTACTTTGGGTGGAAAAAGAGAAAAACAAATATCATAGTAGTACTTAATGGTGGGTCAAGTACCTCAAATAAGGAAAGGTTAAACAATGTAGCAATTATAAAGAAACACCCATATATGGAAATGTAGCAATCTAAAAAAAATGGAGGGAGTATGATTACCATCCCTGATATCCTAGGATATCTTCTCATTTATTCATGTATAGAAAGAGGAATAAACACTTCCTTAAGCTAACTTGAGAAGTTACTCCTATTATTAATTGGTTTTAGGATAGAACCTCCTTTAAACTTATAACTAGCCTTTTTTGCACGCGATGCGTGCGTGGATTATTTTGGCGATTATTCTTAAATTTCATCTAAATGTAATTTTGAAGGATGTAATTTACAATCATTATTAGTTTTAATTATATATCATGTGGTGTAAATACAAAATATAAAAATTACTTGATGAAGAAGTTGTTTTCTTGGTATTTTTATGACTTGTTAATGGATGTTGATATTGTTATTGCATTTTAAAGTTTAGGTAGAATTAAAATTTTATGTCTTTGATTTTGTAATTGATTTCAAAATTGCTTTAGTTATGTTAATTTATTCTTCAATCATAAACTTTTTCTTTCACTACACATATTTTTATGATAATTTATTTTAGCTACTTTGAACTTCCTTTGATATACATTTTAAATTAGGAAGGGTTATGATTGAGGAAAATCTCAAAAATTAAGGGTTAAATAGTCTTTTAAAAGGGGGACACCATAGCTCCCCCCTTGGCTTATAATAGAGATTTGTCCAAACTCTCCATCATTAATGGGTGCGGCCCTAACCTATCTAATATTTGACTAAATTTAATACACTTGAGAGCTTGATTGCGGTGGTAAGAACAGCCTCTACCACTTCTAGAACCCAAGTTCAATTCTGATCCCCTTGTGATACTTCCTCCGTATCAAATTAAACACAACAATTCAAAGGACCCGGACTCCTAGGCAAAATTTCTTAGGGAGAGATTAATAGAAAGTGTTAGCATGTGGGTATGTTAATAAGGAGAGAGAAAGTGGGGCCACCAAAATTAAAAAGGAGGGAAAAGGGGCGGCAGTTTGGGGGGGAGTGTGGGGACCATGCAAAAAATGTGGGACTCTATTTTTGGCTCCAAACTAATCTGCTCCAAAATTTCAGCTCTTTGGAGCCAAAACCTTTACCATTAAATAGCCAATTGTTCACACAAAAAAGGATCATAAACAATCAATTAGAACCAGAGAAGATCTTTGCCTAGCCGTCGTTGATTTAATGTTTAACCGTCAATGTTGTTACAAAAATAATATTATTTAAAATTCAATTGTTCTTAATAATAATTAAACCTGTACCTGCACAGCTGCATCTAAATATACCACGCTAAAGCTGTTTCTCCATCGCATTCAATTTTTTCAATTACAAAAATATGCAATTTTGATATATATTAAAATTTACATAGATACTTGTATAATTACATAGATACTTGTATAATTACATGAAATAATCCGTGCAGCGACCTTTGCCTCCACTTGCGCCTCAATCTGAGAAAAAATGGACGGCTCATATGGTTGTGAAGAGCCACCATCTCCTCGGCCTGATGCAGAGTTGTAGTACAAATGATCTCCCCGACCCAACCCCCCGAACTTTTCCTTTGTTCCTCCCCCCCAACTGTCTCTCCCCAATACAACAGATCAGGGTTCGACTGTGACCCCTGAGTCGCACAATGATCCAGCTTCTTATTGTATGTCTCCTGCATTTGGTTAAATATACTCATATTTAAATAATATAAATTGCCAAAATGGCGTATATTTGGTTCTATCTTTCTTTTTTTGTGTATTTTCAATCAAAACAACTTATAATCACATTAAACTAACTATATATATGATGTTTGAGGTGTTTATAGCTTAAACTAGCATCAAACTACTCGTATTCATTCAATTTTAAGTGAAATGGCCTAAAATGGCCTATATTAGCCTATATTTGGTTCTATCTTTCCTTTTTGTGTATTTTCAATCAAAACAACTTATAATCACATTAAACTAACTATATATATGATGTTTGAGGTGTTTATAACTTAAACTAGCATCAAACTACTCGTATTCATTCAATTTCAAGTCAAATGGCCTAAAATGGCCTATATTAGCCTATATTTGGTTCTATCTTTCCTTTTTTTGTGTATTTTCAATCAAAACAACTTACAATCACATTAAACTAACTATATATATGATGTTTGAGGTGTTTATAACTTAAACTAGCATCAAACTACTCGTATTCATTCAATTTCAAGTCAAGTGGCCAAAAATGGCCTATATTAGCCTATATTTGGTTCTATCTTTCCTTTTTTGTGTATTTTCAATCAAAACAACTTATAATCACATTAAACTAACTATATATATGATGTTTGAGGTGTTTATAACTTAAACTAGCATCAAACTACTCGTATTCATTCAATTTCAAGTCAAATGGCCTAAAATGGCCTATATTAGCCTATATTTGGTTCTATCTTTGCTATTTTGTGTATTTTCAATCAAAACAACTTACAATCACATTAAACTAACTATATATATGATGTTTGAGGTGTTTATAACTTAAACTAGCATCAAACTACTCGTATTCATTCAATTTCAAGTGAAATGGCCTAAAATGGCCTATATTAGCCTATATTTGGTTCTATCTTTCCTTTTTTGTGTATTTTCAATCAAAACAACTTATAATCACATTAAAATAACTATATATATGATGTTTGAGGTGTTTATAACTTAAACTAGCATCAAACTACTCGTATTCATTCAATTTCAAGTCAAATGGCCTAAAATGGCCTATATTAGCCTATATTTGGTTATATCTTTCCTATTTTGTGTATTTTCAATCAAAACAACTTACAATCACATTAAACTAACTATATATATGATGTTTGAGGTGTTTATAACTTAAACTAGCATCAAACTACTCGTATTCATTCAATTTCAAGTGAAATGGCCTAAAATGGCCTATATTAGCCTATATTTGGTTCTATCTTTCCTATTTTGTGTATTTTCAATCAAAACAACTTATAAAAAACATAAGTCTTAAAGATGGTCATTATGAAGAACAACATAAAGAAGTAACTTCTATTATTCTTGGAAAATAGAGTGTATACCTAATTTTTCCATTCATAATTTCGATTAAGGATGGGAAATGCATCATTCCGAACATAACTAATAAATAATAATCCCCCCTCCCCGACCCCCCCGCATGCCCCCCCTCCCCGACCCCCCTGCAGCCCCTCCCCCTCCCTCACCGACCTCCCCCTCCCTCCCCGACCCCCTGCAGCCCCTCCCCCCCCCCTCAGACCTCCCCTCCCCCTCCCCGACCCCCCTGACGCCCCTCCCCCCCCCTCACCGACCTCCCCCTCCCCTCCCCGACCCCCTACAGCCCCTCCCCCTCCCCGACCCCCCGCAAAGCCCCGACCCCCTGCAGCCCCTCCCCCTCCCCGACCCCCTCCCCGCCCCCTCCTTGACCCCCTGTGGCCCTCCCCCTCCCCGATCCCCCCGCACTGCCTCCCCCCTTCCCCGACCCCCGCAAAGCCCCTCCCCCGGCAGCCCCTCCCCCCTCCCGACCCCCCCGCACCCCCCCCTCCCCGACCCCCTGCGGCCCTCCCCCCTCCTCGATCCCCCCCGCACCGCCTCCCCCTTCCCCGACCCCCTGCGGCCTCCCCCCCTTCCCCGACCCCCCCCCATCCCCCCCCCATATATAATTTACCGCCATGAGAGTTGAATTCATGGGATAAAAACTTGCCAAATATAAGGAAGAAAAAGTACAATGATGTCAAAGAAGAACCATACATCAAGAAAAGAGATGACCATTGAAACCCCAAGATGAGTATAATAGCTAGACCACATCCAACAAATAAAGTGCGAGATGAACAATTTTTTGGGTTTAGTTTCATCACTACACAAATTGTTAAAAAAAAAAAAGAAATTAGCACCGCTTACCACCGGCGAAATGTAGGTCCAAGCAAGAGTCGATGCAAGTTCGTCGCCCAAGTTCGTCGCCCGAAGTTCACTTCTCTCCCAAAAAAAAAACCCAACCGTTAGGGTTTGGTTGATGAGTACAAAAAAATTTTTTAAAAAAGAGAAAATAAAGCTTACCGCCGGCGAAGTGAGGTGGAGATGGGTCGTTGACGTTGGCTGGAGGAAGGAGGAGAGGCAGGTGGAGGTGGAGTCGACGGAGTTTCGTCGCCGCAAAATCGCCCAAATTCCCTCCCTTTTTGTTGTTGAAAAAAAACCCGACCGAAAGACTTAAATTAAACCCCCCTTTAGAAATCAACGACGGTTTCGACCGTCGCCCAAGCTACAAAAATTTCGCTTTACTTCCACAAAATCAACGACGGCTTTTAGCCGTCGTTATTTATTACCGACAGCTAAACCGTCGTTATATGCTACAACTGCCGTCGGTGATCAACGACGGCTTCAAGCCGTCGCTTTTTTTTTATATACCGACGGTTTTGTTAGCCGTCGCTGATAGGCCGTCGTTATTTTGTGATTTTCTTGTAGTGCTATTCCATTGTTTAACAAAAAAAAAACCACCATTTACATAGGGCACTTGCACACACAGCACCAAATTAGTTTAACATTTCCACATCAGTTTTGTACAGCAAAAAATAACCCAAAAAAAATCAGATTAGTGCATCTTCAAGTCAGCATGGAGGATGGAGAAGTTGATGATCCAAATTTCTTCTCTATTGAGCAGCTACTGTGGGAAGATTTCCAGCTACAAGAAGACATAGAAGATGAGGAAGAAGAAATAGCACATGAAGAAGCACAACTTGAAGCAATAATTACAAGGCACAAATCAAATCTCACTCTAGCACAAAGAAGACTAATTGTAGATAATCTACTTCTAAATGAGAATGATGGAGATTTGAAATGGGGGTTTCAAAGCAAACTTGCAAGGGAAGTAGGTGTCCATAAGAGTACTATAAATAGAATCTACAAAGATGCAATGAAACAAAGATCAGAAGGTCATGCAATAGATGTTTTGCACAAGAGATATGGTAGATGTGGGAGGAAACCTAAGCACTACAGTGATGACTTTTTACAATATGTGCCCCTGCATCTTAGAACCACAATTAGGAGTTTTGCAGGTGCACTGAAAATCCCTCATTGCACTGTTTACAGGTTGCTGAAAAAGGGTAAATTAAGGTCTCACACATCAAGTACCCACCCAAGAGTCACAGAAGCACACAAGTTGACAAGAATGAAGTGGGTTTTAGGCCATATTTATCCTCCTACACCTACAACAAATCCAATCTTCATGGACATGCAAAATGTGATACATATTGATGAGAAATGGTTCTACTTAAACCCTGAAATGAGGAGATTTTATCTCTTACCTTTTGAGGATGACCCATATAGGTGTTGTCAATCAAAGAGGTTTAGGATAAAAATTATGTTCATGGGTGTTATTGGGAGGCCATTTTATGACTCACATGGAATTGAAATTCATGATGGCAAGTATGGAATCTACCCTTTTGTTCATTATGTCAGAGCAAAGAAAAGAAGTTGCAAAAGAGAAGCAGAGACTATTGAAACAAAGTCAGTTGAGTCAGTCACAAAAGAAGTCATCAGAAGAATGCTTATTGACAATGTCATACCAAGCATTATGCACAACTGGCCTGCCTATATATCAAGAAACATTCAATTGCAGCAAGATAATGCTAGACCACACATATCAGATGATGATATGGAATTCAAAGCAGCTGCAACACAGAATGGGTTCAACATACAACTGGTAAATCAACCACCCCAATCCCCTGATCTCAACTTGTTAGATTTATGTTTATTTAGGGCTCTTCAATCACTTCAAAATCAATCATTTCCACAAAATGTAGATGAGCTAATAACAAGAGTTCAAGATGCTTATGACTTCTATGACACACAAAAGATTAAGTTTGCATGGTTACAGTTACAATATGTTATGACTGAGATTTTGAAAGACAAAGGGGGTAACAATTACAAGAATCCTCATCATGGAAAAGCACATTTACAGAGAATTGGGAAATTGCCAGAGAATGTTGAGGTGGAACAATCACTACTTGATGAGGCAGTTAACTACCTTAATGAAAGGGAGGTTCCTATAGTTTCTAATGTGCACTACTTCAATGAGGGGGAGGAAGTGGATGCAGATTAGGTAACTTGAACATTGGTGCAAGTAATGATGACTGCTACACCTAACCAGAGACTAAGTATAAGGAGGAACATGATGATATTTTCTGTGTATTGATAATTTTTTGTGTATAAGGGACATGAACAAGTTCTGGTTATGTGTCTTTTGTCTAAATATGTAAGTGATGAGGCATTCATGTGATGTAATGCATCTTTTGAAGTTAATGGTAATTAAGTTTCCCTGTTATGTGTAGTTAAATTTTATGTTCCATCGAGATCGGGGGTAATGGAAACTCTCCATACCAGTTGTATATGACAGACAAAACATTTAACTGGGGTCTGAACATCATTTGACTTCTTTAATGCATCAGGGATTAACATAATCATCATGACATGACCCATGCTTGATACCTCAACAAGTTGAAGCACAAAGTGCATTCAAACTTGGAGCCCAGAGCATGGGTAATGTGCTATGTTGAGTCCCTTCATCATTTGCATTAGTTTGTGACAATTATCTCTCACATATGTTCATTGAGATGTTAAGGGGACTCATTTCAATCAACGAAGCAACCAAGCAACAAAGGGACAGTTTTAGCCAAGCAATCAACCAACCAACCAACAAAAATGCCAACTTCTTCCAACATAAACCAAAGGCTAAAACCAATTTGAAGGAACCAACCAAGCAACCAACCAACCAACCCACATTCCAAGTACACAAAGGGACCGTTTTGGCCAAGCAATCAATTAACCATCCAATCCACATTCCAATTACACAAAGCCTCACAGTTACCCAAGAGTCCAAATTCCAATTAAGAGGCATCAACACAATTTCTTTATGCAACATCAGAGGGGACTAATTTCAACATCATAATCACAAAATTTTTTCACTAAGCATCATAACAGGGGACTAATACCAGAGATTGCTACATCATAATCAGAAGTCATCACAACAGATTGCTACATCATAATCACAATTCATGACAAGGCACCCAAAATGCATAATCACAGAGTAAATTGAAAGCGAATAGAGAAGATAACAAAACCTCAGGAACTCTTTTGAGTTCCTTTGCGCAACAATAGGAATGCATGCTCTGATGGATCCAAATCCTCCCCTTCATGATAGGGACTCATGGGGATTTCAGGACCTTCATCATCGAGGACCTCATCGTAGTGCTCATAAACCTTGAACAGACGCATGGTCCCATCATCATCCTCCATGAACATATCATGGTAAGTCCCCCCCTCTTCATCTTCACTTTCCCAGACACACATCACCTCCTCACAAGGACTCCCCTGTTTTTCTTCCTCTTCACTGTCAACCTCCATCTTCACCTCATGCATCTTCTTTTTCCCCTTTGTTTGGGGTGCAAAATTTTCCTTACAACCCACCGCCTTTAATGCGCACACTATAGGAGGTCTGTTAATGGGGTTTGCCCTAATTTTTTCTCTTTCCTCCTCAGAATTTGGTTCACAGATTTTCACCCCCTTTCCCTGAGATCTTCTTGTAGAAACCCTAGATCTAGGTTTAGGGATATGGGACTTACCAGTGGGGGTCTCAAAGAACAACTTCTTCTGCGCCAATTTGGTTTCCTCCTCTTTCTCTGCAATTTTCATGACTTTCTCTAACGCTTTTAGTGATTTTTTGCTTAGACAACTCGAAGCTTCGCCGGAATAAAAAAGTTTCCATGCATAAGGAGATCCGTCGGAAATTGAATTTGCAAGATCTCTGCAAATTATCATTTCCTCTTGCGTTTTCGCAGCAAAAGCTGCATCATTTAGTGGTTGCGTGTCGTTCACCATTGACGAATTTTGGTGAGAAGATGATGAGAGAGAAGAACCTGTAAGAGAGAGAGAAGAAGATCCAGAGACAGAGAGAAGAGGAGGAGTGAGAAGAGGAAGAGTTAGAATCGGTTGAGGTGAGAGAGTAAATTAGGGTTCTGGGTTGGGGGGGTTTTGATGAACATTTATGATCAGTTTCAATTTGATCATAAATGTTAGTTGGTAGTTGAATATTGAGGAGTGAGAAAGGAAATTTGGTGGGAATCATTAATCAAGGAAAACTTATTTAATCTGATTTTCAGTCCATATTAGTTTAATATAATAAGGGTTTAATAATTTTAGTAAGGGTATTTGAGTCATTTCACACTCATAATCTTTACCAAAAATGGAAAGAAGGAAATTGTTGCATTTAATTTGAAACTGCCATATTTAGAAACTGTTGCATTTAATTTGATACGGAGGAAGTATATTATTACCATCCCTGATATCCTAGGATATCTTCTCATTTATTCATGTATAGTTTTAGATGGCACTATTAAAATTATACTTCGTTCATAGTTTTAGATGGCTTTATATACACATGTCTTTCTCTAATTTTTGTATTTCAATCTTACTTTGCAAGGTTAATAAGGTCAATTGCCCTATCAATCAAATTCTTTTTTTTCTTGACAGCAGGGGAACTTGCGAAATTAAAACATAATAAAAAGGATTATAGTACTACGACGTAGGTGGGTCAAACCATGTGCATCCTCGGACTCGTTCTCGGCTAACCTTGGTGATAGTACACCAATAGAAGTTGTGGGCTAATTGTTTGATGTCATTAATCGTGTGTTTGGTATCAATGTCTTGCACGTGTTTGGTTTGAAGACGTTGAACAGTTGGGTCGAGTCCGTGTGAATAGCTAGGCACTCATATTGTTGATGTTGCACCCACTGGAGAGCCCTGAGGCATGCCTTTGCTTCAGTGAGGAATGCAGAGGGGGCAGTAAAGCAAATAGCCTGACCCTTGGAGTACTGATGGTTGTGACTCCTAGCTGACTAGCTGTCTAAGCTGCACTTGCCATGTTTGTTGGCTTCCCATGTGTAGAATTTTTAGAAGAGAAAAAAGAGAAACTTGGAGAAATAAAAAAGACTACATTTTTATATATTTTTCATATTCACATAATGAATAAACAAAACAACCTTAAATAGGCATACAAAGCACTACTAATAACATGTCCACTATGTAGCCCACTACTTGCTATCCCACTAATTAGACCATTATCTAGACCACTACTTGTTAACCCACTAACTAATTATTAGCAACTAATCCTAACTATTAGGAAAACTATTTGACTAATTTTGGAGCATAATCCAACACACCCTCTTGCTCCAAATTTTGTAGGAGCCAACATTAAACATTATGTCACAATCTTGATTCTTGGTAATTCTTCCAGCATGATGTACCTTCAATTTTTTTAATCTTCGTGGAGCACTTCTCTCCATTAACATGGAAGCACTTCTCTTCCTAACGTAATGCACTTCTCATTACCATCTTTAAATTTGTTGATGCACTTCTCATCAACCTTCAATGAATGGAGCACTTCTCTCCATAAACTCATTTTGACGTTGTCTTGCAAATTGACTACGTCCACTACTACAACTTCGGAAACCGTCTCTGCATTGACTACGGACTTCCACCATTATCAGATTGCCAATTATCTGATTTTCTTGTGAAGGTTGCCCCTTCACCCTAAATTCTTCTCCCTCTTTTTTTTTTATACAGTAACCAAAAATAATTTTATGGGCTAAAAGAAAACCCATCCACACATAAAAAAAACCATTACTTGCTATAGTTGATCACAAACACTCACACATTTTTATTGTTTCTCTAATTTTCTCTCATAACTTTTTTTTCTCTCTTTTTCTCTCCGTGTTTTTTTTTTCTTCTTCATTTCTCTACTTTTTTTGAAGATCTAACCTGATGCTCTGATACCATGTAGAATTTTTAGAAGAGAAAAAAGAGAAACTTGGAGAAATTAAAAAGACTACATTTTTATATATTTTTCATACTCACATAATGAATAAACAAAACAACCTTTAAATAGGCATACAAATCACTACTAATAACATGTCCACTATGTAGCCCACTACTTGATATCCCACTAACTAGACCATTATCTTGACCACTACTTGTTAACCCACTAACTAATTATTAGCAACTAATCCTAACTATTAGGAAAACTATTTGACTAATTTTGGACCATAATCCAACACCATGAGCCATCAGTCTGAAAGGTGATTTGGGCTCAAATTGGCCACCAAGAATCCAGGAGGAGTGATGCTATCTTACGGAGGTGGACTTACCAGTTACCATCGTGGTGTCTTGGCATCAATATAGTGCTGGCGATTGGCCAACCAAATTCAATACAGGTCAATTTAATCGCATATTAAGGCTCACTAAAAACAGGCACGAGGTGATGAATAACTCTCAATATGCCCTAACAAATTTTTTTCATGCAATTCCTCTCAAATCCTTACCACTATATCCAGCAATATTTGACTCTACATTTGTTATCACTATCTTAAAAATGGGAAGATGCTGGTATAAATGTATGATATACTTACTCTGTTTCTTTTGAGGTGCAACACGTTGACTTTTGCACTATTCACACACCTCACTCTGACCATATTTTTTTACTAATATATAAGAATAAAAATGATCTTCTAAAATATTGTTTGACTTAGAAGTATTTTAATGAATATTTTCATAATATCAACTTTTTATAACTTTTACAAATATAGAATTAGAGATATTAATTGGCCAAACGTTGGTAAGTATTGAAAGTCAAACGTTGCGATTTTTTAATTAAACGAAGGTTATACATGGTATTCAATCATATAGTAAGAACTCGAAAATTTTCTTAGTTTTCATCTAAAGAAGATACACTAAAGTCTTGTAATAGGAGTAATTCATAACTACAAGACAGCTATCAAAAACGTAACTTCAACTCTTCAGATCTCCAAAAATCAATATAAATCGAGATCAAATACGGACAACGAAATTACGTAGGGTGAAATATTTTTTTCTTCATTCTATTAGCAAGTTATAAATAAATTTTTATAAAGTTTATATATACTTCTATTATTATGTAGTACTACCTCCGGTCTTTATTAGTTTACCCGTATTCGTTTTTGGGGTGTTCGTTATTAGTTTACCCTTTTTTTGTTTCTATTTTCGAAATGGGACCACTAACTTTCCATCACACATACATTCAACTTTAATATAAAATAATAGTTCCTCTGTATTTCTATGTCCCACAACATTATTTCTCCTAAAACTTTGTGCAAAAGAAACGGGTAAACTAATAAAGACTAGATGGAGTATTACAAAAGAGCGTGCATCTCATATAGGTCGATATGCACGTGACTTGCAAAAGTGATAGGTTCTAGACTTGTAGTAGTACTAAAAGAAAATAAAGCCCGTGAGTGGAAGCTTAGGTTTGTGTGATATAATAAGTGATAATAATTGAAGGTGTTATTTAGGTAATTGATCTTATTATTGACAAGCCCCAAAAGAATACCATAAAAGGAAAGATTTAAAAGTAGTAGGGAACACATGACATGGTATCAGTGAATCTGTGAATATAACAAGAGAAAGAAAGGGATAATAGAATTTGAGGAATGATAAACATACTCTTCGCATTTTTAAACATCGCAAATGATAAAAAAAATAATAAAAGAATAAATCACATTTATATTTTGGAATTTTATATGTAATCGATATAGTGTGACTATGAATTTAAAGCAATTTTTATATTTTTTTATATATTGACAGCTTTTTACCCGTTAGATGTTTGCAAACATCTAGCAAAAAGAGGTTTATCATTCCTCAATAGAATTTCTCAAAACATCCTTCCATTTTTCAAGAAAATAGTCAAAATACATCACTATATTTGTTTTATATTAATCGATATAGTGTGACTATGTGCATTATATTAGGGTTGGCAAAAACGGACCCAACCCGTAACATACAAATAAGCGGGTTAGAGTTCGAATTGTTTACCCATTTAAGTAAATGGGTTGACACGATTAACCCACTTAATTAAACGTGGTGTCGGTTGACATTTCCGACCTCAAAATGACTGTTTTGACTTTATTAATCTAAACATATAGAAAATTCTCGAAAAAATATATTGATAAATCTAAAATTTGGTTTAAAAAAAAGGTAAAATATCGCTAAAATAGGTCATAATCATTCCAAGAAACTCTAAACATGCATACTTTCAATAATGAACTTGCTCATTTAGCTTTTTAAGAAAATAATTATTTTTCAATATAATGATAATTATAGTTAAATGGGTTAACGGGTTATATGGGTAACCCGTTTATTAAATGTGTTGGGTCAGCGTTGAGTTTTTCAACCTGTTTATTAGATGGGTTAATTTTTGACCCATTTATTATCGATCCGAACACGAACCCGACCCAACCCAACCCGACATGATTGCACCTCTACATTATATACATAATTCACTTTGACCAAATTTTCACATAAAAACAAATGTTAGTATAATAGATATTTAGATTTGTCACAATACATATCAAAAAATCAACTTTTTATAACTTTTGCTAATAAAAAATTAGGAATATTGATGATCAAAGTTGTGCATTAACAAGTGAAAAAGTCAAATTGTATCAATTAATATGAGACAAAGAGAGTTTTTTTCTTCAAAATTACAATAAAACATTCATTGGTGTATACTATTTGCATATATTGGAAATTTTTATATAGGTATGTAAGAAAAATGATCTTACCGAATTGACATCTCTCGCATATTTACCACTAAGCTTAGGCCAGACTCATTGAGAGTGAGTGGGGGATGATAAGGGAAACCTCACCCCAAAAGAGCCTCTAATGAGATTTGATCACATGACTTTGAAGTTATGTGAGGCCAAACCTTTACTACTAGGCATAGCTAGGCCAAGCCTAATTTGGTTGCATATAGAAATATTTGATACTTCTATGATTTAGGCAAATCTCCTACTCATGTTTTTCTTTAATGGTTACACTTTGAGTTTTGACATATTCACGAATCTATGTTTGATTATCATTTGTAATGGGTAAGGAAAAATATAGTCATGCATGTGAGGTCTTGTTTAATTCGTTTCAATATGTACTTTTAAAATATCAACTTTTTATAATTTTACAAATGCAAACTTAGAGATATTAATGTTCAAAAATTTACATTGGCAATCGTGAAAAGGTAAAGTGTAACTATTATACAGAAACAGAGGTATTTAGATGTATAATACTACTATTACAGTACAATTACAAATTTAATTACACTCCTCTCTTACAATGCTATGTAATTTTTTTTTTTGAGATTTATTTTACATTGATAGTTAGTTAGTTAAATTAATAGATTATATTATAACTATACTAAGCTTATATCATTTGGATTATTTATCATAAAAACTCTAAATTTTAAATACTAATTTTTGTCATGTATCTAGAATTCTATTCATATATCGAAGTTTAACCTAGACATTTTGAGTTACTATGGTCTACTATATTTCAACTTAGAAGCTTTTTTTTGTGAAAGTAAAATTCTACATTAGTAAATGAGATTATGCACAGTGAACAGGTGATGGTGGAGGACCGGATAAAATGATAAGTGTATGGGGTACATTATGTAAATAAGTGTACGGGGTACATTATGTAAATAAGTGACTCAGAAAAAAAAAAAGTAAAGGAAAAAGGTCTCCCAGAAAGGAAAGGTTTCAAAAGGGGAGAGAGAACGTTGTTTGGGACACGAGTAAAATGAACGAAGAAAGCGATCCATCATTGATCTGAACACCACAAATCTATAATTAATACCATCACACTGCTATTTTCGTCCTTACCATGATACCATTATCAAGGCCCCATCCGGCCAATAACAGTACGTTTCATTTTATATGTTCCACAATTCTGTCAAATGTTCTTTTTTCAAGTGCAAAATGGGCTGTTAAAAAAAAAAGTTACATGATGACAAGTTGCCGGGTTTTCGAACTAAAATCCATTTGCAAGTGTTTTGGTTTTATTGAAAACTATAACGATAGATTTTAGGAAGGCCTTGTTTGGTAAAGAGAAGTTTGGGGCGAAATTAGAGGTTTGAACTCATATTAGAGGATTTGACTAGTCAATCCTCTAATTTGAGTGTTTGGTAAAGAGAAGTTTGATTAGGCTACAGAACGCCAAAAAAACTTCTTTTTGAAAAAGTTGGAGGGGCTTTTTTGACATTAGAGGTTTGGGAATATAATGAGTGGGCAATTACATTTATGTCCTATAGTTGTTGAAAATTACATTAATAAACAATAAAACATACAACAATAGATTGTGCACGTGTCCTTATTAGTTCATTTAACACAATTGTTTAGCAATCATATATGATCTACTTATCAAACACCTTTATACAAACAGCTAATATAATCAGCTAATACAATCAACTGACAACTATCCGCTAATTGCCAAACAGGGCCGGAGTATTTTTACACGAAAAGGTAAGTGCATTAATCAAGTGATAGAGAGTATTGGTTTTTCTTTGGCGCAAATAAAGAGCCTATTTGTATACTTACAATTTCACGGTATATCCGGATGTCGTTAGTGAGATAGACACCTAAGACTATTTTTTTGCTCATTGCTCAATTGAAATCATCCAAATGAACAAATATACTAAAAAGGAGAGTTGTGAGTAGAAATTAGTCTCGGGTGTACCATGCACATGGTACACCCGGATGTATGATGAATGAACTCATATACATACGCCTGTTCTTTAGATGTATCATTTGCGTTTTCATATTTTCGAACACGCTTCTTTAACCATAAAAACCTTTAATTATGTGTAAGTGAAAAATATGCAAAAAATTATATTTTGAATCTTTCCATCGAGACAAATCTGACAAGATCTCACTTAACTATACTTTTTTCTTATATAATAGTGAGAGTATAAAGTTAAAATTGGTTTGTAAATAATGTTGAAATATCAAATGGTGCATCTAAATCATTTTTCATGGGTATAGCAGGACATCTCATCCAAGCATGGAATGTAAATTAAAATTAAAATCAAAGATTTAAGTAGATATATACATGGTGGTTAAGGGAAAAGTGAGAATGATTTTCTATAAACGATTAAAAAATATACTTCTTCCGTTTGTTTTTAAGTGGGACATTAGAAAGTGGGGAGAAACTAAGTAGTCCGAGAGGGCGAGAGAGAAAGTTGGAACCATATGCTTTAGAGAATATTAGATGAGTTAAGTAAAAAGGTGATGATCCTTTTGTCATGTTTAAGAAAGTTAAAAAGTTGGGACCACAAAATTTTAGGAGGATAAGTAAAAATCTTTGCCATATTGATGTGCCACTTAGGCCCATTCTTTTGGATTTATTTTCAGTTCAGTTCAGTCTAAAATAACATGGTCTTATTGCAACGTTTCCAAGTAAGGGAAGTGTGTCACTTAAAACGAAATCGAGGAAGTATAAGATTAAATTAACACACACGCACACAGGTTTAAGTTCATATGAGAACCATGCCCTTATGGTGAAAACCGCTCAATTTTTCTCATTTTACTAAGATTTTGCTCATTTCACAATGTTTTCGCTCATTTTATGTTTTTCTCATTTAACATTTTTTTGCTCATTTATAGACACACGCGCGCGTGTGCGCGCTTTCCTAAAATCTAAAATGCGTTGCTCTAAATCTTCTTTCGAGACTTGTCTCTTCTCAAGAATATCCAATATCTCTCCTCAAATAGACTCCATTACAGCTCCAAACTCAAATTGAACTAATTTGTTCACAAATTCAACAACATTGTTCATCAAAATTTATGTAATTTGGCTTACTTTGGTTAAATTCACTAGGTTCGAATTCTATTTTTTTCACTCTCCTCTAACAAACTCATTGTCTCTCCTCAAGAATACACAACCTTTCTCCTCAATAACTCTCCTTTAACAATCTTATCTTCTTCCTCTATTTTTGCCCCCAAAACTTCCAAATTGTAACCCTAACCTTAATTCTATCTCCTCCATGGATCTTCCTCAACTAGTGGAAAAAAACTTAAGCGACCGGTAAAAATGGGCTTAACTAATTCGGAGATAAACCAAATCAGTTAGGGGCGGAGCTGTGAGGAAAGTTAACTGATCTAGTGGTGAATCAGATTAGTTAATACTAAATTGGTCCGGTTTGGAGCAAAAAACTGGATCAATTATTTAAGTTAGCTGATCCGATCTTGCAACTCCACCGGATCAGTTAATCCCCATTTCTATTTAAAAAAATCACATTTGGACAAGAAGGAAAGAAAGAGAGGAGGAAATGAATCAACCTCCCGCAACAAAACCTACTAAAAAGATCATAAGGAAGCAGAAGCTGTAGATATGAACACCAAATGGGAAAAAAAAAAATCGTAAATCAATCAAAAAAAAGTACAGAATTTCATATTAAAAATGAGTAATAACCATAAATAAATAACATATTCTTTTTAAATTTTAGATTCTTCACACAAATAAATCGTAAATAAATCAAAAAAAATTAAATAACATACTCTTTTTATAGAGACAGTTCTAACATTAGAAAAAAAAAAAATTTAAGAATGAAATCCAGCTTCAATGTTGTTGTCATTGAAGTTTTCCGACAAGAAATCATTGGAAGATTCCAGCTTCAACCGTCGTAGAACTCGGGTTGTTGATAAATTACCCAAAATCATCACACATCTACATAGTAATATCAGCATAAAAAATTAATTTTAGATAGAAGAGAATTAGAAAACAAAATTTCAAACCTAAGAGGAGAATTAGAAACGAAAGTACCTTGCCAGAAGAAGCGACTCCAGGCGAAGATTTGGTTGCGGCTTATAGGCGAAGTAGCAGCGACATGTCAAGGTCGGATATGAGGGGATGAGAGGATTCCAGCTTCAATAATCGTGGGTGAGCGACAACGAAGACGATAGGGTTGGTGGTGGCTGGTGTTCGTGAGAGAAGATGAGAGGAGGATTGAGGAGTGACGAGAGGGTGGTGGTTGGTGAGAGGGGATGAGAGGAGGACTGAAGAGTGAGGAGAGGGAAAACACAGATGTGGTGGAGCTGGGTTTCTAGGTGAGACTTGAGAGGGTGAGAGAAGGAAAAGGAAGATCAAAGGAGGAGAAAGGAACGAGGTTTTAGGGTTTGGGTGTTATGGGTGAAAGAGAGGAGTGAGGAAGGCTAGGTTTAGGCTACGTTTTGGGCCATTTTGATATGGGACAGTTAACTAATCCGGTTTGACAACCCACTGAATCAATTACTTGTTACTTTTCTTTGCACGCAAAAAATTTCACTCAATTGATCCGGTTTAGGACCTCACCCGGATCGGTTCTTTTGTGTCATTTATGGTTTTTTCCACTAGTGCTTGTCGAGGTAGTCCTGCAAATTTGACCTAAAAGTCGGCAAGTCGGGTTCTTCGCGCCCAACATAATTCGCTTGGATTCTATCCTCTTCATCTTCTTCTTCTCAGGTGGTCGGAGTGTCTTCCTCGGGCAACTCTCTCTCATGTACATGATGATTACACCACCTCCGCATTCTTCTAGTACTCACATCATCATTGAGAATACATCAATGGTGGATATTGGCACTGTTTGGTAAAGAGAGGTTTGGGGCAAAATTAGAGGTTTGAGCTCATATTAGAGGATTTGACTAGTCAATCGTATAATTTGGGTGTTTGGTAAAGAAAGGTTTGAAATAGCCTTTTGAGCTCAAAAAAGCTCTTTTTGAAAAAGATGGGGGAGGAGTTTTTTTGATATTAGAGGTTTTCTACTCTTGTTCAACTATGGAAAAGGTAAATTCCTTAAACCGCATCTCGTTATTTTTATTAGAGTTGTTAAATTTTTTTCTTCTTGTAAATCGATTGAGTTACCTATCAATTCTCATGAGCCTCTGTTTATCTTTTTTTCTTTTTCTGCGTTGTTTCTTGCTTCTCCATTCTACCGTTTAGTTGTTTATATTTTGTAAATGTTATTTCTTGGTTGATCTTTTAGACTTTATTGTTCTTGTAATTTTTTGTTAATCTTGTCTTAGTCTTGTCTTTCAATCTCTGATTTTTTTCACCAAACTTATTTATTTTATAAACAATATAAAGTACAATGGTGGATTATACCCATATATGTTTGCAAATTATCAACTCATAAATTTGAATATTTAAAAATTTTAAAATAATATTGATTTTTGTAAATGTTGTTTAAATCATTACATATAAATATGTCTTATCACATATTTCACCAAACATATTAAATTTTATATACAACAAAAAGTATAAGAATGAAAATTATGCCAATGTCCTTATTGATCATTTTACACAATTAAGCAATCAGCTACCAACTATCTACCAAACACCATTATACAAACAACTAATATAATCACCTATTAAGGCTATGTTTAGTTCACCTAATTTTTACTTATTTCAGATAAGATCAGAAAAAAATAAGTTCAGATCAGATCAGATAAGTTCATATTAGATCAGATAAGTTCTAAACATGCTTATATTTAAAACCTTATTAGTATTATTATTATAATTCTTATTATTATTATTATTATTATTATTATTATTATTATTATTATTATTATTATTATTATTATTATTATTATTATTATTATTACTTTATACGATTACTATTACTATTACTATTAATACTACTATTTATTAGTACATTTGTTCAAAAGGATTATTATTATTATTATTATTATTATTATTATTATTATTACTTTATACGATTACTATTACTATTAATACTACTATTTACTAGTACATTTGTTCAAAAGGATTATTATTATTATTATTATTATTATTATTATTATTATTATTATTATTATTATTATTATTATTATTATTATTATCGTTGTTGCACTTATTAATTTTGATGAGTGATATTAATATCACTCAAATACCTTATTTTCCTCATGTTTAGAGTCATTTTTCCTCTTTATTTATCACTTTCTAGCTTATTTTGCTTAATTTAGAGTAATTGAGTTATTTATAGCTTATTTGTGAATATTAGTTATTTTGGTTATTTATATATGGTTTGGTAATGCTTATTTGTGTTTGATGTTGAAGGATCCACCTTAGAGGTCTCCATACCACACACCAAGCATAGAGTGGAGCAATTTTACCAAAATAAGAGCTTTTGGAAGGATTTGTGCATAAGGGTCGTATTCAAACGGCCATAACTTTCATCACACAAAATATTTTTCAGTGATTCAAGTTGTAAATGAAATTTTGACTCGATATCTTTCCAACGAGTGGTCACAAGCCCAATTCCGATGAAAAATGAAAGAGATATGGCTGTTTGAAGTCGGGTGCGTCTGCCAGAACTGCGCGCCCGCTCCGTATTGTCTAGCGCGCCCGCGGCTGGAGGCCCCGAAACCTTCGCCTGCGTGAAATTATATGGAGAGCCCGCTCCAAACTATATGGAACGCCCGCGCCACTTGATACGTGCGGAAATCTCGTTTTTCGACCCGTTTAATGATGTAATGTTTAAATCTTTTAAAGGGAAGGACTCCTAACTTTTGAATGGGGGAGAGGAGAGTTAGCCTCCATAAGCTTAGTTAGAGGTTTTAGTTAGGGTTTTTAGAGAGAGAAACTCTCATCTTCTAGAGAGAGAAGTGAGAGAAACTTGTTGAAAGCTTGGATTTTGAAGAATCTAAGAAGGAAACTTGAAGATTTGGAGACTCCTTGCAACTTTAATGAGAATTTCTTACTCTCTCTCATGTTTTGTTGCTTTATCTACTTATTTTCATGTCATTTTCACTCTATTTACTTATTCATCCTAAATTAGTGTTTGATTTCATATTTTTAGTTTGTTATTTATTTCATTTAATAATTTATTATGATTTGTGAGTAGTTATTTTGCTTGGGAAGGGATGAAGCCATTAATGATATCATGGGCCTTTGGGTCATATTTGGGGTCATTTTAGAAAATGAAATCAAATGAGCAATAGGGGTTTTATTGTTGGTTTTTGTGATTGGCCTCCATGGAAACTTAATTATTAGTCACTTCAATGAAGGATTCAAAGATGAAATTGAAGAGTTGACTCCCTATTTGTTCACTTAACTAAACTTGCATGAAAATAGGGGTTTTAGTTAAGAGATATATTTAGTCATCTTGTTATTCATGCTCTTGAGTTGGGGGTTTGTTGCATGAAAATAGGACATAATCTCCAATTTGAGTAACCCTCTTTAGCTTGAAAGAGTAATTAGGGATTTGTTAGATGATCCCTTTGATTCATTCTCTTTAGACTACCCCCTTATTTGCCTAATTGTTTTAATGATTGAAATTTTTGGTGAATTCCCCTACCCTAGTTCCTTTTATTTAATAGTTTTTAGTTGATAATTGACAAATCTCTTAACTATATAGCTTAGCCTAGCTTATTATAATTAATATTTTCGGTGATTACCCTTAGTCCTTGTGGAAGAATGACCTTTGCTTGCCATTATACTTAGGTTAGTGGTTAGTTAGGTAGTTTGATTTAGGGATTTTGTCCAACGACCAAAATCTCTATTATCAATTATTAATATTGGTAATTATTATTAATGTTGTTGCTATTATCATAAATGTCATTGGTATCACTATTTTAAGCTATTTGTGTTCAAGAAGAAGAATGTTCTTTTTGCATTTGTACATGTTCTTTTTTATATTTGTTAAATTAACAATTTTGATATGCGATGTTCTTCTTGATGTTGTACATGTAAAGAACGTCATTGATATCAATATTTTAAGCTATTTGTGTAAAAAGAAGAAGAATGTTCTTTTCGCATTTGTACATGTTCTTTTTTATATTTGTTCTAATTAATAATTTTGATATGCGATGTTCTTTTTGATGTTGTACATGTAAAAAACATGACAATATATTTATTTCTTAAACAATTTTGGCAGAATAATATAAAGTATATGTTACTAGTTTATATAAAACATGAGTAGCATGTGATAACCTAATGGTGTTGGCATCACCTTCAGATTTCCCCTACAAGGTATTTCAACTTGTTCTTGAAAACAAAGTTTATACTTCCTCAGTTCCAAAATAAGTGAAACACTTGTCTCAAAAAACTCTCACATAAATGAGAGAAGTGTTTCACTTATTTTGGAACGGAGGAAGTATAGAACAGGACAACGATGTAAGAATAATATTTAACAATTTTGTTCAAGATCATATGATTATATATATTTATAGGTTTATTTATAATAAAAAAAGAACAATTGATTGATATAACAAAGAACATGTTGTTAGTTAAATCCAAACATGTGATCAATATAAAAATAGCATCTATCTTATTATTTTTAGAATGTGTTCTTTAAGTAGGTTTTGTATGGTCTTTCAATATATGTTTATTTTTTATTATCATTATATGTTCTTTTCATTACAACCTAAATTCTTATTATAAACGGACCTTAGACATGAACAATATATCCTTTTTTTTTATTATTATTATCATTATATGTTCTTTTCATTACAACCTAAATTCTTATTATAAACGGATCTTAAACATTAACAATATGTTCTTTTTACCACAAGCAATATATTATTTACCTAAAATATGTATTCTTTTATTTTTAATTGTATGTTCATATACTATGTGTTCTTTTAAAAAAAAAACTAATTATACTATTATTATTATTGTTATTATTATTATTATTGTTATTATCATTATAAATGTTATTATTATTATTATTATTATTATTATTGTTATAATTATTATTATTGTTATTATTATTATTATTATTATTATTATTATTATTATTATTATTAAAAGGTGTGCATAGTAATAAATTGATAGTAATAGTAATACTAGTAATGAAGTACAAAGTAAGAATATTATTAGTAATAATATATTTTATAAAAGATAAGTTCAGATCAGATAAGTTCAGATCAGATCAGTTAAGTTTAGATCGGATAAGTTCGGATCGGATCGGATCGCGAAAAAAATAAGTTCGGATCGAGATAAGTTCGGATCGGTAAAAATAAAGGTGAAATAAACATAGCCTAAAATCAACTAATACAATTAGCTAACTACTAACAGCTATCCAGCTAATTGTCAAACAGGCCATTGTTCCAAAACAATGTACAACATGTTTAAAAGCAATAATGTACATGCATCATGTTGTGCCAATAATATATAATATGTTCTAAAACAATGTACAACATGTTTTTAAAATAACGTACAATATGCTCTAATACAACATATAATATGTTCTAAAATAATGTACATCGTGTTCTAATTTACATAAGAAAGTATGTTTATTTACAATCGTCCATTAATGACGCGCAGTCAATCTGGACTAAGCTGAGTTGAGATGTTGTGATATGAAAGAAGTTTTGAGTTGTTGGCAAATTAGAACATGCTTGTAAAATTTAGAATATATTTGTATAAGTTTATAACATATTTCAAATAATTTAGAACATGTTTGATATACATTAGCACAAATTTGAAATAATTTAAACATACTTGAAATAATTTAGAATACAATCAAATATTTGGAACAAACTTGATATAATTTAGAACGTACGTGAAATAATTTGGAACATGAGCTAGCAAATTTAGAACATACTTAACATAATTTAGAACACACTTGAAATGATTCATAACACACTTTAAATATTTAGAACATAAGCTTGAAATTTCAGAACATTTATATATGTATTTATACATTAATTTCGTTCTAATGTTCTAAAAAAATATGTTTGTGTTTTAAATATTAAAGTGTTCTCATATAAGTATGTGTCCTCACATAAGGGGGTATTCTCACTGAATCCCACCCCTATATATATATACTCCTTCCATTTTGAAACCACTCAATTAGCTTCTTATATACTCCTTCCATTTTGAAGGATCTTCCTACTTTTTACTTTTTTTTATTTATTTGGTAAAGTTTTGTTCCATTTCCACACTTACCTTTACTCCACTTGTTGGACCCACATTATTCTATCTTCTCTCACAATCTCATTCTCTATCCTATTTAAATAAACAAAAATGACCCACTTTTCCACTACTGGTCATCCTTACCTTGGTTTTCATTGCTACAATGAACTGGATAATCCTTGAAAAAAAAGTGGGAGTTTATTATATTTTTCCATCGGTGTCCTGTTACTTTTTGTTTAAGTTTGTCACATAAAATTCTTAGTACTCTTGCTTTATTCAATTTTTTGTTAAATGTTTTTTTTTCCTTTTTACCCTACATTGCCCTACTAGCTTGTTGGACTCAATCAGTCACACAATCTCTCACTACCACGTACTCCCTTTGTATTTTTTGTTCTTCCTCTTGGAATCTTGCACTATTCCAATGAGAGTGAATCTTCTAAATTTTTCGTAATATATAAGAAAAAAAATATAGTCATGTGGGGTCTTATGTGATTAAGTCTCAATTAGTACTTTATTAATATTCAATAGTCATAATTTTTACTAAATAATGTGTAACAAAAGATATTTAAGATTAAAGATGTGACTTGGCAAATGCGTAAAAATAAAGGAGAAAGAACAAAAAAAATTTACACAGGAAGTATACTCTCTTGATAGATACTTCTATAAATAAAGAACCCACTCTATTTGCTCCTTGCCTTTGTTTCTATTGTTAGATTAAGGGTGTGTTCGACAATACTTTTTGAGATAGTTTTTAGTGTTTGAGTAAGTCAAAACTCTAATAATGGTGAAAAGTTGTATTTGGTGAAGTTGTGTTTAGAAGAGCTTTTGGTGTTTGAATTAACTAGTATTTAGAAAAAGCTATAAATATTAGATATTGGGGTAGACATAGCTTTTGAAATATAACAACTAGTTTTACCGAGCACTAAATATCATAAAAAGTTATTTTCGCGGTCAAACTCTAACAACTAATATCCGATGCCTACTACAATGAGGCAAAAGCTACCGCAACAACTAATTTTGTCAAACAAGCCTAAGAAATGACTTTATAAAACAAAAAGAGCAATTAATTTCTAAAAAGTAAAAATAATGAAATTTATCGAGAAAGGAAAAGCATTACAGTACAGATGTGGAAATGGAGAAGATTGTAGATGACAGAGAAACTGTCGAATTTTTGGATACCATCATTTGTTATTTTTTTCATTAATTTCTTTTAAATATGCTTTGACAAGAAAAGTACCATGTATCATTTTGCAGATATTTTTTTTAATAATATCTTTATGTAAGAATCATTTTTGAATGTTTTTTTTTTTTCTTCTTTTCTTTAAAAAGAATCGTTTTGGAGAGAGTTTTTTTTTCCGACAACTTGAAGAGAGTTGATACTCGACAGTAGGCTTAATTTTGAATTTGCTCTCTTATGAGTACCATACTTTAGCATGCTTAACAAGTACTAGGTATTTTTTTGACAACTTGAAGAGAGTTGATACTCGACAGTAGGCTTAATTTTGAATTTGCTCTCTCTTATGAGTACCATACTTTAGCATGCTTAACAAGTACTAGGTATCATTCTCCCATGAAAAGAAAAGGTAGGTTGTTTTCGAAATATTCATAAAGGCCTAAATCAATCACGGATAACGGTTACGAAATCAGCGAAGATATGGATGCTGATTTTCGGTAAAAAATAAGTAACTGAACTAAAATATCCCCCAATCCCAACCGCACACCCGAGCCCGGTCAACCTGCGCTGTGTGGTGACTAATTTCTTCCCATTCAACCTTCAACAAATGTATGAAGAAGGAAACACTATATAAGGAAGGGAAAAAAACCTTTAACTACCAATGTGGGACAACTAGCTTTTTGTTCTTCTGAAGCAACTTTTGGAGTGAGAAAAATTAACACACATCTAACTAACTCCAACAAAAAACCAACACACATCTAACTAACTCCAACAATATATACTACTACTTACCAAGCTAAGCTTGGCCTAATGGTTGGATTGTGTCTTCCAGAGGTTCAATTCCCAATAGGGCCACTTTGAGGGTAGGGATTTCCTCTACCACCCCCTTACTCTCACAGTGTCTAACCCGCTAATCCGGGTTGGGTTGACCTGTGTGAGGTTCTAGTCCGGTAGATCAATTAATTTTTTTTTAAAAATAACTAATAGATACTTGCACAAGTTTTATACACGTTCAATATGAAAGTACTTGAGTACTCGATATAGTGTTTGGGTGCAAACACACGACAAACCTGTATATGCAAAATAAGAAGCAAATCTGATTTATATATTACTAGATAAGGAGTATTAAACTCTTACCAAGCTTAGCTTGGCTCACTTGGTGGGATTCGAACCCCTGACCTTTAGGTCATGAGGTGGAATTCCTACCAAGTGAGGGGCACTTGGAGGAGAATTCCACTTACAACTCCCCCTCCTTCTACGTGCTTGGGCGTTTGGGTTGGATCTACGCGATGGTTTCGAGAGGTTAATCATCTTAAAAAAAAAAGAGTATTAAACTCTTAGCTTGTTTGATCTTCATTCTTTTTTTTATTGTTATAGAAAGAACATTCGGGTATTGCACACGACTAAGTTAAAACTGCCAACCAAAGTTTGAAAAAACATTAACTTTCTTGAACATTTATGAAATATGATATCTTGTAGAGAAATTTGTTATCAATATGATTGATAATTCTCATTTTAAAAAATCTAATAAAGAACTTAGTAATTTTTAGGCAATGAGGTAGTTAAATTCATGTTGGTGTTATTTTAAAGTATCACGATAGCAAAATTGATTTTCTATAACACTTAAGTTCACTTTAGTACATTTTTAACTAAGTTAAAACTGCCAACCAAAGTTTGAAAAAACATTAACTTTCTTGAACATTTATGATATATGATATCTTGTAGAGAAATTTGTTATCAATATGATTGATAATTCTCATTTTTTAAAAAATCTAATAAAGAACTTAGTAATTTTTAGGCAATGAGGTAGTTAAATTCATGTTGGTGTTATTTTTTAAAGTATCACGATAGCAAAATTGATTTTCTATAACACTTAAGTTCACTTTAGTACATTTTTAACTTCACAAACTCATTTTAGTGACTGAAGTACTTTGTTGATCAGACCATGTACATCAAAAACTACAAGATCTCAATCTACTCACTAAATTCTCTCATGTAAAAGCATACCGTCATTTTAACGGCCCATCTTGAAATATCACCAAAAAAGGAAAGAAAAAAATATTCCATAATTCATGCCTATACTCCTCCATATTTCACTTGACCAATCTTTGTACTTCAATATCTTTCCCTTCCTCCCACTCTCTTCTCCTTCACACATTAACACAAATTACGAAAGTATATTTTTTTAGTACAAACTCACATAAGCCACTCATTGTGGATATACAAAAAAAGAAAAGGAGAAAAAACTTGATTCCCTAGTATAGAAGCAACCCCATAAATGGAAAATTAGAAATAGCACAATTTCAAGAAAGCCAAACGAAGTTTAAAGGGGTGTATAATCTACGCACACAATTTTTACTCAGTTGCCAATTGATACTCCATCTTTTTCAACATTTTCTTAGTGGGCCAAAAAATCTATCTTTGTATTCAATGCTTTGTCTCATAGGGTTTGAGTCACACACTACTATGCTAGTACTAATGTATAGGGGTAAAAGTTATAAAAGCGAAATTCAATCCAATCCAACTGAATTAGTAAATTAGATTGGACTCGAACAATATTCGGATTGGGATCGGATTGAGTTTTTCTTTAAAAAAACAGATTTTCGGATTGGATTGGGTTGAGTGTGATTGAATCCAAAATAACCGAATAGTAAATAGGCTCTATATATTTATATTTATGATCGGGCTTAACTTATTTTTTTTAAAAGAAAGCCCAAATAGTTTGGCAGTCCTTCCCTTTTCCTAAAAGGTAAAACCTTAACTTGCTGATATAGAGTTGAACCTGCAGTGTAGTTGAACACGTTATGTTGTTGTTGATCAAACTTCTGTTGCGATGAATGAGGTTGTAATGAATTATTAATTGTTATAAGTTTATGAGTCCGTTTTTGAAGAGACGGTCTCACGTTAGTGTTAACGTAAGACCAGTTGATGTCATGCTGATATCACGCGCATGATCAAACAAGCAGCGAAATTAGTTAAGCGCTTGGATCTATTAGTTATGCTAGCTTTAAATTGCTTCTGGATGGATTAGTTAAGCGCGAGAGTATATTAGCTAAGCGATAAAGTATATTAGTTATATCATAGAAACCATATTATAATGCATTTTATTGGCCCTAATTTCACTATCACGTATAAATCATTCTCTCTTTCTTCACTAATCCATCGAGACGCCCTAAAACCTGCATTATTTTCCTCCTCCATTCTCTGCCTACAACCTGAATTCGCTGTTTAATTCGAATGTAAGTAAGATATTTGAGCACGAGTTAGTTTGCAAAGGCAAGGTCCACAAACACTTACTTTGTTGTTGTTTCACCCAGACAATATGTCTATCATGTTTGAAGTGAAAGAAGTGTTTGACAAAAATCCATCACAAAGGGTAATATATATTGTCCATGATAAGACGATAACTTGTACTTGCAAAAACTTTGAAGAAACATGTCAGATCACTTTTGGTACCGAAAACTTAACTTTTGCATTTGAAAGTTTAACTTTTTATATGAAAAACATAACTAATACCTAATTGTTATTAGTTATTAATTTATTCGTAATAGTCAAATAACATGATGTAAAACACTAGTAGAATAATTGCTTATTGCTGCGGTCATTAAGTGGCCTATTGCGGCGGCTTTGGCCACACAGCAATTAAGGGCGCAGCAATAGGTAATTTACCTATTGCTGTGGTTTTTAACTGCAACAATAGAACCACCTATTCTTTGCGGTTTCTACACAAAACGCAACAACATGTATTTTTTTAATAGAAAAATGCGGCCTATTCTTGTGCGGTTTTAGGTAGGAACCGCAACAATAAGTGACTCTATTGCTGCGGTTTGTACCCAAAACCGCAGCAATAAGTACAACCAGGTAAAAAAAATTCAGTTTGCCATCAGATAAAAATATAGAAAGAAAATAAGACACTGCATCATATTAATTCTTTAGATGTACTTATACCAAAAAAATCCAACAGAAATATAGATACAAAAGAAAAATGTAAAAAACCAAAAATCAGAAACCCTAACATCATATTAACTCTAAAAACATAAAATTGAAGAAAATCGAAAAAAAACATCAACAGCCGAAAATAGTAAGATAATCAGAAAATCAGAAATCTTGATCTTTGTCTGGTTCTTGTGGTCGAACAACAATAGTAAGAACCGATCTAAAGGAAAAAAACAAAAAAAAAAACTAAGAACAGATTTATACAGTCGAAGAACCGCCGAAGGAGGCTTCGCCTTTGTCTGGTTCTTGTGGTCGAACGACAAACAACATCGGGGTTCTTGTGGTTGAACGACAAACGCTGGGCTTCGAACGGCCGACGAAGAAGAACTCTCGACGAGTCGGCGACGAACCGATCATTCACAAAAACCGCCACACGGGATGTAGATGAACCGCTACGGCGGCGGTGTTGATGAGAGGAAACGCGATTCGAGGAGGGCGAGTGTGAGACTCGATGGTTTGAGTGGATGAAAGATGAAGATTTCAGCGAAAGTGGAAGGAGAATCGAAGGGGAAGGCGGAGGAAGAAGTGAGAGGAGATTGCAATAGTGGTGAGAGGAGTGAGGGAAAGAGAAGGCAGAGGAGTGAGAGGAAAGAAAATGGAGGCGCTGAAACAGAAGGGATGAAAGGAGGGAAGGTGAATGCATATATATGTGAGGAGGGAATCAAACGGCGCCTATGTACTCCAAACCCTAGATGAACCTATTGTTGCGGTTTTGCCTAAGAACCGCAGCAATTGGTTTATTGCACCTTTTTTTCACGCGCTTTATTGGGGCGTGTCATCCTTTTATAAATTAAAAGAGTCTATTCTTTGTGGTTTTTTTGTAGAAACCGCAACAATATGTTCAAATATTATTAAAAAAATAATATTTTAATCTATTCTTTGCGGTTTCTTTGAAACCGCACAATAGATCTGGTCAAACGATCAACCAAGTTTGAATTTTTTTTTCCGTTGAGACCTATTGCTGCGGTATTGGCTGGAAACCGCAGCAATAGGTCTATTTTATATTTTACCTTTTCTTTTCACGTGATTTATTGTTGCGTATGGGTAAAACCGTACACGAGCTTTCACCCCTACTAATATATAGTGTACTACGATTTTTATTGTATCAAATGGTAGCAAATTTAGTTGCATAACGTTTATTATGCATCCAAGCACTGATCCACATATATATATCTCAGGGTAATTATATGTTCATTGAGCAATTGAGAGGAAAAAGTTTTAAATGTACCTATTTCTAAATTTTTTATCAGGCAGATGGAAAGTTTCAATATATTCTTTAATATCAATCAAATAAACACTAATAGAAAGATAAAATACATACATATTCCCTCCTTTCCCCAATTGACTTCCTATTTCACCTTTTCACGTTTGTCAATGCACGTTTTTATCATTAATATATTTAATTACATATTACTAAAAATTATAAAAGTAAGATTTTCGTAATCTACACAATGAGACGAATCAAACAAGACCCCACATGACAATTTTTTCCTTATCTATTGAAAAAATTAAAATATTTTCTTTACTTATGAATAGTGCCAAAATTAGAAATGAGAAGTCTATTAAAAGATTGATGGAGTATATTAAAAGGATCCAAGGAAGAGTATATTAAAAGGATCCAAGGAAGAAGAGTTGATTATATATCCTTTGTGGAGGATAAACATGTAAAAGATAATAGATGTTCTTACTTGACACTCCCCCCCCCCCCCGACTTGAGTTGTAAGAGCACATACCTTCTCTTATCTTTCTTTCTCCTTCTTACACCTCACATTCCACTAATTTTGCTCCCCTTGCCTCAATCTTCCGTTTCTTCCACAATGATGAGGTCGTTTCACCTATTTATATTGTTTCAAAATCTGGCAAAAAAACATTTTATTTTCCCTTCTTCCCACGTGTCTCTTTCTCACTGGTTTAATCTGAAGGATCAACAAAGGGTTGGGGAAGCGAGTCAGCACCCACCCCCTTCCTTTCCCATACATGCGTGCCTCAACACCCCACAATGGTAAGGGTAGGCTCAAGTATGGTCTTTGTCCTCTTGCTTTAACTAAGAACCAACCATTATGGATGTTTGTAGACACATAATCGTGTCTCCCCATTCCAATGATGAAATATACCGCGGTCTTAATTGGTCCGACACAAGGGCAGAGCAGTCAAAAAAGCCATTCCAAAACTATTTCGAAAAGTATTAAAGTCCTGTTTTAAAGCCCAATTAATTATTCATGATAATTAATTGTATTGTGAGCCCAATCCTTTGAAAAGCCCAATTAATTATTTCATAATAATAAATTAATTTAATTAAATAAAATAAATATTTTCAAAGATATTTTTTTAATCAAAATCGGATTTTATCCTGTAAAATCAGATTTCCGGAGTTAAAAGATAAAAGAAAATCTTTAAAACGCGTTTTTTATCAAAAAAGCTGTCAAAACGTGTCAAAAGTAAGGCGGTGCGCCGGCGCTTTGGTATCTTGAGCGCACAGACGTATTTGCCACGTAAGCTTGCGCCTAGCCCACAGGCTGCCCAAGCGCACAAGACTGCCACGTAGACTTGTGACTCACATAGAGTCCTGCGCCAAGGGCACTTCTCTGTGTGAGACGCATCTTTTTCATTCTTATCTTTTTCAAAGCGCGTACCACGTGTACGCTTTCTACTGGGCATGCCGCGTCGGTGGCGCGCTAATATGCGCCTGACACGTGGATTTGCGCGTGACACGTCAGCCTGCGCCTGGCGCAGCTGGGGCGTGAAGTGCAATTCTGTTTTTCTTATAAATACACCCGATTTCCGTACAGATTTCAGAACGAATTTTACACACAACTCACGACTTTTATATTACGAATACCTTACGAATCTCTCTACAAAACCTTCCTACAAAAACTCATACTTTCGGGACATACAAATACATATTTTCATACATACATTCAAATGTTTCAGACATTCATACTTTCAAGCTTCACGATTGCTCGTCCCGAAGGTTGTCAATCTCGCAGACCCAAGCCACGGTATAATCCTGAGGGTCCTTAAATAAATTCTTTATTTTTATATTGAAGTTACTAACCATTTATTTCATGATGTAGATCTTTGATATAAAATCGTCCTGCTGTATATTCTAATCCTTCTTTTTATTTCTTTTTATATATTGTTATATGCTTGCCTGATTGTTCTATACATATTATATGATAGTCCTGCTTTATTGCTTTTATCACTCATATGTTATTTTTGTTAATCAAAGACCTAAAGAACTGTTCTAATATTAATCAGATTAATTTGAACAACCTGCTAGGCTCCTTGTAATTTTGATTGCCTAATAACATATCACTAAAAAATAGTCTTTTTATGAGTTTCCTAAACCAACCTAGACTAAATAATTTTAGGGTGCATGAAAATATTTTGTGGTTATTCCTTGTATAAACATTAACATAAATCGATATTTAGTATAGAATGATGGGCGACATGGTTCATTATGGCGTGTTCGTACCCTCACCCCGAACTCGATTAAATATAGATTCATGTCATTTTATATTTATGACAAAGATTCTCTTTCTGAACAAATTTTTTTCCTTTTGAACAAAAACAAAATGTCTGGCAGATCTCAATTTTTTAATGTGCAAATCATTATTCAACCATTAAGTTACAATTAATATTTATGACAAATAAAAACCCAAACAATTATATCATATAATCTTATTAAATAATCTAAAATTATGTCCAAACTCAACAATTACATAAATATCAAAAACCGGCAACACCCTTTCAAAAAAACCGGCAGCTAAGTTTGATCATGGGATCATATATTAAGTCCAAGTGGTAACCTTTTGTCATTTTAAGATTAGGATTTGTTGGCTCGTTGCACCATTGGACGCATATAGTATTATATTGTTAATAAGTATTAATAATAACATACACCCTACCCAAAATAAAAAGTCGCACATTTAAATATTTCGAACCAAACTAGTGCTTCGTTTAAGAAAGAGACACTTTGTATTTTCAGGTAGTATAAAATTTATCGAATGACGACCGCAATGACCTCATCGCTCTAATTACAACTTCATTAAATAATGCCCAAAAATTAAATATTGCACGTCGGATTATACCTCAGTAAGAGAGAATAGACATCCATGCTCAGTACTTGATAGTTGATAGTGGCCATATTATAATAAAATTACGATAAAAAGAAAATCATATATGTACTAGTAATAGTTATATTGTTCTAATCTAGGGAGAGTTGGTCCAATCCAGAGACAGCTTATGTAGATTGCTTAAAGGCGTATTATTATTATTATTATTATTTAATTAATCGCTATATTTGTTATTTCTTTGCAATATTGAGAGGTGGTTTGGTTAGCTCAAATTCGAAGGAATTTGGAATTAAAAATAGAAAAGATAACGTTTTGGGGCCAAAATGGAATCTGCATTATATTATGGGACGGAGGGAGTAGTTGATAGTGGTATTATAATAAATTACGATAAAAAGAAAATCATATATGTACTAGTAATAGTTATATTGTTCTAATCTAGGGAGAGTTGGTCCAATCCAGAGACAGCTTATGTAATTTACATTAAATTATTAGGTATTATTATTATTGAAATAAGTCGCTATATTTGTTATTACTTTGCAATATTGAGAAACAGCTTGTCTGTAGACTGTAGTTCGACATTTTTTTTACACTTATAACTCTTTACATGCTTCCTTTCAAAAAAAAAAAAAAAACTCTTTACATGCTTTGCTTAATTTTGGGTAACTTTTTAAAATGTTCTCCCTCAGTCCGTAATATAGTCTTTCAATTCTTTTTTTTGGTGTCACAAAATGTTGTGCTTTTATTTTCTTTTTTGTCAATTTATTTGATTAAATTATCCTTAATTTCTACACAAACTTTTCAAAATACCAGCACTTTTCTCTCAAAACATGTGCCCATTTATTGTTTTCAGATTCCAAGGAATATTTATTGCGCTTTTGATTTTGTTTAAAGGAAAAAGAAAATAAATAAGCTAGTTTTAATCCAAAAGTATCAAAAAGCACTTCGTTAAATATATTTTTTTGGAAATCCTACTCATTTCATTTTTCTTAATTAAAGTGAAAAATGAGAAGTAAGCACTATGTTATGGGACGGAGGGAGTATGTTTTTAGTATAACTTTCTTAATAAGCTAACTTTGTATCTATTAATTTTTTTCTATTCACTTTGTATCTATTAATGGTGACTTCTGTAAAACAACAAAATTAAATTTCTACTCACATAAAGATTTCATATACGTACTCAAAGTTTCTAGACTTGTCAAATCGATCAATTATATTAGTTTCGAGTCAAGTTAACTTAGACTTGATATCTGTAAATTCGGGGTCACTTTTATATTAAAAGTTTTACTTAACTTTTCTTTTAGAATATTACCAAATATGAGTCAGTTCTTCCTATTAATTAAAAAAAAAAATATGAGTCAATTCTTTTATTGCAAAAAGCACTTAATTTTAGGCGAATTCTAATCCAACATTTAGGATTATGTTAAAATTGCCAGGGAATTGGCTTCCATTTGATAGCCATTAAACTCGTCATAATAATTTATATTAAGGTAGTTCTCGTACTACACTAATTAAACTTCTTTTAGGAAGGAGATGAGAGAGAAAGAGGGATATTAGATATTAGATATTAGATATTAGATATTAGATATTAGATATTAGCTTAGCATGGTCCCAAGAAAGGGTAGAAGATACGAGATGGTAGCATTATCTAAATTATATAAGTGCAACTACTAATTTACTATCATTGAATCGTGCTGGATCAGAATATACCTTGGACCACTTACCACTAATAGTAGCCTTAAACTTACAAAATCAATTTGAATCATAGGACAGTTGGTCTTCATTTTTATATTTTTGTCATGAATCATGATGGTTCAGTAGTTATCATGGGAGTTACGTTGTACTAGCGAATATATATTATATTTTTTTCCTCAATAGTAACACCTAATGTATTATTAATTATTGGGGAAAATATCAATCATTCAACGATAACTTATTAGTTAATACCCTAAAGAATCGTTCTCGTATCCTCGTAGACTCGAAAATGGTCAAAAATAACTGCCGTACTATATAGATTTACCCCAGGTAGTGGCCCCCAATGTTGTTATGAAGTATGAACAAGTGCCAAATTGCAAATATAGTTGCGGTATGCCGGTATCAATTTTATTGTAAAGGGTATAAAATTTATAAATCAATAAATTTGTTCTGATATATACTCCCTTTGTTGGCCATTGAAATGGCAATTCGCCTGGGCAAACGCTATGGTCTACATGAAATCATTGTGGAGTCAGACTGTCAAACGGTGATAAACCGCCTCTCTAAGCATCTAACTTATCTTTGCGGATCTTGATATTATTCTCCATAACATCTTATCTTCTTGTGTTTCTTTTAAGCTTCCGTTGTATGGTCCCGTGTTAAGCGTGATGGGAATTACATTGCCCATAATTTAGTTAAGCTAATCCTTTTGGGACTGAACAAATTTGGGAGAACCACTATCCCCGGAGTGGCTCCTTATATTTTGATGGACACTTTGTCCTTAAATTAATGTTAGCTTGCTTTTCCCCTCAAAAAAAAATATACCCCCTTTGTTTGTTTTTAATTTACTCGCTCCACTTTGGGGAAAAACTAAGGAGAAAGTGTAAAAGTATGAGAGAGAAACTGAAAAGGTGGAAAGAGAAATTGAAAAGTGAGATAGATAAACTAAAAAGTGGGTTAAAATATTAAAAAATGGATGACATGGATGGAAAAAGAGGAGAAAGTAGATGTGACATGTTACTAAAAATATAAAAGGTAACAGTGTGTAGATTAAAAAGGAAAGTGTTTAGGTTAAAAAAAACGGAGGGAGTGGTATATACTAAAAAGAACACCAACGCTATTACCCAAAGGGAAAGAAAATATGATTGATACATTCATCACTAGGTAACACTAGTGGAAAAAAACGGAAAGGTTGCGTTCAAAACAGCCCTTAGGACTGCGTTTTTGGCTAGCATCCCTTTCCGTAGCAAACCTTCACTAAAAGTGAAGGGCTGCGGTTTTGGGTCTAGACCGCAGCCCTTCTATGTGTGAAGGGCTGCGGTCTAGACCCAAAACCGCAGCCCTTCGTTTTCGGATTTTTTTTTAAAAAAAAAAAAATTTAGCACCCCCTTGACCCGGCCCTGCCCCGCCTGCACCCCCCGCTGACCCCCCCGCACCCCCTGCACCCCCACCCCCTTGACCCCTGTCGGGCCCCGCACCCCCACCCCTGACCCCCCCCGCACCCCCAGCCCCACCCCCTGACCCACCCTTGCACCCGGACCCCACTCCCCCGCCCCCGCCCCCCCCTTTGCCCACCCCCCCTGACCCCCCCGGCCCACCTCTCGCCATCCCCAACCCCGCGCTCCCGGCCCCTCCACCCACTTTGCCCGACCACCCCAACACCCCACCAACCCCCTAGCCCGGCCCAGCACCCCGACCTTGCACCCCACCGTGGCGGCCCCCCTCCCCCGCCCAACACCTCCCTTCGACACAAAAAAAAAACGATCGAATTGCAATATATCACAAGTTTTTCAACGTAATAATTAACTTTAAATATATATATTTAATAATGTAAAAAGTGTACATAGAATTGATATATACTAACTAGCTAATTATATCGCGAAATCCACAAAAATGTATCATAAGCAATCATCACAAAGGTAGGTCGCCAACTTATCCCGAACTTCATTTAATTCCTCTATGGTGAAGGCCCTCAAACTTGTTGTGTTATTCATATAAACCTTGCAAAACAACCAAGGAATAAACACATAATATAAGAATTCAACCATTTACAGTAGCTAATTATAAAAAAAAATGACATATACCTTCCCGAAATTCAATCAAAAACAAATGCAAGCGTAAAACTCTACACACTAGTTATATTATACCTATATTATCATGTTCAAAAATAAATTGGAGTTAAATGACTCGAGAAATAGGAATTGGACGCGAAAAGGCGAAAATAGGCCTAAAATCACATTTACGTTCCCGAAATTCGACCAACAACAAATGCAAGCCTAAAAATCTACACAATAGTTACCTTATACCTCATATTATCATGTTCAAAAAGAATTTGGGGTTAAATGACTCGATAAGTACGAATTGGAAGCGAAAAGGCTAAAATAGGTCTAAAATGACATTTACGTTCCCGGAATTCAACCAACAACAAATGCAAGCCTAAAAATCTACACAATAGTTACATTATATCTCATATTATCATGTTCAAAAAGATTTTGGGGTTAAATGACTCGATAGGTACGAATTGGACACGAAAAGGCGAAAGTAGGCGTAAAATGACCTTTTCGTTCCCTAAATTCAACCAACAACAAATGCAAGCCTAAAAATGTACACACTAGTCATTATACCTCATATTTATATGAAATGCATCAAAGTACCATATTTTAGGGTAGAATGGGGTCAATTTTTTCAAATATGCATGTGCTACTTTGGTTTCTAAACCAATTGATACCTATTACCAATCGATCTAATCTAAACTAACATATACTAATAAGTAACATACCTTTTGAAGATCATCGACGTTAGTGCAATGGTTGACAATATCGAACATGTCCCTCAGCACGTAATAGCCACATGCAAGTCCATCATCTTGTTGCGGACACTAAATGTTCACCAAAGGATGCATCCAATGACATTCATGTTAGATGTGTAGTATGTGGCGAAAAGTGTTTTACGTATAAGGACAAACAAATTAGTCATGTTACCTCGGCGATATCCAAGCGGGGAGCTTTTGGTGCTCGAAGTCCTGTTGCACTAATATGCTTCATCACACTACATCAATACATTATTATAAGATTAGATGTACTAACTGTTTATATATATATAAAGATGATGAATAATGCATGTGTAATTATTAATAAGTGCGCATATATTTAGTTTCGATTAGGCTACCTATTTAACAATGATTTGATTAGTAAGGACCGTGGTGGTTGTCGACGCAAAGACTCAAAGTGGTAGACTTCGTTACGTGACAAACATATCACAAGCAGTGTCCAATGAGCCCTACAATAAGAAAATGTAGTTATTATTAATCATAGAACAATTACGAGGTGAATTTAATTATCGAAATAAAAGTAAAGCGGGTTTAACAAGCATACTGTACAATATACGGGACAAGGATGATCTGATGATATCCTAAACGAGATGATGCTTTCAAACTCATATCGAGATACTCTTTCACTTCGGCTTTGTTTTTTAAGCAATTGCCATCTCGTATTATGTTTGGACATAACCAACCAAACATTGACTCACTTGATGTTGCAATCAATTCATTGTATAATAACCTGAGAAATCATATTGATTAAAAGTAAACTTACTTATTATGGAAGTTGAATTGAAAACTACTTAAGGCATTTGTATATGTATATTTAATTTATATACTTATGTATTATCTCATGAAAGTTTGTATCATGGAAACATTCGACTCTACCGCACATAAGAATTCTTTAATATCGAGCTTAGAAATGAATGTCGATGACTCCTCAAAGTAGTGGAATTGTTGCGCCCCCAAAGTAACCTCTATTGTACTATCATCGGGTAAATCGCTAGCACACTCATGTAACCAAAAGCATGGAATACTAAGGCCTCTCACCACCTCTGGCTCGATAATAAGTGGATTCTTTGTCATAGAAACATTTCCCCTCACCACATTTCGTTCACCTTCATCACGTAAACTTGCTTTCTTATCAGGTGAACATGCCTTCTTTCCCTCCCTGTCATGTGAGTCGGTCTTCCCCCAAACCTAGTAATTAGTTAAAAGTAAAGATATTACTGACTATCATAGGAACTATAAAAGAAAACACGCATATATATATGTATGTTAATCATTGTACCTCATCTGAAAACCGCACCAATGCATGTGGCCATAGAACATAACTGCCAAGGGCATCATTCAGTAACTGTAGACCAACTTCTGGCTTTGGCAGCGGAAGAGGTAATTCTTCGAAACCAGACACAATTTCATTGAGGATGACCACATAGTGATTATCATCCACTAACTGGTCATGCAATCGTACTCGGTCACTAGGGGGTTGTGCATGGCCATAAGCTACGAGAATGAAACTATCATAATCATCTCCTCTAGCTAATAGTTCACATGGTGTCTCCTCCTTTAAAAAAAACTCCATTTATAGTTAGTCTATGAAACAACATTATTATAGTAAGAATTTCATGCATTTAAGAATAATAGTTGTTTAACAAAGCAAAGGGATTAAGTGATTACCTTCAACTCGGGTACTACAGGTGGATCAGGTAAAGGTATCATCTGATTAATAGATGTTCGTGGATCACTGGTTGGCTGGCTAGGTGTAATATCACTACCCTTCTTTAATGCAGCAAAAGTCGGTAAACCCATTTGCTCCAAAATGGCGTTGAAGTTATGTGTCATCTCCTCCCTGAGCTCCTCCCGAATTGCAGCTTTCATAGCCTCCACATCTCGACGACTTGCCCGAATTCACACTACTTGCACTTGATTTTGTCGCTTTGTAGTGTATTGATCACCATATACCTTTCTCAAACCGAGGCGGACACCTCCTACGCCCCTCACGCGTCCCTTTGTGGTCCTTTCCTTTCGTGCAATGCATCAATGTGTCCTTTAGGAGTGAACTCACCAGTTGCCTCTTTTCCCTTCAAGCCAATCGACATAAGGATAAGAGAGAAATGCTCGTGAACGCAAAAGTTATATTATATATACCTTATATAACCATTTTTATGTACTTACAATGGCGTTGACTATCTGTTGTGTTCCGGGATCAGGCAAGACTCTTTTTCCCTTTGCATCAACCCCATGCATCGAACACCACCAATCGAGGACTCTATCTGGTTGCCGAGGCTGTGCAACTGTCGTCGTAGAGCTAGTCCCCGTTGCCGTTGTCGACCCTATTGTGGGGTAATGGCTGAACATCCACTTCTCTCTCGCCTCATTGTACGAATGAGCACCCAAATGATGATAATACTTCCTAGCTTTTGCACTCGTGCTACTTTTCTCACGACTTGCCTAAAACACACAATTATAAACAAAGGTTAGGTACGGTGTTATACAATATTTTGGATCTAAGTGTAGTAAATCTTAATAAAATATTCTTACAATAGCTTGTGGGGTTGTTTTATTGGCAACAAATGATTCCCACTCTTCAGGTTTGATAGTTTTCCATATCTGAAATGGTAATTTGGAGGGTTTAGATGATGTTTCCGGTGAAGCCTCAGGACCGGATGGTGTTTCTCCGCCGTAGATGTTCTTCTTCTTTGTACCTACTACTTTCCTCCGCTTAGTGATCCACCTAGACACTAACTTAGCCTTGAAATCTCTGAATCTCTGGGTAACCGCGGATAGAAATACATTCTTCTTGGCTTCATCATCTTCAATATTGAATTGATTCTACAAAAAACGCAGTTCACAAATTAGTTTTCGCAAATATTGTAATTTATATGCTATCAGTAATATTACACATATATTTAACTAAATAATTAAGAAACTAAACGTTATTGTACGTGAAGCTTACCATAGTATCTTCCCATAGACACCGCTTCAATCCCTCGGGCACCTCTTTCCATGAGTGCAGAATGGAGAGTTTATGCATGCAAATGCCAACTTGCATGCCATACGATGACGTATGACTTTCCACAAGGTGACCCATATTATCGTACTCCAAAGTCATATTTGTGTGTTTCCCTAGTGACTTTGTAAGTCCCCTTCCTTTTCTCTTTTTTTCGTGCCAATGACTTCCTAGGCATTTGTGCATTTATTTCTTCACGGCGAGGTCGAGCCAATTTACCCCGTTCCTTTCTCGCATCGAAAGACTCATCCTCGGTAGTGTGTTCGGCAACACTCGTCTTTGTTATCCGTATGCACCTCCGCCATCTCCCCGAAATTGTACAAATATACGCATTAATATACATAAAGCTCAAGATAAAAAAAAATTAAATGTGCGGGGAGGGGGTGTTTGTGCGAGGGGAGGGGGAGGGGGCGGGGGTGTGTGGGGCGGGGGTTTGTGTGCGGGGGGATACGTGCGGTGGGGGGTTTGGCGGGGGGGGGGGGCGTTAAGGGGATTGGGAGGGGCGCGGCGGTGGGGGGGAGGGAGGGTACGTGTGCGGGGGGGATCCGTGCGGTGGGGAGGGTCTAGGCGGGGGAGGGGAGAGGCTTGGCGGGGTGTGGGGGTGTTTGTGCGGGGGGTGGGGAGGGGTTGGGCGGGGTGTGGGGGGGGGTGCGTGTGCGGGGAGGGGGGCTTGTTAAGGGGCTTAGGCGGGCGCGGCGGCGGTGGAAGAGGCGGGTGCGTGTGTAGGGGGGATACGTGCGGTGGGGGGGTGCAGGCGGGGAGGGGAGGGGCTGGGCGGGGGTGTGGGGAGGGGGGCAAGGGGCAGCGGTGGGGGGTTAGCGGGGGGCGCGGGGTTAGTATTGACCTCGCCGCCCCTCCCAAGCCTCTGCGCCGCCCGCCCCCCCCCCCCGTTGCCTAGCTATCCCAATCTCCTGCACGACCCCTTCCCCTCCCCGCACACCCTCCTTGCCACGAGATCTAGCCTTCCCCTCCCCCCCACTACTGCCCCTCCGCACAACTTCCCCCCTTGTCTTTAAGCCTTTTTGTTTCCCAATTTCATTTACATGAAAATTTATGCACAAAAACCTAATATGTAGTTTAATTCTACCTCATATTGGCATATGCAACAAAAGTTTGGAGTTTAATCATTAAAAATATAAAAAAATGAGGCGAATCGGCAAAAATAGGCCTAAAATGACCTTTTCGTTCCCGAAATGCAACCAACAACAAATGCAAACCCAAAAGTCTACACAATAGTTATATTATACCTCATATTATCATGTTCAAAAAGAAAATGGAGTTAAATTACTCAAGAAATAGGAATTGGACGCGAAAAGGCGAAAATAGGCCTAAAATGACCTTTTCGTTCCCGAAATTCAACCAACAACATATAAAAGCCTAAAAATCTACACAATAGTTACATTATACCTCATATAATCATGTTCAAAAATAATTTGGGGTTAAATGACTCGATAAGTACCAAAGGGACGCGAAAAGGCAAAAATAGGCCTAAAATGACATTTTCGTTCCCGAAATTCAACCAACAACATATGCAAGCCTAAAAATCTACACAATAGTTACATTATACCTCATATAATCATTTTCAAAAGAATTTGGGGTTAAATGACTTGAGAAATAGGAATTGGACGCGAAAAGGCGAAAATAGGCCTAAAATGACATTTTCGTTCCCGAAATTCAACCAACAACATATACAAGCCTAAAAATCTACACAATAGTTACATTATACCTCATATAATCATGTTCAAAAAGAATTTGGGGTTAAATGACTCGATAAGTACGAATCGGACGCGAATCGGACAAAATAGGCCTAAAATGACCTTTTCGTTCCCGAAATTCAACCAACAACATATGCAAGCCTAAAAATCTACACAATAGTTACATTATACCTCATATAATCATGTTCAAAAATAATTTGGGGTTAAATGACTCGATAGATACGAATTGGACACGAAAGGCGAAAATAGGCCTAAAATGACCCGAGAATCAGGTCACATGGCAATGGAATGCCCATCAGCTGGTAGCGGCGGAGCTGGGACTGTTATAAATGTGGAAAGCACCAGATGGGAATTCGATTGCCATGTGACCTGACTCTCCACATTTGCAACAGCCCCACCACCACCGCCACTACATCCCCCCCCCCACTGCACTCCCTCATTGCCATGTAGGCGTAAAATGACCTTTTCGTTCCCGAAATTCAACCAACAATAGATGGAAGCCTAAAAATCTACACAATAGTTACATTATACCTCATTCCTCCCCCCCCCCCTCCCTAGCCCTCCCCCACCCCCGCCCAAGCATCCCGAGCCCTCCCCACCCCCTGTCCAGCCTCCCCGAGCCTCTCCCCACCCCCGCCCCAAGCATCCACCCTCCCCACCCCCTTGCCCTCCCCCACCCTCCCCAAGCCCCCACCCCCACCCCCTACCCACCCCCTTGCCCAGCCCTCCCCCCACCCCTTGCCCGGCATCCATCCACCCTCCCCCCACCCTTGCCCGGCCCCTCCCCCGCCCTTCGCCCGCCAAAGACCCCCACCCCCTACCCACCCCTCCCCCCCCTCCCCCACCCCCCTACAATCCTTGTTTGACTAATACAAGCACATTTTACAACAAAAAATAGAAGTTGATTTCAAAATCCAATGAAATTAAACAAATTAATTAGAGAAATGAAAAAGAGGAGGAGAGAGTGAGAGGGGAATTACCGAAAGAGAGTGAGAGAAGGGATGCTCCACAAACAATGCGGTAGTGGGGGAGGAGAGAAGAGAAGAAGAAAGAGCGCAAGGTGGTGCAGCTGCGTGGTGGTGGAGCACTGGTGGTGGCGTCAATGCAGTGGAGGAGAGAATGAACCAATGCGTGGTGCGCTGGTCGTTGCTGTGCTGAGTTGGTGCGTCGTCGTGGCGGTGCGTACTAGTGGTGCGTGAAATGCGTGGTGGTGGCGCACTGGTGGTGGGTCAATGTGGTGTCGGAGGTAGGGTTTCGCGTAAGGAGAAGTTCGCTCGTGAATTTTGTCTAAGGGAGGGAAATTGAAATGGGGGTACTGTATTGTATGCGCGCAAAATTAATTATTGAATCAAAAAAAAAAGGAAAGTGAAGGGTTGCGATTAGCCCAAAAACCATGACCCTTCGTGTATGAAGGGCTGCGGTTTTTAGGCTAACCGCAACCCTTCACTAATAGGGTTGCGGTTAGCCTATAAACCGACCCTTCATACAATCCGAAGGGTTGCGTTTTCTTGTTAACCGCAGCCCTTCACTAAAAGGGCTGCGGTTTCATTGAAAACTGCAGCCCTTCATACATGAAGGGCTGCTTTTTAAAAAAACGCAGCCCTACCAGCGCAGCCCTTCCTTTTTTTTCCCCTAGTGTAAGAGTTTCACAAGTAGCATTTAATGGTTTAATAAAATCAAAAATCTAGTAATAGTGAAAATTAGTGTTTGGTAAATTACTATTCTCGTCTAACTTTTGTTGGTCCAAATAACAACTTTGAGGTAGCTACAGGTTTTGGATGGAGTAACTTTCAAGGTAATACATAGTTCATAATTTTTTACTTATCGTAATCCAACTATTAGATTTATCCAACACCAACCTAATTAGAACTAACCCGTAAAGAGCTAAACACTTAATAGAACAGCTACTAAAAATCAGTAAAAGGCTAATAGCTCCTTCGGCAACTAACAATTATCATAACAACTGCTTTTGTTAAATAAACCCTAAGTTCTTAGGTAGAATGAAAATTTGTAATAGAGGGATTCCATGTTATCTAATTTCTAGTTAATAACCAAAGATGTGATTAATAGGATAACATAATTACTAATTCATCTTTTTCTGGCTGATATAAAACACATTGTAGCCAATAACAAGGAATAATCACCATGATTGATACAAAAACACTAGTTATATTCTCCTAACTATTATCGAATCTCTTATGGAGACAATTGAATCGCCCAATAGAGTTTGAGCAATATCAACCATTAAATAAAAAATCAATGGCTCATATATTATCTTTCCAAAATCCTCCCTATTTTTTTCTCATCAAAATCCACCGCCTAATTTTCTCCTTTCCACCAATATGAGTACTTGATTTTAAAATGTATGGTTCAGATATAACTGTACCTTGTAGAGTTTTATTAAAAGCTACAGAGGATCCGGACTCTCAAAGGTAAGGCATTAATTCCCTAACTTTCTTTTGAAATAATTTCATTGATCACGCTATAAGTCCAGGAGATTCTCAATAGCACCAAATCTTTTGAAGACAAATATAATGTAATCCAATTCCAGCATCTCAATCATTTAAGAAAAAATATTGTGGAGACTAATCTTTAATTACTTACTTTAATTCAATTCAATAATAAAAAGTAGATGAGGTAAGAGCGTGACATCCAACACCCTAGGCAGCAAAATAGAATTCTAATTATTATACATATATATATATATATATATATATATATATATATATATATATATATATATATATATATATATATATATATATATATATATATATATATATATATAAGTATATTGGTCAAAAAGATATTATCCTATCAAACAAAATGTATATTCTATAGTATCTCTCATACTACTCGTTCAACTTGATTTTTAAGCATATGGTTGTGTACGCGTTATAATACAATTTATATACAGATATACTTGATAGTTTTCTGTAGTACTAGTTTGCCAAAAGAACAATTATTTTCACCATATTGTTTAAGTAATAGAATTCAATATCCTGGCTTGATCAACCAAATTTCATGATAATATTTTTTTGTTATTTGCATTATTAAAAAATGCACCATTTGCGTACTCATATTAATTATGTCCATATTCATTTTAAATACTTTTTTTCCTTAATTTTTATACAAACCTGTACTCCAAGCAACTTTAACTAGTCTACTGCCAAAGGAGTACTAACTAGTCTACTTCTAGAAACTAGGATCTCCAAGCAACTTTCACTATTTAATTTAAAAGATAGGCTTGTTAAAATTTTCTGTTTATTTGTTTAGCCAAGTTAGCTAGATTCCAATCGAAGATAAGCTGGCTAAAAGGGGATTAAGTGAAAATCTACTGAGGTGAAAAAAAATTCTCTTCTAATTTTGCCAAATTACTAGATGTTGATTAAGGATTATATAGACTTATTTCTTCGTAACCAATTCACCAAATTCCTCTATTTATCGGAACCGTAAGAAAGTTACACAATTTATATAGAAGTAATACATTATCAATCAAGTAAGTCATTCCATAAGCCCTTTTTAGAATCACCAATTGTTCCGAACAATATAAGTGAAATCAACAAAGGGGAAAAAAAAAAGGTGTATGCTCTCATTCTATCGCCTACTGCCATTACGACAAAAGAAAAATCTCAATTAGGAGATCAGCATGCAAAATACACATTACTTATTAAAAAAACGTACTTATGTATATATCTTAATTTGAATGAAAAGTAGTTTCTTATGTATGAAGTGTGACGCACCTACTTATTATTCCTAAGTAAAAAACGTATCCCTTAGGATCATATATAACATATGTATATAGTTGGTTTAACAACTATTACTGCCAAATAGAAGTTTTATAATTCGTTTAATAACTAGTTTAATGGCTAAGGGCCCGTTCGGTATCACTGTCAGTTTCCAGTTTTTGGTTTTTATGATTTTAGAACTATATGATATGAGTTGTATAATAAGGTTTAAATTAGTCATATTGATAGTAAACATGCTAATTTTGAAAACTGACAACACAAAACTGGAAACTACTTTTTCTGGTTTCCATATTTTTGTTTTTGGTTTTCAAAAAAACTTAAAACTGTAAACAAAAAACGATAACGAACGGGCCCTAAAATTTTCAACTACAAATTTTCAACTTTAAGTTGCCTTCTTGATCACTTTGCTTTTAAAATTTTGACCTACTTTATTTCAAATATATTTTAACTCAAGGCGTCTTAACCATATCATGTTGAACTTAATGTACCACCACTATCTTAATAAGTTGCAATGCGTTGATTTTTGTACTATTTATATACAAAAATTGCCAACAATCTTGGAGTAATACATCAAATAGATTTTGATATGTAAGGTTTAATATATAAGATCTATTTCAATGTATTTCTACAAAATATAAAAATCTATCGCTAAACTATGTAATTATATTAATGGGAAAGGTGGTGCGTTAACAAATGTAATAAATAAAAAAACAACATATGAAGAATTATCTAAACCAACAAATAAGGCAAAAATGATTTCAAGAAAAGCTACAATTTTAATTTTATTTTTGGTGCTTAGAAAAGCTGCAATTATACTTCCTTCATTCTATATTAATCGCAATGTTCGGACTTTTACGCTATTCACACACTTCCCTTCGATCATTTATCATTATTTATACGTAAGGACAAATATAGTCATGTGTGATCTTCTTAGATCGTCTCGACATATACTTAATTTCAAAATATCAATCTTTTTATAATTTTTACTTATAGATAATTGAAAATATTAATAGCTACAGTTGTGCATTGGGAGGCCATCGTAGAAGAAAAAAGGGTTATATGTCACAAATAAAAATATACCCTAAATGTCAAAATGTCCAATTAAGAAACAGAGTGAGTACAATATATTGGAAGATTTTAGAATCTATTAACAGTTATTGACACTTATAACAATTTATTGAAATAATTGACATTATTACATGATACTAGATTACTAGTACTCATAATTATAATAAATTATAATAATCATAGAACTTTTTTTTGATAATTAATAATCATAGTACTTACGATGAACTAATAGGAGTAATTCCCCTACAAAAAACTAATAGGAGTAATAATAAGAAATAAAAAAATTTATTCATTATTTAAAACTATAAATAAGTAAATAATGATTACAGATAATTACTAATTGACTACATAAATATGGAGTATATTATCAATACTTACTTTTGTTGGATTACTACGATTAATAAAAGCAATAGTAATGATATATAAATATTTTTGTGTTGTTGTTGTTAGAATCTATCTAATCTAATCCTAACTTCTTTTTTCTGAAATAAACTACTCCCTCCGTCCCATAATATAGTGCTCACATTCCTTTTTTGGTGTCCCAAAATGTTGTGCTTATTTTCTTTTTTATCAATTTATTTGGATTAAATTATCCTTAATTTTTACACAAAATTTCCAAAATACCCCTACTTTTCTCTCAAAATATGTGACCGCATTTATTGTTTTACATCATTCCAAGGAACATTTATTGCCTTTTGATATTGTTTAAAGGAAAAAGAAATTAAAGAACTAGTTTCAATACAAAAGTATAAAAAAACACTTCATTAAATACATTTTTTTTGGAAATCCTACTACTCATTCCATTTTCCTTAATTTCCGTGAAAAATGGGAAGTGAGCACTATATTATGGGACGGAGGGAGTAGTAAAAAACAAAAGCTGAATCAAGCAGCGCCTACATCTACCAATCTATCTCAAAATATATTGGATCAATAATTAAAATACTTAGACTCAGTTTTCCTCAACTTGCTTATGTTGAACTTTATTTGTTTTTGGAACTTAACTTATTGTTGTGAATATGAATCAGTTATCTTGAAATTAACTATTTTTTTTAAAAGTAAAATTAATTCATTAATAAAAGAGTCATACAACATCTACAATAGAAATCAGGAACAACAAATACATAACAATTTTGAACAAATAAAATTCAGAATTTGCAAAACCACGATCGTTGTGTAGTAGATCTAACAATTCCGCATACCCTCTTCCATATCGATGTTTGATACAACCTTCAACGAGGGGGTCTTTCGATATGCTGTAGTTTTGAAATAGTTAAAAATCTGATACCATTATTGATTGTAATTGTAAATCTGAAATCTACTTCAACACCACATAATTCTTCATCAATGATCCAAAATTACTATAATTCATCTAGAAACAAAGGAGTAAACTAAAGTCTCTCCCAATGAGAAGAGAATAAACCCTTTTTCAAGGGAGAAACGATCCTCTCTTTAATGGAGGAAGTATTATTCAAACGAAGGACGAACATAAACAAAGCTAAGCAACAATGAAATTTAAAATTAAGGTGGGGGCTATCCACCGATAAAATCGATGGAAGCCCCTTTGAAATTCACTAATGGAGGCTAGGGTTTAGGAGAGAAAGGAAAAGAAGGGAGAGAAGGGACAAAGATGTGTTTATCTTAAAATTAACTTAGTTTTGCTGGAAATTTTTCCGCTAAATTTAACTATTTTTTTAAAAGTTAGTTTATATTTTTGCTCAACTTATTTATGTTACAATTAACTAATTTTTGCTAAATTTGACTTACTTTTCTAACCTTAAATTGCTTTTGCTAGGGATGGCAATGTTGTATTCCATCGGCAGTCACCTTGATAAGCTAATACCTTTTGGTGTCGAACAAAGTTGGAATTATCATTGTCCTACAAAGACTTCTTCGTATGTACTCATGGACTCTTTGTTCCTTGATTAATACACTGGCTTACTTTTCTCTTCAAAAAGAATTACTTTTACTGATATTATACTAATAATTTGAGAAGAAGAGAACCTTAGTATTGTTAGAGTACTTTTAAAAGATAGTATAATGTGATTTCTACATTTTATTCCAATTTATCTTAACAGAAAATAACAGTCAAATTAAACTCTAAACATTCAAAATAGACGTAGCATTATTTATAAAGTAAGTACTAGTAGTAAAATTTAGTTTGTAATGTATATGTAAATGTTGAGGTACGAGGAAGTAGCATTTTGTTTTTCTACTTTTTTTTACTAACATCTAAATTTGATCTAACATTAAACGACCATGTCAGATGATCAGTGATGCAGCTTCCTAATAAAGGTTTTGTGTACTCTAGACTCTAGAGTCTTTAGTGTATAATTGTATACGCCCTAAATAACACAATTCACAAGTAGGGTTGTCAATATAGATGCTAGAGGATAGAGCTAGATCTGAAGGGATAGTTCACTACTTCACTGTTTAACTTATGAGAGAAAGAGAATTAAGACATTTGATCTAGTAAGGCCCCGTTGTTTTGGATTGAGAGAAACCGAACCGAATTGAACCGAAAGCGAACCGAACCGAATCAAGCGTATATTTAATTTTCTAAATAATAATAATTGATAATAATCAATAAGTATTAACATAATAATATCAATATTAATTATTATTATTTATTATTTTTACATAATCGTTTATTAGTTTTATTGAATTGTTGGTGATGGTGGTGTTGAAATGATAGTAGTAGTAGTAGCAGCAGTGTAATAATAAATAATTGTAATATTGAAAACAAAAATAATACTCCATCCATCCTAAAATAGTTTGAAAACTTTCTTTTTATGTTATTCCTAATTAGTTTGAACACTTCCATTTTAGCATGATCCTATTATTATTATACTATTTCTTTTACACTCTTTTGGCCTACACTCAACCTTTATCAATAAAAAGTTCTTTCAACTTTCTCTCTCCACCAATAAAAATACTCCACCAACTCTTATCACATCTACTTTTTAAAAAAAATAACACTTGATAATCACACTACAACTTATCACCATAAACTACGTGTCCCAATAAGTGTTCAGATCTCTCTGGGACGGATGGAATAATTAAAACATTAGACATGACATGACAAGACATGACTCAACTGAACTGAAACGAACTGAACCGAAACGAATTGAACTAAACTGAAAATAAGTCCAAAGAACAGGGCCTAAGACGTAAACACATGCATTACTATTTTCCCACCTTGCCTAGTCCCAAATTTTATTTCTACCCCCATCTGGCCCACACATAGTTATGAAAATGCCTCAATTAAATTGGATGACTAAAATTTAACCACTTCGCCATACTCAATATAACAACCACTTCATACACTCTTATATAATACTCCCTTAGTTCTCTTTTGTTCTTCCTATTAGAATCTTGACACTATTCACAATTAAAGAGAATCTTCTAAATTATTTTCAACATATGATAAAAAAATATAGTCATGTAGGGTCTTGTTTGATTCGTCTCAATGAGTACTTTATTAATATTTAATCATTATAATTTTTACTAATACACAATGAAAGATATTTAAAGCCAAAGACGTGCATTGGCAAACGTGGAAGTCAAAATAGGAAGAACAATAAGAAACAGAGGGAGTATTTCATTCGTTCTTTTTTAATTGCAACATTTGGGTTCTACATGTGCTGAGACAAAATTTTGACCATTAATATATTTAGTTATATATTTGTAAAATTATGCAAACGACATATTTAGAAAATACACATTAAGATAAATCAAATAAGATTCCATAAAACTTTTTTTTTAGTTAAGTACTCCCTCCGGTCTTTATTAATTTACTCGTATTCCTTTTTGGGATGTCCCTTATTAGTTTACCCATTTCTTTTGTTTCTATTTTTGGAATGGAACCACTAACTTTCCATCACACATACATTCAACTATAATATAAACTAATAGTTTCTCTTTCTTTCGATGTCCCACAACATTGTTTCTCCTAAAACTCTGTGCAAAAAAAACGGGTAAACTAATAAAGACCGGAGGGAGTATATTATAGAAGGTCAAAAGGTGCGCCGTAAATAATGGAGAAGTCAAAATGTTGCAATTAGAAAAGAACGGAAATTAACTAATATGACCTATTTTTGTTTCAGAATGTCTCTGAATAATAAGCCACTTTCTAATATTTTCTATATCACCCCTAATGATAATCATAATCGAAATTTTCAAAGAAAAAAACTAATATCGCAGAGACGAAAAATTGTTTAAAAACCCATATATACTTTTGGATCTAGTACTTGGTGATAAATCAAATTATTTTTCACTTAGGGGAAGAAATTGGGTATTAGAATGACCAAATCAAAACATCTACGGAAGCACTTAAAGACGTGAAGTACAGGTTGAGATCATCATGCTTCACCATAGGTAGAAGATTTTGTTGATACTTTAACGTTTCATATTAATTGCAACGTAAAGTTGATACACCTTTTAATAAAGTCATGTAAATCCTTTTAAAAAGATGAATTCATGTGAAAGGCAAGATACATAGATAGATAAAAAGAGGGATTCATCTTATAAGAGTGAAACTAGTGAGTGTCCCGGGCGATGCCCCAGGTTGTTCTTTTTCGTAACTTTTTATCAAATGAGGAAAAATTGACGTAATGACATAATAAGTAATTGCATGATTTTTGAAAAATATATAAACCCTTAAAAGTTTGGGGATGAAAGCAATAGCTTAACTTTCTACAAGGAATTGGAGTAAGAGTTTATGTCCATAATAGTCTCTTGTTATTATCATAAAAAGGTTAGGTATCTAACTACTTATGCAAATCTTTTAATGAGATATAATTATAAGATCTTATGATATTTTATTTTAAAATACTAAACAATGGTGTTATGTTGGATTAATGGTTAAACTTTCATTTTTCATTTCAAAGGTTACGTGTTCGATACCTTGTAACAACACAACATTTTTTTTAAATTGAGGGTTTGACTTGAAAATAAAGCATTTGCATTAGAGCCCTAGAGGAAAGTGCCACGTGGCACACAAACTTTCTGAAACACCTTTTAATATATTAGTATAGATATAGATGGAAAGTTTACATTACCAAATAATTAAATAAATGTTGCAATTAATGAGAAACTTCCAAGTAAGTCCACAAAATGAAAAATGTGACAAATTAATCTATATAAAGGTTATTTCTAAAAAGATGGAGGACTAAAGATTGAGTTACCCATATAGCAAGTAACTAGAGTTTGGGATTTCTTATCGTTAAGGACCTAAAATTTCAAAACTTATTGTTAAGGACCTCAACTTATAACGGTTAGTAATGTTAATTCAGGTCCTTAATGATAAAGAAAATTCATACTTGAAGTCCTTAACAATGAGAAAACACAAATTCTCTAAAAAAAATCATTTTCTTTTCCTCTTCATAAATTTCCTCATAACAAATCCATAAACTTAAAAATAATAAAGAAAATAAAACATTTGAGGATTGTAGAGATTGTATGAAATAGTTTAAAATAAAAATTTTACCAACATGATTCAATCTGAAATGTTGGGTATCACCACCTAAAACTTACCAACCACATTAGCTAGCATTCACAATATGATGACAAAGAGTAACAAAAAGTTTATAGAGATTGTATGAAATACTTTAAATAAAAACTTGCAGCATCGATGTACAATATTATACTCATGCCCTCCAAACAAATGAAAAAGAACTTAAACCTATAAATTGTTATTATTATTATTATTAATCTTGAAGGGTCATTGATTAAATTTTATACTGAGATGCTTCTCTTTTTTAGCTGGATATGCCTACTAACATTATTGATGTATCATGTATGACTTACAATTGATCCCCTAAAAGAAAAACTTACAATTGATCGAGATACAATCCTTCAATATTTAATTTTAATTTCTTCATTATTTTTAAGTTTAAAGATTGAAATTAAGTCTAGAAGAACATAGTTAGATTCTGTTCTTTTGGATCGAACTGAATTGAATGGAACTGAATTAAACCAAACTGAATGATATTGAAGTGATATGAACTGAATTAAACCTGTGAAAGGAATTTGTATGAACTAAACTAAACTGAGTTTTCGTTAATTTAGTCTAAAAGAACAGGGCCTTAGTTATTACATTGAATAGTAGTTGTATAAGTAGCTAACTCTCCTATACAAAAAACAAACCCTTATTTAAGGTTGAAGTTTTTGCTTTGGAACAACATAGCATAGAAATAAAAGTGGGGTCACTTTGGGTCCAAAAACTAGGTTTATGTTCGCGAAATTATTGATGATCGATACAAAAGGTATAAATCTATTAGAGTATTGACAATAGGCTAAATTTAGATTTAGATTTAGATTTACATTTTCCTAATTATGAGAATTTTAATCAACATTTTCCTGATTATGAGAAATTTTGTTTCTCATTTCCGCACTTTGTCGATTTAGTTTCCCAATTCCGTGCAACCTAGGTAGGGATTGCAATGGATCGGAGATGGGTCGGGTGGAGCTCCATCCGCCCCATCACCCGCGACCCAAAACTCCATCCACACTATCCATCACCCGCCAAAAATTTCACCCATATCCGCTCCATCCATCATCCGCGGGTGGGGCGGGTGGAGCGGGTGGGAAACGAGTTATACTAGGAACAAAAACTATTTGTTAGACTTAACAATTTTAAAGAAATTAATATATGAAAAATTAATCATAGTCTCATAGATTAACAATGAAGCGACAAAATATCAATTTTATTACACACCAAAAAGTAATTATATTTCTTTATACTCCGTGTATATATATATATATATATATATATATATATATATATATATATATATATATATATATATATATATATATATATATATATATATATATATATATATATATATATATATGAGAATGAGGGAGTGGAAGGGTGGTAAGCCCTTTCATCTTCCACCCACATGTTGTGGGTTCGATTCTCATCAGGGGAGTTTGGGGGGCTTTGGGGTAGGTTGCCCTGTGAGAGGGCGTTAATGTAATTTATCTTACCAAATTATATATATATATATATATATATATATATATATATATATATATATATATATATATATATATATATATATATATATATATATATATATGGGTGGATGGATGGAGCGGGTGATGGGGCCAAAAAATATCATCCATATCCAACCCGACCCACCAGCCGATCCATCCATCACCCGCCCGTCACACGCTTCACCGCGGGTGATCACCCATTTATTCGGGGAGGGTGGGTGGATAATCCACTCACCCATGGATAATTGCCATCTCTAAACCTAGGTAGCCAATTCCTATTGAGACTTGCCCCTTATGAAGAAAAAGAAAAGGTAAGGAGGTGAAAGTGGACACCATTATAAAAATCTTGTAAATATTTCTGTTTCTATGTTATAATAATGGAGTATTTCATCGTATCAAAAAGGGAAATTAAACCTATGATCAGTTTATGACAGAGGAGGGAACAGGAGGGGAATTACAAAGGGAAAAGTCTCTCTCATAATAATAGCCATTAAGCCAAGAGTGAGTGAGTGAATGACTACTTTTTGAGCAAGAGAACTGATTCAAAGGACACCAAAGATAGTGACCATTCATCACCATCCGGGTGATATTTCCCAGACTCAATCTCTTTTTTAGGCACCTGCATTTCTCTGCATCTCTCTCTTCTCAACTCTACATTTTTTAACAAGTTTTTCAATTTCCATCCATCCCAACAAATTAACAAAACCACCCTTCCCCTCATCATATTCTAGAGTCACATTTTTATGATCACGTCAACTTTTTTTTTTTTAACCTTTGGTAATTCTTATTCATAACATAATTTCCCAATTTAGAAAGCATAAAAATTTTACAAAAACTGATATATATTGAGGAGAAATCATCAAGTATGATAATAATCAATTCTCATTCACCTTTTTACTGTTAGTTTGACCAATATGGCCAATAAATAACATAGAAAATTATCCCCTTTCTCTTTCTTTTGTTACCCAATTTCCCGAAAACCGAAACAAAAAAGCCCAAAAAAAATCACAAAGCATCTAGGCTTTACAAATTACAATAGTTAAAAAAAAAAGGAAGGGTTAACTCTGGGAAAAGGAGTGATGAAATGGAATTAGAGATAGAAATATTTAATGATTTATAAGATGATTAATTCTTTTAAGAGGGTCTCATCAGAGGGTGGAAGCCATTAATATTATTTGGGGGCATCCAATTTGGTGGGGGTCTTGATATCTGCTGTGAGAATCCTGATGATGCTGCAGCAGTAGCAAACAATTGGGGACGAGGCCCAGCTTGCCATTGCTGTTGCTGTTGTTGCTGACGTTGTTGTTGTTGTTGTTGCCGTTGTTGTTGTTGTTGCCGTTGTTGTTGTTGTTGTTGTTGTTGTTGTTGTTGACGACTTTCATTAATACTACTACTATTAATGTTGTTATTTGTTGAAGACATCATAAGATCAATTCTACCTCCACTACTGCTGCTTGGAAATTGGATCTATTTTCGTCAACATAATTAACAAGAATAAATCAGTGTAATTCCAAAGTTAGGCTATATATAATGTTCTTTACCAAATAAAAACAAAACAATATAACGAATACCCACATTTTGATTTTGATAATGATGATGATGGTAATTCGAGGAGTTGAGATGAGGAGGAACTAAAACAGGCATTGGACCGCCATATCGATTATGCATCGATGAAATCTCGTTATGCTTTAACGAGGTTGGAGATGATTGAAGCCGAGTTTGGCTAAGGAGTTGCATAGTCTCAGCATGATCATCCTAACAAAAAAAAGTATCAACAATATGAACATTATAAAATTGATGTAAATCTCGAGTATCAAGTCATCGATTAGAGCTAACTAGATCCAAAATTAAATAGCTTCATTAATACTATAATAGGTAAAATAGTTGCCAAGTTGTAATCTCTAACCTTAGGCCTAGATCCTTGGTTTTGCCAATTCAGTTCAAGTTGCATTGAGCTTGGATATTGTTGTTCTTGTATTGCGGAGTTATCTCGAAAGTCTAGGCTATTATTTTTCCTTGAGCTTGATCCTCCTAAGCTTAAATCAAGGTTGTGCTCAGCACCACCGTTTCCACCACTACTTGAACATTCTACACCAACCCAAATTCACTTTCCTCATCAATCATATAATATAATAATAAATCATGTAATTAATTGAAGATAATAATATTGATAATATCATAATAATAATAATAATAATAATAATAATAATAATAATACCAGCTGCTTTGAGCTCTTCTTCATAGATGCTTGGATCAAAGTTAGTAACTGCATCTTTCCCATTACACTTAATCGCCGCCTTGTCATAAGCCCTATCACCAACAAAAAAAAAAGAAATATACAGCTTATATTATCCAAAAATTCATCCTCGACCAAAAAATACTATTAACATTCCTCCCATCTAAATTCATTTTCACTCCGGATGTGTGATTTGAGTAGCTAATTCGACAACAAAATCACAAAAGATGCAATATGGACGGGATTATACAAACCTAGCGGCTTCCACTTCAGTATCAAAGAGTCCCAAGTACACATACCTGAAAAAAATGATAAGGAAATTTTTTTAGTACGATGTAGTGAATAAATATATACACCATAATTCTTCATATTAATATATAAATGGTAAATGGTAAATGGTAAAAGGAAAAAAGAAAAGGAGATACTTTTTGCCTAAGAATTGGCCCATACGAGCCTCCCAACGACCACATTTGTGCAAGGTAACACCCCTATATTTGGAGCTGCCTCTAGGGAAACCAGTACTCTGTCGGCGAAGTATGTGAACAAATTCTTCCTTGGTTAAATTTCCCATCTGTTCAATCATTATAAACCAACCAACCAACATTTGCATAAATATCTCACTTACTTTGAAGGGGACTTTTAACCCATAGTAATTAAGCTTTTTTACCAATTATTCTGTTTAGCTTTAGAAAAAGAATAAAAAAAACAACATGATGGGAAACCAAAAGAAAACAACTGTAGAAGAGCAGTAAAAGATAAGGGAAGTATCATGTGTATGAAATGTGTGGCATTTGTGGGAGTAGAAGATGAGAGAACTGTGGAAAATGGAGATCCAATTCTTCCCCAACCAACCAACTAACCAACCAAATAAACAAAAGTAAAGCTCTCTCCATTATCTTTGTATACCACCACTAACTGTACTGTACCTGCTTCAAGTCGTCCTGGTAATCTTCAAGTGTAAAGTTAATGTCGGCATCCACTCCTCGGAATTTTATTGCTGCTCTGTCATATGCACTGCCAACCATCCAACCCCAACAAACAACAAAACTATATCTTATCAGAATTTTTTTTTTTTTCATGTTTAGGAAATATTATGTCTTATACGTCTACTATGTTTTTATCAAACTTTTTTTTTTTTTTTAAATGAAATTATCAGAGAGTGATTAATGGTTATAAGGAGAAAGAAAAACTTACCGAGCTGCCGCATGAGCTGTATCAAATCCACCTTTTTTTTTTAAGAAAAAAAAACAAAATCAGTATAGTTTTAATGTTATAAGATTAATCATAAAATGTTAGAATTTTGTCCCAAAAAAAAAAGGAGAGAATACCTAAATAAACTTGCTTCCCACAGTCCCTGAATCAAACATCAACAACATGTCACAAAATAAAAGATCAGATTTTTATATTTGTTTCCTTTTTTTTATTGGGGGAAAAAAAAAGGTATATTTACAAAGTACGAACCATATGTGGGATTCCCACCGGCCAGTTCGCCGGTAATAGGTAACACCACGATACTGAGAACTCCGGGAACGTGGGCCTCGCCGGCTCTTCTTCATGGGCTGGGCTAACTCCGTGGGCTTAGCTGGGCCCATAAGAGAAGCAGCTACCATGGTGTCTGATGTTGGGTATAGCTTAGGCCCGGCCCAATGAGCCTTGGAGAAATCACCAGCGTTAGTAGGTCCGTCGGAAACGTCCATTTCAACCGGAAAAAACTGACGTGTCACCGGAGTTTCGCCGGAGAAAGAAGAATTATCCTCATCATCATCATCATCATTAGTGATGATATTTTTATTGGTTAAAAAGAAAAACCGAAAATCTGAGGGCTGTTACGCTTCTTTCTGTCACCAGCAGCAGCAGCAGCATCTTCACCGTCGGATCTCTCACCGGCGTCGTCGATTACAACGGTGGCGGAGGAGGTGGAATTCTTGTCATCGGCGTCAAACGACGTCGTTTTCTGGGAAGAACAACCCTCTGATTCATCGTACCTTCTAGCTCTACTTGTTTCATCAGGGGAACCATTTAGATCCCACATTTTTCTTTAAAAGTTTGAAAATAAAATTATCTCTCTCTCTAAAATTTAGGTTAACAACCAAACCCAAGTTCGAATCCTGATGATCAAAAAAATCTCTCACTTCATCTGCTGATATTTTTTTTACCTTTGTTTTATCTCTTTTGGGAAAGAAGGAGAAGGAACTACTCTTTTGTTCCCTTTCTCTCTCTAAAAAGCTCTGTTCTTGCTGCTTATGTTTCTCTCTCTAGATTTGGGATTCTATGACCAGCTACTGAGAAGGAATTTATTAAAGAAAAGATGGAGAGAGAGAAAGAGGAAAGCTTCAAAGTATAATTTAGTTTGAGAGTTGAGAGTTGAGACACCCACCCACAATAAAAATAATTAGAAATTATGAAAAAAGAAAAGGGAACCTACGACTGAAAAATGTGAGCTGGATGTTGCCAAACAGGAGATAGATAGGGAAAGAAAGAAGAGAGAGAAAGTTTTGTATTTGCAAAGGTTGATTTTTTTTTTTCCTTCTTTAAAAGTTAAAACTTCTTCATAGAGTGATAGATTATGCCCCCCCCTCTTCAAGTTTTGGCTTCTTTAAGGGACAGTACTCTGCTTTTGATTTAATTTCAGATCATGCTTTACGAAATAAATTGCTAAACAAATTCTAAAAATTAAGTATAACAACTTAACTAAGTAGTAAGTACGTCCATTGGGAGCAATTAGGTTGGGTTGATCTATGTGAAGTTTATATTTTTTTAAAATAATTGGTACTTGACTTGAGGTTACGTAGGTCAAACTTCATTAGTGAGTAACATTTTTAGAACGGGGATTATCTTACCCAGTTACCATTACCTCTTACTCCCAAGGGAATCGACCCACTAAGAGTTGGACTAAGGCAACTCATGTGTCCAACTGGGTTATTCAACTTATCTACTAATAATATTATAAGAAATTAAGTTTAATGTTGCAAGTAGTAGTAATTAATAACAATACTACTCAAAGCATGTAAATTTGTAATGAAATCTAAAGGAAAGTTTTTTGGCTGAGACACGTCTTAGTAATTGAGTTTTTGCCGTTTCAATTTATGTTTTGTTATCAGTATATGCAAACTAGTTATCATTTTATTCCTATTTCCTATCAGCTCAAACATATTAATTGTCACCAAGTAGTATTTGGTCTAGTGGTAAGGTTTGTATGATTGTATCTCACAATCTTGAGGTTATGGGATCAAACCCCACTAGAGACCCTTTGAGGGTGGGATTCCCTTACGTTCTCCCTCAACTACCAAAGGACCTCGCCTATATAGCTGGATCAAAGTAACATGTGCGAGGTTGTGGTCCAATAGGACACTTCTCCTTACCATAAAAAAACATATTAATTATCAGTTCATAAGTTTATACATATTTGTTATTAGTTTATACGCATATCATATCACTTTATATAAATTTGATATCAACTTATACATATTTAACAAAATTATTAGCTTATGAAATACGCATAAAATGAAATATTCTAAAACTACTAGCAAATGCGTGTATGTTGAAAAACTAATATGAAATAGGAAATGTATAAACTGGAATGAAATATATGCACAAACAGATAACAAATATATATATATATATATATATATATATATATATATATATATATATATATATATATATATATATATATATATATATATATATAAGATTGCTATAAAACATTATTTATTTTTGTTGAAAACATGACTACAATTTTTAAAATATAATAGTAAAATAATTATCAAATATTAATATCACGGAGCTAGAATTTATTAGTTATTATGATTAGTGATTCCACGAAAAATCTATAGTTAATGTCAATCACTTTGCTAATCACCACTATCTTGAAATGTAGACTATTGATTTTAGATATGCAAATTATAAGCGTATGAGATTCATTAATATTTGAAATTTTATTTATATCTATATATATATACAAAGTTGTTAAAATCGAGATTCTAGTTTGAATCGGAAACGACCTTTAGAATCGAAACGTAAAATCGAATCGTAGAATCGTAAGATTCTACAAACATGTATAATCAAGATATTGCACTCAATCTTCATAAAATGTGCTAAAATTATAAGTTAAAAAACCTAAAAATTAGAAAAAAAATAGTTGTTTACCCACTATATTGGCAATAACTAAACAATATATATCTAATATTTGCTTTGTTAGCATGATTTAAATTTGCAAGGTTTTCGCTAGTCAAAAGAAATGTATAGAATCGTCTAGAATCGTGAATCGAATCGTCTACCATATTTTGAATCGTAAAATCGTAAGATTTTAAGATTTGAATCGCGATTTTAATAACTTGGTATATAGCTTATATATTTGGATCAAAGTAACATGTGCGAGGTTGTGGTCCAATGGGACACTTCTCCTTACCATAAAAAAACATATTAATTATCGGTTCATAAGTTTATACATATTTGTTATTAGTTTATACGCATATCATATCACTTTATATAAATTTGATATCAACTTATACATATTTAACAAAATTATTAGCTTATGAAATACGCATAAAATGAAATATTCTAAAACTACTAGCAAATGCGTGTATGTTGAAAAACTAATATGAAATAGGAAATGTATAAACTGGAATGAAATATATGCACAAACGAGATAACAAATATATATATATATATATATATATATATATATATATATATATATATATATATATATATATATATATATATATATATATATATATTATTTTCATTTAAATACCTACTGCAACATACCATTTTTCATATTTTTTAACCTTAAAATTAAGTATAAGATTATTAATATCCTAAGGTTGAGATGATATATATGATACTAGCAATCTATGCACGCGATGCGTGCTTTAATTATTTTGTTATTGCATATATATATATATATATTTGTTATTCTTTCGTAGTAAACACTTTGATTTTTTTTCCAGGTAATTATATTGTTTATAGCATTTTAGACACTTCTATTGTTTTTTATTGTGCTATCTTATAAGTACTCCGTATATAACTTGAATCAACCAAGCGTATATAATGTAATTTTTTTTTTTTATAAATATGTTACTAATTAACCTTTTGTAGTTTCTAACGATATAATTGGAGTCAAAACTATTTGATGATTCGATGATTGAATATATTAAAGAGTATTATTTTATTGATAAAGAATATATATTTCTAAATACATTATAAATCATTCATCATGTTTTCACATACAATATTACCGATAATGTATTTTGATAACACACTTCTAATTTTGTTTTATTCAATGTATAATCTTTTGTACAATATATTTTTCAAGGTGTCGTTTTACATTTATGGTATATTTCCTTCAAAAATATTTTGACAAATTTACCTTGATATGATTGTGTGGACTTTGAATTGTTTAGGATGTTATTTGAGAACTTCCTTTCTTTAAATTATTTTGTCAAATTTACGTTAATTTGCATTGATTGTGAAGATTTTTTTTTGAATATTCCTTTAGTATGGCTAGAAATGTAATTTTACGGGGGGACACCATTGCTCCTCTCTTCCCTTATAGTATAGAGATCAAAGGCGGATACTAATAGTGGTGATAAGCGGTGATCGATACTCTTTGAAGACTCATTGGTGATTCCAACTACTTTCCATATTATTATAAGATTCCAACCACTATTAATATCACTTTCCCGTTTATAAATACATGCAACATTTCTTGCCTACACGTTAACCAATGCACTAATTTGTTTCTTAATATTTAATTATGTATAAATGAAAATTATAGAAAGTTGATATTATGAAATTATACATTAATACGAATCAAACAATTAAGACCACATTTGACTAGTATATTTTTTCTTATACACTTCTAAGAGAATATGGAATATTTAAGACTGGTAGATGAATAGTGGTTACTATGCAAATGTTACATGTATTAAGAAACGGATGATGTATATGGTTAGTAGCATCAACTATTTCATTTATATTTTATGCTGCATGATCTAATTTCCTTAATGATACAGGAAAACTTGGCATATGAAAGAGAAGTTAAGCGTCGATTCCAGAGTGAATCTATATATATGTAAACTTGATTGCTGGCATAATCTCGTCCTAGTAACTAAAACAATATCAGCCAAATTTTTCGAATCAAAAGATAAATACTAATAATATTTATATAAATATATCAACCAAACTTATTGAGAATTGTTCAACTTGTCAAAATTTATTGAGTTAAGCATACGTTTGGAACCCAAACTATTGGGTTTTTCACCGTTTGGGACCTAAAACTTTTATTTTCACCGTTTAGGACCCAAAAGCACATTCAGATGGTAAATTTTAACCCTAGTTTAGCAATGGGTCCCTTACATATTATATTAACTCTTTTTACTCTACAATCCTCTATGTGGTTCTTCTCCCAAAACAAAAAAAACGTTAATTCAATGGCTCCATTGAAGCTCAATATATTTGCACACACAGACAAAAAAAAAACCGTCTCCTTTGAAGCATCTTGATCGACATTACAAAAAATTTGGAATTGTTATTGGTACGTATGGAATTGATTTTCCCCATTGACAATATCACTACTAGCAAAGCCAATTGCGGTCGGGACAATCTCATTGGTTATCACCCTCCTCTTCATCTTCATCTTGACCCGAATCCCGATCGAACCCAAATCCAGGACCCAAACCGAGTAAAATAGTTGCGGGTCAGAGCAGGAGCTTCATATTGTGGCTCCATGGGTTGGATGATTTAGGATCCGCCAATCAACCCATCAAGAATTTCTTCGATTCTTTTTAGTTTAACTCCTCTAAATGGTCCTTCCCTTCTGCCCCTTCAAACTCAGTTACCTGCAATTTAAATTTTTTTAAAATTTTTTTGTGTGTTTATAAGAAGAATTATTAGCAGCTAGTAATTTTTTTTAGTTTTAATTTGTTTATAATTTGTATGTGGGTTTTGGATATTGTTGATTATTTGTACAATTTTATTTTCTAAGTGCATGATTTTTTAGATTTGGTGTTTGATTCTAAATTGCAGTGCGCAACTTGTATTTATTTATTTTCAATTGATCAAGTTTCTGCATTTGTTGCAAAGTTGGTATTTCTTTTCAAGGTTGATGAACTTTGGTAACTAATTGTTGATTTACCCTAATATAAATTGTATTCTGGGTATCTCTCATCTTTATCTATTCTAAAATAAGAAAACAGGGAGATTGATTAGCAAGGAAAATTCTTTGTGGGTTGATTTATGTTGCTTGGGAGATGGGCTGACTTGAAATTTGAGAAGAAGAGGAAAATTAATTTAAAGAGTTGCAGTAGTGAGCTAGCAGAGAAAGAAAGATGGGAGAAGGTTGTGTGAAAAAATGAGAATAATTAAAATTGGGTGATAAAAGAATACAAAAAAAAAATCTCTACCTCAGTGAGTTAAAGTGAGGTTAGTTAGCTGGATTCCTAACCTTAGGTCCTTATAGGTGAAAAAAAAGTTGTTGGTCCTAAAGGGTAAAAAACATGAAAGTTGAGGTCCTAGTTGTATGCTTAACTCAAATTTAATTTATTCTAACTTATTTCAACTAATTTTTATGAAATAAATTAAAATTTGGTAAACATTACACTGCCTTATCTATTTCACGCACTTTAGGAGCCCAAGTCTGTTGCGCTTTTCTTTCAAGTGTCAACCTTTATTTATTTTCCGAAAACTGTTTCCGTATAACATGTTTTCCCATTGGATTTCTTGCTTAGACAAACAAGGTCTTCTCTCTACCTTTGTCCTAATATTGAGCTCCACTCATCTAATTTACAGTGCACACAGCTCATCGTGCACCTAAAAGAACATATTGTTTATATACAAGAATATGAATTTTTTTTAACAACTTTTCAAGATAAAAAGAACACACATTTTAAAATTAAAGAACATGTAAATTCCCAATTATAAAAGAACATAGGTCGTAATGAAAATAACATATTGTAAATGAACATCTAGTTTAAATTAAAAGAACATATAAATTCAAATTTGAAAAAAGGAATCTCGCCAACAGCAACAACAAAATTCTGAAATGGTAAAACAAGTTGCAAGATTTAAGGAAATAAATAACAACATTTTTTTTTATAAAACATGGACTCTTAATATATTTAGCAGATGATGCACCATCCTCTGCATGCACATGGTTCCTATTTATTTCCTCCGTTTCGAAATAGTCGTTGCACAAATATTAATATCTTCAATTATCAATAAACACTATACAAATGGTGCAACTATTTACTAATCATAGTAAAAAGGAGTGTTTAAATAATATGGAGAGTAGTTGATATTTACTAATCATGTTCAATAGTTGTATGATTTATTTAAATTATTTAATTAGAAAAAATAAAGATTTACGTTATCTTTTTTGAAAAGAAAATATATTACTATTTATATATATATAAATTAGCCTGTATATGACATAGACCTCTAGTCTAGTTTTAAGGTACATCGTGACATACCTAATGACCCATAATAGTTTATACATACTTTTTTATCATACGAATCTACCAATACGTAATTTTGTCCATTAAAACTATGTTAATTTGTCCATTGTAAAAAGTTGATATTTAAAAAATGTACATAAAAAGTAATCTAATAACATTTTTATAAAAATATTTGTTAATTATGTATTAGCGAGAAAAATAGTAAATATAAAGAATGCATATATAGTACATATGGTCTATGTCTGAAAATGAAATAGAAAAAAAAATAAAAAAATGTCCCATAAACTTACATTATAAAATTTAGATATCTAACAATTAGTTATACTACTGTTCTATTTTTTTAATTATCATTATTTTTAAGGAGAAGGACCCAATCAGTCAGTCTAGATCTCAACCCGCACGATGTTCTTGGTCTAGCATTTGCGGGTCAGATACTTAAGAGTAGGGGGAAAAGAGGTAAGGGGAATATCTACCCCCGAATACCACGGTTGGGGAGATTCACCTGGTGTAACCTTAAAAATTTACAAGGTGAATCTCCAACCAACTACACCAAATAAGCTTGGTATGCTACTATTTCATATACAAAATAGCATAATAGGTGATGTAGGACTTGTTTGATTGGCCAAAAAAATCATAGAAATTTCTATTTCCTAGAAAATGTAAGATGAACTTGTTCTTTGGTTGACAAAAGGTTTACAAAATCGGGAAGTAGAACTTCCCATGAACTCTCGCTTCCTACAAAATGGGGAAGCGACTTACCTACTCTCCCTAGGTAAGTAGAAATTCACGGAAAGTTCTAATTTCCTTATGAATAACCAAACAACATTTTTCAATTCCCAAAAATTTAATAAAAGAAGGATTTTTTGTCAGAAAGTACCTTATAAATGTCGGTTTTTGTGAAAAAGTACCCTATATAAAAAATATTGTCAAAAAGTACCTTTTACCATGTTTTTTGTTGCAAAACAACACCTTTTGCGGATTAGAGAGTTGACCAAAATTCTGCGTTGACTACACCACGTGTTTGGCACGTGATCACAAAACCGACCAAAATGACCCCCTCCCCTACCCATTGCCACCAACCCACCCCAACCCCACCCTTTTGCCACCCCTACCTCCCTTAGGCTTCCCCCACCTCTCGCCACCCCCTCCCTCCCCTTCCCCACCCTTTGCCACCCCCTAATATTCCCCCTTTGCCGACCCTCCCTTCCCCCCCCCCCCTTCCCCTGGCCCCCCTCCCCCTTCCCCTTCCCCCTAGTCCATAACCCCCTCCCCTTCCCCGCATGACTCGCCGGCGCTCCTAAAAGCTCCGCCCTCTCATTAAACACATCTCTTCACCCAAAAATGGTATGCACGATTGCGGGGCGGGAAATGGGAGGGGGAGGGGGTGCGCGGAAGGAAGGGAGGGGGAGAGGGAGGGGTGCGTGCTAGCAAGGGAAGGGGGAGGGGGAAGCTGCGAGGGAGGAGGGAGGAGGTGTTTTCGGTGGATGGTGGTGGTTTTCGGGTGGATGTGGTTGTTCTTGGGTGGATGGATGAGGTTTCGTGGGGGGTGGGGTTGTTTCGGGTTGGGGTATGGTTGTTGGTTGGTCTTTGGGGTTTTTCGTTGGTTTTGGGGTGGCGGCGGTGGGTGGGCAAGGGGACGGATGGGTGGCAGTGGGTGGGGAAGGGGAGGGAGGGGTGGCGGTGGGTGGGCGGGGGGTTGTTTTGGGTTGGTTTAAGATCACGTGCCAAGCACGTGGTGTAGTCAACGCCGGAGTTTTGGTCAACACCCGGAATCCGGCAAAAGGTATTGTTTTGCAACAAAAAACATGGTAAAAGGTACTTTTTGACAACCTTTTTTATATAAGGTACTTTTTCACAAAAACCGACATTTATAAGGTACTTTCTGACAAAAAATTCATAAAAGAACTTAATTCATATGCATTCAAAATTTTTGGAATTTTTTACTTCCTATAATCAACCAAACAAGTCCGTAGATTGTATGAGACGGAGGATGTATTAAGTACAAGAACAACTACTTCCTCCGTTCTGTTTTAAATGAAACATTGGGTGAAATGACACTATTCATTGATCGATTTTGACTCCGATTTATTGCCATTATATAAATAAAAAACGTAGTCAGTGAGATATTGTTAGATTCGTCCCGTGCATCTTGTTAAATTATAACTTTTTATATTTTTTACGTGTGCACAACTAAAGATATTAATGATTAAAAAAACGCGTTGGGTTATGTAAAAAAGCAAACGTTTTATTTAAAATAGAACGGAGGAAGTATTTAAACTTTACTAGTAGTCTTTTAAAACTTTCTCTCACCTTTGAATCTCTGTGGACTCTGATGCAAGGTTCAGGAAGCAAAAGAGTAAAAAGGGGATAATAAAGGAAGGGGGTATGTATGAGAATTGAAACTTGAACGAACGGTCTCTTTCTTTTTTACATTGCTTTTTCGACGTTAACCAATTCGAATGGATTTTATGTCTCATTCTCTCTCTCTTACCATTGTTTCCCGTCACTGAAATTACCCATTAATGGAAACAGACAGCGCTAACACGAGAGGGAAGCCTAATTACTCAATTTCCTTTATTGGAATTCTTCACACCCCTCCAATAATTAATCATCATTTTTAGTATATTTCAAACCTAATCACCTCGGGTTTCTTTTTCCAGCAAAACTTTAGGTATGATTGTTCACACCCACATTTAATTGTAAGACGTAAAATCATCCTGATAGTAATTAAATGTCAAGTTTTTTCACAATGAATGTTTTTGTTTTTTGGTACGTTGAATGTGTTACATTCGAACTTATATGAACTTTATTAGTTTTAGGCCAGTATTTTGTGAGGAGCGTCGTACCTTTATTTTTCTCATTTTTTTGAATTAAATTTATTAGTCTTTATATGAACTTATTAGTCTTTATTAGGCGCTTATTTTAGGGAACGTCGGGCGCTTATTTTTATTCGTTTATCTTTGACCTAAACTTATTAGTCTTTATACGAACTTATTTTTTGGGAAGGGTGAAAATAAGGTGAACTGAATAGGCCCCTTAAACTAGGGTGAAACGAATCGAATAACACAAAATAATGGAGTATGAGATTTTCTCATAATGACTCAAGGAAAACGTATGAAACGTATAAAAAAAAAAAACATCATTTTTCATTGCAAATTATGTTATTTATACATATATAGAGAAAATATGACCCAATTACATTTTTGTGTCAAAAGTAGACAAAAAAAAACATTGCACAAAGTATAACCAACTCCACTCTTAAACACGACCATCCACGCGTGGGTGTTGTTGGCGGGGGAACTCCTCTTCACTTCTCGTGCTGCTGTCTTCAGCATGCTACCTAGTATGAAGAATAAGAAATGCTTAAGTTTGAAGCTTGAGTTTGGAATGAGATACAACACTAATAATACTATCCATAATGCTCCACCTTTGCCTTCACCCTCCAGCATTTTGTATGATGGCTATCTAGACTAGACAAAAACATAAGTATGAGTGTTAAATGTGAGTACATATCTAAGTGTAAGACGCGTTAAATCCCAGCATTGTTTTAGCCGAGAACTGCCTTATAGTTCGACATGGATGCAAGACTCATGAAACATATATCTGGTCATACAGACTTTGGCATGTGCTCAAGTACATAATCAGTTAATCATACATTTTAAGTTGACGTGTTTGCTAGTTCTTATAATAAGCATTGTATAAAGACCATTTGTGAGCAAAATAGCACACAAATTCTCTTCTCTTCCCCTCTAATCAATTTAAATTTTTGTTACATTTTTCTCTCTCTATATGTGGCTCAAAATTATCTCTATTACATAAGGGAAGGGGGGAGCTATGGTGTCCCCAGTTGAAGAGACTATTTTACCCCCTTCCCTTTCTAAATTACAAAACCAATCTCAAAAACTAATACGGGGATCCAAACAAAACTACCGAAAATTAATTTACAACAATCACTCACAAATCACTTAAATGAGTAAACTTTACAAATCACTCATATAATTGAGAAAATCACGTTATACAAATCACACAAATCACTCAAATGATCAGGAAAGTTTACAAAAACTAAAAAATTTACTTACAAACTACAACTAATACACTAGAACGTCAATACATCACAAAAACATTCACAAAACTTCACTTACAAATCACTGTTGTCAAGAACCATTCACAATTACAAACTCACAAAAATTACCAATAAAAATATGAGAAAAAAATTCAATTTCGACGGGGATATCACACATTCGAACATTGTCGATTTGCCAACTTCCACAAAGGTACATAATTCTTTTAATCTTGCAAGTTATTTCAAATTTGTTGAAAAAAACAATATCAACTGTTATGTTCGACTAATAGCAAAAAGGGCTTATGAAAATGGAGATGATATCAATTAGTTGAAAAGGGCTTTTATGCAATTTGACTTAAATTTAATTCATTTTCATACGAAATCAGAAAACAAGATAAAAGTAACAAATTTAGTTTTATTAAACAAATTCCAATATCAAGATTTTTGCCCACAACTATAGCAAAAAAATCCATGTTCAGAAATAAAATTTGAAATAAAAAACCAATATCAATTTTTTTGCCAACAACTTTTGCAAAAATCCATTTTCAAAAAAAATTACATTTTGCGAAAACTATTTTCGAAAAAAAAACATTAATTTGGGAAAACAAATAGTGAAATTAAGTACCCGGAAAGCCGTAAAATTTTGAAATGGAAAAAAAGGACTTTTATACAATTAGACTTACATTTAATTCATTATCATGCAAAATCGGAAAACAAGATAAAAGTAACGATTTTTGTTTTAAAAAAAAAATTCCAATATCAAAATTTTTGTCAACAACTTTTGCAAAAAACCATTTTTTTTGCAAAAATCCATTTTCCGAAATACAATTTTGAAAAATAATAGAATAATTAGACTTACCTTCAAATTTGGGTGTTGCCTTAAATTGGTGGATTTTGCACTTGCTTAATTTTGATTTTATCTTTGTACAATTGAGTAGTTATTCGAACTTAAATTGTGGCAAAATCTCAAACTTTTCGAGTAAAGGTGAGAGTTGTAACAGTATAGAAAAGGAAATGGAACAAGTGAGAAGAAGGAGATGAATTGTGTTTTATTTTTGAGAGAAAGAGGAGACGTAAGGTTAGCTAATTAGAATATGTGGGAAAATGAACTTAAACGTAGGTGAGAAAGGTTAGGTGGAGAAAATCAAGTGGGTGTGTTAACCCAACAAGTAAAAAGCAACTTTTGTATACACTATTTTATGTCAATATAATTAATGTAGTTGCTAAAGTGTAGGTCTACCTCTAAATAGAAATAAGTATCTCTGTGAAGTATATCTCCATTATATAAGCCAAGGGGAGCAATGGTGTCCCCCTAGGCATTTACATAATTGCCCCCAAACAAAAAAAATTCATTACGGCTCCGACCATCAACACTAAATCAACGGGTAAATCACGCATAAACTTGCCAAAATAATTTCAATCATATCTCTAAAAACCCAATCAAGCGATATAATTGCCAATAAAAAAGATTCATAATCAAAAAATTACCCAAATTAATACCACATAAAAATAACAAAAACGCGGGACATTCTCATTACATACAACTCAAAATCGTATTCACGATATTCCAAACAATTACAAACACAAACTCAACACAAAATCAATTACAAACACAAACTCCACAAAAAATCTGTTTTCTTCATTACTTGGAGCTTCAAGTCAGTCTCAAATTTGCAGTAATTTCACCGTTAATCAGGTACGCAGATTGTAAGTTGAAAATAAGAGTATGTATAATGTTCTATATTGAGTAAATCTTAAGAATATGTACAATGTTTGAGTAAATTTAAAAATAAAACTATAATTGAAATTCAAATTGTGTATGAAAAATTTAAAAGTTCATTTCAAATATAATTGAAATTGAAAGTGTTAACATTTAGAAAAAGAGTAATTTGAGATATAATAGAATTGCATAATTTACGTTATACAAATCACTCAAATGAGGAAATTTTACAAAAACTAAAAAATTCACTTACAAACTACAACCAATACACTACAACGTCAATACATACTCACAAAAATATTCACAAAAATTTGACTTGAAATCAAAGTGTTCACTTTCTTCACAATCTATGAAGTAGAGTACTTAATTCAAAAATCAACTAAAAAAATTATAATATTAGAAATCATAAATAAATTCAATAAAATTTCTATTTTGTTCATAGAATTTAACTTTGAAAAGTATATATAAAAAAAGACTGGTGAGAGACTTAAGTGACATAGACTAAACCAATCAAATTTTGTTACTAAAAACAATTATACTTCGTATGTCTAATGTTTAAATTTTGACTCTTACTTATGTCGAAGAAAATCGAGTTTTTGTCTCAAAAAAAATCCAAGCACGCATCGCGTGCAAAAAATGCTAGTATACCCTTATGTGAGTATATGTGCCATGTCATTATTCCACAAGTTCTAGGCATAGACTAGAATTGATAGAAGCTAACACTTGGCGCCAAAGTGTTTTGACATTGCACCCAAAAAAAGGTGTGTTGACATATCATTTTTAGTAACCTGCTCTAAGATCAATACTAATATATTAAAAAGCGTTTTTAGGCAAGTTTATGCGCCACGTGACATTCTATCTTTAGTTGTTTCGTTTCATGTCATCATTATGCACATTAAAAAAATAAAAGCATGGAGAAGGCAGAATATAGATCAATAGATATTGAAGTATTATACTTCATCCGTTCTTAAAATTAATGAAACACTTAATATTTTAGGCAGTTTCAAAATAAGTGAAACGTTGCTATATTTGGTACTTACTTCTCAGTATCGATCTCTCTATTCATCACATGGGTCCCTCTTAATGAGCATGGAGAAGACGGAGTATAGGTCAACAAATATTGAAGTATTATACTTTCTCTTTCTCTCTCTTCTCCTAAATCCCCGTGCCAATGCCCTACGAATCATTTAAAACATAACGGAGTAAGTATAGTATATCTTTTGCCATATTAGAAATGAAGTATAATGTGTAGGTCTTCAAATAATGGAGGGAGTAGGAGAACATTGAGGATCGGATGTCACTTTAAATACTTTTTCTCTCTTCATTTCTAATTGCAATACTCCAATATTTAAACTATTTATATATGAGAAATTTCTTCGGGTACTTCTGAGGTTTGACGTAATTCTCAAATTACCCTTTACATTTGAGGAATTTCTCATATACCCCTGAACTTTGACTTTGTGCTCAAAATACCCTTACTATTGATAGAACCCTGACACTGTTAGGTTTTTTTCTCTCTCCTCCCACCATCCTCCATTGATGAACCTCTAAGCTTTTTCTCTCCTCCTACCTCCAAGCTTTCCCTCTCCTCCTACCTCAATTCCCATCGTTGAAGTCGATGGCTCATTAATGACAGTGTGACGCTTGATGTACCCTCTTCACATTATCCTGGTTGAACAAGGAGAATAGCGTGCTGTTAAATATGGGCCTGGGCCGCACCCATCACAAGGAGAGAGAGTCCACTTCACAAGACAAATGAGGTTCCACCTTAAAACCATATGGCAATAAAGGGAGTAGCCCCTTTGCATTATAAAGTGAACCCATCTCTCTTATTTTATCAATGTGGGACACTCACATGTGGTGTGCGCTATACATCATAGCTTCAACACTCCCCCTCGCATGTGAGGTCCCTTTTTCAATTGGCCCAGAGTAAATTAACGGACCCATCTTTGGGCCTAGCTCTGATACCATGTTAAATATGGGCCTGGGCCGCACCCATCACAAGGAGAGAGAGTCCACTTCACAAGACAAATGAGGTTCCACCTTAAAACCATATGGCAATAAAGGGAGTAGCCCCTTTGCATTATAAAGTGAACCTATCTCTCTTATTTTATCAATGTGGGACACTCACATGTGGTGTGCGCTATACATCATAGCTTCAACACGTGCTCCTCCCTCGAACATCACATGACTTTCGATGCGACTCATTACCCACCTGAAATTCCCAAAAACGCACCCTCGTTCTTCCGCCAGGAGAACGACTTCGCGCGCAATGTGGGCCACCCTCTTTGTTGTTGTTGATGGGCTTGAACAATGATTTCAGCGCAGACGAGGCGGATTTACAGCCCGAGGTTGCGGTGGCAGAGGATGATTGGTTTAAAACAACAAGGCGTTCGCATAGACAAGAGGAACAGAACCCAATGAACTTATCCGGCCAAATGGCGGTCACATCTGGTTGCCTTCAGTGGGGCCACAGTGGCTGTGGTGGTCACACATACCTAGGGAGATGGATTCTTGAGGGTTTAATTTGATGGTTCTAGCGGTGGGAGGTGGGAGGAGAGAGAAAGCATGGAGGTTTAGAGGTTCATTAATGGAGGAATTCCTCAAATGTGAGGGGCAATTTGAGAATTACGTCAAACCTTAGGGGTATCTGAGTAAATTTCCTTTTATATATTAACATTGATCGTGTGTTTTCTACTAATATATGAAAATGTTATTATGCCGGATAATGTTGTTGGATTTATCTTAATGCAATGTTCAATCTTTTTAAACCATTACATTCAATGTTATATTGAATGGTTCGAGATCAAGAAAATGAGGGAAAATTTAAAAATATGTAAGTAAAAAATGCATCGGATTTATAGAATGACTTGAAATGTTAAAAAATAATACAATAAAAAACCTTTGAGATTAAACAAAATTTAATCTCAAATATTAGATACAACTCCTACTCATCTCTCACGATGGATCCTTAATAGTTAAAAATTATCTATAGTTGAATAATGATCAAAAGAATTTTGCAAGATCGACTATTATCAACAAATATTGAACAATTCGTCTCTAAAATGTAGTAAAAGTTACACTAAAACAATTTAAGTCACAAAAAAGTAGATATTGCACCATCTAATCGATGTTCTTACTCGCCTTTTTGTCAATTTTTGTTGCACACTCTTGACAAAATATTTTGAATTTATGAAAGTTGATATTCAAAAATACACATTAAATCAAATCTAACAAGATTTTAAATGACTATATTCTTTAATATCTTTGGTGAGTCTTAGTGATTAAAAAATAACTTAGACATTCTAAATGGAAACATTAAAGGAGAACAATGAATGACCTTTTAGCGATCATTTAAATATACTGAAAATTCATTAAAAGTTAAGCAAAATACATTTTAAAACAAATTATTTAGTTAGCGAATTAGTGATAGTTTCCGCTGAACCTCCTTTTAAACAAGCATTTGGCAAGATTGTCCAACGAGATACCTACTCTACAACCCGTTGGAAAGATAATAACTTCAAAAGTAATAAGAATAGACGGTCTAATTTTAACTCAAAATCAAACAAACTCAAGCTTATATTTTACTACCAAGCTCATTCTATCTCACTCTAACCCAACACTATCCTTAGACTTCTGATCTCACACCAATCTAGTTGTCTCTTCTTTTCTCTTTCCTTTGTTTCCCCGGCTCTTTGAATCTTGAACTACAACAGATAAATTTAAAAAATAAACCGGCAGTCTTACCGAATGGATTAAACTAGTTACTAAATGGATTCAAGAATGTGATTATTTAATGTATTATCGAACGTGATTACTGAATGGAAAAAGCTGGTTACTAAATAGATAAAACTTGTCATTATATTCAAAAAGGTGGTCCAATCTCTTCTTAATATTGGATTTAGGTCGTTGCCTAATTTTAAATTAATAGTAGGCAATCTCTTATAAGACCAACTCTAATAACTTAACACATTTTCCTATTAAAAAACTTAGCACATCATAACTCATGATCAAAAAGTAATCGTCAATCCTTTTTCACTCTACAATATGAGCTCTCATCTACTAAGAAAATACCATGGCTCATTTCATAAAATGTATTATAAGAGATTGAATACTATAAATGTAACACCCGACCTATGCAGAGTCTAGTCTATCGTCACCAATGCGCATCTAGGGCCAACAACTGTTGTCAATAACTAATACAAGTTCTTCCAACGCATTTTGTCCTCACTCATGCGCACCCTGAGAAACTTCCCAGGAGGTCACCCATCCATGGACTACTCCTAGCCAAGCACGCTTAACTGTGGAGTATCTTCGGAATTGAGCTATCTAAAAGAAAGATGCATCTTGTTGGAATGAGTAGCCTGCTAAATCCCTTAAAAGCAATCATGAGGGGGTATTACATACACCCCCACTTGAGAACAACACCCTCGTTAGTTGCGCCAGAGTTTACCATATATTCGGCCACAACGACCTGCGGGTCACCCCAACCTGGAAACTAATCACATATTCGACCGCACTCGATGATATAGCCCCAGAATCCTCCCCCACTGGACTGCTAACGTTTGATTAATTATCCACATGATCAGCACACAGTCGCAGGGTTGCTCTGATACCATTTGTAACACCGACTCATACAGAGTCGAGTCTATGGTCATCAATGCGCATCGAGGGCCAACAACTGTCCTCAATAACCAACACAAGTTCTTCCGGCACATTTTGTTCTCGCTCATGCGCACCATAAAAAACTTTCCAGGAGGTCACCCATATCATCCCTGGACTACTCCCAGCCAAGCACACTTAACTGTGGAGTATCTTCGAAAATGAGCTCTCTTGAAGAAAGATGTATCTTGTTGGAATGAGTAGCCTGCTAAATCTCTTTAAAGCAATCATGAGGGGTATTACAATAAAAGTATAATAGATTAGGTGTCTATCTAAAGATCTTAAAAGGTTATGATATTTGTATTTTTTTGAATATGCATTTTCTTATTAGATATTGCAATTTTAAGTTTTTAATGAAAATGAAAAAAAGTCTAAAATCTTCATTGTTGCACATGTGTTAGAATTTTATTGGCTCAAAAATCCTCATGACTCATTTTTTAGTTTTATCTCCATGTGATCAAAATCAAAATTTAAAAATTGTTGAACAGTCATAATTTTATTGGCTCAAAAGGCTCATTACTCATTTTAAGTTTTATCACCATGTGATCAAATTTCTCTATTTGGTCACATGATGACCCAATGGGAACTTTTTTTTTCCACTTTTATCATCTCCCATGTCATGTTATTTAAAGAATTACTAAAGAATTATACATACATTTCACTAATACTCAATTAATGCCATTTAAAGACAATATTATAATGAGATATATATATGAGAGCGAGGATGGGAAATATAATTTTCTTTCTACCTGCTGTATATTTTGACACAACAAGGTAGTCAAATACTCCCTCCGTGTTTTTTTAGATGTAACATGTTGACTTTGGGCACTATTCATCCAATACACTTTGACCATTAATTGTTATTAATACATAAGAAAAAATATACTATGGGCTTGTTTGATTCGTCACAGTATACACTTTCCAAATATATATATATATATATATATATATATATATATATATATATATATATATATATATATATATATATATATATATATATATATATATATATATATATAATTTTTACTTTTATACAATTAGAGATATTATCGGTCAAAGTTATGCCTCGACAAATGTGAAAAGTCTAATGTTACATCTAAAAGTAATCGGAGGGAATATTAGATTTGTTTCTTTATGTCATCCTTTTGTCCACACACAATGGCTATATATATATATAAGAGTACATATTATATTTTTTTTCCTAAGTAATGATGTATGATGATTAAAAAAAAGGAAAAATTGACAATAAGGGTCTGAACTTAGGGTCATAATTTTTAAAAGGTATGAACTATTAATTAACCTGTGTAGGTCCCTACTTTAGGGGGTCTTAACTTTTAACGGGTCTCAGTGACTTGAAACTGGCTTAATAGGTCATAAATTGTAAAACATGGGTGTCATGTCACTAGAAGGGTTAATCGAGGGAGAGAAGTGGAAGTAGGTAAGATTAAAAAAAAAATCGGCACTTTCAAATCACTGAGGTCTGCTAAAAGTTAAGACCCCATAAAGTAGGGACTTACACAGGTTAATCAATAGCTCAAACCTTTTAAAAATTATCACCCAAAGTTCAGACCCTTATTGCCAATTTTTCGTTAAAAAAAGTTGTTTCCTAAAGTTATTTCTAACTCACTTTTTTATCTACACAAAATAGCTAAATACTATATATAAGTGTCTATACTTTTCGCCAATATTCATTTCTTCTCATTTTTACTTAAAACATAGAAAAGTCAGTTACGTACGAATGGTTATACAATATATGTTATTTTACTAAAATATGACATTTGTCTTAGTCATCTACAAACGTTTATAATTATCTAATACTCTCATTTAAAAAATCATTTATCATATAAACATGTATATATATGCTTGATTTGTTAGTTTCATAACAACTCCCTATTATATTATTATTCTCATTATAATTGTTATCATAAAATGTAGTTTACTCTTTTAGTTAGCTTTATGCTATTATTAAAATCTCGTGCATTGGCACACATTATAGTTTATATGATATTTATAAGATTTACAGTAAAAACATTTTTAGAGCAAGTAGCAAATAAAGAAGTGACGCCCATGGGCGGGGTCTAAGGCGTGCAGGGTGCACGACCGTGCAGAGCCTCGAGAAAATAAGGGCCCAAAAATATTGTGTATATTCTTATTATTACTAACTTGCTATATAAAAGCAAAAAGATTGATTTGGATCAGTGATAAGTGAAATGACCCAAAATATTAGAGGTTAGGGGATCAAATCTTAATATTATGTCCTTATGGAAAAGGGTCACAATTATTAAGCTTTGATTTTTGATATCTATCATCTGTGGTTCCCTCACGTTATCTTTTCATCTTCCTTCATCAATTTTTTTTTTTGACGAAAAAAAAGGATTTCAATCTTCCTTCATCAATTTACCACCATATCCATTATACTTCTCCTTTAATCTTCCCTCATCAATTTAGTGAAGCTTTTAAGTTAATAAAATCATCATTTTTTTTTAAAAAAGTTGAGATTTAAGGGCTCTTTTTAAGAATATGCACATCCTAGCTCCGACACTTGTGAAACTTATATCACATTACAGTTTACTCTTTCATTAGCTTTATGCTATTCCGATTATGTTCTATAAAAAACAAGAGAAGAGAGGTAATTATAGAATTTTGGTTTTAAATGGGCCCCACAACTATTTTCTCTCTTGATATACACCTTAATTGTATTATACTTCTTTGATATTTTTTAATTGCACAATTTTATTTTTGGCACTATTCATTCACCAACTTTGTTAAACTATCTCGGATCATTATATAAAAAATAAACACAGTTAAACGAGATTTTGCTAGATTCGTCTCAATGCAAGGATTTCAAATATTAAATTTTTATAATTTTTTATTTATATGCAGGTATAGATATTGACATTTAAATAAAAAGAAAAATGAAATGATGTAATTAAAAAAAACAGATGAAGTAGTATGCAGAAGAAAACATGTTATCTAAGATCTAAGTACTTTAAAAAGAAACACAAACATAAAGAAAATGTTGGACCATCCAAAGTTCCAAACCTATATATTGAATGGATGGTGAGGATACCTGTATATAGGATAATTCAGTACAAATATGTATTTTTACTCTGAAATTTCTTAGTTTTTACCATTTCCACCAAGGGAAAAGTATTTCAATCAAGCAAGGGTAATTTGGAGATAGCGCACTTTTGTAGAGAGAGATATATTGGGGTATCAGAAAAAGGAAAAGGGAATAATTGTAAGAAAAGGCAAAAAATTTCCAGAATAGTCCAATCCAAGAGTACGGGAAAGGTCCACAATTTGCCTCTTTTGTTCCCCAAGCGTCCAATGGCCTATTGCCCTTTTTCTTCTCGCGTACCTCGTATTTAATTCTCTCTCCTCTTTTTAGTTTTTCTCCTTTTTCTTTTATTGAATGCTTTTCATGTTAACGTCTTTGTCCAACTCACGTTTTCTTCTCTCATTCATGGTTCTCAATCATGGTTATTGGTTAAGGCAATCCATTGTAAAACAAAAACTACTGCTCAAAATTATTACACTTCCTTTAAAATAAAATAAAATTGACATGAATAATCCCAACTATCACACATTTTTTTAAAATAATCACAACTTTGAATTATTCCATAGAAAAAATGGATGAGAATACCCCCAACTTTGACACCTCCGCTTTTAATACCCCCAACTATGGATTATTCCTGTATAATCCCAACAATTGGGGAGGTCTGCCACAAATGCACCCAGATGACTTGTAACCTGTTAGCAAGATAATTTTTTTTATTTTTTATTTCTCTTTTATTTTTATTTTCAATTTCTACTCCCACCACCACAGCAGCCACCCCCTCCCCCACCACCCCGTCGAATCCACCCTCCCCTAACCCCCATCGAAACCCCCTCCCCTAACCCCCGTCAACCTGCGACTCCAGCCGCCAACAAAACCCTGCCGGCGAACTCAATCTCCGGCGAGAAAGAAACCTCCGGCGACGGTGAATTATCTGATCCAAAAAGATTATATTGAAGAACGCTCCTAATCCCATGAACAAAAACGATGGCGCTTTTGAAGAGGTCAGGGTGAGAGAGAGATGCGCCATTGTAGACACATAATCGTGTCGTGTCTCCCCATTTAAGGATCCAATAATGAAACATACCGCGGTATTAGTTGGAGCGACCCAACGGAAGAGCAATCTGAAGAACCATTCCAAAATTGTGTTTTGAAATGATATTCTAAAACCCAATTAATTGTTTATGATGATTAATTGTATTTTAAGCCCATAAAATGTTTTAAGTCCATTTTAAGAGCCCAATTAAATATTTATTATTTTAATGAATATTTTCATGATGCTTTTATCAAAAGTAAGATTTTTAATCCGTAAAGTTTAATTCTCGGATTTTAGGAATAAAAAAGTATCTTCGAAAGACGCGCAGAATCAAAAGCGAATATGCTGGAATATACTGGAATATGCGCCGGATGCGGTGGGTGCGCTCGGCGCGCCACGTGCGTCCATCGCATTGGCCGAACGGCGTCGGGCGAGCCAACGAGCGCGACATGTGGACTTGTGACTCACACGAGTCCCGGGTCCGACGAAGTCCTGTGTGAGACACAACTTTCTTTTCTATCTTTTCAAAAACGAGTCTACACTTGTTAAAATCTGATTGGGCTGGCCGCGTCAGGCACACCAATGTGCGCCTGACGCGTGGCAGTGCGCCTGCCACGTAGGCCTGCGCCTGGCGCAGGGCTTGCGTGAGGCGCATGCCTCCCTTTTGCCTATAAATACTCGTGATTTCATGGATGACGAACGGTTTTTCATATTATTATTTCACGCCTATAATTTGGCGACTTCAATGGGGAGGATTTTAATTTTTTTCTTAAAATGAGCTGGTGAAACTTGAAAAATATGTTTCATTCTTATTTTATGTCTTTGAATAATATACAATTTTGCATATGCATGGCTACTGTTCAGCCACCATAAGGACAATCTACCTTGACTCATTAGCACATGTTCTATGTGTGAGGTCACCCCCGGGGGGTTTGAGCTTTTTTGCCTGCTAATATGCTTTGCGCCCGAAAAATATTGCAAATCGCGTCTAAAACAAGTCGTCGTTCTCGCCCAAACCTTCGTCAATTTATCAATACACGTGCCGCAGAGCATTGCGCCAAACGCATTCAGTTGCGCCTGTCGCAACGTTCATGTGCCAGACGCATAGACTGCGCGCCGCGCGCATCAGCTGCGTGGCACGCAGTTTATTCGTCCCATGCTTATTGGTCTTTTGACCATTGTTCGAGTCTAAGATAACAAGTTTGCATCAGTATCATATTAAAAAAAAAGGGTCAGTATTTTCATGCAAGGTCAAGTCTATCCTAAAAAGTGCATCTAGAAAGTGGTCATTGTAGAGTTAGAGTTGTCATGCATGTCTACCTCCTCTCACTTTCTCCCTGCTGTTCAACTAATCTTCCTTATCAATCCTACCTTACCATATTCAACCAATTTCAAAAATTACATTTTTTATCAAAATCAATCCTACACCTTCCTCTATGCTACCTTTTTCGAAAATATTTACTAATCATCATCATTATACCACGACATTTCAATAAAAATATATTTGTCAAAATTAATCCATCATCTTTTCCAAACAAAAGATAAAAACAAGGGGTTCCTTTCAAAAACGAATTTCGAAAATTCTAAGCCCAGTCTAAACATCTTCAATCCAATCCAATCCAATCCAATCAACCAAATCCAATTCACTTGCATTTTTTCTAGGCCCATATGCATTAGAGTCCATTTTGCATTCATATTAGGCCCATCAAAATTTGAGTTCATGCATGCATATTAGGCCCGCTAGCATTAGAGTACATCTTAGGCCCATATAATCTAGTTCAAGTCAAAGGTAGGCCCATGTGCATCTCTATGTGAACCCTAGTCTATGTCAAGCCCAGTCCAAGTCTAATCCCAGTCTATTCCATTATAAGTCCAATCCTAGTCCATCTCCAATGTCAAGCCCATGTGCATCTCCCAGTCCAAGTTAAACCTATGTGTCAATTTATATCTTAGGTCTAGTTTGCATCTCCATGTAAGCCCTAGTCAGTTTTCGGACTATAAAAATTCAGTCTTATGACTATAAAAGTTCATCCCTTAAAGTCTAGCCTGCTTGCTCACCCGTAAGTTCAGGTCTAGCATTCCTTAAGTCTATAGGTAATTTTTGTGTCTAGCCTGCTTGCTCACCCGTAAGTTCAAGGTCTAGCATTCCCTACGTCCATAGGCAATTTTTATGTCTAGCCTGCTTGCTCACCCGTAAGTTCAAGGTCTAACATTCCTTAAGTCCATAGGCAATCTTTGAGTCTAGCCTGCTTAGTTTAACGTAAGTTTTGAAGTCTAGTTGTCTAGCCTGCTTGCTCACCCGTAAGTTCAAAGTCTAGTTGCCTAGTCTGCTTGCCTTAAGTTAAGAGTTTGGTCTCTGTTATTGTCCAGCCTTCCTTAATGTCTAGCCTACTTGCTCACCCGTAAGTTAAAGTCTAGCATTCCATAAGTCCACATAGGCAATTTTTGAGTCTAGCCTGCTCAGTCTAATGTCAGTTTCGAAGTCTAGTCGTCTAGCCTGCTTGCTCACGCATAAGTTCAAAGTTTAGTTGTCTAGCCTGCTTGCCTAAAGTTAAGAGTCTAGTCTCCCTTATTGTCCAGTCTTCCATAAAGTCTAGCCTACTTGCTCACCCGTAAGTTCAAAGTCCAGTCTCTCCTATCATCACCAAAACCCAATCGTGGAATCCAGTCTGCTCGCATAGTCCAGTCTGGTCCATGTCTGCATTTGCATATGGTTAGGCCCATGTCTCCATCATGGTCAAGTCCATACTAGTCCAAAATCATACCCATCTCTAATCATTTCCCATTTCATCTCCATTTCCATTTCCATTTCAATTCCCATTTCTCATCTCCATTTCTCATTTCGAAAACATTGTTTCTTAAAACTTACAAGCAAGGTCCACTCGATTCTGTTCATGATCGATCGAGAGATTACAACTTCGGAGTGCCTAAATGAGGAACAAAATGTGAGCCTACTCTAAAGCTCATCAATCATACTATCACCACCCCGACTTCATTTAAAGTCATGAAGATTACTTTAACCGCCTTCACAATAGAGGCGCGATCACTTCCATAAGGTCTATCGCATTCACATTAGAGGTGTGATCACTTCTATAGGGTTACTCCAAACCCTGCACTTAAAAGAAAATTCAAAAGGTGCAACCTATATTTCTATTGCAAATTCCAACATAAAAATTCCACTTGACATCTAGTGTCGGATATCATCAATGCGCTGCGAAACATGATCGATGACAACAGACTTCTAATACTTGCTACAACGAGAATCAACATAACCAACAACCCCGTATGCAGTGCATCAACAATTTAACCTTAATCTTTTATTTCTGGTTTCCTAGGATGAGTTAGAGAATCCTTACCCTAAGCCATTTATGTCCTTTCCCATCGAGTCTATGTCACTATAGGACTTCATTTCTCATAGCCTTTCCATTTTCATTTCATTTTTTCATTTTCATTTTCTTTGGCCTTCCATCATTTTATTTATGCTGCTAATTCAATGATGAAACTTAAATCACCTAATGAACTTGACTAATTATAATAAAAAAAAAAGATCTGAAATAAAAAGGAGAAAAATAAAAAAAATGGGCATACTTTGGATAAGGAGTTATTTCCCCTCTTCTCTCCATCATCCATAAACCATCATTAGCCAAATAATCCCTCCATTAATCAAAACTCCACATATATCTTCAAGCCTTCCAATACCCTAAACCAAACTTGTGTGCAAGCCTTACTACGTAAAAAAATAATAAATGCCAGGCAAAATAAAAAAAAGCGAGAGAAATTCAAAGTGCGAAAAAAAAGCAAAAGCAAAAGAAAACGCACAAGACAAAATGAAAAAAATGGAAAAAGCCAAAGACAAAATAATATAAAGTCAATATAGGGGGCTTGTACACAAGTTATACCCCTCATTCAAATCCTTCAACCCATCAAAACCTTAGCCCATCCAATTAAACATTCATCAAAGCCTTAAGCCTTAAACCTTAAACCCTTCAGCCTTTCATCAACCCTAACTCCTTTTTCAAGGTATGTCCAAGCCCGCTAGGTTGAAAACCCGAAAGGGCGGCCTAGGCAAAAGTTAGGGCACAAAAATAAATCAGATCAAGAACTACGAATGGTCTGATTCCGCAAGGATACGTAGGAATCCTCATCTCGAGGTCCGACCGCTTTAATAAAACAAATTAGTCATGGTATAATGATTTCATTTTCTAGAATTTAGAAGCATATTCTTGCTTGATCCCGACATAGACTCGAGTCTGAACCTAGCCTCGTCAAAGCCTTTTCCCACCTACATTCATTTGAGTCATAAATTTAAACTTTTTTAGTTTTTCAATCCAAGCTCTCCTTGTCCCCGAAGAACTCTTCGACAATTCCATGGTTTCTGGCGATATTTGACTTTGCCTATAACAACTTCCCAAAGAAGAATCCCTAGCGATAACTTTCAAAGTTCAAGACAGATCAATTACATTTTAATATCAGATCAAGTACATTTCAATTAAGGCTCAAGCCTAATTCTAGGCAAGCTCACCTAATGTGGGGGCTCCCTATGTGTGGTGGTTCCTCCAAATCAAACTCGCGAAGAGTTATAATCTGCGAACCTCGTTTACGAACCCCGATCATTTACTAAAAGCAATTTTCAAAAATCATTCTATGCATTTCTAATCATTCTATCATTCTATACATCTTCCAGCCTTGCAAGATCCTGACCTTGCATTGCAGCCTTGCAAAACCCTGACCTTGCATTGCATTTCATACATTCTAGTCTTGCACAACCCTGACCTTGCATGACGTGTCATCTCCCTTAGCTTTGCATAACCTTAATCCTTGCATAGCGTCTCATGCATCCTTAGAGAGTCAAAGTTTGCATTATTTGCATCATTATGTGCTTATCTGAGTTGTTTGCACCTATCTGCTAACATCTTCTTCTGCAGGTAATTAATCAGACTGCTTGTAGTTATTGTCATGCATACTAACTTTGTTTTGCAGAGACCGACATATATAGATCAGTTCTAAACTACAGTAGCGTTTATAATCGTTCTCCGTCCCGACACAGTATACTTTAACTTTCGGTTTCCTGAACCTCAGTCAAAGTGGGGGCTTCTGTAGACACATAATCGTGTCTCCCCCATTTAAGGATCCAATGATGAAACATACAGCGATATTAGTTGGCGCGACCCAACGAAAGAGCAATCTGAAGAACCATTCCAAAATTGTGTTTTGAAACGATATTCTAAAGCCCAATTAATTGTTTATGATGATTAATTGTATTTTAAGCTCATAAAATATTTTAAGTCCATTTTAAGAGCCCAGTTAAATATTTATTATTTTAATGAATATTTTCATAATGCTTTTATCAAATGTCAGATTTTTAATCCGTAAAGTTCAATTCCCGGATTTTACGGATAAAAAAGTATATTCGAAAGACGCGCAGAATCAAAAGCGAATATGCTGGAATATACTGGAATATGCGCCAGACGCGGCGGATGTGCTCAGCGCGCCACGTGCGTCCAGCGCATTAGCCACAACGCGTCAGGCGAGCCAATGAGCGCCTGACACGTGGTATTGTGACTCACACAGAGTCCTGCGTCTGATGCAAGTCCTGTGTGAGACGGAACTTTCTTTTCTACCTTTTCAAAAACGAGTCTACACGTGTTAAAATCTGATTGGGCAGGCCGCGTCAGGCACACCAATGTGCGCCTTGCCTGCCACGTAGGCCTGCGCCTAACGTGTGGCAGTGCGCTCGCCACGCGGAGCTGCGCGCGCGCGCGGAGGCTTGCGTGAGGCGCACGCCTCCCTTTTGCCTATAAATACTTGTGATTTGATAAATTACAAACGCTTTTTCATATTATTATTTCACGCCTACAACCATTAATGGAGAAAAATCTGGTGAAATTGTTAGTAATGAGGAGGGTTTTTCCAGGGAGGAGAGTAAGGAGGCGGGCCCCACTAGGAAAGAGACGGAGTTTGGCGAAGGAGAATTGGCGGGGAATAATGTGGTAGGGGAAGAGAAGAGGGTAAATGAAGTTGACGGGGTCTTTGTTGGATTCCAGCGATGGAGGAGAGTTTACGCGAGAAAAGCTTCGTCGTCGGTGATGAAGAAAGTGACGGCGAGAGGAAAAGTTGAAGGGTCGGCTTGAGAACGGAGATTAACCCGATTCTTTGAAGTCGCCCGCGCCGACGATGGAGTCGATGATGGAGTTGAATTGTTGTTGTTGAGGTGAGTCTTGAGGGTGAGTTGGTGGTGGTTGTGGGAGGAGACGGAATGGTGATGGTGATGGTGAGGAGGAGAGAGAGAGTGGTGGTTGATAGGGAGAGGAGGAGAGAGAAAATGAGGAAGGAAGCCATTGATGAATGAATGTTTTCTTGAGTTAGTTAGTTTCTTGGTGGGGAGAATTTTCGGTTTATTTTTTTTTGTTTGCGGTGAAGTGAAAGTAAGTGGAAATGGAGGATTTAGGAAGAAGGGGGGCTTGGGGTGGTTGGGGGGTTCTTTGGGGGTAGGGGGCCGCTGTGTGTAGGCGGAGGTGGGTGGGGTGTGGGAAGGGTGGTAGTGGGGGTGGAGGAAGGTGGCGGTGGGGGAGGGGGGCTAGGGTGTGGGAAGGGTGGTAGTAGGGGTGAGGGAAGGTGGCAGTGGGTGGTAGTAGGGTGAGGGAAGGGTGGGATTAAAAAAATGAAAAAATAAAATAATAAGCCAATGAAAGCATGACACGTAGCCTATTTACAGGATAAATAGGTTTCCTTCAGGTCACGACGCATTTGTGGCGGACCTACCCAATAGTTGGGATTATACAGGAATAACCCATCGTTGGGGGTATTAAAAGCGGACGGGCCAAAGTTGGGTGTATTTTCTGATCCATTTTTCCTATTCCATAATAATACTAACTTTTGAAAGGATCTTCTCAAAACAAACCAAACTATCACTTTTCTTGCCTACACTAATCCGTTTTAGGTCTATAATATATTGAAATTTAATAGTTTGGATTATTTTGAGAAGGTACCTCCTAAAGTTGGGATTATTCGAAAATAATCTAAAGTTGGGATTATTTTCAGAATACTCGAAAAAGTTGGGATTATTCATGTCAATTTTTCTTAAAGTTAGCATCATTTTTTCACATATTTCAAAACGCTTTTTTAGCTATTAATTACTCCCTCTACTTTTTTCATTTGCTACATTGTTACACGATTTTTAAGACGTTTTTTTAACCCTCAATATCTCTTATTCCTTTTAAGTAAATCTTTTATAAAATTTGATATCATGAATCTACACATCAAGATTAATCGTCAAAGTTGGTGGCTTGATTACCCAAAATAAAAATGTAGCAAATAAAACAAAAAAAGTGGAGGGAGTAATTTGTTGGTACTTGTGACGCCCCAGATCAATATATGTAATATGATATTAAATTAAGTGAAATATACATTAGTTCTATATAATTTGAGATTATATATATATATATATGTATATATATATATATATATATATATATATATATATATATATATATATATATATATATATATATATATATATATATATATATATATATATATATATATATATATATATATATATATATATATATATATATATATATATATATATATATATATATATATATATATATATATATATATATATATATATATGTATATTTATATATATATATATGTATGTTATATATATATATATATATATATATATATATATATATATATATATATATATATGTATATATATATATATATATATATATATATATATATATATATATATATATATATATATATATATATATATATATATATATATATATATATATATATATATGTATATATATATATATATATATATATATATATATATATATATATATATATATATATATATATATATATATATATATATATATATATATATATATATATATATATATATATATATATATATATATATATATATATATATGTATATATATATATATATATATATGTGTATATATATATATATATATATATATATATATGTATATGTATGTATATATATTTGTTTGTAGTTTATGATTGCGATTTTATCTACATTTAATTAGAATACTTGGTTACGTTTATTAAAATTTAGGACAAAATTGGTTCACCAACAATTTAACAAACTAATTTCTAAAATAATTTACATTGTTAGCTTCAAGCTGGAATTATTATTCTTCACTGTTATGGAATTCTTTCAACAATAAATTACACGTAGAATTATAAGATGTTTTGTTGATAAGTTTTTTGACCAATAAAATTCAGTTGGTTAATTAAAGGATAATGTAATAATTTAATTTTAAACTTTTTATTTTTTATCTTTTTCTCAATAAAAACTCTATGTTTAAGTAAATAAGTAATTTGGAGTACAATTGTGTTATAAGATCATATTAAAGTCTTGAACTAAAACAAATTAAATAATGAAGAGTTACAATAATAGATGAGCATGACTTTTCTCATTTATGTTTACTTTGTTATCATTAGTCGTGTTGATATTGAAGTGGTGTTAAAAAAAATCTACCTTATTTTTTTACGGGAAAGCACACCTTAATCATTCATTAAACTCAAATCAGTGAGTACAAAAGGGAGGGCCTGAGGTGGTACCTCTTCAAGCCATACACGCATAACACAATACTCCATAGTCTCTACTAACATGGGCTAGAGTATGAGCAACTTTATTGCCTTCTCTCCTCACATGATTGAAAGAAATACTAGAACAGAAGCTACCAAGCCATAATATATCTGCTACAACATTCCCAAAGCTTGTATTTTCATGTGAACGATTCTTCAAATGGCTTATGAGCTTTAGACAGTCACTCTCTAGAACAACACTTTGAAGGCCTGAGTCAATTGCAATCTTCAAGGCGTGCCTTGCAGCTACAATTTCGGCTTCTTCCACCTCCAACCTGCCATCTAATAGCATACAAGTCTCCCTCAACACCTCTCCTACAACATCCCTCATAACTCCTTCTACGCCTACTTTACCATCTTCAAACACAGCCACGTCCGAGTTAATCTTGTAAACCCCTTCCACAGGAGCTTTCCACATTTTGCATCCCCCTTCATCAGCTTGGGGAGCCACCTCGCACGCTTCATGAGCTTTTGAGTACTCATCCACTACGCCCACCGCTCTCTGAATCACGTCCATACAGCCCACTTTTTTGCCTTCAAAGACCCATGTATTCCTTCTAAGCCACACACCCCATAGGATACTCCAAAAGATGTCCCACCACTCGACATTTTTAAAGGTGAGCCTAAGACCCGAAACCCAATTCAAAAAGGACCCGTTCTCATTCTTATTTGCTTCAAGTCTCAGAGGGGAGACCTGCCACAAAAGCTTAATTTCGGGGCATAGCACCAGCGCATGAAGGATCGTCTCTGGCGTATCACCACTCAATGGGCACATTCGATCAATCTCGCATCCCCTTCTATAGAGAAGCTCACGCATAGGCAGCCCCTGGTGGAGTGCTCTCCAGCCAAAGTGGCGAATTTTGGTGGGAACGCGCGCCTGCTAGAGAAGCATCCGTATTTGTGTGCCATGATCAGCGGATGTCGAGGTCTTCTCACGCCTCCTCTCAGCTAACTCCAGAAAGTATGCACTACGTACCTTATTTAACATGAGGTTGTGGGTTCAAGCATTGATGATTGCATTTGCTTGATTTATTTTTTACGAGAAAATAATAAGTTTGTATGTGTGTATGATGGCGTAGCACGCAATGACATTTGTGAAGTGAAGGGTGACACGTGGCATGATAATATTTCTAGGCCACACGTTCTAATATATATAGTAGATAGCTCTAATTGCATATAAATATTAAATAAAATTCATAAAAAGTTGATATTTTGAATCTTCGCATTGAGACGAATCTAATATATAATCCCTCTTGACTATGTTTTTTCTTATATAATTGTGGGAAAAACCTTGTCAAAGTTGTTTGATTAATAGTATCCAAATGTCAAATGATGCAACTAAAAAAAAGAGAAAGTAGTATTTATTTGATGTCGTTAAGTTATACATGCACTCTATAGAACTGGACTTAATTTTATATCGACTTATAGTAATTCTCGTGTAAAACTATTTTACAACAAAGTTATTGTAAGATTACCAACCTTTTGTCTTAAAAGGCCACTATTTAAGCTAAATGGGTGATATTTTAAGTTAAATGAGCCACTTTTAGACAATGGATCATATTTTATCCCAAATTGATTACTTCTATTATAAGTGATTTAATTCCTTTAGGGCAAATGGTTTTATATTAGACTTATACATCGACTTATAGTAGTGATACTCACTGCACCCAAGCCAATAATTTGTGGTGTTTTGGCTACTAGTCAAAGTTGGTGGCGTTGGGGGCAACCGCTCCATAGTTTGTGGTGTTGAGTCCAACTTTGCCTATGTTATATTTTTTTTTTGAAAGTAAAATTAATTCATTAATAAAAGAGTCATATGACATCTACAATAGAAATCGGAAATAACAAATACATAATAATTTTGAACAAATAAAATTCAGAATTTGCAAAACCACGATCGTTGTGTAGTAGATCTAACATATCCGCATACTCTCTTCCACATCGCTGTTTGATACAGCCTTCAACGAGGGGGTCTTTCGATATGCTGTAGTTTTGAAATTGAATTAAATCTGATACCATTGATTGTAATTGTAGATCTGAAATCTGCTTCGACACCGCATAATTCTTCATCAATGATCCAAAATTATGATAATTCATCTAGAAACAAAGGAGTTAACTAAAGTCTCTACCAATGAGAAGAGAATAAACCTTTTTTTTCAAGGGAGAAACGATCCTCTCTTTAAAGGAGGAAGTATTATTCAAATAAGAACGGACATAAACAAAGCTAATGATAAAAATTAAAATTAAGGTGGGGCTATCCACCGATAAAATCGATGGAAGCCCCTTTGAAATTCACTAATGGATGATAGGATTTAGGAGAGAAAGGGAAAAAGGGAGAGAAGGGAGAAGTTAGAAACCTTTTTGCCTATGTTATATTGTTATTAACTAATCTGATCAACTTGTTTTTACCAGAGTCAAAGACGAAATAAATTATAACACACCTAACCGGCCAATCATTGACCTTTGCACCTTTTTTTTCTATTTACTCTATCATTTCAGTTTATAGTCTTATTTGTCTTGTGCCAAAAATCTTGACATTCTAATAAAAATTTTATATAGCGAACTCAATAAAAGTTCATAACCTAATATCATATTTTCAATTTCATTGATCACATAAGATGCCAGTCTCGTACTCTTCTTTAATTTACTAGCTTTATATGAACACTATGCCTGCATGGAATATAACTGTTGTGCAGGGTTTTTTAGGGATTGATTTTTCCATCTTCCTTTTTCTAAATCAGAGAACTGCAGTTTGTATTTTCTGTTTTTAAGTAGGGATATATCGGTCAAAAAAGATGAACACGAAAGCTCTCAAGAGTTCCCATATATAATAGAGATGATTTTTCATATTTGACGTGTTCTAACTTCTATTCTCAAGGTCAGACTTTGATCATTTTTTTTTCTTAAATCCTTTGTAGTATAATGTTGCGAAAACATTTTTAAATTCAAATATAGAATATAGTTTTTTCCAATATTATTAAAGTATATTTATTAGTCAAAGTTAAACCACAAGAAGCAAAAATATCAAATATTTAAAACTAGAATGAGTGCAGTGATAAAAAAAAAATTATACAATTTTGAAACCAACGACATAATTTTACCAAGAAAACCTTCAGTTACTAAGATAAGAATACTTTGTACTTAACCTTAATTCTGCCCCTCACTACAAGTCTACAAGTAGAAGTTCTTTAGTTCAAAATTTCAACTTCAAGAGGAACAAGAAAAGGGCAATATTTAGCCACACCTATCTTTTAATTAGTATCCTTTAAAAAAAAAAATTAATTAGTATATGGTGGGATAATCCTTTTCGATCAGTTGTTTGCTTGGAGTAAATTCAGTTAAGTTTGGTTTTACATTAGTGTTTGGTGTAAGAGACAAACATACAAGACCTGTGAACTATTAACAATTTAAGCTGGAAAGTTATTACTTCAAAAGACAATAATTGGTAGTTAGACAATACTCTTTGAACAATTAGTATGAACAAAACATATTAGGTGGCTTGTTCAGAAACAGGCGGTTGATAGTATTGTTTTTAGGCAACAAGTACAAACAAGTAAAGAACAACACAAATCCACTACTCATGGCAAAAGCCAAAACGCCATTTCGTGGGATATAAGACCATCGACACATATATTATTACAAAGTAAAACATTATTAGAGTAACCAATACTAGACTTAGTACTACGAACATGACAACCATTACTTTTCGATGCTTTTTCCTTGGAAAATAGTAGAAGTATGATAAATGGACGAAATCCTTTCTTTTCCTGTAGCCATCCAACATGTATCCAGAAGCACAATTAGATGATGAACAAACAGTGGTCTTACTCTTGGAATTTTTCCTTCTGCCGCCATTCTTCACATGTGTTCGGGGACTAGTCTTCATTCTCCTTGCTGAAATAGATCAATGTCTTGAATGTCGCTTCCATCTTGAACTTCGAGCACACCAGGATGAGCCTTCAATATTCTTCTTGATCATTGTATCATGGCAGAGGCTACCTGTAACACTACTCC